>CM070081.1:17265575-17927514 GCA_036250285.1 Pyrocoelia pectoralis
AACTATTAAAGTTATCGAAATGCGGTATTCGCCAATCGATTACATTCGGGCCAAGGACGAAAATGCTGTTATTACCTTTGATGACGTCACTTCCGGTATAAGCTAAAATGGCGGCACTCATTTTTTTTATAAGATAAAGTTGCAGTTTTTTTTATGTAGTTTAAAAGAGAATTTTTTTTTGAATTCAGCAATATATATTGTGCTATAGGTGATTGGGTCCATCGTTGGGTGTTGATTAACTCGAAATGGGGGATCTTACAAGTTAAAGGTGAAACAGAAACTCTAAACCTTCCCCATAAAATTATTATTTATTCATACACTATTAAAACGACGTGAAGCGACGATTAATGTTTTAAAGTTGAAAGGGTGTTAAATGTTGCATCGACGTGAAGCGAAGATTAATGTTTAAAAAAGTTTAAAATTTAAGAGTTAAAAATTAAGAGGAGGAGGGAACGTAACATGTTTCGGCCGTGGCCATCTTCAGACGTAAAATCTAGGGGGTTGAAGTGTCAGAAATCGTGAAGGTAAAATATCCCACTAGGGGAGACGGTACTTACATAAGGTTAATGGTTCTCCACAGTTGGAGGTTACATGGTGACTTTTTAAAGATTAATTAAACTTAGAAACATAGAACCATAATGGCTATGTGATACATGTGGGATTACAAAAAATTTTCCATTTTATGCTAAAATATAAATTAGGTTAGAAAAGTTGAAAGGTTGTAACATTATACTCACGGGAACTCTTACGATTAATTAGCACATAACTTAAGTTAAATAACAATTACAGTCTAGACAAATAAGTCTTGTTACATTTTAAAAAATTCATTATAGGAAAGCGTGTTGGAAGCGACATGTTGATTGCAAGAAAGACATGCGTAGAGCAGAAAACTAGAACAGCTGACAAAGGGAAGCCATGTGAATTATTGAATGTACAGGGTGAAGCGGAAGGAAATTAATTTAGGAAAAGCAAATTTTTATTGAAGTTGACGACCTCATTAAGGGATGAATGAGGATTTTTATTGTGATGTCGGACAATTTCTTTAATTTCTAATAGGTTCAATTTTGTGCTTTTGGAACAAGTATGGAGGATTTCGATGTCCCCATCAGGATTGCAGGTATGGTTTTCGTTCATTAGGTGATTGGCAAAGGAGGACTTGGAATTGGAATATTTGGGTTTTAGGAAGGACAAGTGTTCACTGATCCTGTAAGAGAACTTCCTACCGGTTTGGCCGATGTAGAAAGCCTCACAATCTTTACAATTTAATTTATAAACACCGGATTTGTCGATGGCATTAATCGGGTCTTTAGTGTGAACTAGGCAGGATTTAAGGTTGTCCTTGGAGGAGAAGGAGATATTGATGTTGTATTTGTTGAGGATGTTCTGGAATTGATGGGAAGCCGGGCCTATATAAGGGAGCGAAAAATGCACTTTGGGTTCAGGAACAATGGGGGTTAAGGCAGTGAAGCTGCGGATAGCGTGACTAAAATTAATTTTGTTTTGAAGTTTGAGGATACTATTGTAAGGGTAACCATTATTGTGAGCTATCCTATGGATAAGGTTAAGTTCGTGATTGAAGTCAATTTGGTTTAAGGGAAGACTATAAAGTCGATTCAAGAAAAAGCGGAAGGCTGCCATTTTGTGTGAAAGGGGATGGAAAGAGGAGAAGGGGATAACATGGTCCGTAGTAGTTGGTTTTCTGTAAACATTGATTTTGAGAGATTTATGTATACGGGTAATGGACAAGTCTAGGAAGTTAAGAGTTTTATTGGTCTCTTTCTCGAAGGTGAACTTAATGTTGGGGTGTAAGGAGTTGAAGAATTCGAAACTGGTTTGGAGATCCACATCAGAACCCTTAAAGATAATGAAGATGTCATCGACATATCTCTTGTAATACAGAAACTTGTGGGTAATAAAGTCGTTCTTGAAAATTAATTGGGTTTCTAGATGGGACAAGAATACTTCAGCAAGGAGAGGTGAAAGGTTATTGCCCATGGGAAGGCCGGTTTTTTGTATATACATTTTGTTATTGAACGTGAAGAAATTTTGGGAGAGACAGAGGTCTAGGCTATTTAAGAGAAAATTACAAACATCATTGGGGAGATTGGACTGGAACAATAAATCATTAATTATTGTCCTACATTCGGAATGGGGGATACTCAGGAATAGGTTCACGATGTCGAAAGAAATCAAGTGGAACTCTGGGTCTGGAAAAGAGAGGGTTGACAATTCATTGGCAAGCTCAATCGAGTTAGATGTCGAATAAGGAAATTGTAAGGAAAGAAGAGATCTAAGTTGTTTGTTCAGCCAGGGGGCAATTTTGCTGACCGGAGTGTTATATTTAACACCCTTTCAACTTTAAAACATTAATCGTCGCTTCACGTCGTTTTAATAGTGTATGAATAAATAATAATTTTATGGGGAAGGTTTAGAGTTTCTGTTTCACCTTTAATATTGTGCTATACCTATTTTTTGAAAAAAGTGTTAAAAAAAATAATTATTAAAAAATGACTGCAACGCTCGATACTCAGAAACTATTAAAGTTATCGAAATGCGGTTTTCGCCAATCGATTGCATTCGGGCCAAGAACGAAAATGCTGATATTACCTTTGATTACGTCACTTCCGGTGTAAGCTAAAATGGCGGCACTCATTTTTTTATAAGATAAAATTGCAGTTTTTTATTTAGCTTAAGAGTATTTTTTTCTGAATTCAGTAGTATTTATTTTTTGAAAAAAGTGTTAATACGAGGGAAGTCTCGTGGCAACTTGCCAGAATTTTTTTTATTTCGAATTAAATAAGTTCCCACTATATATATTTATTTATTGTAATATATTATCATACTTACACGTTATCCTCTTGAAGTATATGAAATTTGATGACAATCGTAGAATTTAACTTTAACAACAATCACTAACAAATTATTGCAAGTAATATAATTATAATTAATTATCACACAAAATAGAATGCACAGAGTATCTCACGAACACGTGGTTTACTAAAAAATAACCGTTAAAAATGATGCCGATAAGAATAACAGCAGCAACTACATTAGAGAAAATTTCCCGGAGATGAGCTTTGTACCCTCGGTTTCTGAGCCCCGGGTACGCGGTAGATCTTTTTTGAAATCAGATTCATGATCAGCGATCCCGAAAACCCCCGAGTAACGCAATTTGGCGGCTTTTATTTACATATAACCGAATTAAGATTTTTTTCTTTGGATCTAAAAAAATGCATCCGAAAAAATGCATTTTTCGCCTATAAAAATGCAATTTAGCCCCTCTACAAAATTATTGAATGTCGCATTTTTTCTACATTTCATGACGAATCCAACGCGCCCAAGCACGTCCAATTCCCTCTTACTGCCAAAATTTTCGACAGTTTGCCCTTTTTTTGTGCTAATTTTCCTGGACTAAGAATAATTTTCGAAAACACCTGTTACGGTAACAATTGGGTTGCAACAAAATTTATTAAAATGCAAAGACCTCGGAATCTCAATTATAAGGGACAATAAAATGGGATGGTTCAGAGTACAAAATTGAAATTCAGTAAGCTAATCTGGGTAGCAAGAGATAAATAAAATTAGGACGCCACTTAAGTTCTTTAGAAAGTTAAAGGTGGTAATCAGAACCACGAAAATCTTAGCAGCTTGAAATAACAGTGGTGTGACTTCTGAAAGAAGTATGGGTATTCGGTAAAAAAGTACACTTGAATAACGGTAATCGTGGTTATAATGAACAAATATAACAGGTAACACTTGTAGTGAGCAATTAATATAATATTTAACAAATTGCTTCACAACGTTAAATGAAACAAAAGGGTTTACTTTTGCCTTGGTAACGACTGTAATACACATTATTTTAACAAATAAATGAGGGTAGGTAACAAAGTATCGGATATCAGCAACTGACTTGTTATCTGTAGAAAGTCAGTAAATGTAATCAAGGCCAACCTTACCTTACTTACAACGCAATAGTGTTGATTGCGCAACCAAACGTACTGTTGAATTATCTAAACAAAAGGGTTAATTAGCCGAGTTAGGGCTACTGAAATATAACAGTTACGAACTTGAGACAGTATCGAGTGTTGACATTAAATTAACTCGCAATTGGTTTTTTTAAGTTACAACTTTAACCAAATTAAATTCATCAAGGTAAAAAATAACATGAATAACAAGAGTAATTTTAAAGGTAGTAAAACAAAGTTAGTGAAAAATTAATTAAGAACGTAACAAAATGAAATGAATGATGGAATTATTAAAGTAAGTCCAGGTATGGTAAGCTCAAGTAATTTAGCATAAAACAAATTAGGAAATAATGAATAGTCAAATTCAAATAATAAAAAGTATGAGGTTATAGTAAACTTAGCGATGGTTTCCAAAGCTTGACGGAAGATGGCAGCAGATGAAAACCTTCTAGTAATTTATTTTCTTAATTCAATAATTCGGAGATAAGAGAGATGAGATGATGGACAACAATTAATGTCGTTATCAGGAGTTTTACCAGCGACGTTCGACGGCGAGAAGGAAAGGAAGTAATTTCAGGTAGACACTCATATAAATTCGTTGGCAAAATGGCGGTAACACCAACCGTGAAATGCGTAACGTGAAACGCTAAGACAAATAATATGAATTACCGTCAGGAATTTAGAAGAAATCGTGATATTTAATACAATTAATTAGGTACATACCTCGAGGATTATTATTTTCCAGGAGCGCAGCAAGAACGTAATTCGCGAATAGTTATTTAATGCACAAATACGTAAAATACGATTTAATGACTCTTAAAATTAGCAGATGATTCCAAGTAGACACTAGATTGACCGAAGCTTTTCACTTAAAGACGATTAATATCGATTTATAATAAAATGTGAAAATTTCGGTAGGACTGTAAAGTTTTGTTCAACGACACGAAGTAGAAATATACGCCATTAAGAATCGAGCTACTATTTATGTAACTTGATTTACAACAGCCGAATACATTTTTTTTAATGCTCAGATAAATAATAATGTTCTTATTATCAAAGCACTACTTCTTTCGGTCTCAGCCAGCTCGTTAATTTCGGCCTCACAAGCCATCACATTTTTGTCATCTGATGAAAAATCAATCTAAAATACCAGACATCACAGCGGAAGTAAACAGTTTTTGAACAAATTTAAAACGGATACCCTTGTTTACTGCTTTTACTATAGCAACGTATTTCAAGCGACTTACTTGATACATCTACTCAAGTTTATGCGATATTTAAATTATTTGAGATAAATAATTAATCTGTGCATAAAGTAGTGTATGTATTTCTGGCGTAACTTGTTTTATGGCCTTACAACCTTTTCCTAGCCCTCGCTACCCGCTCGGGCTTGTAATAAGGTTTCGGGCCATAGAAGCTTCTTTACGCCCTTAATGCATAAATAACTATTACTCCTGTTTATACAAATAATGTAGAGAAGATTAATGTTTCCGGTGTGACGTAATCAGCAAGATAGTGAACAGCAACGTGATGTTGAAATTAGAGAACGACTATACTATAGCCAGGAAAACTTCGTAGTACAGCAATTAGTAGAATAAACGATGATCCTGTAACGTTAAAGGGATCGAAAGCGATATGAGTATTGAGAGAAATTTTAAAACAAAATGGCGCTTACCTCAAAGGTTTTGAGCGTTTAGAAATTAGGTAAAACTTCGTTTTGTTAGGATTTTTTCACCAGGGAAGCAGCTGTCCTTGTTAACAAGAAACTCCATTTCGAAGTATAAGAAATGTGATGCAACGAACTTTTCACAACACGTTATTTTGTAGAAGAAAACGTTTAAAAGTAAAGTTGAATATTGTAGACACTTGTTTTAGTTATAGCTGTTAATATACGTATTATAGTAATTAAGGTACCTAGGGCGTGATGAACTAAGTCCGAAGAGCAACTAGAGACTGTTCAAGAGATATCAATGCACCCTGAAAAATGCACTGTTTGGTGCGGTTTACGGGGCGGCGGCATCACTAGGCCGTACTTCTTCAAAGACGATGATGGTCTCAACGTAACGGTAAATGGAGCAAGGTATCGTTCGATGATCTCGGACTTTTTTTTATCCAAAATAGAAAAATTGGACATAGTAGACATGTGGTTTCAACAGGACGGTGCCACATGCGATACTATGCACCAATTGAGAGGCAAGTTTAGTGAGCAATTAATCGCACGTTTTAGCGCTGTTAATTGGACGCCTTGCTTGTGCAATTTGACCCGACTAGACTATTTTTTGTAGGGGTACGTGAAGTCTCTTCTCTATAGCCAACCACGATTACTGTCTTGGAAGACAACATATTATTATACATGTCATTGGTGAGATATCGCCCGAAATGTTGGAAAAAGTGGGCCAAAATTGAACTTTCAGAATGGAACACCCGATGCGTAGTGGGCAACATTTGTATGAAACAATTTTTAAGAAGTAAATGGCATGGCAGGGCAGGGGAAGTAGATTAATGGAATATAGAATAAATAAAGCAACTCACTCTATAATAGAGGTGGATATAATCTTGTTCAATCAATCTAGTTCAAAACCTTCTCCATACAAAAATCAGTTGGTTTTTTTCATAATAACTAATAAATAATGATAGTGTAAAGGAAGGACAAACCTCATATAAATGTATGATTAAAATGTAAAATACAATTGACAAGTTCATAAAGTAGATCGCATTTCTCTAAGGGTCTTTTGACTCTTTCATTACAGGTGTCCACCATATCGCTAGTTCCCTTATCAACATCTTTAATATATTCTTCTTTGTTGATACTACCATCATCATTTGATAGACGAAAACCTTTAAATACACACTGAAGGTAACATTTAAAGTTTTCGTCATCGGTCGTCTGAAACTCGTTCCAGTATTGATCAACGTATTCTATTTTTACGCTCGTTGACTTCACGCATTCTGGATGCTCCACTTCAGTTCTTTTCTTCCATTCGTCAAATATCGCTCTTGTCGATTTCTGAAATGTGCAAATGAGTAAATATCAATCGATTAGATTAGATGGATCATACTTACGTTAGAGGAAAATGCGAAAACTGCGGAGAAAATTGCGACGATGGTGAGTAGAACTTTCAAACTTAACATGTTGTCTTACTTACTTTCCATAATATTTTACGGCGCTTATATACACCAATAAGATATAAAAAATTTGTTTTGCTAATTGCAGTACTTCAGATCAACAATCCAAAATGTTTTATTCAAGCTTCATCTCATTAGAATTCTTTATTATAGGTTAATGTGGTTATGGATAAATGCATATGAAATGAAAAAGAGAGTGAATTGTCAACATTATAACAATGGGGTACCTACATTAAAGTGGCTATAGAAACAATGACGTTTTTGAATTTCACACTGATCCATTTTCTACTGAATAATTTTCGAAAACACCTGTTACGGTAACAATGGGGTTGCAACAAAATTTATTAAAATGCAAAGACCTCGGAAGCTCAGTACTAAGGGACAATAATGGGATGGTTCAGCAAGAGATAAATAAAATTAGGGCGCCACTTAAGTTCTTTAGAAAGTTAAAGCTGGTAATCAGAACCGCGAAAATCGTAGCAGCTTGAAATAACAGTGGTGTGACTGCTGAAAGAAATATGGGTAGTCGGTAAAGAAGTACACTTGAATAACCGTAATCGTGGTTATAATGAACAAATATAACAGGTAACACTTGTAATGAGCAAGTAATATAATATTTAACAAAACTGCTTCACAACGTTAAATGAAACAAAAGGGTTTACTTTTACCTTGGTAACGACTGTAATACACATTTCACAAATAAATTAGGGTAGGTAACAAAATATAGGATATCAGCAACCGACTTGTTATCTGTAAAAAAGTCAGTAAATGTAATCAAAGCAAACCTTACCTTACTTACAACGCAATAGTGTTGATTGCGCAACCATACGTACTGTTGAATTATCTAAACAAAAGGGTTAATTAACAATTACGAACTTGAGACAATACCGAGTGTTGAAATTTGCCATTGGTTTTTTTAAAGTTACGCTAAGACAAGTAATATGAATTACCGTCAGGAATTTAGAGGAAACCGTGATATTTAATACAACTAATTAGGTACATACCTCGAGGATTATTATTTTCCAGGAGCGTAGCAAGAACTTAACTCGTGAACAGTTATTTAATGCACAAATACGTAAAATACGGTTTAATGAGTTTAGAATTAGCAGATAATTCCAAGTAGACACTAGTGATTGATCGAAGCTTTTCACTTAAACACGAGTAATATCGATTTATAAGAAAATGTGAAAATTTCGATAGCACTAAATATGTAACGTTTTGTTCAGCGACACGAAGTAGAAAGATACGCCATTAAGAATCGTGCTACTATTTATGTAAGTCCGGATATGTTTACCGATGGCTCAACGTCTACAAAGGAATGAAAACGAAATGGAAAAAAACCAACCAATCAGAGATTAGGTGAAATATACTGTATCCAATTAAAATAACGAATTTCGGCCGCCGAGTGGAAAATCTATAACGGAACCAACGCAAATGTTACGAAGATTTAGGACGCTTCTATTAGGAAAAAAAAGAGGGATGAAAAAGATATCGAGAGCGAACTCTTTTGACAAAATAGAGAATTATGAAGTTTCGTAACCCTGTAATTCATACTAGAAACAATACGATCGACGAATTAAGCAACTAATCGAGCAACGTAACACACCGTATCTATATAAACAACAAATGCTCACCCATCCCCATATCAACGACATGACGTCATCCCATAGGCTACTTTCCGAAATGATGCAAACTCAAAATATGTTCAAACGAAAAGGTACGAATCGTCGTAACCGTTAACATATTTGCCCATGCCGCTGCGCGCTGTTGGGGAACGTAGCGAGATATCTAGGATTCTCCAACGTGGATCGGAGCATGCGCGGGCGCCCGCATGCGCAAGAGAAAGCAGAGGCCCTGTAAAGAGCGCCGTCCAATCGACGATTGAGGAGTAGACGTTGTCATATTTCTGACAGCGGAAGGTATTAAACCAGCCGCTATTCATCGCCGGATGGTGATAGTATACGGCGAAGACTCTGTGTTCGACATGTGGGAGCTTGGTTGATGACCCGAGACTAGGCCAGGCAAAAGAAGTCATCACTGATACTCTCATTGACAAGGTAGACGACCGAGTGAGAAGTGATCGGCGTGTCACATTGCGAATCGTCGCGATGAAGGTGTATGTCACCGTTGGAACATTGTGGACAATTGATCACGACGGTTGCGTTATTGGAAGGTATACGCGCAGTGGCTTCCGAAGCAACTCACCGACACCCCGCTGCAAGGTGTTGCTAACCGTCTTCTTCGATGACCAAGGTTGAATTCCTCGAGCACAGAAGAACCATTAACTCCGATGTGTACTGTGAGACACTCCGAAGACTATGCAGGTGAATCAAGGACATAAGACCGGGGCTACTCACGGAGGGTGTGGTTCTGCTCTATGATACCACCCGTCCACAAGTCTGGGGGCCACACACGCGCAACTGGCTAAGTTCAAGTGGGAGCAGCCGAACCATCACAGCCCGGGCATGTCACCTAGTGATTTCCATGTGTTTGGTCCCCTGAAAGAACATCTAAACGGGCAGTGCTTCCACTCGGACGACGAAATGAAGTACGCTGTGAAGAAGTGGGCCTCGTCACGGTCACAGGAATTTTGGGAACACGGAATTCTTCGGCTCGTTAATCAATAGGATCGTTGTGCTCCTGACCATTGGTGTGTACTTAGGTAAAGGTCTTCATTTATACCCACAGTGTCGCTTCGTAACTTTTCACTTGAACATGACTGACACAAGTTGACACATTACATATGAGGAATGTTCAACTCTAATAATGATTGTCAAGTCTAGAAAGCAACCCATCAACCTACCCTCAATGTCAAAAATCCCCGAAATACGACTCCTTAAAAGAATTACAGAAACCCTGCACCTGTATCTACTAATTCCACAATACCAAGTCCAAGATTTCGAGAACATCACTCGACAGTTCATCAAGGGCATAGAATAGTCACTATGACCTTGGATACCTCAGAAACCAGGAAAGTCTGTGTAAGCTTATTTTTAGACATCAAACAAGTATAATTAGACAAGGTTTAGCATAAGGGTTTGATCTATAAACTTAAGTTACTCTTCCCAAGTCAGATACATCGTACTCAAATCCTATTTCAGCGAAAGAACGTTTCAAGTTATGGTAAATGATGCAATCTCTAATATCCAAAAGACCACAACATCGCAGTACCACAAGACAGCGTACTGGGGCCACTTCTCTACTTAATCTGTACGTCCGACATACCTACCACTAACACACCGACATAGCCGACGACAGCAGCACCTTGAGCGGATTAATGATCATAAACCACTCATATGTGATACACATGCAAAATTTTAGCGCTCCAGCTCTTACGGTTTTAGAGTCTATTCGGGTCACAGAAAAGTAGCGCACGGACGGACAGACATCCACGTACGCAATTTTCATCGTAGCCAAAGGATTGATAAACCCACATATATTTTAATATTTAAATTAATTTATACTTCAGTCTCCTTCGGTCATAGTTTCACTAACGCTTGGAGAGCTGGAACACTTGTGGTCGTTGAACTACACAACATTGAAATCACCAATAACCACAATACAAATTTGTTGAATCTCTAATGCTTCTTTGGCTATTTTTCAATCTACTGTTTATCCTTCCACTTTGCTTTCTTCTTTCCCCAATGAATTTTCTACTTAAAGCCATCATGCTCCCTTACATGCTTTCTACATTTATCAGCCGTCTAATTCAATGTGCTTTATTTTCTGTTCCTGATAACTAGTTTTCTGTCTAATTATCTATTTCCTTATTCACACTAGTGGTGGTAAATTTAATTTTTTTCGTATTCGAATATTCGTTAAAAATATATTCGAATATAGAATTATTCGAATTCGAATAATAGTCAGAAAAAAATTCGTTTTATTCGTTGTATTCGTTTTATTCGTTGTATTCGTTTTATTCGTTGTATTCGTTTTATTCGTTGTATTCGTTTTATTCGTTGTATTCGTTTTATTCGTTGTATTCGTTTTATTCGTTGTATTCGTTTTATTCATTTTATTCGTTGTATTCGTTTTATTCGTTTCATTGTTTTACTCCTTTTATTCGTTAGACTAGTTTTATACTCCCTACCTAGTAGAGCATTCTCCAATGGAAGTTTCATTTAAGGATAAACATTTGAATAGTAAATTACTTGTTGCTCCATTAAATTTAAGACACTTATTGCAAATTTTGAAAGTAACTACGGCATCGCTCGTGTTCTTCACGAAATATTTCCACACTTTACTCATAAACCACAATAATGTAGTCGTCTAGGGTGAGAAATAATTTGAACTAAATTAAAAATTTATATTTAAATGCTTAGATAATCCTTTAAAGGAATAAATTATCATCAAAGGCGGGTAAAAAGCATAAACTTAAATAAACAAAGTCCAAGCTTCACAATACCATGAAAATAATTCCAGTTAAAATCACCCTGTGCGGTTGAGGGAGGATTATTGTCGGTACCTGATGTTTAGAGAAACGTGTTCACTGATTTACCGAAAACCTTTTACACTAACAAACAATAAATTACAGTTCATTACGACTTGTAAAAGGGTGTTATTGAATAGTGAATGACTTTAAGCTGACAGAAAAGAAATGCTGAAATAGCTATTTACAATACGAATATTGTACCTACAACGTTTTATCTACTATTCATAAAATATTGTCGGTCGAAAGAAATTTGTAAATGAGAAATAATTCCATGAAATGAAAAGTAGGTAGTAGGCCTACCTGCCGTCTGTCATCTCTCAATAATAAACCAACGAAGTTCTCTCTTTTCTTAATTTAACAATTTTCTTTGTTCTGGCCATTATTCGTTTTATACGTTTTATTCGTTTCATTCGTTTTATTCGTTTTATTCGTTTCATTCGTTTTATTCGTTTTTATTCTAATTCGAATAGTGGTATTGTTAAGTATTCGAATAATTCCCGAATATACATTCGAATATTCGAATATTCGAAAAAAATTGCCACCACTAATTCACACCATCTCTCGTAACATTCCACGGGTAACATACCAAGGGCGTTCACTTCATATTGATATACGAACGTTCCGATCCACTGTGAAATACAGCTCGAAGTCGATGTTTTCCCTTCGGTCCATTAATCCCTACGAGTGGAGAGACTTTAGATCCATTGAAATTAGAAAGGAATGAATCCAATGTATCAATAATTTGATTTTTGCATTCGTTATTCTGTCAACGACGTTTTCCTTTATATTTCCGAAGCTACTTTGTTGCGATAGATCAGGAAACATGATAGGAAAGTCCAAATCCATTTTCTACCAAATTGACTCGAACCTCAATACGAAGGAATGGCTTCATCTTCGACACTGGTTTGCTTCATTCTTTCGCAGGTCCTGAAGGAAGTGGTAATTCCACCCAAGGATAGAGGATTATACGCGTACTTATCCCTGGTTACACTCAAAGTTTCCAGCTCACGTAGTTGGTTTTCCGGTTTATTATATTATATTTCTTCTACTACGAGAATTCTGTAAGACGTGCTGGAGAATGTCGAGTTTCACTAATGTTTCCTCTTCACCAAAACCAGACTTGAGATATTCGATAACTTTTAGATAACTTGCCGCTGTGTGCGGGAAGCTATCAAGAATTTCCCTCACGGTTGTCTCCTTGAAGGAATAGATGAAACTTCGTTTCAGGCCCCATGGTTTGATGTTCATCTACCCTCTTCAATTAGAACCAAAATGCATGCCATTCTCTTGGATCTCCAGTGAATTTCTTAAATTCCCATTTAGGGAATTTGTATTCCACTACAAGCGTCTTGGTAACTTGTATGTAAAAATTCCTCTTTCCTGGTCTGAGCATCAGCGAACTTGTCTTCGAATTTCGTAACCTCCTTCATATACTGCAACTATTTGTTCTTGATTTAGCCTTCCCTTCAACAGTTTATGTTCAATCTTCTCATTTAATTGGACTAACTTTTGATGTTGAGTCTCTAAGCTTTGAAAAAAATTGCTTGACTGCAATAGCATTTGGTTCATCCTTATCCAGCTTCTCGTTCTAAAGTTCAACGTATTTTTTGACGTATAGAAAACGTTTCTATTGAGTTTCCCACACAGCAAATAAATTATGTGTATACTGTATATCTCTCTCAAATAGGCATAGGTACATACCTAATACATTATTATTATTATGTGAAAAAAGTGAACTCTGGCAAGTGGAAATAACCATTTTTTAGGTAAATATATTTTGTATACGATTGCAAGGTACGTACTATACTGTCAACATCTCATAAATCAGTCACACAAGGTTCTTTTTTCTCATAGTCGAATAAAGTTCAACAGATAATGTGACTGTACTGACCTTTACATATTTATTTACGCATTTTAGGCAACAGAATTTATATTTATAATAATTAAAATTTCTTCGAAATAAATCCATAAAGAATTCGCTTCGTTTCGTAACCAGTTAGGATACCGTCCCAACTGGGATTACTCTCCTAAATAAAGATTTTGGATACTGTTGGGTGCAAACTGTTACTATCGCAGTACAAGTTCGTTTTTGGCTATCGAGGCAATACATACGATAAAGACGACTTCGGGTAGGACAAGAAGGCGAAATTTTTCGGAACGTTGACTTTTCCAACATTGACACGATGGTACCACGGAAGTCGTCTTTACCTTACTGACTGTGGCCATGAAAGCCTCCGTTCTGACATCGAGACAATACGTTCACCCAAAAAAAAATGGAACCACTTTGAAAATCTTAGTCTTGCTCTCGAACTTCTCTTCAGGTCCAGACCGATATTCCAGTTTATTTTACAAATAATAACTGTCTTATCACTGAAATCCTCTTCCTCTATTCCTCTATTTGTCATCTTCTTTCCATATTTTGGGTTGGAGTTGGAGCTCCATGCACCGCACCATTTTCTCGCTGAAAGTTCTTCTTTGGCTTTATCGCTTTGGCTTGGTAATAAAATTTGCTACAATTCGTGTACCACGTAGCTCCTACAAGAACAGAGCAAAGCATCTGGACGTACTAGAAAAAATTTATGTCTTCTAATATAGACATTATTATTATTGGAATTGTCATATAACGTCCATAAAACAAAATGATGATTATAAAATTTTAATAAAATCTAGTCAGTGGTTTTTGTTTATGTTCCTTTGCACTTAGTAACTAAAAATTATTTATTTAAACAAATGAACGTGCGCCCTCATACGGCAAGGGCTACAACACGTTTTTTGGAGGAAGCTAATATCGTCGTCAGTCGCCTGATTTGTCGCCCATTAAAAATGTGTGGGATACGATCGATAGATGACTAGGTAATTTACCACACCTTCCTGATAAGTTACACCATCTCCAGCTACAGATTCAAGAAGCCTGAAACGATACTACTGCCAACTATAGATCACTTGATTGATAGCATGCCACGCCGTCTAAATGAGTGCATTACAAAACGTGGTGGAGCAACTACTTTTTGAAAATCATTACTTTGTTTCATAAAAATGGACGCCTCAAAAAAATTTCAATAAAATGTTTCAAAAAACTCCAGGTGTTGCAAATTTTTATGGAAGTCAGTATATGCATTGGTGGGTCTCAGTTTCGGGTATCATTTCGATGTTGTTACATTATTTCATCGAGGTGAGCTCAGTGAAGTTCTTTCTTACTTCAGCGGGCAGCTTGCTTGGAAGGCTTGAACTATCAACGTCCAGAGGTGATTCTTAAAAACGTTAATTACAGTGGGTGGACACTTTCGATGTTTTCCAGTCGGTTTTCTTTTGGTTTCTGTTTAAAACATTTATGATTCGATATTAAATATAATCCGTGATCCCATGGAGACATGCAGTTTATGGTCATGCTGCATAAAGGTAATATATCACTTACCTCCTTAGAACCCTTCTGTGTGGTTTCAGAAAGGCTCACACCAAAGCATTTTTGGAAACGGTTATCGAAGGAGGTTTCGTTGCCTGCACGCATGGAGCCGTACATTTTTCTAACATGACGGAGCACCTGCACATTTTTGTATTCAGTTTCGTTGGCGATCAACCTCGGTCCTTTGCAATAGTAACAAAAAAAAATGGTCTACCAAATGCTATGAACAGCTTGTTAAGCAACAGGTAACATTGTTGGACGTCAGTGGCCATATGATAACACAAAACACAAACCGTAGGTTTTATAGGTCTCTGGGGCCATGAGAGTAGACCTAAAACAGAAGATTCGGGTGAGAAATTGATACATTCTGGGTTAGTTTGGTTTATAACATATTCAGCTGACGGAAGATGAGAAGAGCTTCGGTTTTCGTTTCAGCCAAACAATCGTGCTCGTGAAACCTTATAAATCAATTTTGGTAGCACCAAATTTACTTTTCGACGAGTACGAGTTTAAACTAATGGTGGCAATTTTTTTCGAATATTCGAGAAATATTCGAATACTTAATAACACCTCTATTCGAATTAGAATAAAACGAATAAAACGAATGAAACCAATGAAACGAATGACACAAATAAAACGAATATAACTAATAAATCGAATAGAACGAATAAAACGAATAAAACGATTGAAACAAATGAAACGAATGAAACTAATGAAACGAATGAACCAATGAAGCGAATAGTACGAGTAAATCGAATAGAACGAATAAAACGAATGAAAAGAATAAAACGAATAAAACGAATAAGACGAATAAATCGAATAAAACGAATAAATCGAATAAAACGAATGAAACGAATAAAACCAATGAAACGAATAAAACAAATGAAACGAATGAAACCAACGAAACGATTGAAACGAATGAAGCGAATAAAACGAATAAAACGATTGAAACAAATAAAACGAATGAAACGAACGAAACTATTGAAACGAATGAAACGAATAAAACGAATGAAACCAATGACACGAATAGTACGAATAAATCGAATAGAGCGAATAAAACGAATAAAACGAATAAAACGAATGAAACGAATGAAACGAATAAAACGAATAAAACGAATAAAACGAATAAAACGAATAAAACGAATAAAACGAATAAAACGAGTAAAACGAATGAAACCAATGAAACGAATAGTACGAATGAATCGAATTGAACGAATAAAACGAATGCATCGAATGAAACTAATAAAACCAATGAAACGAATGAAACGAACGAAACCAATGAAAAGAATGAAACGAATAAAACGAATGAAACGAATAAAACAAATGAAACGAATAAAACGAATGAAACGCATGAAACCAATGAAACGAATGTAACGAATAATACGAATAAATCGAATGGAACGAATAAAACGAATGAAATGAATAGTACGAATAGAACGAATAAAACGAACAAAACGAATGAAACGAATAAAACGAATAAAACGAATGAAACGAATAAAGCAAATGAAACCAATGAAACGAATAAAGCGAATAAACAAATAAAACCAATAAAATAATGACCAGAAAAGAGATAATTGGTTTACAAAAAGACTTTAATAAGAAAAAGAGAACTTCGTTGGTTTATTATTGAGAGATGATTGATTGCGTAGCAGGATTTGTATGAAAATTGTAGTTAGTTTTAGACCTTTTTTATAGCTGTAAGTGTAAGTTAATCTATTTCTTAACAATTTATTATTCAATCACAACCAAACTTTTTATTTATCTCCTTAATAATTAGAATTTTTAAAATTAAAAGATTATACGAATATAACGAATAGAACTAGTCGAACGAATAAAAGGAGTAAAACGAATAAAATGAAAGAAACGAATGACTCGAATAACACAATTTTTTTCTGACTATTATTCGAATTCGAATAGTTCTATATTCGAATATTTTTTAACGAATATTCGAATAAAAAACTGAATTTGCAACCACTAGTTTATTTAAATACTATATTCGACCGAGAAGAGGTTAACACGTCATCCAGACGCCATTAGACTGACCCTAATGAGGTCTAGTTTTAGAGAATTGATTTTTCATTTTTCCCGACAAATTGAACGGTTTCCAGACCTAGGTCAATTGAAAGGCACCTCTTTCTTGCAGAATCCTGCTAAGATAAATTTGACAGATCAAGCTTGAAATGTGAAAAATTACAGTCCAATTTCGGCTATGTATGTAAACGACGGAAAGTTTTCTTCCTGACTAGGAAAAGGTTAACGTTTGAGTGTGACAACCCCCCCCCCCCCCCCCCCCCCCCCCAGAATTGTACTGTTTTTCGAAAATTTGTGACTCAATTTTTTTAATGCATCAGTGTCATAGAATTGCATCTTCAAAATACGTAATTCACATTAACTTTATGGGCAAATTTATAAAAAATATGTCAAATAGTAACAATATACAAACGAGATAATTAGCAATAATTTCAAACAATAGAGTTCGCAAATATTTAAATTGAGTTTTAGAAATTCTATTATTTCCACCCATTGTGTCACCAATTTTTATTTTCTTCTACGAATATAAATTCAAATTTGACTTTGACCTAAACGCGTCACGTATAAATAACACATTTACCACCAAATTCTAGTCCACAGGATGGTCCACTCAGTTATTTGCTGGGATCTTCCAAATCGCCTCCTTCTCCTACGACCGCTGTGTTTTCTTCCACATGTCCATTTAGCCAAATTCGTGAATTTGGAAATATTAAACTATGTTCCAATGTCTATCTTGTATAGTAGGGTAGATGTTGGACAACCCTGTATGTAAACGGAAATAAATTGGTAAACCTTGTCGTCTGACACGATACCGTATAAAAGCTCCTATTCCTAATCGTAATCAACAGAAGCAATGGCAGCGGTGAAACATCTTTTGATACTCGGTGCAGTCTTTCATGCGTCGTTGTGTTTCAACTCAACTGTAAGTATTCCATCCCTCAGTTATAATTATTGCTTAAGTACCAATTTCAGAGGACCGTGAAAGAAGTGTTTGACTTATGGAGGGACAAGTCTCAAAGTGAACATCCAGAATGTATGATTTCGAGTGGTGCCACTGCAGAAGAAGTGGACGAATTTTGGGTAAATCACAATATTGACAATATTAGCAGTTCGATGAAATGCTATCTTGCGTGCATAATGAAGGCTTTCAAGTTGGTATCTCCGACGGGAGACTTTGATGGAACGGAAATAGTTAAGGCGATTGATAGGGTAACGAGTGGAGCTACTGAACATTGCAAAAAGGTACCGCCTGAAGTGACCGACGAATGTGAAAGAATTTACCACTTCATCAGATGTGGGATACATTACAATCACGAGTTAGAAGATTAATAGATTACATTTAGGGTACTTGTGCTGACTTTCTTAGAGATAGGTTGTTCAAATGGTACTTAATATGTTTCCTTTTTGCAATTTGTTAGTAGGTTTTGCACGAAATACAGTTTTTCAGTTACACTTTTTTTCCTCGGTAATCCGTATCCTACGTAATACCTGTGGGGTGATGCAAAAGCAGAGCAAATCATCTAGAAGAAGAACTTTATGTCCCCAAATAGCTATTTGTGAAGCGCTCGATATCATCATAACCCATTGCCGCCAATATAAGATGAAACCTTTAAAGGGCGATTAAGACCAATCTTGAAGCCCAAATTCAAGTTTTAAAACGAGTGGCGTAGCCACGAGTCATTCTGTAGAATGAGTGCTTCAAGGTGTTTTTTGTAATTTGCCCATTTTATGCCGCTTTTAAACTAAATTCCTTATTTTAGTCGATTTGGTTGATAATTATTCCTAAATTTTAAAATTTCGATACAGTGACCTTTTGTTATACCCAAATTCTGTAACAAAACACGAAAATGGAAGATAATCGTGCATGTACGCCCCCTGAAATACGTTATATTGCCAAATATACGGTCGCAAATTTGCTTCTTGATCAATCCTCTGCATAATGTTCTTCACACATTTTGTGCATGACTATCACTATGTAATTCCCCATTAAAAGAATCCACCGCGCCCAAATAAAATCCTAACAACAGATCCATTTTACAACCCAGCTAGCCTCAGTAGAGAAGATGGTTCCAATACGGACAACCTCTCCGAGACAGCTACAGTGCCAGCTATGCGACGTTCACTTTCCTGGAGCCGCCATCACGCCACACCCTATCTGGCCAGAGGCGGTCCCCTTCACCCCCACGGGGGATGATTGGGTGACTGCTGATCAGATAGTGAACGTGGCAAGGGCCATCTGGGCGGTGAAGACGTTCTCAGCATATAATTTACCAGGATTGGACGGCAAAATACTAGCTCTTCTGCAGTGGGTTCATTTCACATGTGGGTTAGGACGACTCTAATCAGGGAGGTAGTACAAAGGCCTCAACTTGTGGCCTAAGTACGCGTGGACTATGTCTCTCCTACTATCGTAATCCAGAATCCCTATGACAATGAATGTTTCTTTCATTGCGTTTACTACTCTGCGGTCCTCGTTTGCATAAGTTCTCTGTTTGATGGGCATATTGGAATATTTGTACAGGTCTAAGATCTAAGGCTTCGTCTCTAAAATACCCCTCAACCATCTTCCCGTTAGCATTAGGAAAGCGATGTCAGGCTGATTGGGCTGAAGGTCTTTGCTATGAATACCACTTCTACTTTTCTTCAACATAAAGGGATCTTAGTGCTACACCAATGCTGGAGAGTGTGCACAGCTTGGAAGAGACTCCTTCTCACAATAGAGCTACTAAAAGCCCACCAACTCCCGGAAACTTAATTAGTTATAATTTTTCACTCCCTACTCCTTCATTTAATATTTGTTTGATTTTCAATCGTACTTGCTAGTTTTGAGTTTTGTTGTTTACTTTCCATTAGAAACGGATGGATACCTAAGGATTGCCTCATGTCTGACAGTTAGAGGTCGTCTACTAGCGGTTGGCGAGGCTACCTGGCTGTTGGGACCCAAATACTCATTCTTAAGTTTCTTAGGATAATTGACATTAACGTAAAAGTGCAAGTTGGGGAAATCCAGTGACGTCAAAGTGATTACACCAATCCTAAGAAGCTTAAGAATGAGTATTTAGGGTCTCAATAGCCAGGTAGTCTCGCCAACCGCTAGTAGACGACCTCTACTGTTGCTGAACTTTCTTGTACTTACTACCATCACTTTTGAATACGTTCTTTGGTGTCTCTCAGTTTCGGGTATTATTTCGCTCAGTGAGCCCCATAGTACCTTCCGTGAAGTTTTTTCCTACTTCAGATGACAGTTTGCTTGAAAAGCTTGAATGTTGGCCGTTCAGAAGTGATTCTTAAAAACGTCAATTTCCACAGAATTCCTTGCAGTAGGGGGGGGGGGGGCACTTCGGCGACTCCTTATGCAGTGTACTGTACAGTCGGTTTCCTCAGGGTTTATGCGTAAAACACATCTGATTAATTAAATCCAATCTGTGTTCCAAAAGAGAGATGCAGTTTAACTCCATGCTACAATCAGATATTATATCACTTACCTCCTTAGTAGCGCCAGAACCTCTCTATGTGGTCCAGTTGAGCTAAATTGAGAGAAAATGGAAACGTCCACGGAACACTATCCCAGTTTTAAGAGATTTTCCTTTATAAGAAACAAACCAAATTTCTCGTTGTACTTATGGTATATTCGATCTGCGGTTTTATACTGGTTATTACACAAACTGTTTCTGCTTCATCTGCCAACTCAAACAGATGATTATGGTAATGCACTGGGCCTCGACTCACATCCGTTGTGACAAAATCCCTCGCGCCCAAAACTTTTAGGAGGGCTTTTGCGAAAATGTAAGGCGTTTTTGGAAACGGGTTTCTGGTGCTTTCTAACATGACGGTGCGCACGCACATTTTTTTGAACTGACTCTAATGAGGCCTACATTGATTTTTAAAGTTTTTTAGCGATGGGTTTAACAGACCAAACGTTTTCCTGCCAAATTGGCCGGTTTCCTAGGCCCTAATGAAGCTCAAATTATCCTTGCAGTAGACCCAGATTAACCTCCGAAACTTCTCAGTTGGGTGTCAAACTTGCTTAGCGGGTACAATCGTGCTTATCGAACACCGCCTATACCAGTGTATCAAGATCAAGCTTCAAATGTAAAAATTAGATTCCAATTAGATTCCAATTTCCGCTAGATACGTATGTAAACGACGGAAAGCATTAAAAGCTTTCTTCCTGATTAGGGAACGGTCAAAGTTTCCATGAAGAATGTCCCCCAAAATTCTCCTATTTACCAGAAATTTGTGACTACGTTTTTCTTATTGCATCAGCGTCATATTCAAAACACATAAATCACATAAACTTTATTGCCAAATTTATAAAAAATATGTCAAATAGTAACAATATACACTTATTTTTATTTTCTTCCATGAATGTAATTTCTAATTTGACTTGACTGGAATGCTACATTATCGTCGCCACGGGTGGTGAACTAACACGGACACTATACGTTTAAAACATCTGTATTTGTGTTAGGTGTGTTAGAAGGAGATAGTAATGTTTATTTTAGGCGTCTCTTTCAAGACTAAATTGTCTGTTGTAATCCTTTGACAGTGGTATTCAAAAGTTATTTTCACGTATTTGTAACAACTACTGAAAATATGTTATATTCCTTGAATTTATATAAAGAAATTAAAACGTAATTGAAAATATGATAATATAATTTATTATTATACCATAAATTGAAGAAATATAACGTATTTTCAGTAGTTGTCACAAAGACGCGAAAACAACTTTTGAATACCACTGTCAAAGGATTACAACAGGCAATTTAAAAAGACGCCTAAAAGAAACATTACTATCTCCTTCTAACACACCTGACACAAATACAGATGTTTTAAACGTATAGTGTCCGTGTTAGTTCACCACCCGTCGCGACGATAATGTAGCATTCCATTCTCTCTATTTTCAAATATTATGTGTTAGAACGAAATAGATACAAACTACGAATGTGTACCCCAAATAAAGCGCTAATCCGAAAATCGCAAACATTCATTTTACAGACTATATTTTTTGTAATTTGCCCATTTTATGCCGCTTTTAAACTAAATTTCTTATTTTAGTCGATTTGGTTGATAATTATTCCTAAATTTTAAAATTTCGATACAGTGACCTTTTGTTATACCCAAATTCTTTAACAAAACACGAAAATGGAAGATAATCGTGCATGTACGCCCCCTGAAATACGTTATATTGCCAAAAATACGGTCGCAAATTTGCTTCTTGATAAATCCTCTGCAGAATGTTCTTGATACATTTTGTGCATGACTATGACTATATCATTCGCTATTAAAAGAATCCACCTCCTCTGCATCGCGCCTAAATAAAATCCTAACAATAGATCCATATTACAACCCAGCTAGCCTCAGTAGAGAAGATGGTTCCAATACGGACAACCCCTCCGAGACAGCTACAGTGCCAACTATGCGTTCACTTTCCTGGAGCCGCCATCACGCCACACCCTATCTGGCCAGAGGCGGCCCACTTCACCCCCACGGGGGATGATTGGGCGCCTGCTGATCAGAGAGTGGACGTGGCAAGGGCGGTGAAGACGTTCTCAGCATATAATTTACCAGGATTGGACGGCAAAATACTAGCTCTTCTACAGTGGGTTCATCTCACATGTGGGTTAGGACGACTCTAATCAGGGAGGTAGTACAAAGGCCTCAACTTGTGGCCTAAGTACGCGTGGACTATGTCTCCCCTACTATCGCAATCCAGAATCCAGAATCCCTATGACAATGAATGTTTCTTCCATTGCGTTTACTACTCTGCGGTCCTCGTTTGCATAAGTTCTCTGTTTAATGGGCATATTGGAATATTTGTACAGGTCTAAGATCTAAGGCTTCGTCTCTAAAATACCCCTCAACCATATTCCCGTTAGCATTAGGAAAGCGATGTCAGGCTGATTGGGCTGAAGGTCTTTGCTATGAATACCACTTCTACTTTTCTTCAACATAAAGGAATCTTAGTGCTACACCAATGCTGGAGAGTGTGCATAGCTTGGAAGAGACTCCTTCTCACAATAGAGCTACTAAAAGCCCACCAACTCCCGGAAATTTAATTAGTTATAATTTTTCACACCCTCCTCCTTCATTTAATATTTGTTTGATTTTCAATCGTATTTTCTAGTTTTGAGTTTTGTTGTTTACTTTCCATTAGAAACGGATGGATACCTAAGGATTGCCTCATGTCTGACAGTTAGAGGTCGTCTACTAGCGGTTGGCGAGGCTACCTGGCTGTTGGGACCCAAATACTCATTCTTAAGTTTCTTAGGATAATTGACATTAACGTAAAAGTGCAAGTTGGGGAAATCCAGTGACGTCAAAGTGATTACACCAATCCTAAGAAGCTTAAGAATGAGTATTTAGGGTCTCAACAGCCAGGTAGTCTCGCCAACCGCTAGTAGACGACCTCTACTGTTGCTGAACTTTCTTGTACTTACTACCATCACTTTTGAATACGTTCTTTGGTGTCGCTCAGTTTCGGGTATTATTTCGCTCAGTGAGCCCCGTAGTACTTTCCGTGAAGTTTTTTCCTACTTCAGATGACAGTTTGCTTGAAAAGCTTGAATGTTGGCCGTTCAGAAGTGATTCTTAAAAACGTCAATTTCCACCGAATTCCTTGCAGTAGGGGGGGGGGGGCACTTCGGCAACTCCTTATGCAGTGTACTGTACAGTCGGTTTCCTCAGGGTGTATGCGTAAAACATATCTGATTAATTAAATCCAATCTGTGTTCCAAAAGAGAGATGCAGTTTAACTCCATGCTAGATGCTACAATCAGATATTATATCACTTACCTCCTTAGTAGCGCCAGAACCTCTCTATGTGGTCCAGTTGAGCTAAATTGAGAGAAAATGTAAACGTCGACGGAACACTATCCCAGTTTTAAGAGATTTTCCTTTATAAGAAACAAACCAAATTTCTCGTTGTACTTATGGTATATTCGATCTGCGGTTTTATACTGGTTATTACACAAACTGTTTCTGCTTCATCTGCCAACTCAAACAGATGATTATGGTAATGCACTGGGCCTCGACTCACATCCGTTGTGACAAAATCCCTCGCGCCTAAAACTTTTAGGAGGGCTTTTGCGAAAATGTAAGGTTTCTTCATTTACCAAGGCGTTTTTGGAAACGGGTTTCTGGTGCTTTCTAACATGACGGTGCCCACGCACATTTTTTTGAACTGACTCTAATGAGGCCTACATTGATTTTTAAAGTTTTTTAGCGATGGGTTTAACAGACCAAACGTTTTCCTGCCAAATTGGCCGGTTTCCTAGGCCCTAATGAAGCTCAAATTATCCTTGCAGTAGACCCAGATTAACCTCCGAAACTCCTCAGTTGGGTGTCAAACTTGCTTAGCGGGTACAACCGTGCTTCTCGAACACCGCCTATACCAGTGTATCAAGATCAAGCTTCAAATGTGAAAATTAGATTCCAATTAGATTCCAATTTCCGCTAGATACGTATGTAATCGACGGAAAGCATTAAAAGCTTTCTTCCTGATTAGGGAACGGTCAACGTTTGCATGAAGAATGTCCCCCAAAATTCTCCTATTTACCAGAAATTTGTGACTACATTTTTCTTATTGCATCAACGTCATATTCAAAACACATAAATCACATAAACTTTATTGCCAAATTTATAAAAAATATGTCAAATAGTAACAATATACACTTATTTTTATTTTCTTCCATGAATGTAATTTCTAATTTGACTTTGACGTGTCACGTATTAAAATAATACTTTTACCACCAAATTCTAGTCTACAGGATGGTCCACTCAGTTATTTGCTGGGATCTTCCAAATCGCATCCTTCTCCTACGACCGCTGCGTTTTCTACCATATGACCATTTAGTCAAATTCGTGAATTTGGAAATATTGAACTATGGTCCAATGTCTAACTAGTAGTAGGGTAAATGTTGGACACCCTGTATGTAAGCGGAAATAAATTTGTAAACCTTGTCGTCTGACATGATACCGCATAAAAGCTCCCATTCCTAATCGTAATCCTCAGAAGCAATGGCAGCAGTTAAACATCTTTTGATACTCAGTGTAGTCTTTCATGCGTCTTTGGGCTTCAACTCAACTGTAAGTATTCCATCCATCAGTTATAATAGCTTAAGTTACCAATTTCAGAGGACCGTGAAAGAAGTGTTTGACTTATGGAGGGACAAGTCTCAAAGTAAACATCAAGAATGTATGATTTCGAGTGGTGCCACTGCAGAAGAAGTGGACGAATTTTGGCTAAATCACAATATTGACAATATTAGCAGTTCGATGAAATGCTATCTTGCGTGCATAATGAAGGCTTTCAAGTTGGTATCTCCGACGGGAGACATTGATGGAACGGAAATAGTTAAGGCGATGGATAGGGTAACGAGTGGAGCTACTGAACATTGCAAAAAGGTACGGCCTGAAGTGACCGACGAATGTGAAAGAATTTACCACTTCATCAGATGTGGGATACATTACAATCACGAGTTAGAAGATTAATAGCTTACATTTAGGGTAGGTACTTAATGAAAATATGTTTCCTTTTTGCAATTTGTTAGTAAATTTTGCACGAAATAAAGTTTTTCAGTTACACTTTTTTTCCTCGGTAATCCGTATCCTACGTAATACCTGTGGGGTGATGCAAAAGCAGAGCAAATCATCTAGAAGAAGAACTATATGTCCCTAAATAGCTATTTGTGAAGCGTTCGATATCATCATAACCCATTGCCGCCAATATAAGATGAAACCTTTAAAGGGCGATTAAGACCAATCTTGAAGCCCAAATTCAAGTTTTAAAAACGAGTGGCGTAGCCACGAGTCATTCTGTAGAATGAGTGCTTCAAGATGTTTTTTGTAATTTGCCCATTTTATGCCGCTTTTAAACTAAATTCCTTATTTTAGTCGATTTGGTTGATAATTATTCCTAAATTTTAAAATTTCGATACAGTGACCTTTGGTATACCCAAATTCTGTAACAAAACACGAAAATGGAAGATAATCGTGCATGTACGCCCCCTGAAATACGTTATATTGCCAAAAATACGGTCGCAAATTTGCTTCTTGATAAATCCTCTGCATAATGTTCTTCACACATTTTGTGCATGACTATGACTATGTAATTCCCCATTAAAAGAATCCACCGCGCCTAAATAAAATCCTAACAACAGATCCATTTTACAACCCCGCTAGCCTCAGTAGAGAAGATGGTTCCAATACGGACAACCTCTCCGAGACAGCTACAGTGCCAGCTATGCGACGTTCACTCTCCTGGAACCGCCATCACGCCACACCCTATCTGGCCAGAGGCGGTCCCCTTCACCCCCACGGGGGATGATTGGGTGACTGCTGATCAGATAGTGAACGTGGCCAGGGCCATCTGGGCGGTGAAGACGTTCTCAGCATATAATTTTCCAGGATTGGACGGCAAAATACTAGCTCTTCTGCAGTGGGTTCATCTCACGTGTGGGTTAGGACGACTCTAATCAGGGAGGTAGTACAAAGGCCTCAACTTGTGGCCTAAGTACGCGTGGACTATGTCTCCCCTACTATCGTAATCCAGAATCCAGAATCCCTATGACAATGAATGTTTCTTCCATTGCGTTTACTACTCTGTGGTCCTCGTTTGCATAAGTTCTCTGTTTGATGGGCATATTGGAATATTTGTACAGGTCTAAGATCTAAGGCTTCGTCTCTAAAATACCCCTCAACCATCTTCCCGTTAGCATTAGGAAAGCGATGTCAGGCTGATTGGGCTGAAGGTCTATGCTATGAATACCACTTCTACTTTTCTTCAACATAAAGGAATCTTAGTGCTACACCAATGCTGGAGAGTGTGCATAGCTTGGAAGAGACTCCTTCTCACAATAGAGCAACTAAAAGCCCACCAACTCCCGGAAATTTAATTAGTTATAATTTTTCACACCCTCCTCCTTCATTTAATATTTGTTTGATTTTCAATCGTATTTGCTAGTTTTGAATTTTGTTGTTTATTTTCCATTAGAAACGGATGGATACCTAAGGATTGCCTCATGTCTGAGAGTTAGAGGTCGTCTACTAGCGGTTGGCGAGGCTACCTGGCTGTTGGGACCCAAATACTCATTCTTAAGTTTCTTAGGATAATTGACATTAACGTAAAAGTGCAAGTTGGGGAAATCCAGTGACGTTAAAGTGATTATACCAATCCTAAGAAGCTTAAGAATGAGTATTTAGGGTCCCAACAGCCAGGTAGTCTGGCCAACCGCTAGTAGACGACCGCTACTGTTGCTGAACTTTCTTATACTTACTACCCAGCAAACACATTTATATATAAAATACATATAAATTATATAACAGCTTTTTAGATTTATATAAAACTTGAAGAAAAATAAGAGATATTTGTCAGGATGTCAGCAATTTTCAAAATACAGTGAAACCCCTCAAATCCGAACCACGGAAATCCGAAATCCCGGGAAATCCCAACGAGTTTTTTTGACAAATTAGTTAAAAAATTAACAAAGAGGTACAGTTAGCATATCTAAAAAAGTTTAAAAGTTGGTTATTGAAATTCTTTAGGTTAATCACTTTCCAAAAATAATGAAATAACAATAGAAACACACAAAATATCACTTAATCTTTCACTTGAAATCAGTTATCTTCAATTGTCGAAGTGACGGAAACCTTCCCGCGGAGGCAATTGCCCGCCAGCATCGCATGAACATGGCATCGTTTGGCGTGGCTGCTGCGTAACGCGGGCTCGTTATTATGTTATGGATAGTTTTCGGCTAATCCGAACAAACTGAAATCCGAACAGGCTACAGCCCCAATTAGTTCGGATTTGAGGGGTTCACTGTAATATGCATGTCTAGTAGATGTAAATTCTTCTACATGAATTTATATACATTTTATGTATATTTTATGTAATATTTACATAAAAAATATTAGTTTTAAAAGCGTTGAGATGACCAAGATGGCAGCTACTCGAGCATAATGTAGTTATTATTAATGTAAAAAATTATTTAAGCAGTTCCATACAAAAAATGGAAAAACTACATTTTACGTGCAACTGTACTTTTAATTATATTTAACTTAATTCTTGCACGAACTCGTTTTCACCTGAACTGAAAGCCTACAGTTTATTATGATATACTTGCTTGAAAAGTGTCCCTCAACCGGATTCGAACGTTTGCGGGTGGGCGTTGCAAATTCTGAAATCCGACATTGTACCACTGCGCTAATCTGTAACATCTCGTCTTTTATTTCGTACTTCGTAACTTTGCGCTATTTCGCGTTATTAGTTTAAATTTTGTTTGATTATACCGTTGAGTGAAGTCTTATTCAATAATTATACCTATCTTTAACTTTATGTTAAAAATGACCAGCATTTAATTTATTTTATATTATTTATTTTGTATATAAATTAGACGCATTTTAGTCGATACGGATCTAATATTAAAGGTACGTGAACTACAATTTTTGGCGTTATAGAAAACACGCGCATGCGATTACTTATGTAGCGCAAATAGAAACGGACTTTATTTTCGACCATACAATATATGTAATGTAATTATAATTTCTAATTATATTTACAGAAGGCATACATAAAAAATAAGTAATATTACATATAATATTTTACATATAACGTACATAAATCTAATCATGTAAATATGACAGCACATGAATTCCATGAGTGATATGTAATTATCTATATACTTATACATATATTATATGAATTTCTGTATACAGAATATCCGTAAGTTTCTATACTATTATGTAAAATATACGTAATGGTGTGACATACGGTTTATATAACTTTATTAAAGAATACTTACATACTTGATATATAAAAAAGCATATGTAGGGGTATTTACTTCAATTAATATATGTTGTATGTATATTTTATATGTGTGTTTGCTGGGTACGATCAGATTCTTTTGAGTACGTTCTTTGGTGTCTCTCAGTTTCGGGTATCATTTCGCTTGGTGAGCTCCATAGCACTTTCCGTGAAGTTCTTTCCAACTTCAGTGAGAAGTTTGCTTGAAAAGCTTGAATTTTGGCCGTTCAGAAGTTATTCTTAAAAACTGTAATTTCCACAGAATTTCTTGCCGGGGTGGGGGGGGGGGGGCTCCCGATGTCAACCTTCGTCGACTCCTTATGTAGTGTCCAGTCGGTTTGTTCCTGGTTTCTTCTCTATGTGGCCCAGTTAAGGTAGCTTGAGAGAAAATGGGAACGTCGACAAAACACTATCCCAGTTTTAAGAGATTTTCCTCTATACGGAACAAACCAACTTTCTGGTAATTATGGTAATGGACTGGGCCTCGACTCACATCCGTTGTGACGAGAGCCCTCGCTTCCAAAACTTTTAGGAGGGCTTTTACGCAAATGAATGGTTTGTTCATTTACCAAGGCATTTTTGAAAACGGGTTTCTGCTGCTTTCTAACATGACGGTGCGCACGCACATTTTTTTGAACTGACCCTAATGAGGCCTACATTGATTTTTAAAGTTTTAGCGATTGGTTTAAAATACCAAACGTTTTCTTGCCAAATTGGGCGGTTTCCTAGGCCCTAATGAAGCTCAAATTATCCTTGTAGTATACCCACCGCAGCGATTAACCGCCTATTATACCAGTGTGTATCTGTTACTACAAATGGTTTCCTGCCGAAGATACACTTGAAAGATCAAGCTTCAAATGTTAAAAATTACAGTCCAATTTCTGTCCAAAGTTTTCTTCCTGATTAGGGAACGGGCAATGTTTGCATGAAAAATGTCCCCCCAAAATTCTCCTATTTTCCAGATATTTGTGACTACCTACATTTTTCTTATTGCATCAGCGTCATATTCAAAACACATAAATCACATAAACTTTATTGCCGAATTTAAAAAAAAACATGTCAAATAGTAACAATATACAAACGAGATAATATAGTAGTAATTTCACACAGTAGAGTCTGCAAACATTTAAATTGCGTTTTCGAAAATATATTGTTACAACTTTTTGTGTCACTCATTTTTATTTTCTTCCACGAATGTAATTTCTAATTTGACTTTGACATTATTAAAATAATTCAATTACCACCAAATTCTAGTCTACAGGAAGGTCCACGCAGTTGTTATTTGCTGGGATCTTCCAAATCGCATCCTTCTCCTACGACCGCTGTGTTTCCCACCACATGACCATTTAGCCAAATTCGTGAATTTGGAAATATTGAACTATGGTCCAATGTCTGACTTGTAGTAGAGTAGATGTTGGACACCCTGTATGTGAGCGGAAATAAATTTGGAAACCTTGTCGTGTGACAGGATGCCGCATAAAAGCTGCCATTCCTAAACGTAATCCTCAGAAGCAATGGCAGCAGTAAAACATCTTTTGATACTCAGTGTAGTCTTTCATGCGTCTTTGGGCTTCAACTCAACTGTAAGTATTGCACTCCTCAGTTATAATAGTTTAAGTAGGTACCAATTTCAGAGGACCGTGAAAGAAGTATTTGACTTATGGAGGGACAAGTCTGAAGGTGAACATCCAGAATGTATGATTTCGAGTGGTGCGACTGCAGAAGAAGTGGACGAATATTGGCAAAGTCACAGTATTGCTAATACCAGAACGTTGAAATGCTATCTTGCGTGCATAATGAAGGTTTTCAAGTTAGTATCACCGACGGGAGACTTTGATGGAACAGAAATAGTTAAAGCAGTTGATAGGGTAACGAGTGGAGCTACTGAAAATTGCACAAAGGTACCGCTTGAAGTGACGGATGAATGTGAACGAGTATCCTACTTCATCAATTGTGTGATACATTACAATCACGAGTTAGAAGATTAAGGGCTTAAACAGTACGGAATAAATTAAATTTTTAGGGTATACTGACTATCTTAGAGATGGATTGTTGAAAATTTCCTTTTTGTAAATTGTAAGTAAGTTTTGCACGAAATAAAGCTTTTTTGGGATCATGGGTGACTTTTCCATCTTAAAAGTTGTTGTAGTCCTCACAGTTATAGAGTACTTAGATTTTAGCACTCAGGATATCTGATTTTAAGTTTCCGTGGGAGCTAGGCCAGTCCCAGATTGCAGTTTCATGTGAATCGTTCTGGATGAGGAAGAGCACGTATTGGGTCTGTCCATCGAATTTACATTCAGAAACTTGTAAGAACCAATCGAAAAACTCATTGGTGGAACGATAACGTTTGGATCCCCAAGTACAGTAGTGCTGGAAATAACCATCGCACATCTCTCATGGGTTACAGCAAGGTCGTAATGGACCTAAAAGGTTCTTACAGAAAAAACATACGTAGTAGAAGCAGAGAGGTGATGTGACCTTTTCATTGATAGTTGATACAAGTAGCATAATTTAGTGACAGTTATACCCTAGGAGGTAAGCAGGGGTAGCTTTATCTCCATGGTTTTTGTACCACCTAGACTTGCACCATTCTGTCAGTTTGTTCTATTTCCTACTTAAAAATATGGGGAAAACTGTGACCCACTACATTATTGAAAACCTTCTGAACAGAGAATTCCTACATCTATCACAATATGCTCACAGTTCACATTCTAGTCACCAAAGAGTTGCTTTGCCGTTGTCTATTACATGGACATCGGGGGCTCAATCGGTGAAGCGGTGGTAATGGGCAAAGTATACTTCTCCAAAAGGCGTTGGATTATATACATGCTGAAGTGGGGGTAGTAAGCGCCGAACTCCGAATAAGGGCTGTAATCACAACGAAAACTTAACTCAATCACTCTGTTTGATGGTGATGGACCTACGCATGAAGCTGTTTAGCCACCATGTGTGGATGGTTCTCTTCATGCAAGGGTTCCATACTCAAACCACAAATTTATCTAAATACCTATTGATGATCAAGCTTGAGGAGGAAAGGAGGAGGAAGTGGATCAGAATTCCAAAAATTTACCCAGTTAAGCCGTCCACATTTGGGAAAAGCAAGTAACTTTTGGTTCAAAATTTGTGGCTCTAGGGCACCTACTTTTTGGCATATTTTCATAAGCTGGACTAAAATTCCAAGAACGCTACATAAAAAAAAGGCCTCATTCCGTTAAAAAACCAATTTTAACAGGAGGATTCCTGTAGAATTGTAAAACTCTATTAGTTGTCAATCACTGTGGTTTGACCTGTAGTGAACTATGATAAAGAAGGTGGCGGTTCGGAACAGTTAAGAAAACTGCAGCGGATTGTCTTTATGAGTGAAACTGGAGGTGCACGCACCACACTTTGATTTTTCAATAATTACTTAGAATCCAGGGCCATGTGTTTCAACTTTTCCCCCATAAGAGAGTATTACCTGACAACTTACTAAGAAAAGCCATAACATAATTTCGCTATATAGGAAGGGAGGAGAGCTAAAAGATCGAGATCGAATGAACATAATGGATTATAGAAAAGAAAATTCTTACCTCTTTCGAGTGATGTAGTCCGTTGCTTAAATAAAACTGTCGATAAGGCGCAAAATTGAAAATGTGGGGAAACATAATGGCCCCCAATAGTTTCATTAATAATATTCGATAACTGCTCAAATCCATTAGAAATTGAGGGATAAAGCAATACGATTTTCGAACGAAGCGGAACGTAATTGCTTGTTATATTTTTTGCGAGAGAGGAAAAGTAAAAAAAAAGTATCATTTCTTGAGCTTTAAGCAAATGTCACACAAGGGCTGGCCCCTTATTCATTGGTGGAATCGTGAAATGCCTAAGTGTTCCAATACAGTCTCAATAAATATTCCCAGGTACTCCTTAAGTGAAACTTCATTTAAATGAAACTCCTCAAGCAAAATCTCATTTAAATGAAATTCCTAAAGTGAAACTTCACTTAAATGAAACTTCTCGAGCAGATTTGCATTCAAATGAAACTCCTAAAGTGAAACCGCATTTAAGTGAAACTCCTTAAGTGAAACTTAATTTAAATGAAACTCCTCTAGCAGATTTTCATTTAAATGAAACTCCTTAATTGAAACCTCATTTAAGTGAATCTCCTTAAGTGAAACTCCTCAAGCAGAATCTCATTTAAATGAAACCCCTAAACTGAAACTTCATTTAAATGAAACTTCTCGAACAGATTTTCATTCAAATGAAACCTCAATTAGGTGAAACTACCTTAATGAAACTTCATTTAAATGAAACTTCTCGAACACATTTTCATGTAAATGAAACTCCTAAAGTGAAACTTCAATTAGGTGAAACTCCCTAAGTGAAACCTCATTTCAATGAAACCTCTCGAACAGATTTTCATTTAAATGAAACTCCTAAAGTGAAACCTCATTTAAGTGAAACTCCTTAACTGAAACTTCATTTAAAATTCACACAAGGGCGTTACACATTATTCCACTGAATCTCCCTGCTAAACACTTTGAAAATAAGTTGAGGGAATACTTCGAGTGCTGGCACCTTATTTATTGGTGGAATCGTGAAATGCCTAAGTGTTCCAATACAGTCTCAATAAATATTCCCAGGTACTCCTTAAGTGAAACTTCATTTAAATGAAACTCCTCAAGCAAAATCTCATTTAAATGATAGTCATAAAGTGAAACTTCACTTAAATGAAACTTCTCGAGCAGATTTGCATTCAAATGAAACTCCTAAAGTGAAATCTCATTTAGGTGAAACTCCCTAAGTGAAACTTCATTTAAATGAAACTTCTCGAACAGATTTTTATTTAAATGAAACTCCTAAAGTGAAATCTCATTTAGGTGTAACTCCCTAAGTGAAACTTCATTTAAATGAAACTTCTCGAACAGATTTTTATTTAAATGAAACTCCTAAAGTGAAACCTCATTTAAGTGAAACTTAATTTAAATGAAACTCCTCAAGCAAAATCTCATTTAAGCGAAACTCCCTAAGTGAAACTTCATTTAAATGAAACTTCTCGAACAGAATTTCATTGAAATGAAACTCCTAAAATGAAACATCATTTAGGTGATACTCCCTAAGTGAAACTTCATTTAAGTGAAACTTCTCGAACAGATTTTCATTCAAATGAATGTGCTAAAATGAAACATCATTTAGGTGATACTCCCTAAGTGAAACTTCATTTAAGTGAAACTTCTCGAACAGATTTTCATGTAAATGAAACTCGTAAAGTGAAACCTCATTTAGGTGAAACTCCCTAAGTGAAACTTCATTTAAATGAAACTTCTCGAACAGAGTTTTATTTAAATGAAACTCCTAAAGTGAAATCTCATTTAAGTGAAACTTAATTTAAATGAAACTCCTCAAGCAAAATCTCATTTAAGCGAAACTCCTTAAGTGACAATTCATTTAAATGAAACTTCTCAAGCAGAATTTCATTTAAAAAGTGAAACCCCTTAATTTCGATAACATAAGTAGTATCTGAGTATAAAGCGTTGCAGTCATTTTTTAACACTTTCTTCAAAAAATAAGTATAGCACAATATATATTGCTGAATTCAGGAAAAAATACTCTTTTAAGCTACATAAAAAACTGCAACTTTATCTTATAAAAAATGTGTGCCGCCATTTTAGCTTATACCGGAAGTGACGTCATCAAAGGTAATATCAGCATTTTCGTCCTTGATTCGAATGCAATCGATTGGCGAAAACCGCATTTCGATAACTTTAATAATTTCTGGGTATAGAGCGTTGCAATATTGTTTCTTAAGAATTATTTTTTAACGCTTTTTCAAAAAATAGTATAGGTACCACAATATAATATTGATGAAACTTCATTTAAATGAAACACCTCGAGCAGATTTTCATTGAAATGAAACTCCTAAAGTGAAACCTCATTTAAGTGAAACTTAATTTAAATGAAACTCCGCAAGCAGAATCTCATTTAAGTGAAACTCTTTAAGTGAAACTTCATTTAAATGAAACTTCTCGAACAGAATTTCATTGAAATGAAACTCCTAAAGTGAGACCTCATTTAAACAAAACTCCTCAAGCAGAATCTCATTTAAGTGAAACAGCTTAAGTGAAACTTCATTTAAATGAAACTTCTCGAACAGAATTTCATTGAAATGAAACTCCTAAAGTGAAATCATTTAAGTGATACTCCTTAAGTGAAACTTCATTTAAATGAAACTCCTCAAGCAGATTTTCATTTAAATCAAACTCCTTAATTGAAACTTGATTTAAGTGAATCTCCTTAGGTGAAACTTTATGTAAATGAAACTCCTCAAGCAGAATCTCATTTAAATGAAACTCCTAAAATGAAACTTCATTTAAATGAAACTCCTTAGGTGAAAATTCATTTAAATGAAACTCTTCGAGCAGATTTTCCATTTTCATTCAAATGAAACTCCTATAGTGAAACTTCATTTAAATGAAACTCCTCGAGCAGATTTTCATTCAAATCACAGTCCTCAAGCAGAATCTCATTTAAATGAAACTCCTAAAATGAAACTTCATTTAAGTATCTTTGACATATTGTATTCCACCTTCACGCCTTCTTCGTCTTAAGCAAAGTCGCTACACTCCGGAAGGCCGGAACAGTTGTGAAAACCTTCCCTTATCAATGCATATTACGACTATCAGTGCAAATTAATTAATAATATCATGGTGATAGGATCCATCGTTAATATTGGTCTCAGACTCTAAATGGAGGAGTATGTCCACTATAAGTTTAGTTGGAAATTAAACTCTAAACCTTCTCCATAAATATTTAATAATATTAAGTAATAATAGGAATTCGTGAATCGATTTTGATAGTTGTGGAAAAGTCAATAGGATGTTTCGGCTACGAGCCATCTTCAGACTATTATATTTACAAAGGTAGTATGGGACCGCGATGAGCTGATTAAGGTTTTTGTTTGATATGAGCGAGCCAGTTGTTATTTTAAATGGGCTAATTGAGACTTAATATGCATGAAATTTGATATACATTGCGAGGTTAATAATGAAGGTACATAGTAAACAGGGACATAAGATGGTTGCCCATCTCGATGCACTGCAGCCACCTGTTCTGTATGTTTCCATAGCCAATTTTTACTTTCCCGAGGTTTTGATTAATCTCAACGTTTTGGGTCCTACTGAGTCCAAAACCACCATCTTTGAAAAATGTTTGTCTGTGAGTGGTTGTGTGCGTACGTAATGGCTGTGGACCCTAAAACTACTAGACCGATTTGGTGAAATTTAAAACTAAGAAGGCTTATAAAAACACAAGCTTCTCATCAAAATCGGTCCAAAGGGGTCCAAACTAGGGGCGTTATTTTGGGAGCAAACATTCAAATTGTAACCCAAACTAATTTCCCTCGGTAAAAAGTTAGTAGACATGGTTACAAGTAAAACGCCGTTTTTCGTTTGTTTCTAAATTCAAAATGGCGGCCAATATAGCAATGTATGTAATAAGTATACCAATTTACTTCCGGCCTAATCGGAAATTAACAAAATATTAAAAATATTTACGACTTCCCAGCAAACACACATAAAATATGCATACAACATATATAAGATTGAAGTAAATACCCCTACATATGCTTTTTTATACAGGGTGTCCATTTAGTAGCCCGTTCTTCAAGTACGGCTTTATTGTTAAATTTACTAAAAAATAAATATACGGGATTGCAATTAGGTTGGATGAAGCACATTTGCAAATTATTTAGACACATACAGGGTGTTTCCAAAAAGTATGGCGCATAAAACGTATATTTTTTTAAATGGAATGACCCACTTTTTTTAAGCGCAAATGTAGGGGTCTTGGGTGAGCTTTTCAGTCCTACATTATTTTTGTATTAATACACGGCGTTGTCAAGTTATTAATTAATACATATTTTTTTGCTAAATATCAACCCTTCCATTATACGCTCGTATTTTTTAACGTCTTGTTTTTGTTTTTACGTAAGTTCGGTGGTGGACTTGGGTTGAATCAGAGTATTCAACCGTGACGGAACATTAAATTAAATTAAGTGTTCTTTAATAAAGTTATATAAACCGTATGTAACAGATTACGTATATTTTACATAATAGTATATAAACTTACGGATATTCTGTATACAGAAATTCATATAAAATATACATATAGATAATTACATATTACCCATGAAATTTATGTGCTGTCATATTTATATGATTAGATTTATGTACGTTATATGTAAAATCTTATATGTAAGAAGTATTACATATTTTTTATGTATGCCTTCTGTAAATATAATTAGAAATTATCATTACATATATTATATTGTCGAAAATAAAAGTCCGTTTCTATTTGCGCCGCATAATTAATCGCATGCGCGGGTTTACTATAACGCCAAAAATTGTAGTTCACGTACCTTTAATATTAGATTCGTATCGACTAAAATGCGTCTAATTAATATAGAAAATAAATAATATAAAACAAATTAAATCCTGGTCATTTTTAACATAAAGGTAGGTATAATCATTGAATAAGACTTCACTCAACGATATATTCAAATATAATTAAAACTCGCGAAACAGCGCAAAGTTAGGAAGAACGAAATAAAAAAAGGAATTTACTTTGATTGAATTACGGCATTTGTTTATTCTTATTTAAGTTAAAAAGGGGTGATTTTTGCCAATGTCTTCATTTTATTAGGTATATCATTTACATTGCGACGTTTCGCCACATTGTGGCTTTTTCAAGTATTTTCTACAATAAAAAATTTTACACATTAGGTTGCGGTTATATAACCCCAAAATAAAAAAAGGAATGTTTCATATTAGCGCAGTGGTACAATGTCGGATACAAAGAAAGCACATGTCGGATTTCCGAATTTGGCACGCCCATTCGCAAAGGTTCGAATCCGGTTAAGGGAAACTTTTCAAGCAAGTATATAATATCTAATATGATAATAAACTGTCGGCTTTCAGTTCAGGTAAAAACGGGTTTGTGCAAGAATTAAGTTAATTAAAAGTACAGTTGCACGTAAAAATGTAGTTTTTCCATTTTTTTGTATGAAACTGCTAAATAATTTTTTACGTTGGTAATAATTACATTATGCTCGAGTAGCTGCCATTTGGTCATCGCAACGCTTTTACAACTATTTCTTATGTGAATATTACATAAAATATACATAAAACGTATATAAATTCATGTACTACAGATATAAAGAATTTACATCTAATAAACATATATATTATTTTGAAAATTGCTGACATCCTGACATTAAATATCTCTTACATTTCTTCCAGTTTTATATAAATCTAAAAAGCTCTTATATAATTTATATGTATTTTATATATAAATGTGTTTGCTGGGTTACCTACTCAGTATATTATTTCAGGAAAAAATCAGAAATCGTTTTTTGATTTTAACTATACTACACACTATATATTTCTTTTTTTCCTATCCGGAAATTAACAAATTATTAAAAATATTTATGACATACCCAGTATATTATTCCAGGAGAAAATCAGAAATCGTTTTCTGATTACATCTATACTACACACTATATATTTATTTTTTCAATTTTTTGAGTTATTACGCAAAGACTATTTTATTTTGAGTTATTACACAACAAAAGTCTAGTACAATGTTGAAAATGTTCATTCATTGTAAATCAAATAGGCGAAACAATTATACAATATAAACTAAAACTAACGGCTATTTTATTGGAAGGTATTTCTACTTCTTAATCGAAAAAGAAATTTCCTTTCCCACGCAATGAAGGAAGTCATATACTTTTTGGCACTTATCAACATGAACTCCAGATTTCGCATCGCACGTCACAAACAGATCGTAAGTTATGACCTCCACGTTTCCAATTAACTTCTCCTTATCCAGCTCACCATTTTCGTCTGCATAGTGAAATCCTTCATACAAGCAATCTAAGTAACACTTAAAATTTCTCTTTTCGGAAAATTGGTATTTTTCCCAAAACATGGTAACGTCCTCCTCACTGGCTCCCGATGTCTTCAAACATTCTGGATGTTCTTTTGCGCTTTGGTCCCTAAATTCGTTAAACACGTCCAATGCGGTTTTCTGAAAATAAAAAATTTGTACTTGTTCACAACATTTTTTGACTTACAGAGGAACAAGTGCTCCAAAGGCTTATAAACACTATAATCACGTAGAATGCAAAATTGCGTGTCTCGATCATTTGAGCAAACATTTTACAATGCTTAGTGGATCAATACGCTACAGGTATAAATAGACACTTTGTTGCATTTTATCTGTGCTACTTTTCCCACATAGTCAATGCAGTGAAGTGATTTTCCCACACTTAGAAAATGAAACAATTAGGAAAATTTACATGTTCGAAATTTAACTTATGCAAGCTCTACTTTTTACACTGGTAGAAAATACAATTAATTAGGTACCTACATCAAGGACGTTGCTAACTCATTTTCTCCTTCGTAACTAATTAATTATTTCTTATTAAAGGCAACCTATAATTATCTAACAAAACTTCTCCACTTTGCCATTAATTCAGATTCCATGGTGGAAATAGAAGAATTTCTAGTGGGTTGTAAGTTACGTTGTAGGGGATGGTCAAAAACCTACATTATTCCATTAAGACGAATGAAATTCAGACTGAAATACGGAACTTAGGTCACACCTCTTCTAGTATATTTTGTTGAACTCAAACCTACCTCCAACAACAAAGATAGGTATTTATAAGGTGGAGCATCTCCAACAATACAACATCAAATTTGAACCGACCAAGTATAAACGGGAAGTAGTGCAATGTGCTAGATCCCAAAGATATGGCCATACAAAAAATGCACTGGAGACCACTCTACCAATTAGGGTTGTAAAGATCCGCAAATTTTATGGATCCGGATATCGGATCCAAAAATATCCAGATTCAATGGATCCGAATACCGGATTTTTGTGGATCCGGATCGGAAGTCCGAAGGTTAAATCCGGATCTACGGAATTGGGGGTGAAATCTGGATCCACGGATCAATGCATTTGTGAGTTAAATCCGGACCTCCATTACTATCAATTTACATAGAATCCGGATCTAAAGTTTGTAGCTGTATCCGTATTTGAATAAATTCGTGGAGGAGATTACTAGATTACAGTAAATTTCATTTACTGATCCAGATACCTTCATTTTGAGATTCCGATGGATACATTTTATAGGTATCACAAAGAATCACGAAGTTCATTCCATACATCGACAACAGAATTCACGTGGGATCGAATTTCGGATCGGGATACGCGGATCCGGTTAAACAAATTCGGATCTACGGATCCGGATCTTAAGGATCCGAATTGTGTACGAGATCCGGAGAAATCCGGATCCGGATATATCGTAGCTGGAGATCCGGAGAAGATCCGGATTCATACCGGATCTTGTTTTGGATCCGGAACCATTTCACACCCCTACTACCAATAGCTGTTCACGAATACCAAAAACAAAATCTGTAGATGTTTGTTGTGTACCGCCCGGTAAACTACTTGGCGCCTTAAATTTCTGTTCGTTATCTTGATATAAACTAACTTTAGCTTTGACTACCCTCTTTTGCTTGCTGAGTTTAAGTTATATACTCATATCTAACCTACCCCCATTAGATTGCCCCTTATAACTGAGCTTTCCGAGTCATTCCATTATAGATTGCGTTACCAACCATTTGTTACCGTAAAATTATTTTATAAAAAGCGGTACAGTAGGAAAAGACGCACATTTTTAAAATAAGTTGAATTATACAGGGCGATGCACTAACGTGAGACACATTCGAGATAATTTTTTTAATGAAACACCCTGTATATCCTTTGATTTTTCTAATCTGCTATAAATTGTCTTTTCAACGATCCCTGGGTTTTTTGTTTCGGATGACGTATTACTGAGTTATTAACCCTGCAGAACTCGCGCCATTCAGCGGAATTCGAGCACTCGCGCGTGAGCATTTCTCTCACGCTTCATATTTTTCCATATTAAAGCTTAGGATCTAAATAATATCAGTGTTTTTCAAGTTGAAATCAATATTTAATCTTTTTTAAACACTTTAGCTGCAAAATGGTCATTCAACAAAGAAACAATTCAATAAAAAATATAACAAAAATATTTTACTGCAATATTATAGGAATTTGAAACATCTAGCATTTGCTAATAAAGTAAAAATAACAAATTGTAGTACCTAGGACTTAATTAAAAATAAAATACAAAAAAACCTATATTTAGTAAAAAGTTAATCACTCTGATCTGAAGAACTATTCACGTTGAAACATGAGGGGCAGACATATTTAGCGTGTTCTGTGCAAATAGCTTTATTGCACGTAACACAATGTTTCTTGCTTTTTCGATTTTTTCTCCTAGGACAAAAAGTACAGAAACCAAAGGCGACTTCTTGCACAACTTCTGGCTCCTCGATGTTCAACATTTTTCGAATTTGAGTACGTAAAGTCAATGGAAAATTCTGATTTCTCGATCGATTTATCAAATGTGGCTTCATCAATTCAAGGGCCAACTGTTTCAAATATAATCTACGGTCTTGAATGATTCCCGTGTTACTTTTATATATTATTTGACAGTTGATACCGCCTATATCCAAAATTGAGAAAAATAATCTTAGAGGCCATCTACAACAGAACCTAGAGACAGAATACGTTGACTTCAGCTCGTCTACAACATCAACGCCGCCTTTTGTCAAATTGTAGAACGTGATGATCTCCGGTTTTGAGGCATCACCAGATTCTTCATCGATTTTATCATCACTATGAAATGTAGATAGCACAGAAACGATTTTACTTGGTTTCGGTTTGTATGATACCAAAACCATGGGTTTGCAGAATGCAAATATGCTGCTATTCAATGGCCTAATTTTTGTATTCAACATAAGAGGGGGTATCTCTCTTTTATTTTTCCTGAGAGTTCCGACAATGGTTGTTTTCATTTGAATCATGTCTTTGGCTAGTGGTATAGATGTGAAATAGTTGTCCATAGTAACGTTTCTGCCCGTATTCAAAATTGGCTGCGTTATTCGTTTTACTACAGAGCTTGCCGAGTTATCCAATTTAAATGGCCCTTCAGGCTGTTTCCCTACATAAACTTCTAAATTACATGTATAAAACATTCTAGAATCCACCAAGGCCCATATCTTCAAACCATATTTTGCTGGTTTATTCGCGATGTACTGCCTGAATTTGCAGCGACCACGGAAACTTTCCAGCATTTCATCAACTGTGCAGTATTCACCAACTTGATAGTTTCTTTGGCATTTTTCTACAAATGGTTCGAATACTTGTCGAAACGGAGCAAAATTGTCATATTTCTTTCTTTCCTCTCTGTTATTTATGTCATCAAATCTCAGTGCGCGTAATAAAAGGTGAAATCTCTCTCTAGACATTGTAAGCTTAAAGCATTCTGGAGCAGTACCGTCGTCGGACCAGAGTTCCCGAGTGTTCAAATATTGAGCCTTTTTTATCCCAGCCATATATAATAGTCCAATGAGAGCATATATTTCTGTCTCATCTGTTGCACGACAATCTCTAGCTCGCGTATAATTTGGGCGTAATAGGTCTAGGTAAATATTCGTACAATTTACAATATGTTGAATCATATCAGGCGGAAAGAATAACTCCCAGCATTCTCTTACTGACTTTGCATTTTTTGCAATAGGTTTGACACCGGGTAAATGACTAACAATATTATGTCTAAGAGTGCGTTTATTAGGACGAGGAGGATGAGCCAACCAGCGAGTTGAGCCATCCTTACCAATATAATGATGTTCTCCATCCAATTGAGGCTCCGTGTCAACTATCATATCACTATCGTCATCACTATCGTCATCACTATCGCCATCACTATCTGATACTTCTGTATCCGTATTATGGTCACTGTGTTCACTGTCATTGTCACTCTCCTCCACTTCATAGGGATCTCTATCATCATCCAAATTTTCTACTTGATGGTCTAAGGTTGGTTGAGGAGCCATCCATGTTGGTTGTGGATTTAATTCTACATATCGTCGTCTAGCTAATTCGACAATTTTCTGACTTCTACTCATTGCCATTATACTAAAAATATAACATAGTCATGTAAATATGTCATTTTTACTTATATAAAACATTTAGTACAAGACTAAATAGTAATAAATGCAATACTCACATAAAAAAATCAGAAAAACACTTCAACACTGTAACTCGAGTATTGAGAGAAACGCTCAATAAGCACAATAAAACACCAACGCGAAAACTCGCTCCGTGAGAGAAACGCTCACGCGGTCTACAAGTGATGGACAAGTTCTCTCTGTAAATTGCAGGAGCTGATTAATTGTTGCTCAGGTTGCATTTATAAGTAGAAGTGATACATAAACTCAGCTAGAAAGCGCTAGAGGCCTGTATCTCAAATCTGTTTAAAAGGATGGCAATTTTAGCATAAGTGTGAGAGAAATGCTCATAGCGCGAGTGCTCCAGGGTTAACGAATATTTAAAAAAAATTGGTCGGGACAAGGGTTACCATATTAATTCCATGCCACAGCATTACGATTAGCTAACACAAATTATTTGGTAACCATATAGTCAAGCTTATTATCTCTGAAACTCCCTTTACCCAGAAAATTCATTTTAAAATCTCCAATTATTCAACTTACTGCGCCAATCAGCCAAATGGCAACGTGAGAGGCGACTCAGCAATTATAACCAAAACTTTAATTAAGCACCATCAAATAAACAATTACGTACCGCAAAAATTTCTTACGGGTCACCGGCGTAGCAATTGAAGAATCCACTGGTTCCCTAACTGCCTCGGCTGTTTGTTGGGAAACACGAACACTTTGGTACTCTAGGACACTCGTTCATTGCAGGTGGTGACCATAATTTTCAAAACATACCGATTGTGGCTCCAGGTTAATTACACCGCAAGGACGTGAATCACTAAAAAAGTTTGAGAAAAATCAGCTCAAACACTTATCTATTGGCCATCGAATAGATGCAAAATATCAGACTTGGTGGATACTTCAAGGCTTTGCCACAGCTAAATCATGCTTTGACTTATCGTGAGACCACTCCCCAGTCCTGATAACACTACCCACAAAAGCGATAAGTTCCAGTTAAGAACCAAGGTTATGCAACAATTACACAGTTAGGCGTCAATTTCAAAACGGAAGAAGACGTTGAAGCACCCGTCAAATTATTGAACGAAACAGTACAATAGGCAGGTTGGTACACAATTGCCGAATCATTTGACGTCAGCAAAACCTTTGATTGCCCAATAACAGTAACACAAAAACGAAGAAAGTAAACTCAGAAAGCAATGACATATTTTGAGAATTCCTGAAAGCAAAAACGCCTTTTTAATGCAGCAGCCCAAGTAATACAAGCTGTTACGACAACTTTTGGTTGGTAATGCAATTTATAATGCGATGGCTTGGAAGCTCAGTTATAAGGGGCGTTATGGGGGTGAGTTAGATATGAGTATAGAACTTAAATTCAGCAAGCAAATGAGGGTAGTCAAAGCTAAAGTTAAATTATATAAAGTCAACGAATAAAGTTAAGTGAACTTAGGGCACCACGATAGTTCTTTAGAATATTAAAGCTGTTAATAAGAACTACGAAAATCTTAGCAGCTTGTAGTAACAGCCGTGTGACTGCCGAAAGAAAATATGGGTATTCGATAAAGAAGTACATTGGAATACCAGTAATCGGGGTTATAATGAACCAATATAACAGTTAACACTTGTAAATGAACAGTTAATCTAATGTTTAACAAAACTGTATCACAACATTAAATGAAGCAATAAGGTGGTTTACTTTTACCTTGGGAACGACTGAAACACAATAACAAATAAAATGAGCGTAGGTAACAAAATATATTATATCAGCAACCGACTTGTTAACTGTACAAAAGTCAGTAAATGTAATCAAAACAAATCTTACCTTACTTACAGCGCAGTAGTGTTGATTGCGCAACCACAGTACTGTTGAATTATATAAACAAAAGAGTTAATTAACAGAAATTAGGGCTACAACAAGCAGACCGACTTAAGTATAACAGTTACGAACTTGAGACAGTATCGAGTGTTGACATTTAACTAATTAGCAATTGTCTTTTTGAGTTTTAACTTTCAACAAATTAAATTCATCAAGGTAAAAGATAACATGAATAACAAAAGTAATTTTAAAGGTAATAAACAAAGTTAGTGAACAATTAAATTAAGAACGTAACAAAATGAATAAAATGAGTTATTTAAAGTGAATTAAAATATGAGATGATCAAGTAATTTAGTTATAACACAGCTCAGGTATTAAACAATAGTCAAATTCAAATAACAAAAAGTATGAGGTTAAATTATAGTAACTTAGCGATGGTTTTCCAAAGGTTGACGGAAGATGACAGCAGATGACAATCTTGTGGTAAGTAAATTATTTTCTTAATTCAGAAATTCGAAGATAATTAGAGGTGAAATGATGAGCAGCAATTAACGTTGTTATCAGGAATCTAACCATCAACGTTCGACAGCAAGTGGAACAGAAATATTTTCAGGTAAAACTCAAATAAATTCTTTGACAAAATGGTGGTTACATTAAACTATAAGTACGTGAAATGTGGAACGTAAAACCAATACGTAAAACGCTAGGACAAATAATATGAATTACAATCGGGAATTTACAGGAAAACGTGATATTTAATACAAATAAATGGGTACATACCTCGAGGATTATTAATTCCAGGAGAGCAGCAAGAACGCAATTCGTAACGCAGAAATACGTAAAATACGGTTTAATGACACTTGAAATGAGCAGAGGATTCCAAATATCGATTTTTAAGAAAAATATGAAAATTTCGGTAGCACTAAACGGCTGTGAAGAAATCAAAAACGAAAGAAAAGATCAACCAATCAGAGATTAGGTGACGTACACTGGTAGCCAATTAAAATGACGATTGTCATTGCTGGGGAGAAAATGTGTAACGGAACCAACGCAACGCTGCGGTTCAAAGTCTATTAGAAAAAAAGAGGGATGTATCAAGAGCGAACTATTTTGACAAAATAGAGAATTACGAAATTTTGTAACTCTGTAATTCTGACTAAAATCAATACGATTGACTTTTGCGAATTAGGTAACTAGTCGAGCAACGTAACAAAGTATTACCACCAATTAGAATACATTAAGGAACCTGGACCAAGAATAACGAACAAAAAGAAAGGAAATTCGTAGGACACTACTTGTCCGAAGTGTTCGAGCCACATCTATCGGAATACGCGCCAGAGGAAGAGGAAGAATTAGTTCACTTACTACACATAACACAGGCTTTCGACAAACTGTGGCATATCAGACTGTCATTCAAGCTACGATCAATCTTTCCGTTATATAATTTCCTTGTCCTAAAATCCTATCTACGCAATAAACTCGTCAAAATTGTCACTGTTCTTACGGAACTGTATCCAATAAATGCTGGAGTACCTCAAGGTAGTACACTAGGGCCAATGTTCTATCTTCTCTGATCTCCAGACTACACGAGAAGTTTTCAAAGCGACGTTTGCTGATGATGCGGCAGTCCTAGCCATTGACGGCGATCCAGGCCTTACCTTCAAAACTTACTATCGAAGACAAGCTCCTAATCTACAAACCCATTATTAAACTTTGCGGAGCCTGCTTCAACATCAAACCTAGAGATCTTAGAACGTTTTCAATCTAAGGTGTTCCGCATGATGTTCTAAAAACCTTTCTCTTTTACCTCTTTTTGGCATGTCATAATTGTAATTGCCAAATTAATTTGCTAAATGTATCTTTAAAGTTTGCAAATAACGTGGGACGGGACGTCAAAGAAATTAAATTGAAATGCAAAATTTCATTATGTGGTAAACAGGTACCTATAGATAATGTTTTTACAAGACATAATTCTGAGAAATTTCTAATTCTATTTCCTTAACCTTACTTTGTGAAACGCCATAAGTAATATTGTAATTATAATGATAAATACAAGTAATTCCACTCAAATTTTTTATTTCAAATAAATTAAAACCTATATTTACATAATGTTGTCAACAGTTTTATATTACTGCGTTTACATGTGTACTGTACGTTGTATTTGACATAATGTAACAATTTTGTTAGACAATTCACCCAAAGTCAACGGATATTAACAGAGTAGCGTAACCTCAGCGGCGGCCGCCATGTTTACGCCTTTTCGCGCATTAGTCCCTGCACGCTCAGTGCGGTATGCGATGTTGTGACTTAATTTTTCGTAATATACTAAAAGAAATTTGTATAAAAAATATATTTTAAAATACATAATTATGTACTTCCACCCTATGCACATGGAGTAGACAACTAGACACCTAGTTTGACCTTATAAAAAATTAAATGACCAGCAAACTTGCACACAACTTTCCCGTGTTTACTACGATGACGTACTAAATAAAGTAGTTTTTTGCACAAGAACTCAAAATAAAATAGTTTTTGCGTAATAACTCAAAAAAATTAAAAATTAATTGTAGTGTCCACAGTTGGGATACCTATATTTTAGAGATCCGACAACATGTACAAAAAGCTGAAAAGAATTGGCAACGTCGATACTTTTGTTTTACTAGGTCCATCTAGCGGAGGATTTTTGTGGAAGGCGTTTTTAACCTTAACTTTTAGGATCATCTGAATTCATGCAGCGAAGTAGTAAACATCGTTTACATTTGTTTTTATTTTTGGTGACTCCATTTTTTTAGTGCTATCTGCAGCCAGGTGATATGCTTTCGATTATTATGTTATCGTGTGTAGAATAGTAGATCTGTCTTATGTAATATCTATTTGTTTTCATTTTAAATATGTGTTTGAACTCATGGCATTTCCGACATTTAATCTATTATGTGTGTAGTTAGCAAAAATATGAAACAACAATACTTTAAAACAGACAGTCGAAAATGGGGAACACCCACGTCTGATCTGCCTTCGATTTTTATTATGCTTTATGATATTTCTTCTGACATTTATTTTGTGTTTTATGTGATTAATTGGGGGACATTCCAAATGAGTTCAAATTGAACATTTATGTATTAAATATTTGTGGATAAACAGAGAAAGATGGCTCTATTGTACTCGAAACCATGACTAACTGTGTCGTTTGTGTATTTTTACCTGAAGTTGAACCCTTTTTGTAACTGTATTTTATTTGGTTCGATTGTTTAATTTAATTTAATTTTAATTGTCTCATCATGTGTACATTCGTTTCTCATTAAGAGCCACACACTTGTTGAAAGCTTAAATTTAGTTGCAAATGTACTCCCTCATGTATGTTAGAGCCTTGATGGATGTAACTTACGATGTTTTTTCCTCCCGTGTAGAGTTGGATGCTGGGCTGTGTTAACAAAAGCTAGCAGCATTCTTCTCGAAATTCAACTTTAGCCGATTAAGGTCGCAACCAGGTCAGTCGGAACATTTCGGGGGGGACCCGAATAACTAACTCTTTATATGTGGTTTTATATATCTTGTGTATGTGGTAGTTGACGGACCATGGGGGAGTATAAGTAGTGGGTAGTTGAGTTTGGGGCCTTGAGTACCGAGTGTGCATTGCTTTTGTTTTGTATTACTTATATAACTGAATTTGATTATTTATTGGGCGATATAAACCATTGCTGCCTAACGTATTTAATTCTGATTGAAGTGTATCAACAATGAAATTGTAAATGTTTTGTCTTGATATTATTTAACAGTCTTGTTGCTATAATTCTGTATTTGATTTGATGTCATATATGTAATTATGTCAAAGGAGGAGTTTTTTTTAGTGATTATAATTTTTCTCCTCCGAATCGTCGAGTAACTGTCAATAAATGAATTATTTTTGGTACAGTTAATGTTGGTTATGTTTCTCCTTCCCGATTGGTTCACGACCAGTGTATTCGTACCTTTTATACGATAGAGGGCCTGCCAAACGATCACGAGCTTCTGTCATTTTGGGGTTGGTTTGTTTTGGAGGGAAAGTTTAAATTTTGTCGGCCATGTTTAGGGTTTCCCGCTTCCTTTTGACGTTTATAAACGTAGGGTGTGAAGATAGCTTCTTCGTAATTTGAGATAGTTATAGGGTAAAGGGGGGTACATTACATAATGTATAGTGTGTGGTATAGTTGTAATCAGAAAACGATTCCTGATTTTCTCCAGAAATAATAATACAAGGTATGTCGTAATGTTAATTTCCGTATAGAAAAAAACCAAATATATAGTGTGTGGTATAGTTGTAATCAGAAAACGATTTCTCATTTTCTCCTGAAATAATATACATGGTATGTCATAAATATTTTTAATATTGTGTTCAATTCCGGCTAGGCCGGAGGTAAATTGGTATACTTATTGTAGTCGATTAAAAGATTCGTATGTCCTCTACTTCACTGTACAATTTTATTTCTTCATCTTTGTTATGTATGCAAAATAGTTATGAAAATATAAAATTTTCAACTTCAAACCTTCATCCCCCCCTATGAGAAATAAAGAAATAATTAATGTAGTGCCAATATTTTTTCATGAACTATATTATGTAGGTATAACATTTGAAAAATAAAAAATAGCTGGGAGCAGATTTTGAAATAATCGATCTTTAATTTTTGACCGATTTTGGACGTAAACAGTAATTTAAGCTCAATATCACGAAATAAACTAATCACAATACACAATACAATATCACAATACCTGGACGGTAGACATAATAGAGTGACTGGAGGAGTTCCTCAAGGCTTTGTGCTCGGGCCGCTTCTGTGGATCACCATGTACAATGTTGATATTACAATTGCCGAAAGGAGTGTAAAAACTTGGAGCAAATTATCTCACTCTTCGGTGAATTTTTCGTCAAGATAATGGAATGGATGTTTTCGGTGGGACTGCAGCCCACAAAACACTAGTACCTACTCCTCGTAACCAGCAGAAAAGTAATGGAAACGTCCGAAATCACATCACAACTGTTTATTCGATACCTGGGGGTGATTGTCGACGCGAGGTTGAACCTTAAAGAGCAAACCGAAAAGATCAGCAGAAAGGCTTCTGTAGTGCCTCCTACATTAGCGCGGCTTATGCCTAACGTCGATGGTCCCACACAGAACAGGAGAAAATTGTCATCAGTAGGAAGGCTGCAGCGGCATATCGCGTCAGTGCCTTGTGCATTTAGGACTGTATCAACGTTATGGCGGGAATGTTGTTCGTGCCCATTGTGGTTCTCGCCGAGGAGCGTAGATCCATGTTTCAGCAGAAGCGAACACTATAGACCCAATCTGTGCAAGGATCGAAACGAGAACAACTAGTCCTAACCAGTGGCAGATAATGTCGCATGCCTCTAACAAGAGAAGGTGGACGCATTGACTAATCCCGAAGGTGGAGATTTGGATGAAGCGCTCACACGGAGAGCTTAACAGGTGATGTCAGGACACAGCTGCTTCCGAGCTTATCTTTATAAGTTCAATTACGAAGATTATCCGGGCTGCGCAGTATGTGTAGCAGGAGAAGGCTGAACATGCATTCTTCTATTGCCCAAATTTCAGTGCCTCCCGCGCGATAGTTGGGGAACAGCGGATATCCTGGTAGAGTTGATGCGGAGGTCAGAAGACGCATAGACAGTGGTATGGTCTTATGGTGCCACTGTAATGAAGGAGTTGCAACGTACAGAAAGCGCGAGGAAGAAGAGGCCAGAAGACCAAGCAGCCATAGAAGAACCAAGCGGCACGAATTCCTAAAACGCTTTTAACATTTCGAATGGGACGGGAGATGTAAGGTCGACAATACCGCAGGAAGGGCTACGGCTAAGACCTCTCTCGCGATGTAATACTAATCATAAGGTCGCAATTTGTCATCTATTCGGGCCCGTTGTGCTGACTCCCTGATTAGAGTCGTCCGAACCCGAAACGTCACTCATTCCATCCCACACGTGAGATGAATCTGAGGATGCTGGAAGGTGAAGAGGCTCTGATCGTAGCAATGTCCAGCAAGGATACCCCCAACATCGCCTCAGAAACGCGCCAAACTTCTAGATGGTTCCCTCTCTCGCATAACAACACTCTAGTTCCACTTAGCCATGGGCTGCGTTTGGGTGTCTTGGGTTATGCTGTTTACAATTGGCTTTGGACCATAGAACGGCTATTTTTAGGCCACTCGCGCCTTTTCCATTGCCCATAGTTCCAGCATGTCGTTTAATTCACACGATCTCGAGGGTATTGCTGTCTGTCACGGTTCTTAGGGCATCACTATTAACCATTATGTTGGGAACCCTTTCGGCTTCCTCTTTTTTATTGGAAATAGAAATAAGGGCCTTTTTGACATTCTCATCACAGTTTATACGCAGTAACAAAATATTCCTTCTACTTTTTATAGTAGAATGAAAGGGTTTTTGCTAATTATTGTTAAGGTTCATGGTACAATTTTACCCACGATTCTAATGGATGACAGGAGAAGAAAAAAACTGTTTAAGTCTGAAACTGAGAGATAAATAATAATTAGAATTCAACTACAATGAATATCCATTACCACCGTGCGAAACTAATTAGATATTTATTTCAAACAAATATTTATGGCTATAAAATTGTTGTTCATAACTAAATTTGATTAAAGTCAACTCCAGACGCGCAAAATGCAAGTGATGCTAGTAATTTCCATATTACTTCCGTTGGTAGCTTCGCTTAGCTCATCGGTAGGGCCATATGGTCAGTTTTGGAATGTTACTTACTTTACTTTTAGATAACATTCGAAGAGCTTCTAGCCGTGTGGAAAGAAAAATTTGAAACTGAACATCCTGAATGTGTTGAATTAGCAGGTGTCAGCCGAGAAGATGTGAACTTGTTTTGGAACACGCTTCAAATAATCGATAAGAGATCCTTTAAATGTTATCTTGAATGTGAATTCAGACAATTTAATATGATAGATGATAACGACAATTTAAAAATGGAGGTTATTCTTAATATTGAAAAAGTGACCCATGATGTATTTGATAAATGCAGTAAGATTTACACACCGGAAGGGGATCGATGTGAAAAGGTTTCGGATTTTATGGGCTGCATCTTGGTAGCTGTACAGAGTTAATGCGTTTAATTAATATTATTAATGCATTTCTCCATCCTTAGCCCATTCCCCCATTATTGATAGTAAAATAGGCGTTTAATTAACTTTTCTTGCAGATTTTATGAATTATTGTAAAAATAATGTAAGTACATCGGTTAATGGTAAAATAAATTATATTATTATTATTATTGTTACGTTGGTATTATGGAAAATTCTTAGGAAAGTGGTATATGAGCGATTTGTCAAGGTCAAGTATGAAAGTGAATATGTTATCTTGCACATTCTCTAAGAAATCACTCAATGCATTGTGCCCCATTCAGACAGTACAAATATTTGCATAGTACAGAAGATACCTCTCCGTTCCGATCTATTCCAAACAGAACCTGATTACTCTTAATAACGGTAAGGCGTTGGGCATTGGTCAAGATCGAACTACAGTTTATCGATCGTTGCAGAGATCGCAGTTCGAAACAATTCAGTAGCAAACTGAAAAAAATGAAATGAAAAAAGCTGTCACAACTTTTGGTTGGTAACTCAATTTGTAATACAATGGCTCGGAAGGTCAGTTATAAGGGGAGAGCATAAGGGGTAGGTTTGATATGAGTATAGAACTTAAATTCAGCAAGCAAATGAGGGTAGTCAAAGCTTAACTTAAATTATATAAAGTTAACGAATAAAGTTAAGTAAACGTAGGGCGCCACGATAGTTCTTTAGAAAGTTAAAGCTGGTAATCAGAACTACGTAAATCTTAACAGCTTGTAGTAACAGCGCTGTGACTGCTGAAAGAAAATATGGGTATTCGGTAAAGAAGTACACTGGAATAACGGTAATCGTGGTTATAATGAACAAATATAACAGTTAACACATGGAATAATGTTTAACAAAACTTTTTCACAACATTAAATGAAACAATTAGGGGTTTACTTTTACCTTGGGAGCGAGTGAAATACAAAATAACAAAGAAAATAGGGGGTAGGTAACAAAATTATAATATATCAGCAACCCACTCTTTAACTGCACAAAAGTCAGTAAATGTAATCAAAACAAATCTTACCTTACTGACATCGCAGTAGTGTTGACTGCGCAACCACAGTACTGTTGAATTATACAAACAAAAGAGTTAATTAACAGAAATTAGGGCTGCAACAAGCAGACCGACTGAAGTGTAACAGTTACAAATTTGAGACAGTATCGAGTGTTGACATTTAAATAATTAGCAATTGTCTTTTTGAGTTTTAGCTTTCAACAAATTAAATTCATCAAGATAAAAGGTAACATGAATAACAAAAGTAATTTCAAAGGTAATAAACAAAGTTAGTGGAAAATTAATTAAGAACGTAACAATGAATTAAATGAATTATTTAAAGTGAATCAAAATATGCGAGGATCAAATAATTTAGTATAAAACAATTTAGGTAATAAACAATAGTCAAATTCAAATAATAATTAGCAAAAATGGGGTTAAGTAAACTTGGCGATGGTTTCCAAAAGTTGATGGAAGATGGCAGCAGATGAAAATCTTGTAGTTAATAATTTTCTTACTTCAGAAATTCGGAGATAATTAGAGGTGAGATGATGAGCAGCAATTTACGTTGTTATCAGGAATCTAACTATCGACATTCGACAGCAAGTAGAACACAAATATTTTCACAAATACGTAAAATTACGGTTTAATGACACTTGGAATGAGCAGAAGATTCCAAATAGACACTTTATTGTTCGAAGCTTTTCACTTAAAGACGATCAATATCGACTTATAAAAAAATCTGAAAATTTCGGTAGCACTTAAGATGTAACGTTTTGTTCAGCGACACGAAGCAGAAAGGTACGCCATTAAGAATCGAGCTACTGTTTATGTAAGTACGAAAACATTTGTCGGCGACTCAGCAGCTGTGAAGGAACGAATGAAAATTGAAAAAGATTTACCAATCAGAAATTAGGTGACGTACACTGGTAGTCAATTAGAGTAACGAATGTCATTGCCAAGTGAAAAATCTGTAACGGAACCAACGCAAACGCAGCGGTTCAAAGGGACGCTTCTATTAGGGAAAGAAAGGATGAAAAAGGTATTGAGAGCGAACTCTTTTGACCGAATGGAGAATTAGGAAATTTCGTAACTCGGTAATTCTGACTAAAATCAATACGATTAACTTTTGCCAATTAGACAACTAGTCGAACAACGTAACAAAGTGACAATAAAGCACCAACGCGGAACCGAAGTTATATCAAAAGCAATTGGCTATGCCGATGACATAGCGATTGTGGTACGTGGCACATTTGAAGAAACCGTATCAGTTGTGATGCAGGTAGCTTTAAATCTAGTGGAAGCATGGTGCGGAGAAGAGGGTCTGTCTGTTAATCCAACAAGAACGAACCTCATTCTCTTCTCGCGAAGAAAAGACTGGACAAAGCTAAAGGAAACAGCAAGGTACGGAACTAAGCTACAGGTAGTGGGAGGAGACTAATTCTTGGGCATAACGTTAGACCAAGGACTAACCTTCAAACCACACCGAGAGAAGACAGCAAACAAAGCCACAAAGTCCTTATGGGCATTTAGGCGGGCGTTCGGAATCAAGTGGGGGCTATCTCCAACGATGACCCACTGGACATACACCAGAATGATCAGACCGATCATTACGTATGCTTCACTGGTGTGGTGGCATAAAACCTTCATCCAGAAGAACATACAGAAACTTAGCAAGGTGCACCGAAGAGTTTGCCTTGGAACCACGGGGTGAAATGATAACGACCCCTACGGCAGCTATGGATATTCTCTTGAACCTGCTGCTACTAAACCTAGTAAAAAGGGCAGAGGCGCTCAGAGGCGCATACCGGTTGAGAGTTAACGGCGAGGGAGAATCGTCAAGGGCGGGGCACTCGCTCATTTTTGACGAAATCTCCTAAGATAAAAACCCCAGTATGATAACTGAGGGGATACCCAAAACAGCTTATCCTACCAAACTGTTTATGACAACAATTCCCACTCGGCACGACTGGGAGAGAAATTCCAGTAAAGCAAATCTGAACGGAATCGTGTACTACACAGACGGCTGGTAAACCAATAAGGGCATTGGCTCTGGAGTGTACGGGAGAAATGAATCGGGTTGCCAAATTTCTGTAAGTCTAGTACAAAAAGCGACCATGTTTCAAGCCGAGGTGTATGCAATCCTGACAGGGGCTGCTCAGTTATTAGAGAACCTTACCAAATGGAAAATCTTTATAGTTACAGACAGCAAAGTAACGATTGCAGCAGTAGACTCATATGTAGTAAATTCGAGACTAGTACTTGAATGTTAAACGCACTAGGCAGGTGTAACGCAGTCACACTAGCCACGCGGGAATCGCAGGTAACCAGGTTGCTGACGAGTTTGCGAGAATAGCAAGCGCGAAATCACTCATCAGACCCTAACCGGTCTGTGGGATTACATATAACACAGCCAAAAAAGGAGATTCAGGCAATACTCACGAAAGATCATTGGACACAGTGGTCGAAAATCCCAGGACAGAGTCATTCCAAGATTTTGTGTCCATCTTAAAGTTAAGCAGGTCGAAGATAAAACTTGCGACAGAGATGGTCACAGGCCACTGTCGCCGGAACAAACACCTGCATAACATGGGACTGACCGGTAGCCCGATATGCAGGGTTTGTGGTGAGGAAAAAGAAGAAACGCCCTACCTCCTTACTTGCCAATGTGAAGCTTTCACAAAGGAAAGGGAACACCTACTTGGAAATGAAAAGATTACACAAGAGGAGGTAACGAAGATTCGGCCTACAAAAATCCTGGACTTAGTTAAAGATACAGGTATTCTAGAGGGGTAGACAACAGCGGGGAGCACCATAGACCAAAAGGTCGCAGTGCAGGACCACCCCGAGCACAATAATGATAATAATAATTGGCCCCCTCTTCTGTTGCATCTGTCTTTTGAGGAGTGTTCTTCTATTTCTTCTATTCACATTTTTCCGTCTTCAACCTGGCAACGCTTGGGTATGTCTTCAAGTTGTTGAATGTCAGTTATTTACCACGTCAGAACCGCCAAAAAACTCGACAACAATAAAGCAACCATCATTTTCAGGAGTGCGGCAACCCTGACCACTAGGCCGCTGCACTCTACATTACTCGCATCTCGCATACCTAATTCAACACAAAAAGGTAGCGGAATGAAATAATAATTAACTACTAGCTATGAGGGGAGAATTAAACATATACATGGTTATAATGAACATAATATAATTAGATAATTGATATGCTAGCATAAAAAAATAGCGTATACAACTCGTTATAATCTTGGTGTTAATTGAACTCGGGAAATTTAGCGTGACTCGCTCGCTGCGCTCACTCGTACGTTAAACATTCTCTCGTGCAATAAACACCAAAATTATAAACTTGTTGTATAATATACTAGCAGGGTGCTCAGTTTTAATACTAAAATATTATATGTACTTATATCTAAGTAACCTACAAGCGCTGAAAGAATATTAAGTGTACACATGGTTATAGTGCATAACACAGTTACCAAATTCGAATGATTTTTCACATTCGTCTGATTTCTCACGAATTTTCCCCTCACAGAAATCCACCATTTCGTTCGACGCCCTTTCAAGATCCTTAACGAATCCTTCTCTATTAACGGTGCCATCTTCATTTATAAACTTGAAAGCCCTGAACATGCAGTTCAAAAAGCACTTAAAGGAACGCACCTCTGGCATAGCTTGAAACTGAAAAACATTATCGACGTCTTCCATGGATACACCCGTCGATTGAATACATTCGGGATGTTCGTTTGTAAGACGCTGTCTCCAACGATCGAAAATCTCCTGAGTCGATTTCTAAAAGCAACTACAGTCATTAAAAGGTCCAAATGGATGATCACTTACCTTGGAGACAAATGAGTAGATAGATGAAGAGAATAGAGTTACTAGTAGCAAAATTTTGAAAATCATCTTTAGCTGGCACGAAACTCGCTTAATTGACTAAAAAGACGTTTAGGTTTTCTTTTATATTCGACCTTAAGAGTTCCTCTTGCAAAACAATTTATTACAATCAATTCAATTTATGACCTTGTATGGAAATTATGGAAATACGGCGAGACTATTCAAGATGGAAATACAGGCTGTAACTTTAGTTTCTTTAAAACGGTTGATGTAGCTGTGTAAATAAACAAAAAAACTTTAGCTGTATCTTTTCTTAAATTTCAACAACCACAGGCTGTAACAATTTAATCTTACGAGATTACCTAGTTAATTTTTTGCAGCTCAGAAATTATCCTTAAAAGCAATGACGTTGAAGAGAGATCATAATAACGTTGTCTGCAGTACCTTTTTAGACCACCTTGTTGGTTGAGTTTCACGAGTGTAGACGTAGAGGTCGGAAGTCACCAGGGACACTAACCTCATATAAAAATATACTTGTCAATCGTTTGTAAACATCTTTTAAACAAGTCAAATTGTTAACCTTTGTCCATCGTAATCAACTTGTGGGAACCAAAATGTGCAATCCAGTTGGAATATAACACAGAAGCAACACTTTCCTCTGTAATATCCGTTATAGAGATAGTTTCAGGCTAACGCGAAAATCGATCTACCATAGTTAGTAAATGTTGATATCCCTGCGATGACGCCGACGACGGTGCACTGATCCAACTATATCCACATTGGTATGCCGGAATCTTCTTGTAGTCGACGGGTAGGTGCCAATTCCACTTGCAGTGTGTTTCCGTATTTTGCTACGCAAGTCTTGGACCACAACGACACATCTCGTTTCAGTCTGGCCCAACAAAATCTTTGCTACACAAGGTTTACTGACGCCGCTACACTAAAGTGTGGGTGCAAGGATTCAAAAATCTTTTTCGAAACATTAATGGAACGAAAGGTTATTATCAACAGATCGTTGTAAACGAGCTTGACGTCGTGTAATAGGACCTAAATTTCTTTGAATGCTTGTAGTTGGAACATTAATATTATTTACAGATAAATTTGGAGAATTTTTGACTCGAATAGTTGGTGTTGGAATTTTGTGTATGATAGATCTCCAAATAGTAGGTAATCGTTGACCATCATCTCTTTTATTCATTGAATTCGGCCTCTTTTCAATTTCAAAGAAATTTAGGTCCTATTACACGACGTCAAGCTCGTTTACAACGATCTGTTGATAATAACTAATATTATAAAAATCAACAGACCTTCAATTAAATTTTGATAAACTTCAGAATTCATAAAAAGTCTTGATAAAGATTCTACAGATGGAATCGAAACGTAGGCATTTTCTACAAAAAAACCAACACGGAGAAACTCCAGAAGAAAATACAAACAATAACTATAACTATAACTATAACTATAACTATAACTATAACTATAACTATAACTATAACTATAACTATAACTATAACTATAACTATAACTATAACTATAACTATAACTATAACTATAACTATAACTATAACTATAACTATAACTATAACTATAACTATAACTATAACTATAACTATAACTATAACTATAACTATAACAATATTATATATTCTTTTACGCTGTTGTAGGTTAAGTAAGCAGGTAACTTGAAGAACGGAAAAGCAGCTAATTAAGTTAACTTAACTTAATTAGCTGCTTTTCCGTTCTTCAAGTTACCTGCTTACTTATAACTATAACTATAACTATAACTCTAACTATAACTATAACGACTGACCTCGTAAAGAAACGAAAATAAAAGTAATGGCCGTTCCTATATTACCATGCAGAATTTAATCTGAAACCTGTTGATCGGTTGTCTGCTAAAATTATCCAATTAAAATGTGTTTGGGGCTCCCCTTAATACGTTTAGAATGTAGCCATGTAGTGATTTAGTTACAAAAATGCTATGGATCAGAGGTAAAATCTCCTTGCAAAAAGGTTGGATGGTGACTGAAGTCTCAGATCTATACCATCAGCTGTTTAAGGAAAGTACAGTACAGTATCACTTGCGAGGTGATTGCTGAAATAATCACGGAAGACATTGATTCTTAGTGCAGAAAACAAATGAACAGGTTTCAGATCAAATTAATTCTTTGTCAGTCTTGTAACAAACTTTCAATCTTGAAGTTGAGAAAGCGAGTTATAGGAGAGGTTGGCTTGCTTGACCTACTCTTGAGTGAAGTTGGGTGATACATTTAGAACATTAATTCTACGGTAACGTTCAGTTTTGGGATAACCCCCCAACACCCTGTAGCTAGTTAGACAAGTCCCAAAATATTCAGCAATGTACCTACCACTGAACTTTTTCAATGATATTAGGTGAGACGATAGGAAACTTTTGGACATCAAATAATAAGGAACTCCTTATAACTGATTGGGTTTCGGTTTATAATGGCGTTTTTAGAAATGAAGCTGCAAATGAACAGGTAAGGTAGGGCCGAATTAACGGTGGGGGGCTAGGGGGACTACAGCCCCGGGTCCCATTCGATAGGGGGACAATATTTTAAAAAAATTAGTAAACATCAGAAAAATAAATAAATGTATTTGATTATTTAAAGGATTTAGCTTGTACATTTATTTACTTACTTATATTCTTATAATTTTATTTTAATGTTTATCGTGTAAAATAATGTCGATGAGTTTAAAAAGGGACCCTTTTACGTAATGAGCCCTGGACCCCTCAACTCTTTAATCCGGGTCTGGGTAAGGGTAAGGAATTGTATCATTTCAGACAATTTTAGCTCTCGGCCTCTTCACCAAATGTACAATCGAGTGGTTTTGCGAAAGGTAATGGGTAAATCGGAGTCGTGCTAGTGGTCATAGGCACAAAAATTGATTTCAATGAAATCATCTCGGCGAAATAAACCAGAAAAAACGTCGCCACGACAGTTGAGACTAGTGGTGGCAATTTTTTTCAAATATTCGAAAATTCGAATGTATAATCGGGAATTATTCGAATACATAATAATACCACTATTCGAATTAAAATAAAAACGAATAAAACGAATGAAACGAATAAAGCGAATGAAACGAATAAAACCAATGAAACGAATAAAACGAATAAAACGAATAAAACGAATGAAACGAATAAAACGTATAAAACGAATAATGACCAGAACAAAAAAAATTGTTAAATTAAGAAAAAAGAGAACGTCGTTGGTTTATTATTGAGAGATGACAGACGGCAGAGGTATGCCTACTACTTTTCATTTCATGGAATTGTTTCTCATTTACAAATTTCTTGCGACCCACAATATTTTATGAATAGGAGATGAAACGTTGTAGGTACGATATTCGTATTGTAAATAGCTATTTCAGCATTTCTTTGCTGTCAGCTTAAAGTCATTCACTATTCAATAACACCCTTTTACAAGTCGTAATGAATTGTAATTTATTGTTTGTTAGTGTAAAATATTTTCGGTAAATCAGTGAACACATTTCTCTAAACATTAGGTACCTACAATAATCCTCAACCACGCAGGGTGATTTTAACTGGAATTATTTTCATGGTATTGTAAAGCTTGGACTTTGTTTATTTAAGTTTTTACTTTTTACCCGCCTTTGATGATAATTTATTCCTTTAAAGGATTATCTAAGCATTTAAATATAAATTTTTACTTTAGTTCAAATTATTTCTCAGGCTAGACGAATACATTACTGTGATTTATGAGTAAAGTGTGGAAATATTTCGTGAAGAATACGAGTGATGCGGTAGTTACTTGCAAAATTTGCAATAAGTGCCTTAAATTTAATGGAGCAACAAGTAATTTACTAACGCATATTAAGGTTAAGCGTGGTTTCAAATGTTTATGCTTAAATGAAACTTCCATTGGAGAATGCTCTACTACGTTTATAGTATAAAACTAGCCCAACGAATAAAAGGAGTAAAACGACAAAACGGATAAAACGAATAAAACGAATACAACGAATACAACGAATAAAACTAATAAAACGAATAAAACGAATAAAACGAATACAACGAATACAACGAATAAAACGTATACAACGAATACAACGAATAAAACGAATAAAACGAATGCAACGAATAAAACGAATACAACGAATAAAACGATTTTTTTTCTGACTGTTATTCGAATTCGAATAATTCTATATTCGAATATTTTTTTTTACGAATATTCGAATACGAAAAAAATTAAATTTTCCACCACTAGTTGAGACACTTAGACCTGATCTTTCAATTCACAACAGACATTCAGCATATATCAGGAAGAAATAATGTTGTAACAGATACTCTTTCTCGTATTGAAGAAATTTCGAGCCCCAGATCTATCAATTACGAAGATTTGGCGGACGCTAAGAGTCTTGACAGCAATCTACGAGAACTGATGCACAACTCAACCATGCTGAAATTCAAAAAATTTCCTGTGTTTAGCACAAAGAGTTGTACTGCGACTTATCAACAGGAACTCAACGACCATATGTAGCAACAAATTTTCAAAAGACAGTTTTCAACAGTGTACACTCGTTGACCCACCCAGGAGTAAGATGCAGCATCAAAACCTTCGCAAAAAAATTCATTTGGCAATCTATGAAACGCGGGATCCAATCTTGGGTAAAGACCTGCCCACAATGTCAAGCATCCAAAATCACCCGTCACGTTAAATCACCCATCGGATCATTTCCTAAAGTGAACTGCAGATTCGACGAAGTTCACCTCGACATAGTAGGACCGGTACCAACGTCCGAAGACCAACGGTACTGCGTCACATTCATTGACCGTTACACGCGCTGGATGGAAGAGACTCCCGTTCCAGAGATCCGAGCAGAGACATTTGGGTCGTGTTTAGAGGTTGGATAGCACGTTTCGTAGTACCATTAACAATATTGTTACAGGTGGACCATTCGAATCAACGTTGTTTGCGGAATTAGCCAATTTAATCGGTTTTAAAAGAAAGCGTACTACAGCATACAACCCGCAAGCTAACAGATTTATCGAACGGTGGTAGAGAACAGTTAAAACTGCAATTACTTGTCACAACAGATCTAATTGAACACGAACTCCCATAGTGTTACTAGGATTGGGCTCTGCATTTCGAGAAGATTTTAACGTGACATCGGCAGAACTAGTCTACGGAAAAAACATTTGCTTACCGAGTTGCTTCATGTCATGTAACAACAAACTACCCCTCAAATCAGAATTCGTTGATCAGTTACGAAAAGGTTTTTGCCAAATACAACCATTACCTGCAACCAACCACGCTAAAGAGAACGTTTTCATGTTCAAAGAACTCAATAGCTGTTCTCACGTCCTCATAAGATAAGACTTCGTACGCGCATCCTTACAGGCACCATACGAAGGCCCGTACAAAATTATTAAACGCCAAGAAAAATACTTCACCTTGGACGTAAACGGCAAAGCTAAGAACACGTCAGTTACCAGACTGAAACCATACTTCTTAGAAACAGAGAGCAAAAGTCCAGAGTTGCCCACCCCAAAAAACACGCGAAAGGTTTCATTTAATGAGCAGCCAAACCAAACCTGAGCAGGGAGTAATCGTTCATTAGATTCACTGGTGGGGGAGTACTGTATGCAAGAGTGCTGGTAATGGTAACCTGGTAACAGTTAATGTAAAAAAATAAAAATAAAAGTCATTTTGATAAAACATCCAGTTTCTTATACATAAATTTCATTCTACCACAGCGGTGTTGTGTTAATTACCAAGAAGTTATTGGCAGTGGCTCGTAAACTAAAAGAAGCCACATATTCTTGAAAGTAAATGCTATGGTTTCTGGATTTCGATTGGAGGATGGGAAAGTCCACGCGCACCTAGGCCACGTATTCGGGCCCTTTGTGCTACCTCCCTGATTAGAGTCACCCGACCCCGCAACGTCATTCAAGCCATCCCACATTTGAGATAAACCTGAGGATGCTGGGCGGGGAAACGGCTTTAATCTTAGCGATGTCCGGCCAGATTCTCCCAACATGGATCGTCTTAATTTGACAAGTAAGGGACATTCACACAGTAGGTATGTGTTGCGCCGTATCGTCGTCTGTGTAGCATCCTCAACGGAATGGTGAATCTACCAAGCCCTTGCAGTGCATGTGCTTGTTAAGTTTACAGCTGCTTGTTAAGTTTACAGCGCGCGCCTAGAAGGTATACCTACAAGTGGTCGCAGGTTTCCTCTGGATAGCCCTGTACAGAAACGCGCCAGGCTACGAGATGGTCCTCTGAAGGTTTCTCTCGCGTGGCGGCGCGACACTCTAACATCAAGTTCCACCAAGTCCTCTCCTTAAAATAGAAAATAATCTAAGTTTCTCCTTCAAATTTTAAGTAAATAATCACTCCCCACATTAATTTCTTTCTACGTCTATGAACGTTGCTACCTATGTAAGGTTATATTTTCTATTTGCCCTTGAACGTCCTTTTCCACACAAAGCACCATCGCGGCATTATTGTATTTCCGTTTTAATAATCAAATGTAGAACAAAATAATCCTTGTATTTAAACAACCAAAATTTATAATAATTGACAGCACGCACAATTACCGCTGTGTTGTCAAATCTTTTCACTTTGTACCTATGGAACCTTGGAGACAAATGAGTAGATAGATGAAGAGAATAGAGTTAGGTACTAATAGAAAAATTTTGAAAATCATCTTTTTCTGACACGAAACTCGTATAACTGATTAGAAGGATGTTTATGTTTTCTTTTATATTCGAGCTTGATGGTTCCTGCTGCGATACAATTTGTTACAAGCTATTCAATTTATGGTATTGTATTGTCAGTTTGGAAAAATATGGAAATACTGCGAGACTATTCAAAATGGAAATACAGGCTGTAACAATTTAATTCTTACGAGATTTCCTAGTTAATTTTTTGCAGCTCAGAAAGTTTCCTTCAGAGCAATGACGCAGAGAGAGAGAGAGAGATCATAATATCTACTCTGTCAGCAGTAATTTTTTGGACTACCTTGTTGGTTGAGTTCCACGAGTGTAGAGTCGGAAGTCACTAGGGAGACTAACCTCATTTAAAAATATTTTTGTCAATCGTTTCGTTGTGTGGTTCTTGTAAACAACTTTTAAACAAGTCAAATTGTTTACCTTTGTCCGTCGTAATGAACTTGGGGGAACCAAAATGTGCAATCTAGTTGGAATATAACACAGAAGCAACAGTTTCCGCTATAACATTCGTAATAGGGTTAGCTTCAGGCCAGTGCGATCTAACATAATTAGTAAATATCGATATGCCTGCGACGTGTGTTTCCATATTTTGCTACGTTGGCATGCTATGCAAGTCTTGGACCACACCGACACATCTCGTTTGAATTTGAGCCAAAAAAACCTATGCTACACAAGGTGATGCCGCAACACCAGGGCGTGACATATTGTGCAAGGATTCAAAAATCCGCAATGTAAACGCATGTCTTGAAATTTGTAGGACGAAGGGTTTGACGTTATTAAATATTTAAGTTGATCAACCATTGCTCTTTAGCGACCTCTTCCAGCGATATAATTGTTGATAATTCGATAGAAACAAGATGACTTAATTGTCTAGGGCTTGCTCGTTCAGGACGTTGTTCGAGCGCATAAATGAGAGGTTTATCGTCAGTGTAAATAGTAAAAGTTCGACCTTCAAGATTAAGTCTAAAATATTTTACGGCTTGGTACGCAGCTAATGGTTCACGGTCCTAAGTGCTATAAGATCTCTCTGAATTGGTGAGTATTTTTTGAAAAGGGTCCCAAAGGTTTAAGATTATTCTCTCGAAGTTGCTGAAGTGAAGCGCCTACAGCAATGTCAGAAGCATCAACGCTGAGAAATAGAGGCAATTCTGAAGATGGATATGCTAATAATACAGCATTAGCTTTTAAACGATTAAAAGCTTCACAAATTGAGGAAGTTTATCCAATTCTTCGCTTATTTCTTTTCCTTGGGCATTTACATAAATCAAAATAATAACACTTGTTGAACTACAGCCCAATGAATCGACGAAGTTTTTCGATTGTGTCTGGCGGAGGCCTACGAGTACGATGGCGTTAGCGAGGACGTGGCGCACGTGGTGTTCGAGTGCCATCTGGAGGAGAACCAGAGGAACGCAGCAGACGCGAGATTGGGCAGGAGATTTGCCGCGACAGGTGATAGACTGCGTAACGTGAAAGTGGTACGTCAGTGAGTGAGCGCGCGAATGAAAGTGGAGGTGCCGTCACGGCGGTGCGCGTTAAAGAATGGTGCAAGTCTCTTGCGCACACCCGCCAGAAGAACGGCGCTCCGACTCCCGGCGGATTAGCGAACTAGATTAGTTTAGACGACACGGGTGCATGGCAAACTCACACAACCCGAGGGGCACGTGGTACTTCGGTGATCCTGAGGGTTTAAAATAGGAGGGATAAGGTGTTAAGGGATCACAGGGGCGGAGACGCACAAAACCTCGACAGCTCAAGAGACAAACGCGCGGCACGTCCGAGGGATCGAGGTTTGTAGGTAGCAAGTAAGTTAGAATCGCACACCGACAGGGCGGATGTTACGTGCCGTGCTCAGTCGTGCCAGTAGTTAGGACATTTCTCAAATTTGGACGAAATGTACAACCCCTGGGTGGACGGGCACAGCTGATATCGGATGCATCCTACTTGGGCGGTTTATTTAAGACTAAGGATCAATCGTTGCAAGGCGCGGGCGTCACTCGCGTATAACGACCATGTTGGCGAGCGCCACCGCAGAGACAGGGTTTCTCAGGCAGAATTAGGTTAGAAATAAGTTATATACACGACGGTACCGGATGTGGACGGCATCTAGATTAGGACGGTTGTTACGACAAAAATTGAGAATTGTAACACAATTTATAAATAGGTATTACACCAGTATGTTCAGTTATATGGACGATTGGGCGTGGATTAGAAAGAGTGAGAAAAAGTGAGTTATCAGTAGTATAAGCAGGATGAGTAACGAATACTCAATACATAAAATGGGCGCCACACAAGTTCTAGAGGTAATAGCTAAAATTGAGAGTATGAACTGCGAAGATAGTCTCAATTCGGAGATGAGCAACGTAGTAATCTGAAAGAGAAATATGGTAACGGAGCAATAATGAGAATAAAAGTAATTTGACGAGAATATAATAAAGACTCGGTCAAACTATGTACACAAACAACTATAAAATAAAGCAATTGTTCAAAATAAAATAAATAAATGAAACTAATTGGATTGTAATCCACAAAAAAAGTTGTAATGACTCACTCAATGGTGATAAGACTAATTAGAGATCCGCTTTACCCTTTCAAGTAGCGTTGCAAAAAACTATTCGTAATGAATTACGTTAACATAAGAAGCAATATTTCCAGCATACGATACTATCGTAGCAAGCCAAGTAAGTAAGTAATAAAAAAATAATAAGGTACCTGTAAACTCAGGTGGAGATCCCTTTGCAAAGAGTCTGCCGAAGCGATGTAATCTAAAAAAAGAAAATTAGTACAAATCGGACCAAAAATAATGGTTCGGTCCCAAACTACGAGAATACTTAATTACTCACGATTCACTTGAAGGATCGGATACTGAGCATATATTTAGCAAGAGTTAGAATTTATCAGCAATTAAAAGTTAAGGTAAAAGGGAGTAGCTAATACAATTTTACGTACAAGTACATTAACGCAAACAAGATAATAGTTAACTTTAAGTAATAAAAGTATTAAATGAAGAGCAAATTTAGTTAGAATGAGGTATTTACAAAAATGAATGACGTTACAAAAATATTTAAGTTAACTGTAAAGCAATTTACTAACACAAAATAATTTCGGTAAGGTAAAGTATCCACAAATTAAATTATTTAAAGTTAATGAGTTTAAAGGAAAATTAATAAAGGTAAAGTATTTTATAAGGAAGCAGGAAAAAAAGGTCGATGAAATTTGTAGTCTTCAAAGAAGTCGAGAATATGGCAGCGAGTTGTCAAGGCAGAAATCGGTGTTACCGGCCCAAAGATGGTAGTTGACAGGATCAACTATGCAATAAACGGGAAGCGAATGCGTTGAACACTAGGCTATTCGTTGAACGCCAATGAGTTTTAATCACTGACGTTGAGTAACACTTGAAACGATTCTCAGATGCGACACCATAATAATGTATTAAAACCGTAATTGTATACGTTTGGAGGTGGTAGAAATAAGCAGGTGGTTCCTACACAACCAATTAGTTAAAGAAATTTCACTTATAACCGTTTTATATAACGTTAAATTAAAGAAATTTGTGAAGATTTCTTAGCACAAAAATGGAGCGTCTACACCGTTTTAGAACTCGAAAGAAAGTCCCTTTTACCAGTAAAAAGAACTAACAGGCTTAAGAATTAAAAAAGAGAGTGAATGACGTTAAAAGGAGAGAGATGAGTAGCACGCCAGAAAGAGGTTCGAGGCTACTGTTACGAGGCTACGAAATATTTCAACCGATTAGAAAATTGAGAATTTATATTAGAAAGTGAAGTGTTGCGCCACCTAGTGGACAACCAAGTAGGGTCGATAGTATCGATCATAAATATTACTAAACCATAGAATATACACATATCATAACACGGTATTTAGTTATGAAGGATAAGCAGAGAAGGGTGCGAGCCTCACTGACACACAACGGGCTCCAAGCGACTTCGTCGTTCGTTCGTACCGTTCGACTTCGTTGTCGTCCCCGTTTTGATACAATAATGGTACACTTTTAATCAATCACAGGGAATCTGTCGTCTCCGATTGCGTTTAGGTATAATAAATTAGGCTTAGTTGAAATATGTTAAGCGCTTAAGGGTACGGGCTTCACACGCACACAACCGTCGATGCGATCGCCTTATGACGAATACAGAGACTGTTTAACAACAATTAGTTTCTCAGTTACCGATAACAGGGGGGCGAAGAAGGGTTACAGGATTGCGTTGAAACTAGGGCTGTAAAGATCCGCAAATTTTATTAATCCGGGAATCGGATCCAAAAATATCCGGATCCAATGGATCTGCCAAACGGATTTTTGTGGATCCGGATCGAAAATCCGAAGGTTAAATCTACGGATTTACGGATTTGTGAGTAAAATGCGGACCTGCATTACTATTAATTTAGATAGGATCCGGATCTGAAGTATTTAGATTTATTTATATCCGTATTTGAATAAATTCGTGGAGGAGCTTACTAGAGTAGGTACAGTAAATTTCATACCTCAATTTTGAGATTCCGATGGATAAATTTTACAGGTATCACAAACAATCACGAAGTTCATTCCATACATCAACAACCGAATTCACGTGTGATCGAATTTCGGATCCGAATACGCGGATGCGGTTAAACAAATCCGGATCTTAACGATCCGAATTGTGTATGAGATCCGGTGAAATCACGATCCAGATATGTCGTAGCTGGAGATCCGGAGAAGATCCGGATCCATACCGGATCTTGTTTTGGATCCGGAACCGTTTCATACCCCTAGTTGAAACAGGAATGATGGCGACGTAAGATTCAGAACCTCAAATCCCTACTCACCTCTTTAGATATAATTAGTATGTAAGGAGGACGATTTATAACGGAACAGGATGTGATCGACTTTGCCACAGGATGACGTATGCGTTACACCTGGGGGAACGGTCTAGTACAACTGGCCCCGGCCGACTGGCCGCGGGACAAATGGCCGCGGTCAACTGGCCGCGAGACAACTGCTTCTAAAAAGGGTCTAGGTCTATTTGCCGTCGTCGTTTCGCCGTTCCGCCGTTGGGACAGTTGGCCGTTGGTCAAATTCACCGTAGGAACGATTCGCCATACAAATCGAAAATCGAAAATAACTTTTAATCTTGAGGGACTGTTATCAATTGAAAAAAACTATACTAAACCTACCTCTAACCTAAGCGCTTGAGTGGCAATATACGTTTAGGCTGGCATTTTTTTTTAAGTTTCAAATACTGTTTAGTATCATAATATTCACGTTTTTGTATCAATTGGAAAAAAAATATAGTAAACCTACCTCTAACCTAAGCGCCTGAGTGGCAATATACGCATAGGTTGGCATTTTTGAAAGTTTCAAATTAATGCTGTTTAGTATCATATTCCCATTTTTGAATCCATTGAAACAATATACTAAAGCTAAATTTACTAAGAGTAAATTATTTTGATGAATGCTATCATCTTCCAACGGCGAATCGTCCCTACGGCGAATTTGACCAACGGCTAACACTGTCCCAACGGCGAAACGGTGACGGCGAATAGACGAAGGCGAACCGGCACCACGGGGCGAATAGTCTCTAACCGACTTCACTATCAGTTTGTTTGTTTTCAATAAATGAAACTAGCCATTATATTTATCTGAAGTCAAGTTGTAATGGCAGCGACGCGACGACCACTTGTCCCGGCAGCTACTTGTCTCGCGGCCAGTTGTCTCGGCGGCCAGTTGTCTCGGCGACCAGTTGTCTCTGCGGCCAGTTGTCTCGGCGGCCAATTGCCTCGGCGGCCAGTTGTCTCGGCGGCCAATTGCCTCGGCGGCCAGTTGTCTCGGCGACCAGTTGTCTCGGCGGCCAGTTGTCTCGGCGGCCAGTTGCCTAGGCGGCCAGTTGGCCGCGGCCACTCGTCTGCGGCCAGTCGGCCGCGGCTACTAGTCCCATCCCGACCTGTGGGGATTTCGGGAAAATACATTTATGTAGAATGCCGAGTAAGGAATCAATATACAAATTGAATGAATGGAACGTTTCGCCCGTGATAGGAGGAGGAAATGAATCGCACGGACTGATTGACTACACCCAGTTTTTCATCTGAAACAAAAAAAAGTGTGAAAAATCAAACAAGATTTTTGATCTAGGATAATGGGAATATCGACTGTAGTAGATTGCCTGCGCCAGTTCATAAATATTTTATTTCCCATCACCAAATTCTACAAGTTCTCTTTGTTACAAAACTATTGCTATCCAAACAATGTAATCAGATTACAAAATCTATGTAGCAGCATAAACATCTTCATCATGCAGGATGCAATAGACAAATTCGTAATGTTTTTCGCATTGATGCTCCTTCTTATTCATCCTTCCAACGCATAAATCGAAAATATCATCGGTCAACCTGGTAACCTCTTTGAAAATCCCTTCTTTGTTTATGGTTCCATCTTCATTCAGAAGATTCAAGAAATAATACAAGCAGTTAAGGTAACATTTAAAACTTCGCGTCTCGGGTATTTTGAATAGTCCAAAATATTGGTCGAATTCTTCCTCGGTTGCACCTGTTAAAATGAAGCATTGAGGATACTGTTTGGCTCGTTTGCCCCATGCATCAAACATCTCCTTGGGAGAAGTCTAAAACGACCTTTAGATGAGTTGTGACACAAGATGTACTTACAGTGGAATTAAAAGCGAAGCCAGTTGAAACGGTTACAAAAATCACTAATAGTACCTTCATCACTTACTCTTTAAGTGCAAAACAGCTCAACTGCTGGTTGGTTACTATTGTTGCCCGATGTGATTCTCAAAGAATACTAAATGGAGTTGTCAAACAATTCACAATGTTAATAAAAAGCCCTATTTGACAACCTGTATTAAACAATAGCATTATTTCCATAGTCTCTGTACGATAAGCTCATAATATACTACTGAAGACAAGCCTTAATGTTCAATTGGTTACAAACAATGATAATTACGGAAGCACCGTAAACTTGATCTTTCTCAACATGAAAAAGAAGACATATGGTGCTCTTTACAATTACTGCTGTTAATTCGTCAGTCTCACTATTTTACATTTCACATGGGCGCACATTATTTTAAATAATACTGTCCTTTTTTGTGACAATGAGTAATATTTATCTCACTTGTCTCATTTTTGAAAAATAAACCGTAGTTATGTCCCAGCAAACACATTTATATATATAAAGTACATACAAATTATGTAAGAGCTTGTTAGAATTACATAAAACTGGAAGATAAATAAGAGAAAATGAATGTCAGGATGTCAGCAATTTGGCATATAATATATTATGTCTATTAGATGTAAATTCTTTTATCTCTGTAGCACATGAATTTATATACGTTTTATGTATATTTACATAAAAAAAATTAGTTCTAAAAGCGTTACGATGACCAAATGGCAGCTACTCAAGCATAATGTAATTATTATCAATGTAAGAAATTATTTAAGCAGTTCCATAAAAAAATGGAAAAACTACATTTTTACGTGCAACTGTACTTTTAATTAACTTAATAATTCTTGCAGGAACCCGTTTTTACCTGAACTGAAAGCCGACAGTTTATTTTGATATATATAGTTGCTTGAAAAGTTTCCCCTAATCGGATTCGAACGTTTGCGGATGGGCGTTGCAAATTCCGAAATCCGACATGTATTTTCTTTGTGTCCGACATTGTACCACTGCGCTAATCTGAAAAATTCCCTCATTTTATTTCGTCCTTCGTAACTTTGCGTTGTTTCGCTATATTAGTTTAAATTTTGTTTGATTATATCGTTGAGTAAAGTCTTATTCAATGATTATACTTCCCTTTATGTTAAAAATGAACAGGATTTAATTTATTTTATATTGTTTATTTTCTATATAAATTAGACTTTTATTTTCGACAATATAATATATGTAATGATAATTTATAATTATATTTACAGAAGGAATACATAAAAAATATGTAATACTTCTTACATATAAGATTTTACATATAACATACATAAATCTAATCATATAAATATGACAGCACATAAATTTCATGGGTAATATGTAATTATCAATATGTATATATTATATGAATTTCTGTATACAGAATATCCGTAAGTTTCTATACTATTACGTAAAATATACGTAATCTGTGACATACGGTTTATATAACTTTATTAAAGAACACTTACATACTTGATATATAACGGGTGTCCCTTTAAGGATGCACAATTTAATTTTTTAATAAAACACAATATTTACTTGAAAAATTCAAACATTTTTATTTTAAACTAATGAGTACACAATGCCATTATGTATGGAATACAATATCGGACAAATGTCCGCCAAGATTTTGCTGACACACTCTTACTCTTTTTGCAAAATTTGTTACATTTTCGCACATTTGTGTCTCGATATCCGCGATGACGCGTTTAATTTCGTCATTTAACTCAGGAATTATTCTCGGTTTTTTCATGTAAACACGTGACTTCACATAACCCCAGAGAAAAAAGTCACACGGCGTCATGTCGCATGATCTTGGTGGCAAATTCTGATCTCCATGGCACAGCATATTATGTGCTGTGTCCATGGCATGAGATGACACGGCCCGGAAATTTCCCCTGCAACAATTCAATGGTTTCCCGCGCGGTATGACAGGTGGCACATTTTTACTAACCGTAATGTCTCTAGATGACAACTGAGCCGTCGCAGGCGCTGCTAGCCAAAGGGAACGAAAATGGCGCGCAATTTAAATTGCGCATTCTTATTGGACACCCGTTAAAAAAGCGTACTTATGTAGGGGTATTTACTTCAATCTTATATATGTTGTATGTATATTTTATACATATGTGTGTTTGCTGGGTAACGACACTCAAATTCATCTTTCTTTAAAGCTAGAATATTTTATGAAACCTGGACTGAAACCATTTCGATTGCTGTATTCGCGACGAGAGGGTCTACACCTTGGATGTTTGAGTAACTTCTATGCATGGATCCCAGTTATGAACTTCAGAGACTTATAAAAATAAGTAGAAATTGTAGAAGTTACTTTTGCGTGCTCCGGACTAGTTGTCCCTATTCTTATGGGCGCTTAATTTTCCACCCTCAGGTTGGTTAGTGAAGTGGTGCGCCCCCTCACCGTTTTAACTTTCACACTGAAGTAAGCGTTGTAAGGATAGCTGTCAACAGAGAATTTGCTGCTCTTGTCGTAGATTGTATGCAATAAATTCTTACAACATATTTAGTAGGTAATAAAAGTATATTATTAATTGTTCATTACAACCAACAATGGGAAGGTGTAACATTCTCACATTCATTATTTGGTGTGTGACGATTGTTTAGAAATTTATTTTTCCCAGTTTTTTCCCGCATTTTGCATAAGTAATTACGCTTAAAATTAAATACAGCAGTTCTTCTGTCCATAGTTGCATATGAATCTGTTTTCAACAACAAAGGTTGTAAATGAGAGAAGAACGATTCGCAAATCAATAGTTCAACGTTCCAAAAACATGATGCATTTGAGCACTCTGTAGATACACTATTTCATGACCTTTGAAGTAGTGTATAAAATGTTTCCAACCATAAGAATAAAACACTTTGCCCCTTAATTATGACTATTAATCCGTTCCATCTGCTGTCGGTTTTACATCCAGAGTAAGCTAAATATTAGTGCTGCTCCATAAATTACTGCTTCTTTTAGAATTCCGCCCAGGCGATTATTAATAAATGGGAAATTTGGCTTACAAACGAACATCCCGAATATGGCAAATCGACTGGTGCGATGAATTGATAGAGGATATTGAAAAACTGACCCATGGAATGACGTTGATTGTCAGCTAATGTTCATTGAGAAGACGGATGGTTGTGAAAAAGCTGATGATTTTGTTGATTGGTTGATAAATTACAAAAATATTATTTTATTCCTTGTAATAGTATAGCATACACTGAACCAAATAACGTTTGGGACGCGAGTATCACAATCGAAGAAGTCGAGGAGCCGAATTATGGGGGAAGATGGCCTGCTTGATATACTCTTGAGTGAAGTTGATCGATACATTTAGAATATTAAGTCTACGGTAAGGTTCAGTGTATTAGGATTACCTCCCAACATCCTGTACCTAACTACAGAAGTCAACACGTGGACTAATTAAAAATGGGAGTCATGGTCCCAGAATATTCAATGATAGGCAACTGAACTTTGTCAACGATATTAGGTCACACGATAGGAAACGTTGCCTTTGCATAATAAAGAAACTGAACTCGAATCAGCAAAAAAGCAGGAGACGTATGGGTTACCAACACTCAATTAATCTCTTTAGGTATAACTGATTGAATTCCGCTTCATAGTGGCGTTCCTCGAAGAGAATATGCAGGTGAACAGGTAAGGTTAAGGAATTGTATAATTATTTTTCTGTAACTTCAAACAATTGTAGCTCTCGGCCTCCTCGCCAAATGTACAATAGGGAGGCTTTGCGAAAGGTAATGGTCCTAGGCACAGAAAATTAATTTTAAAGGAATCATCTTAGCGAAATATCATTAATCTGTCTAAGCATGAGCAGAGAACAGTTACAGGCCTGCTTAAGGTGCATCTACAAACCTTCAGTTGCGGTAGTGGTCCTAGGCACAGAAAATTAATTTTAAAGGAATCATCTTAGCGAAATATCATTAATCTGTCTAAGCATGAGCAGAGAACAGTTACAGGCCTACTTAAGGTGCATCTACAAACCTTGACTGATTTAATGAGGAACAGCACTACATTTGGTAAGTAAAGGTGAACCGCTCTCTAAATCTAGTGAACAATACGAAGGTGTGCTTTCAAACATTATTATTCTTGAAAATAAATGCTATGATAATGAGTTATACAGTAAGCGTATTCGTACGCTTTTTCGCACCGATCCAATTTTTCCCGATACTTTACGTCGCAAAAATCCAATATTTCGTCAGTTAACTTTTCAACATTATTGACGAGTGTGTCCTTATTAACACTCCCATCTTCATTTATAAAACCATATACCCTATAGACACAGTCGATATAGCATTTAAAGTTGTAACGTGTAGGTATTCGAATTAGTTGATAGTATTGGTCCACTTCCTCTTCTGTTGCACCTGTCTTTTTTAAACATTCTGGGTGTTCTTGTTGAGAACGGATGGATTTTCCATTTGGCACCGATCTCTTCTGGAGACTCCTAAAGATTTCACTGCACTGTTAGTGACGTAAGAAACACTTACCGTCGAGTTAAAGGCGAAAGCGACCTGAAGGATTATAACAACTATAAGGGGTTTAAGATTCATCTCCGTTCACAAATACTACTAGTGAAGCAATTTCCCGCTGTGTCTATATTTATAGGAAGATTTCAGGGATTTTCCATTAATACACACTTAGTGCAGGATTTTTTGCTTTGATTTACTTTGTAATTGAAGTGGTCCAAAGTGGCGCAATATTATAGAATTGATTGTATGGAATGGAAAATTCACAGGAATTGTGTTTTATTACTTAATCAGCAGTAAATTATAATTAATTGGTTGTTTTACATAAAAAGTTTTTGCATAAACCTTGGAAATGTTCAACTCGTTCGTCATATGAATAAATTTTAGCAAAATTGCTTATAATTAGAGCTGTAATCGTGGCAGATTTATTAGCTCTACATGCCCACGCCCTTTTTTTTTAAATTGATGAATTAAAGTGGAAATGGTCGTTCAAGTTTAGAAATGGAATTGAAAATGTGACTGACTTTCCGAGACTATCAAAGATATTAGCTAAATTGGCTAATCTTGCTAACCACTGTTCATCATGTCATGATTTTTTTCGGTGAAAAAAATTCGAACTTTTGTTCAAATATTCGGCTTAATTATGTACTTTTAGCTCGAATTTACTTTAGCCTTGCGTGATGATCGAACACTGGAATGAGGACATCTGCTTTCCTGATTAACAATCCAAAAAAATGGAGTTTCTATAATTTCTAACTATTGAGGTAAGCACCATTCTTGCTTCTATAATTCCTCTCAATGCTCATATCGCTTTCGATCTCTTTAGCGTCACCGATACTATTGATTGGAAGCTATGCATAGGATTCGCCTCCGGTGAAGATTATAAAAGGTAACTCATACTTTATCGATTATCCCATTTGCTTTCGTGTATATTAGTAACCAATTTTACACTACAAATTTAGTTCATTGACTTTAACATTCGATTAACAACGAATATGAGCTTGAAAGTAAATTAGTTTATCTTAGAATTTTTTTCATGTTCATTTAATCTTATATTTCAATATTTATATAATTGATAATCCTGCCCTGCTTATCTGTGGAATTTCTATTTAAATATTTAAATATTCCATGTTAGCTATTTTCACTGTGCTTATTTATTGACTACTCGTTTCTCTTTCAGCTATCTAGTTATTATTGTTCAGTATCATATTGAAAATATCTTTGCATTTCTAACCTTCAATTTTGTGTAGGTATGTTTGGCACCCTTTTTCTCTTTTATTGTAATCATTACCGCAAAACTCCCTAATACTTATTTTTTGTATTTAACCCACACCCATCGAGTCCTTATAACTGAGCGACCGTGGTGGACAAGTCAAAAGTTAACGTAACAAATCATTCACGAGGGCAACTTCTTAAGAGGGTACTCTATGGACTATCTCCCAACGGTTCGTTGCAAGACTTGTTTTAGAAAGCAATGGATAATTACGCTAATTGCTGGGAATGCAACTTTATGTGGGTCCATTGATAATTATACTTTAGATTGGAGGTTATGACAGGGTGGAAATGAAAAGGAATCAATATGTCTATTCAAGCCGACCAGAGGCATCCCTCTCCCAAGACTCTTAAGTTAGAACCACCCCCGCCCCCCCCCACCCCACATTAAGTGTATTGGAAATCTTTAAATCATAAAGACAATTTGAGATACTTTAAAGATGCAGTATTTATTTGATCTACTAAAGATTAAACAATAATAATTTATTACTCAACATACAACTTGAAATGAAGGTTCTCTTACATCTTACACATCGAATTAAGTGGAGGCTCCGACGACTGCCGTCGGTGTTACCGAGTGATGATGCAAGACACAAATAAAGAAATCATAAACCTCTTCGCATCGATCTGTGGTATTGGACCGTTCTGCGTTGCAATCATTAACGATATCGTAAGTTACGTTTTCAACGTCCTCAACGAGTTGATCCGCGTTAATAACTCCATCGTCATTAATAAAATGGAAGCTTCTATACATACACTCTAAGTAACATTTGAAATTTTTCGTTGAAGGAATTCGAATAAGGGCCCAATAGTCGTCTACATCCCCCTGATCCACTCCAGAAGATTTGTAACATTCAGGATGTTCCTTTTCTAATCGATCCTTCCATCTGTCAAATACTTCGTGAGGATTTTTCTGCAACGAGATATAAATTACAAAGCAAAGGACAAGTGTCTCAATACCGTCGAATTGTAAGTGATTACGACCGGAAAGGCCAGGACAATTGCAATAGGAACAAACCTGGAAAACATATTCTATCACACTACACAAGAAGAAGGTATTGCGCAGTTCGAATGTCGTGTACGTTGGTACAAGGTGTGATTAATAATTAATTATTCTACAGAGTGTTCCAGAGAAATAATAATCATAGCTGGTGAATCATAAATGGGTATAAAATGGGCGAATATGAAGGTACCACCTCCGTTAGGTACCGAATTTGTCTGCGTACTTGTTGGCTCTTTCGGAATTGACGTAGTACAACTGAGTAACATCAACTATCGGATTGACTGTATATTAATAAATTCATTTATTCATGAAATTAATTTACATTGTGCAGATAAGCACATCGCTCATTCAATGATGTGAAAGAAGCATACATTAATTTATAGATTTAATGAGATTTTCTCATCAGACTTGGAACCGTGGGATAAAAAATGGAATTGAATTGAATTAAAAACTTGGTCTTAATCAGCTAATTAACGGTTTCACCATCACTAACTTCATTTTTACCTTCTTTATGCTACAAGGGCTTTGCTTTATGTTGCCAGGATTGGCCTTTGCATGCTTAATGATTGATGGACGAACATTTTTAGAAGCTGAGTATGTCGATATTGCACCAATTTTATTCAGTTTGCTGTAGGATACGTGGGTACAAGTTCGAAAGCTTTCCATACTGCGCACATTACACACTTTGGTATTTTGTTCGAAAACAAAAATAATTACTGTTTTACAAAGAGAGTATAATATAATTGTAAGCTTTCCTTGTACAAATATTTAGCTCAAATTGTGACAAACTTCTGTAATAGTCTAATGAATCTAACGTGGTTTCTTCCGAAACTATTGGAGAAATGCCACATTAGGGACAGCTATCAATGTAACCAAAGTAAATTCGGCGTACTTGCCATACACAGGGTGGAACACGGTTCAAAGGAGTTATCTTTAGATACAGGAAAACCTTTTGACAATACCTTGCCAAAATCAATTAAAACTGACGTACCCGTGTATAGAATGTACCATGCGGAAACACATCTATAATGGTGGAGGGTGGCGACAGGGAGAGATCTTTCATAACTACTGTGGACTGTCACATAGGCGATTAAGTGAGGGAGGCTGTATCACATTTGGTTTTCCGGATGGCATGGTGGTTGGTGTACGTATGTACCAGCCTTAAACCTAATGGAAAAATTGTGCGGAGAGTAGGACTTGTGGGTTAATTCGACAAAAACAAAACCCCATTCTGTTCTCGCGAATAACAGAGCTTTGTGAGGTAAAGGGCACATCAACGTACTGCAACACACAGCAGGTAGGTAGTGGGGAAAGTAAATTAATTGGGCATTACACTAACGGCTGACCTCCATACGGCGCCGGATATGAGGTGTAGAGGAACCATGGACAGAACCACAGTTTTTTCTAAACCTGGAATGAACAGCGGCCGTGTTCCAAGCCATTCAGATTTGCTAGATAGAACGTCTTTTGCGTAACTGGAAAAGTTTTAAAAAAGTTGTTAGACAAAAAAGCAAACAAGACATAACAAAATAGTAAGTAGGTACTGAGTGCTCACTAAGATGTGTGTTTTTCTGAGTTTATTATGATGATCCCCAGCTGCCGAACTGTGTGAAAAGGTGAACGGAGACCTGATTATGTATTTTGATAATTGCAACTAGAGGTGATATCACGATTCAATTAAATTAGAAAAGCGTAATAATCTAATCTAATGCAAAAAAAGTTGTTTTTCCTAATAATTTTGCAATTATTATGAATATTATTTAACTAAATAAAGTTATTATTCATTATTCATTATTCATTCATTTCTATTAACAACTCCATCCTCATCTAAAAAGTGGAATACCTCGCAAGTGCAATTGAGATAAAATTTAAAATTTTGTGCATCGGCTAACATGATATTTAATCATCAACAGAGGGTGGGGCGGGGGTGAGATGTGAAAAATGTTATGGTATTACACCTTTGCATTCTCCATAAAAAAACTGTTCTCAAATTGTAAATGTAACCCCCACCCCGGCTCCTTTTTTAACAATGACATTTTTTTTATGATTTACAAATTGCACGCCACCAGCTTCCTTATGGGCGGAAAGAAATGCGATCGCTCATTTGTGCAGAATCCGGTTAGGTGAGTCTTGGGGAGGGGAGGGGGGGACTTCGACAACAGCCAAAGGAGACGAACATCCATAAAGTTTCTGCTACGTGGTAGCCAGATTAAACATCAAATTCGGGTAGAAATTTCAGTGCACACTTTTCTCAACATTTATGTTAGTCACGAAGTTTTTGATTGAGGTAAAAATTGACAACAACCAAGCAAACACATTTATATATAAAATACATATAAATTATGTAAGAGCTTTTTAGATTTATATAAAACTGGAAGAAAAATAAGAGATATTTAATGTCAGGATGTCAGCAATTTTCAAAATAATATACATACATATATATCTATTAGATGTAAATTCTCCTACATGAATTTATATACGTTTTATGTATATTTTATGTAATATTTACATAAAAATGTTCGTTGTAAAAGCGTTACGATGACCAAAATTGCAGCTACTCGAGCATAATGTAATTATTATCAATGTAAAAAATTATTTAAGCATTTCCATACAAAAAATGGAAAAACTACATTTCAAGTGCAACTGTACTTTTAATTGCACTTAACTTAATTCTTGCACGAACCCGTTTTCACCTGAACTGAAAGCCTACAGTTTATTATGATACACTTGCTTGAAAAGTGTCCCTTAACCGGATTCGAACGTTTGCGGATGGGGGTTGCAATTTCCGAAATCCGACATTGTACCACTGCTCTAATCTGTAACATCCCTTCTTTTTATTTCGTACTTCGTAACTTTGCGCTGTTTCGCGTTATTAGTTTAAATTTTGTTTGAATACACCGTTGAGTAAAGTCTTATTCAATAATTATTTAATGTTAAAAGTGACCAGGATTTAATTTACGGATCTAATATTAAAGGTACGTGAACTACAATTTTTAGCGTTATAGAAAACACGCGCGTGCGATTGCTTATGTGGCGCAAATAGAAACGGACTTTATTTTCGACCATACAATATATGTAATGTAATGATAATTTCTAATTATATTTACAGAAGGCATACATAAAAAATAAGTAATATTACATATAATATTTTACATATAACGTACATAAATCTAATCATGTAAATATGACAGCACATGAAATTCATGAGTGATATGTAATTATCTATATGTATATATTATTATATTGATTTTTGTATACAGAATATCGGTAAGTTTCTATACTATTATGTAAAATATACGTAATTGTGTGACATACGGTTTATATAACTTTATTAAAGAATACTTACATACTTGATATAGTCCAGTAACCTTATACTTCAGACCTTGCGTCAAATCCGGTAGTTCTGATTTTTTGCTGACTTATTTATGATGTTGGCCCAATGAATAATCCAAGTTTGAGACCTCGAGCGCCGATCGCAACCTTGTCATAAATCGAAAAAACCGGAACATTTTCGACGTTATTTCAGTTTTTGGCGATTTTAAGCCTAAAGGACTAGTTTTTCGATAATACCTACGCAGTAAGTTTTTAAAGTAGACTAAATTGTCTACAATATGAGATGAGAACTGTCTCTGTAGACCCAATAGTTTCCGAGATAAAGCTTTTCAGAGTTTATCATTTTTGTCGAACATCGCAATTTTTAGCAATAATTTGTTGTTCTGAACGAATTTTGACCCTATTTCTTCGGGCCGCCACCCTCGATTATATTCTAGTGTATTCTAAAGAGGTTTGAGGAGTACGCAGACTTGCCTTCTTGGAAGGGCCCGGTTGAGGTTCGTCCGTATGTGGATCATCGTATCGTGATGGCATATCCTTATCAGGGGATCGCGGTGTATCGTCGATGGCTTGTGCCCATAAGACATTCTCCATGTCGACATCGGACAGATCGCCGCCTTCTGGGGAATCGAAGTCTACTGCAATATCCGGTACGTTGTCAAGGAGGCCCCGCTGATGAGAATGGGCGAAGTTTGATGAACAGATCGGGGGAGGGGGGGGGGCGGCTCAAGCCCCACAGATAATATGAGAAGAAGTATGTATGTGTGTATAACGCCTATAGTTTTTTAAGATGACATGGTAAGCTAGGGGGGCTAAATTGAAGTTTGGAAGGGCTTAGCCCCCCCCCCCCCCCACTTCGTCTATGCTGATAAGCTTGTCATCCCTGTCTTCCTGCAGCTGCACACGTTCCTACAACCCCTCTTGCAACCGCAAGAAATCAACCACAAAAGGTGTTGTGGGGCTGCGCCTCTGGACATCATTTTGGGACAGAGGTCTTGTGACTTCGATATCCACCCCCAGGGAGAGGGTACAGTGTGACTCCCAACCACGCCTGTACCTGTGTAGTTCCAGAAACCTCTGATAGAGCCCGCCTGTGTTGCTTGAGTGGCGTCTAAAATATTGCTAAAATTGCGAAGTTCGACAAAAATGATAAACTTTGAAAAGCTTTATCTCGGAAACTATTGGGTCTACAGAGACAGTTCTCATCTCATATTGTAGACAATTTAGTCTACTTTAAAAACTTATTGCGTAGGTATTATCAAAAAACTAGTCCTTTAGGCTAAAAATCGCCAAAAACTGAAATAACGTCGAAAATGTTCCGGTTTTTTCGATTCATGACAAGGTTGCGTTCGGCGCTCGAGGTCTCAAACTTGGATTATTATTCATTGGGCCGACATCATAAATAAGTCAGCAAAAAATCAGAACTACCGGATTTGACGCAAGATACCACCCCTTTCAGGCGACAAGGTTGCTGGACTAATATATAAAAAAGCATAGTAGGAGTATTTACTTCAATTTATATTATGTTGTATGTATATTTTATATGTGTTTGCTGGGAATATTCCACGGTAGCAATTCAAGTCTCAAGGTCAAGGTTACTGTGACAGGGAGCATCGAAATGAGCGATACAGTAGATAATTATGTACAACGAGCCTAACGTTGGTAGCGAGGAAAATATTTCGGTAAATAGCATATGTTATGACAACAGAGATCGTGGTTTCTCGAAACACATTAAATATGTAATATTATTTTATTGGATCTAATAAAGCTCAACATGCAACTTGCAATGTAGGTTCCGTTATATCTTAGACCCACCGTACACGAGCCGCATTTTGCAGTTGGACCGACCACACAATTGCGGTCGCCCCATAAGAAACTACAGACGCGCGTTTCGACTGCAGTGAACACCCGTGTACGTCTGGTGCAGTATTTCTTATGGGGGACTGCAGTTCGCCGGAGAGCGACCGCAATTGTGTGTTCGATCCGACTGAAAAATGCTGCTCGTGTACGGCGGGTCTAACACATTAAATAAAGTGGAGGCTCCGACTATTGCCGTCTATTATTTAAGAAGAGTAACTAGGATAATGCTGCATGAGACAAATACGAAAACCATAAACCTTTTCGCATCGATCTGTAGTATCGGACTGTTCTGCGTAGCAATCATTAACGATATCGTAAGTTAGGTTTCCAAATTCCTCAACGAGTTGATCCGCGTTAATAACTCCATCCTCATTAATAAAATTGAGGCTTCTATACATACACTCTAAGTAACATTTGAAATTTTTCGTTGAAGGAATTCGAATAAGAGCCCAATAGTCGTCTACATCCCCCTGATCGACTCCAGAAGATTTGTGGCATTCAGGGTGTTCCTTATCTAATCGATCCTTCAATTTGTTAAATACCTCGTGAGGATATTTCTGAAACGAGATTTAAATTACAAGGTAAAGGACAAGGGTATCAATACCGTCGAATTGTAAGTGATTACGGCCGGAAAGGCCAGGACAATTGCAATAAGAACAAACCCGGAAAACATATTCTATCACACTAAACAATAGGAAGCAATTCGAATCTCATATACGTTGGTCCAAGGTCTGTTTAATAATTAATTATTCTACAGGGTGTTCCAGAGAAATAATCATAGCTGGTGAATCATAAATGTGTATAAGATGGGCGAATACGAAGGTACCACCCCCGCTAGGTACCGAATCTGTCTGCGTACTTGTTGGCTCTTTCGGAATTGACGTAGTACAACTGAGTAATATCAACTATCGGATTGACTGTATATTAATAAATTCATGAAATTAATTTACATTGTGCAAATAAGCACATCGCTCACTCAATGATGTGAAAGAAGCATCCATTTATTTATAGATTTAATGAGATTTTCTCAGACTTAGAACCGTAGGATAGAAAATGGAATTGAATTGAATTAAAAATTGGTCTTAATCAGCTATTTAACGGTTTCAGCATCACTAACTTTATTTTTACTTTCTGTATGCTAAGGTTTTGCTTTATGTTGCCAGGATTGGCCTATGCATGCTTAATAATTGATAGACTGACACTTTTAGAAGCTGAGCATGTCGATATTGCACCAATTTTATTCAGTTTGCTGTAGGATACGTGGGTACAAGTTCGAAAGCATTCCATACTGCGCAGATCATCACACTTTGGTATTTTGTTCGAAAACAATAATGATTACTTCTTTACAAAGAGAGTATTATAATTATAAGCTTTCCTTGTACAAATATTTAGCTCAAATTGTGACACATTTGCTCCTCTAACTTCAGTAATAGTCCAATCAATCTAACGTACTTCCTTCCGAAACTATTGGAGAAATGCCACAACTACAAATGTAACCAAAGTAAATTCGGCGTATTTGCCATACACAGGGTGGAACACGGTTCAATGGAGTTGTCTTTAGATATAGGAAAACCTTTTGACAATACCTTACCAAAATAAATTAAAACTGACGAAGCAAGAGGGCGCATCGCACCGTCCATAGAATGTACCATGCGGAAACACTATAACTCATCTATAATGGTACGAGATACGCGAGGGTGGCGACAGGGAGAGATCTTTCATAACTGCTGTGGACTGCCACATAGGCGATTAAGTGAGGCAGGCGGTATCACATTTGGTTTTGCGGATGGCATAGTGGTTGGTATACGTAACGTGTACGTGTAACATAACCTATCAAGGAGAGCCTTAAACCTAATGCAAAAATGGTGCGGAGAGGAGAACTTGTAGGTTAATTCGACAAAAACAAAACCCCATCCTGTTCTCGCGAATAACGGAGCTTTGTGAGCTAAAGGGCACATCAACGTACGGCACCACACTGCAGGTAGTGGGGAAAGTAAATTAATTGGGCATTACACTAAGGGCTGACCTCCATACTACGCGGGATATCAGGTGTAGAGGAACCATGGACAGAACCACAGTTTTTTCTAAACCTGGAATGAAAAGCGGCCGTGTTCCAAGCAGAGATATACGCGATTCTGACGGCCGACAGGTCCTTTATCGTTAGGGAAATCAATTCAACAGTAGCACCCTGGGTTTCTCATCTGATGCCTAATCGTCCTAATCCTCCGATAGCGTAACCATCTTTAAGAATTATCAGGTTACGTAGACCAGCTAGGGGTTTCCCTTTTCTTTCTGAGCAGCTTTTACCTATGCGACATCGACTAGAGTCTAATGTAATCATGCCCTGTGATAACGCAAGTAGTTTCCAAATTACGGAATGGTTTGTTTTAGTAAGAGAAAAATGCGTGAGAGTTAGCACTTTTGGGGATTATTATTTGCCCGAACCAATTGGAATTAAGTTAAAAATTATTATTTTATAATACGGTGATAAGTTTGATTGGTTTTACCCATTCAGATTTGCTAGATAGAAGGTCTTTTGCGTAACTGGAAAACTTTTAAAAAAGTTGTTAGACAAAAAAGCAAACAAGACATAACAAAATAGTAAGTAGGTACTGACTGCTCACTAAGATGTGTGTTTTTCTGAGTTTATTATGATGATCCCCAGCTGCCGAACTGTGTGAAAAGGTGAACGGAGACCTGATTATGCATTTTGATAATTGCAACCAGAGGTAATATCCCGATTCAATTAATTTAGAAAAGCGTAATAATATGTTTGTTAATCTAATGCAAAAAAAGTTGTTTTTCCTAATAATTTTGGAATTATTATGATAATACATAAACCCATATCAACATAATCTTATCTCTTTACAAGTATATTATGAGTAGAAGGGAGACACTTGCCCCCCCCCCCCCCCCCGTTTCTGACGTCACGGTGGGTGGGCATGGCCCACGTGGGGGACGTATTTTTGACCTTGGGTATTTTCAAGGCCACGTAGATGGCTCTGTTTTGACCTTGGGTATTTCCAAGGCCACGTAGATGGCGCTGCTAACGTAATTTATCTTTAGGGATTATTCTGGATGCTGGATGACTTTTGTGGATGGCCTTTTGGTATTCTGATTTCTTAATGCCCTTTTGGTTTTTCTGTTTTCTTAATGCCTTTTTGGCTTTTCTGGATATTTTTCTTAACGCCTTTTTGCCTTTCCCGGATGATTTCCTGAATGCCTTTGGTACACGTAGAGGACACTGTTTTGACCTTGAAAATTATAAACTAAACCATATGTTTGAAGCATGTTAGGTACATTTTGCCTTTTTGGCTTTATGAATGCCCTTTCGGCTTTTTCGGATAACTTCCATAATGACTTTTTGGCTTCCCTGGATGACTCTTCCTTAAACCCAAAAAAGGTACTACACAATTTATTTAATCGAATCTATAATCAAGTAACGGATTACGTCATCCAGGGAAGCCAAAAAGTCATTATGGAAGTTATCCGAAAAAGCCGAAAGGGCATTCATAAAGCCAAAAAGGCAAAATGTACCTAACATGCTTCAAACATATGGTTTAGTTTATATTTTTCACATTGTACTTATCAAAAACGAAGCCAAACTTTACGAAATTCGTACGAAACTTTACCAATACCTATTAGAAAACGAACATCGGAAATTTGTATTGGCCACACGCGCTTACCATAATGTGTCTCCTTCAATTGACTGATTGATTGATACAACAATTGTTTATTTAAATCTTGTATTTCTTTCCAAAGTCCACGTATGGAGCTTGCTTGGCCATTAAATATAACCGACAAAACCAAAATGGCTGCAAAAATCAAAATTCCCACCAAAAGTAAAATGGCTAATCGTGCGCACCGAAAATTTGGTTTTGCGCACCGTAAATGGTGTTGTGCGCACCGAAAAGGTTGTCGTGCGCACCGTAATTGGTGTTGTGCGCACCATAAATTATGTTGTGCGCACCGTAAATATTGTTGGGCGCACCGAAAATATTGTTGGGCGCACCGAAAATATTGTTGTACGCACCGTAAATTATGTTGTGCGCACCGTAAATTATGTTGTGCGCACCGTAAATTATGTTGTGCACACCGTAAATTATGTTGTGCGCACCGTAAATTATGTTATGCGCAACGTAAATTATGTTGTGCGCAATGTAAATATTGCCGTGCGCACCGATCATTGTTTACAAAAAATGGCTGATCAAGACACTTTAAAAATTGTTTTCTCACAACATTTTCAGAAAAAAGGGAGTATGCAACAACGTAAAGAATTCCAAACATTTCGCAATTTAAGGTGAAAATAGAAATAGATTCCGACTTAAGTATTTTTGTTTCTTAGTTTTGATTCGTGGACATACTTCTAAGAAAACTAATTCAGGAGATAAGATGTTTTTGTTTCAAAAATGACAAAATGTATACAAAAGCATCAAATGTTTTGCAACAGAAGGGCATCCAGAAAAGCCAAAAAGGCATTAAGAAAAAAGATCCAGGAAAGCCAAAAAGGTATCCAGAAAGCCAAACGGACGTTATCCAAAGGGGACATCCAGGAAAGTCAAAAGGGCATTGAGGAAGTCATCCAGAAAGACCAAAAAGGCATTTATAATGGTACAAATTTAGTAATTTTGATTAAACTCATTAATATGTAATGTATATAAGAGATAATGATAGAGAGAGAGATAGAAATAAAAATAACGCATCGTAGGTACCTACGTGAACAATACGATTTGACAAACAAAAATTTGCAAATACAGACCGAAATGAGTCATACACGTACACTGTTTAATGAATCGCTAAAATCAAAGGATGCGTTTAGTCGTATTTTTATAGCATCTATGATAATACAGTAAATTTATGCTTTCTTTAAAAGATACCTTGATTTCTTTTGTGATAATTGGATCAATTTTTCGTATTGAAGTACCTACTACCAATTTTGAAGACTTTTAGCAAAATAAATTCTTTTTGTCTATTTGTCTCTAAATTGTACAAGTTGAAAAACAGAAATACATGTCTGTAAATACATCCGAAACCAAAAGACATTAAATGATTTATTTATTTAATCAAATCTAATAAATATTTTTCTAGCCTTAGACCTTATTGCATGTAAACAATTCCTGCCCTTAGGCATAACAAATTATATCATTACGAAATTAAACATTTCCATACTGTTCTCTAAATTATAGGTACACCTAATATAAGTTACATAAAATCTCCGAAATGAAACACTCATTTTTTGCTAATACAACATAAACATTACAGAACTTAATCTCAATATATTCGTATCTAAAAGGGCAGTACAGAATATCATATTTATTTAATCAAATTTCTAATTCCCTAGCTAATTAAAAATCCTCATACATAATTACACTAACAACATCTTATTTAAGCAAATCTCAATGCATCTTATTTAAACAAATCTCAAGTTGCTAGTCGTATATAAACGGACACTACAGCATCTTATTCATTTAATCAAATCTAAAATTGCGTAATTAAAACGAAAAAATTAAATTTGCCGCCACAAAATGGCTAACAAATTCAAAATTACCATAAAAATAACATCAATGGCCGACAAATCAATTGGACATATTATCTACATCATCTTTTACCCAATGACGTAATCAGTCCTGGAAATTCCAATGATAGCGAAGTTCAGAACTAAATCCACCTTAGCAAAGTTCAAAATCAAATCTGAGGCCCAAACAGCGCCCTCTGCGTGGGCATGCGTAGAGTTCAGAAACATATTTCAAGGTCAAAACAGTGTCCTCTACGTGGACCAAAGGCATTCAGGAAATCATCCGGGAAAGGCAAAAAGGCGTTAAGAAAAATATCCAGAACAGCCAAAAAGTCATTAAGAAAACAGAAAAACCAAAAGGCCATCCATAAAAGTCATCCAGCATCCAGAATCATCCCTAAAGATAAATTACGTTAGCCGCGCCATCTACGTGGCCTTGGAAATACCCAAGGTCAAAACAGAGCCATCTACGTGGCCTTGGAAATACCCAAGGTCAAAACAGAGCCATCTACGTGGCCTTGAAAATACCCAAGGTCAAAAATACGTCCCCCACGTGGGCCATGCCCCCCCACCGTGACGTCAGAAACGAGGGGGGAACAAGTGTCTCCCTTCTACTATTATGTACTTGATATTTAATGTATGCACGTAAACATATTTGTATTAATGTTTTTTTTTTGTTACTTAGTTCTCCCCCCCCCCCCCCCCCCCCGCCTTGAATCGGTCTCGCATCCGCGAACAAGTTACCACGACAATTTTGCAGGTTATGAGAAAACTTTCGGAAAAAATTTGGCCCAATCGTAATAAGTGTTGAAAGTGCTCTCTTCTAGTTTACACACTTATGGCTGCCATTTTCCTTATTAAATCAAAAATCAACTAATCTAATGCGTTACTGGGCGTTGTATAGAGATTTAAGATGGCCTCCATAACGAATTTAGGTGTGGGGATCTAGGGAGCCATAACTTGTGTTCTTCTCTACCCATTGCGTTAATACGGGCGCCGTTTTCCGGCTGTGGCGAAGCCGAGGCCGGCCGGTGGCTTAGGCCGTATTGACACTTGACGACCGAGGGAAATATTAGATTATTTTGTCTGTCCATATGGATAAAACAATTCTTTATTTCTTGCTAAGGGCGTGACGTCTTTGAAGTAGCTTTTAACAACTAAGCCTCGTTGATTTGATATTGTTACTAAGTTACTTTGGCGGTTGCATCATATAGATAGAAAAAATATTTTCTGTCTACCTATAGGATGCTAAAAATGTTATGGTATTACACCTTTGCATTCTCCATAAAAAAACTGTTCTCAAATTGAAAATTTAACCCCCCCCCCCACTCCTTTTTTAACGATGACATTTTTTTATGATTGGTACGCCACCAGCTTTCTTATGGAAATGCCATGGCTCATTTGCGCAGAGGGGTGGGGGGGCCTCGACAACAGCCAAAGGAGACGAACATCAATAAAGTTTCTGCTACGTGGTAACCAGATCAGACATCAAATTCGGGTAGAAAATTCAGTGTACACTTTTTTCAACATTTATGTTAGTTAAGAAGTTTTCGATTGAGGTAAATATTGACAACATTCCACGGTAGCAATTCAAGTCTCAAGGTCAAGGTTACTGTGACAGGGAGCATCGAAATGAGCGATACAGTAGATAATTATGTATAACGAGCCTAACGTTGGTAGCGAGGAAAATATTTCAGTAAATAGGTATGTGCCCACAAGCATACGTTATGACAACAGAGATCGTGGTTTCTCGCCCCGTGGGAACGAGCGTCTCCGTTGTACAACCTTTAGAGAAATACTATTTTAAATAACATTTGCTCTAAGGCATCCCTTTCTCAAAACTGAATGCTGCAGCAGCGTTAGGTGAGCAGACCTTAACCCCCCCCTCACATTGAATTACTTGTTTATTAAGTGTATTGAAAAACTTGAAATCATAAAGACAATTTCATTTAAAATAAACACATTAAATATGTAATATTATTTTATTGAATCTAATAAAGCTCAACATGCAACTTGCAATGTAGGTTCTGTTATATCTTACACATTAAATAAAGTGGAGGCTCTGACTATTGCCGTCTATGTTATTTAAGAAGAGTAACTAGGATCATGCTGCATGAGACAAATACGAAAATCATAAACCTTTTCGCATCGATCTGTAGTATCGGACTGTTCTGCATAGCAATCATTAACGATATCGTAAGTTAGGTTTCCAAATTCCTCAACGAGTTGATCCGCGTTAATAACTCCATCCTCATTAATAAAATTTAAGCTTCTATACAAACACTCTAAGTAACATTTGAAATTTTTCGTTGAAGGAGTTCGAATAAAAGCAAAATAGTCGTCTACATCTACCTGATCCACTCCAGAAGATTTGTGGCATTCAGGATGTTCCTTTTCTATTCGATCCTTCAATCTGTTAAATACCTCGTGAGGATTTTTCTGAAACGAGATATAAATTACAAGGCAAAGGACAAGGGTATCAATACCGTCGAATTGTAAGTGATTACGGCCGGAAAGGCCAGGACAATTGCAATAAGAACAAACCTGGAAAACATATTCTATCACACTACACAATTGGAAGCAATTCGAATCTCATATACGTTGGTCCAAGGTGTGTTTAATAATTAATTATTCTACAGGGTGTTCCAGAGAAGTAATCATAGCTGGTGAATCATAAATGGGTATAAGATGGGCGAATACGAAGGTACCACCCCCGCTAGGTACCGAATCTGTCTGCGTACTTGTTGGCTCTTTCGGAATTGACGTAGTACAACTGAGTAATATCAACTATCGGATTGACTGTATATTAATAAATTCATGAAATTAATTTACATTGTGCAAATAAGCACATCGCTGACTCAATGATGTGAAAGAAGCATCCATTTATTTATAGATTTAATGAGATTTTCTCAGACTTAGAACCGTAGGATAGAAAATGGAATTGAATTGAATTAAAAATTGGTCTTAATCAGCTATTTAACGGTTTCAGCATCACTAACTTTATTTTTACTTTCTGTATGCTAAGGTTTTGCTTTATGTTGCCAGGATTGGCCTATGCATGCTTAATGATTGATAGACTGACACTTTTAGAAGCTGAGCATGTCGATATTGCACCAATTTTATTCAGTTTGCTGTAGGATACGTGGGTACAAGTTCGAAAGCATTCCATACTGCGCAGATCATCACACTTTGGTATTTTGTTCGAAAACAAAAATGATTACTTCTTTACAAAGAGAGTATTATAATTATAAGCTTTCCTTGTACAAATATTTAGCTCAAATTGTGACACATTTGCTCCTCTAACTTCAGTAATAGTCCAATCAATCTAACGTACTTCCTTCCGAAACTATTGGAGAAATGCCACAACTACAAATGTAACCAAAGTAAATTCGGCGTATTTGCCATACACAGGGTGGAACACGGTTCAATGGAGTTGTCTTTAGATATAGGAAAACCTTTTGACAATACCTTACCAAAATAAATTAAAACTGACGAAGCAAGAGGGCGCATCGCACCGTCCATAGAATGTACCATGCGGAAACACTATAACTCATCTATAATGGTACGAGATACGCGAGGGTGGCGACAGGGAGGGATCTTTCATAACTGCTGTGGACTGCCACATAGGCGATTAAGTGAGGCAGGCGATATCACATTTGGTTTTGCGGATGGCATAGTGGTTGGTGTACGTAACGTGTACGTGTAACATAACCTATCAAGGAGAGCCTTAAACCTAATGCAAAAATGGTGCGGAGAGGAGAACTTGTAGGTTAATTCGACAAAAACAAACCCCCATCCTGTTCTCGCGAATAACGGAGCTTTGTGAGCTAAAGGGCACATCAACGTACGGCACCACACTGCAGGTAGTGGGGAAAGTAAATTAATTGGGCATTACACTAAGGGCTGACCTCCATACTACGCGGGACATCAGGTGAAGAGGAACCATGGACCGAACCACAGTTTTTTCTAAATCTGGAATGAGAGGCGGCCGTATTCCAAGCAGAGATATATGCGATTCTGACGGTCGACTCGTCCTTTATCGTTAGGGACAGCAATTCAAAAGTAGCACCTTGGGTTTCTCATCTGCTGCCTAATCGTCCTAATCCTCCGATAGCGTAACCATCTTTAAGAATTATCAGATTACGTAGACGAGCTAGGGGTTCTTCTTTTCTGTCTGAGCAGCTTTTACCTCTTTGAAACATCGGCTGTTTGTTACGACATTTATATGCTGATCTCGTATCATTTATTACTGGTCGAAGAGGAGTTAAGCTTACATAATTGAAACAGACACATGTAAAGAGCGCCACACCATGTTGAGTTCGCTGCCATCGTCTCCATCAGAAAAACACCTCCAGTTGATAATATAGAGGTTACCAGCAATCGTTTTCAAATACTGACGACTCCTCTCAGTACGTAAACAGTTTAAGAATTGTATTTGTTCACTTTGTATATGGGTCGTTGTTAATAAGCACCAGATTTATTTTTATTCTTCAAAATTACCAACATTTCAATCAAACAAGTTAAGTTATGGTAAATCTAGTCGGCAATCTATAACGGTGATTTTTTCCACAACTACTGGAGCGAGTTTTGAAAGGGGCCGATACGGAGATACCCGATATATTTTTTTAAATTACTCCCCTTAAGGCAGTTGGCTGGAAACGCCATTGGATTGGGGAGCCCCATCCAACACACAATTCCTACTAGGGGTGTGAAACGGTTCCCGATTTAAAACAAGATCCGGTATGGATTCGGATCTTCTCCGCACCTCCAGCTATGATATATCCGGATTCGGATTTCTCCGGATCTCGCGTATCCGGATCCGAAATTCGATCACACGTGAATTCTGTTGTTGATGTATGGAATGAACTTCGTGATTCTTTGTGATACCTATAAAATTTATCCATCGGAATCTCAAAATGGAGGTATCTGGATCAGTAAATGAAATTTACTGTAATCTAATAATCTCCTCCACGAATTTATTCAAATACGGATACAGCTATACATACTTTAGATCCGGACCCTATGTAAATTAATAATAATGCAGGTCCGGATTTAACTCACAAATCCGTAGATCCGTGGGTCCGGGTTTAACCCCCACTTCCGTAGATCCGGATTTAACCTTCGGATTTTCGATCCGGATCCACAAAAATCCGGTATTCGGATTCATTGGACGTGTATGGAGGCACAAAATAGCAACATATCCTAAATTTTAGCATCCCCGTGCAGGAGCGGAGTAAGTATAATCTTTTCACAGAAGATTGCGTGACGTAAAAGGAGGCTGCTCAATGCAGTGAGGGAACAGACGTAGTGTGTAAGTAGGATTAAGTGGATTATGTGACGGCTGAAACTTACAATTGTAAAATCAAAGAATTTGTTGAATGATCCTCATAGAAGTGTATCATCAAAGTTTTTATACGTTGCATTTCCTAAGATATGCGACATCGACTAGAGTCTAATGTAATCATGCACTGTGGTAACGCAAGTAGTTATTAGGGCGCTGCCTTATATCCCAGATTACGGAATATTTGTCTTAGTAAGAGAAATGCGTGAGAGTGAGCACTTTTAGGGATTGTTTTCCGAACCAATTGGAATTAAGTTAAATATTATTTATAATACGGTGATAAGTTTTGATTGGTTTCATGCATTCAGATTTGCTAGAGAGAACGCCTTTTGAGATACTGGGAAAGTTTTAAAAAGGTTGTTAGGGAGGGAGTTGTAAGGAATACAAACGAATAAAATTGCGGTAAATTTGTGCCAATAAGAGTTCTAGTTTTCCACTTCAAAAAGAAATAAGTGGTTAGTTGCAGTTGAAAGTAAATTTGATACTTTAATTTAAAGGTTAGTAAAACTGCTCTCATTTGATGCGTAATTACATCTGGGAACGTATTGTATTTTTTAGGGTATTAGAACTTTATGAATAAAAACAATAAGCGATGGAAACCCTAAGCTCAGCTTGAGCGAGTAGTATAATTGACAGATTTATAAAATATATTATAATACAAAAAAACAATATGAATAATAAACAGACATAGAGACTGAGTGTTCACTATGGTGTCTGCTTTTCTGAATTATGATTATTCCCAGCTGCCGAACTGTGTGAAAAGTTGAACGGAGACCTGATTATGTATTTTGATAATTACATGCAAATTCAATTAATTTAGAAAAGCGTAATAAATATGTTTGTTCAACTAATGCAAAAAAAGTTGTTTATGCTAATTATTTTGCAATATTATTATGATAGTACGTAAACCCATATCAACATAATCTTATCTACTTACAAGTATATGCACTTATATTTAATGTATGCACGTACACATATCTGTATTTATGTCTTTTTTTTGTTAGTTGTGTCCCAGCAAATACACATATAAAATATACATACAACATATATAAATTGAAGTAAATACCCCTACATATGCTTTTTTATATATCAAGTATATAAGTATTCTTTAATGAGGTTATATAAACCGTATGTCACACAATTACGTATATTTTACATAATAGTATAGAAACTTACGGATATTATGTATACAGAAATTAATATAATATATACATATAGATAATTACATATCACTCATGATATTCATGTGCTGTCATATTTACATGATTAAATTTATGTACGTTATATGTAAAATATTATATGTAATATTACTTATTTTTTATGTATGCCTTCTGTAAATATAATTAGAAATTATCATTACATTACATATATTGTATGGTCAAAAATAAAGTCCGTTTCTATTTGCGCCACATAAGTAATCGCACGCGCGTGTTTTCTATAACGCCAAAAATTGTAGTTCACGTACCTTTAATATTAGATCCGTATCGACTAAAATGCGTCTAATTTATATAGAAAATAAATAATATAAAATAAATTAAATCCTAGTCATTTTTAACATAAAGTTAAAGATAGGTATAATTATTGAATAAGACTTCACTCAACGATATAATCAAACAAAATTTAAACTAATAACGTGAAACAGCGCAAAGTTACGAAGTACGAAATAAAAAGAAAGGATGTTACAGATTAGCGCAGTGGTACAATGTCGGATTTCAGAATTTGCAACACCCACCCGCAAACGTTCGAATCCGGTTAAGGGACACTTTTCAAGCAAGTATATCATAATAAACTGTCGGCTTTCAGTTCAGGTGAAAACGGGTTCGTGCAAGAATTAAATTACATATAATTAAAAGTACAGTTGCACGTAAAATGTAGTTTTTACATTTTTTGTATGGAACTGCTTAAATAATTTTTTACATTGATATTAATTAGATCATGCCCGAGTAGCTGCCATTTTGCCCATCGCAACGCTTTTACAACCAATATTTTTTATGTAAATATTACATAAAATATACATAAAATGTATATAAATTCATGTAGAAGAATCTACATCTAATAGACATATATACAAATTTACGTTTGTACAGGTCTACAAGTTGTGTTAAATTTGTATACTTCGTGCCATGCTGCCTTTATTACACATCGCTTTGTTGGTATTGTTTGTTATATATTATTTTGAAAATTGCTGACATCCTGACATTAAATATCTCTTATTTTTCTTCCAGTTTTATATAAATTTAAAAAGCTCTTACATAATTTATATGTATTTTATATGTGAATGTGTTAGCTGGGGTATTATTATTGAATATATAGACGACACTCCCTTTGCCTCGAATCGGTCTCGCGTCCACGAACAGGTTACCACCCACAATTACGGACGTTATGAGAAAGCTTTCAGAAAAAATTTGGTCCAATCGTAACAAGTGTTCTCTTCTAGTTTCAACACTTACGGCTACCCTTTTCCTTATTCAAATGCAATGCGTTAATTGGAGTAGTATAGAGATTTAAATAGCCCCCATACAGAATTTAAGTGTGGTGATCTAGGAAGCCATCACTTGGGTTCTTCTCTTCCCATTCATCTACCGATTGCGTTAATAGGGCCGCCAAGAGCAACCACCAAAGTAGCTTAGCAACTTGAATCAAAGCGGCTTAGTTATTAAACGCCACTTCAAGGACGTCTCGCGCTTAGCAAGAAATAAAGAAATGTTTTGGTATCTATTTGGATAGAAAAATGTAATATTTGACTCGGCCGTCAAGTGTCAATACGACCTAAGCCACCAACCGCCCTCGGCTTCGCCTCAGTCGGCAACCGGCGGCCGTGGCCGTATTAGCGACCTTGACAAATGAATAGCTTTTAATGTATTATGACATTAAAATTTTGTGTATCGGCTATCTGATGTAGTCCAAAAAATGTATCGATCTACTCTTCCGTCGCACCAGGGGATTTTGCACATTCGGTAGGTATGTTCGTTTGTAAGCCAAATTTTTTCATCTATTAAATATCGCCTCGGTGCAATCCTAAAAGAAGCAGTAATTTAAGGGGGAGCACTAATTTTTGGCTTACTCTAGATGTAAAACTGAAAACGAATGGAACGGCTATAGCAATCACCACTAAGAGATCAATAGCCATATTTAAGGGGTAAAAGTGTTTTATTCTTATGGATGGAAACATTTTAGACACTACTTCAAAGGTTATGAAATAATTAGTTGTGTCTACAGAGTGTTCAAGTGCATCCTATTTATTCCTTCTGAAGTGTCTACTTAGCGACATTCATACCTTGTATTTGCGAATCGTCTTTGTCTCATTGATATGTTGAAAATAGGTTCAGATGCAAGTAAGCATCGATGAACTGCTGTATACAAGCGTAATTATGCATAATGCGGAAAACACAAGCACAAGTAAATTTTTAAACAATCGTCACCTACCGAATAATGAAATGTGAGAATGCTACACGTTCCTTTTGTTGACTGTAATAAACAATTAATAATATGTTTTGATTACTAAATATGTTCTTAGTAACGATTGCGTAAAATCTACAAAAATAAATGCAAATTCCCTGTTGGTAACTATCCTAATAACGCTTATAACTCGGGGAGAAAGCACACCACTTCACTGACCAACGTGAGGGTGGTGAAAACACATGATGACATTTTTTAAAAATAGGTCAATTTAAAATGTGTTTACAATTTGTCCAGCAATCAGAAACCCAAAAATGTAATAAGAAACATGGGTTCCCATTTAAAACATCGAAGTTAGTAGCTGCTTCCGGAATTTCCGGAAGTTGTGCCATCAGTATTCCAGGGTTAAACACCTAACTACCATTAGGTGAGACACAAACATATACATGATAATAATGAATATAAACAATTGGATAAGTCATGTTTTTTTTTCACAATCATTGTTTTCACGACAATAAAAAATATAATATACGGTGCTCAGTTTTAATACTAAAATATTATATTGTTCCACCAGCTTTGAGGGAAACTTAAACGTATACATGGTTATAGTGTACAATACAATTAGACAATTCGAATGTTTTTTCACATTCATCCGTTTTCTCACGAATCTTCGCGTCACAAAAATCTATCATTTCGTCCGAGGCCTTTTCAACATCTTTAAGGAATTCTTCTTTATTAAGCGAACCATCTTCATTTAAAAAATTGAAAACCCTGTATATGCAGTTGATAAAGCACTTAAAGGAACGTGCCTCTGGCATAGCATATAACCGAAAATGGCTGTCGACGTCTTCCATGGACACACCTGTCGATTGAATACATTCGGGATGTTCGTTTATAGAACGTTGCCTCCAACGATCGAAAATCTCTTGAGACGATTTCTACAAGCAACTACAGTCGTTCAAAGGTACAAAAGGGATTACCACTTACCTTGGAGACAAATGTGTAGATAGATGAATAGAATAGAGTTACTAGTAGCAAAATTTTGAAAACCATCTTTACTGGTACAAAACTCGCATAACTGACTGGGAAGAGCTTTAGGTTTTCTCTTATATTCGAATTTGAAGGTTCTCGTTGCTTAACAATTTATTCTCATGCATTAAATTTATTATAAAGTAATGACCTTCTACTGTCAGTTCAGAAAAATATTAAGGAAACTCAGCGTCACTATTCAAGATGAAAGTACAGTTTGTAACAATTTAATTGTTACGAGACTTCCTAGTTCACTTATTGCAGCTCAGAAATTTTCCTACAACCCAATGACGTAGCAGAGAGACCATAATAGTTACATATTATCTAATAACTTGTCTACAGTACTTTTTTAGACGACCTGATTGTAGGGTTCCTCGAGTGTAGAGGTCGGAAGTTACTAGGGATACTAACTTCCTTTAAAAATATACTTGTCAGTCGTTTCGTTGTTAAATGCCGAAAAAAATTCAATTGGTTGTGTACTTTGAGTAAGCCGTCAGTACTTGTCAGTATGGCTATGCGATATTTTGTTGCGCCGTGTGTGAAGAAATTTCCTCTGGAAGACGAATGCGGCAACAGGTTGTGGACATTGAGGCGGATTTGAATATCGTAAATTCTTAATGAGAAAACAGCGTGAAAGCCTAAAGGAAGTGGTCCTTGAAATCGATGATTCCGTCAAAAACGACCCTGTTAGCGTTGATAACGTGGAGGAGCTGTTGAACGTGATCCTTGAAGTTTTTAGTCAGCCATACAACCTTCATGAGAATGGATGAATTACGATGGGGGGGTGGTCAGAAGTCCACGCGCACAGAGGCCACCTATTCGAGCCCTTTGCACTACCTCTCTGATTAGGGTCTTTCGACCGCGCAACGTCACTCAAGCCATCCCACACGTGAGATGAACCTGAGGATGCGGAACGGGGAAGCAGCTCTAATCTTAGCCATGTCCGGCCAGGAATCCCCCAACACGGATCGTCTTAATTCGACAAGTATGCGTGACGGCAGTCTGACATCAAGTTCCACCTAGCCTTGTACTGGGCTTGGGTGTCTTGAGTTATTAAGTTGTTTACAATTGATACTGTACTCTGGACCATAAACCGGTTGTTTTGAGGCCAGTCGGGCCAGCTTATCGGCTTTTTCATTGCCTATTGTTCCAGCATACCCATTAACCCATACGAGCTTAAGGGTATTGCTGTTTGCCACTTCCTCTAGTACTTGGAGACACTCGGTTACCAGCCTATAGGTGTTTTTGTATTGACCTAGTGCCTTCAGAGCCCCTCTGCTTATTGTTTTTGCACTAATCGTTATTCCTAATAGTTCTGCCTGAACGACAGTCGAAATTTTTCCCAGTGGTTGGCTGATATGGATGTTCAGTTCTTTGGAGTAAATTCCGGTGCTTCCTTCCATGGTTTCAGATCCGTTAAGATGGATATATGTGATTGGGATGTCACTTCTGGATCAAAGAAGATGTGGTAGTTTTTCCCTAACATAAAGCGAGGGATGAGTGAGTCAGATCGTCTTTCTAGTATAGGCAGTCACTTGACTGTCTCGCCAAGAACTCGAGAGTAACTATATTCTTACCACAGGGGCACTGCGTGACGTAAAAGGCAACTGCTCAATGGAGCGAGGGAACGGAAGTAGTGTGTATGTAGGCTTAAGTGGATTATGTGACGGATGAAACTTACAATTGCTAAATAAAAGAATTTGTTGAATGGTCCTCATAGAAGTGTATTCATGTACGTTAATCATCAAAGTGCTATATTAGGCCTGTAAAGATCCGTAAATTTTGTCGATCCGGATGTCGGATCCAAAAATATCTGGATCCAATGTATCCGAATACCGGATTTTTGTGGATCCGGATCGAAAATCCGATGGTTACGTAAGGATACGAATTGTGTATGAGATCCGGAAAAATCCGGATCCATAGTGGATCATGTTTTGGATCCGGAACCGTTTCACTCCCATATTTTATACATTGCATTTCCTAAGATATGCAATATCGACTAGAGTCTAATGTAATCATGCACTGTGACAACGCAAGTAGTTATTAAGGCGGCTAAGGAGAGCTCCGCCATTTTTATTGCTAAAATTTCCTAATTTATATTTGAAATGTTCCTAATTTTCCTTCTTTACATTACTAGTTTGTATTCTTTTAAAAATTGCTACAATGTAAAGAGCATCTGCTCTCATGACACATCATCTTAGCCCTATATAATCGAAACCTTCGGGATTCTCTTTGTTCGCTACAAAGTAAGTATGACTAAATTCTTTTGTCCGCTACTATGTTGCACTGCAGATCTATTCATTTCTTTGTCCCTTTGTACTAATTTGCTGATGTAGAACCTGCTGATTTATTGCCTTTAGGGTCAAGAGTCCATTTTTCTCTATTCATTTCTTCAGTTAGCTACTCGCTTCGCTTCGATTCACATCGCTTCAATAATCAAGTCACATCGCTTCATTTCTGTACGAGAAGATATGCATTTACTGAAACTCGATTAATTCGGATCTTGTGCTAAATTATCTCAAAATTTAGTAAACGTTCTTAACTTATGCTTTTAAGAAATCACTGAAATCGTACTTTTTACGTATATTTGTACAGTAAAGAAAAGTGTACGTGAGTTCTTCTTTAAAAAGCTGGATTAAAAACTATTTTCCAGCGGTTTTACACCCGTAAAAGCTACCTATAATCTTCTACCATTTTCCTGCTTTCTGTGAAACTCCGACTTCGACGACCGACGCTTCGTGGGAAATCAACTATTTCTTCAATCCCCGATCGCCGCTCCGAAAATTCAGCGAATTCAATCTTTACTATATCTACCGTCGCTAAGTGAAAAACCAATTTTAGTTTTTCCCCTTTGTTACTGATTTTGCTCATGATTTGAGTAATAACTTTCAATTTATACTACGTGAACTTTTGTACTTTAATTCTACTTACTCAGTTATTTTTCTACTATTTTATTTAAAAGATTCTGTTTAAACATTAACCATTTTACCATTTAAAATTTGCTATATTTGCTATTGCTGTAACGTAACTTTACCTTATTATTTCGTTGAACTTTCTAAATATAGTTTATTTGCTAATTTAATTTTCTACTTGCTAAATATTAATTTGTTATTGAATTACCTTTAAATTCTCTTGAATTAACTTAACTATTTAAATTTGAACCTAATCTATATTTGGTATCCGATTTTTTGAATCACAGGATAGTACTCGTGTAATTATTCATTTCGGCTCGCTGCCAGCGACCCTTGTTTTTTTATTTTGTTTAAGGACTTGGAAAAACTGTGCACAGGAGTTCCAACATCCGACTCAACTGTAAAAAGAAAGGTAGGAATTTCAATTTAACCACCGATTACTGTCTATTGCATTTTTAAAGTCGCATCCCTATATCTCAATTTGTTTGTTAATTTAACGTCACTTTACTTACAATTTTTGATTGACTTAAACTAGTTTAGACCCACGTATTTTGTGCTACAAAGTTGAATATTTCAATTTATCAAAGTCATATTAATTATCATTTTTGTATTTATAAAAACTGTTCTTTTTTGTAACATATTTTTATTTGAATTATTCATTATAATCACCTTAAATTTATTTACTTCTCTATTTATTGCTGAAACTACCCCGTTCTCTTTCAGAATTGACATCGTTACTATTCTAACTGTTAATACCTTCGTAATTCGGATTAGCAGCCCTATTTTTCTCGAAGAATTACGTGGCGCCCTTTTCTTTACTTATTTTTCCCTATTTTACTACCCCTATTCTAATCCTTTTCGCTCATTATCTCTAACCTGCGACCACCTGTCTACTAGCACTGAGCTATTGCGGCCATTGCTCCATTTAATTTCGTTGCGACCCAATTCTTGTCGTAACAAATGACCATAAAATGACCATTTTGGACGTAATCATCTAACAAAAATTAAAAAAGCGATGCATACGTCAAATTCTATGTAGCATAGTAATCAATTAATGTAAACCTTCTGGTTTCAAATTAAATATTTAAGTTACAATCTTGGTCAAAAGTTGCGTAAATGTAGTACCTCTCCTTCAGAACTTTCGGCCAAGATTGTAACTTAAATATTTAATTTGCAACCAGAAGGTTTACATTAATTGATCACTATGCTACATAGAATTTGACCTATGCATCGTTTTTTAAATTTTTGTTAGATGATTATGTCCAAAATAGCAATTTTACCAATTTGAACTACAGAGCTCTCCTTAGGAGCCTTAAGGCGCTGCCTTATATTTCAGATTACGGAATATTGGTCTTAGTAAGAGAAAAATGCGTGAGAGTGTGCCCTTTTGGGGTTTGCTTTTCCGAACCAGTGGGAATTAAGTTAAACATTATTATTATAATACAGTGATAAGTTTTGATTGGTTTTACCCATTCAGATTTGCTAGAGAGAACGCCTTTTGCATTACTGGAAAAGTTTTAAAAAAGTTGTTAGGCACAAAAGTAAACAAGACATAACAAAAAAATAAGAAAAGACACATACACAAGTAAATTTTTAAACAATCGTCACCTACCGAATAATGAATGTGAGAATGCTACACGTTCCTTTTGTTGACTGTAATAAACAATTAATGATATGTTTTGATTACGTAAATATGTTGTAAATATGTAAGTAATGGCTGCGTAAAATCTACGAAAATAAATGCAAATTCTCTGTTGGTAACTATCCTAATAACGCTTATAACTCGGGGAGAAAGCGCACCACTTCACTGACCAACGTGAGGGTGGTGAAAACACATGATGACATTTTTAAAAAGCTAAAGAACTCGGCTTTGGAATGGTGCAAAAATATAATTTTTAGTTGAAAATAGATCAATTTAAAATGTGTTTGGGGTCTCTCCTTAATGCGTTTACAATTTATCCAGCAACCAGAAATCCAAAAATGCAATAAGAAACATGGGTTCCCATTTAAAACATCGAAGTTAGTAGCTGCTTCCGGAATTTCACCTTTGAAAATATTTTACGCCGATTCGGTTTCACCTCTAAGTTCAAATTTTTCATATTCATTTTTTTTCACAATGTAAAATATAATATACGGTGCTTTTAATACTAAAATATTATATAGTTCTACCAGCTTTGAGGGAAACTTAAACAAATACATGGTGATAGTGTACAATACATTTAGACAATTCGAATGTTTTTTCACATTCATCCGTTTTCTCACGAATCTTTGCGTCACAGAAGTCGACCATTTCGTCCGAGGCCTTCTCAACATCTTTAACGAATTCTTCTCTATTAAGCGAACCATCTTCATTTAAAAAATTGAAAACCCTGTATATACAGTTGACAAAGCACTTAAAGGAACGTGTCTCTGGCATAACATAAAACCGAAAATGGTTGTCGACGTCTTCCATGGACACACCTGTAGATTGAATACATTCGGGATGTTCGTTTGTAAGACGCTGTCTCCAACGAACGAAAATCTCCTGAGTCGATTTCTACAAGCAACTACATTCATTCAAAGGTACAAAAGGGATGAACACTTACCTTGGAGTCAAATGTGTAGATAGATGAAGAGAATAGAGTTACTAGTAGCAAAATTTTGAAAACCATTTTTGACTGGTTCGAAACTAGCATAACTGACTGGAAAGAGCTTTAGGTTTTTTCTTATATTCGAATTTGAAGGTTCTCGTTGCTTAACAATTTATTCTCACGTTTTAAATTTATTATAAAGTAATGACCTTCAATTGCCATTTTAGAAAAATATTATGGAAACTTAGCGTCACTATTCAAGATGAAAGTACAGTTTGTAACAATTTGATTCTTACGAGACTAGCTAGGTCACTTATTTGCTCAGAAATTTGCTTAATGAGAGAACAGCGTGAAAACCTAAAGACAGTAGTGCTTGAAATCGATGATGCCATAAAAAACGACCATGATACATATAAATTATATACCCAGCAAACACATTTATATATAAAATACATATAAATTATGTAAAAGCTTTTTAGATATACATATATAAAACTGGAAGAAAAATAAGAGATATTTAATGTCAGGATGTCAGCAATTTTCAAAATAATATACAGAGAGCGTATAAAGTTTCAAAACCTTTTTTTTTCTTTTTTCTCGTAAGAATTTGCGAAAAACGCTTGAACACGTCAAATTGATTTATTTTGAAAGAAGTATTTTGAGACCATTTTCATTTTTCCACCCCCCTCCGTTTTCAAGTAATGACGTCAGAGCCATTTTTTTTAAATACAACCCCCTCCATTTTTTAGTGTATTTGGATAGATCATAGAATTCTGATTTAAGTAATATGTACATTTTAGCTTGCTGGCCAATAGTTTCCGAGATATTAATTTTTGAAAGTAAAAAATGTAGACTGATTATTGGTAATACTGATTGTGCTATTTTGTCCCTAATCAATATTTTTCCGTTATTATTACTTTTGTGACTTGTTTAGTACCTACGTATTAAAAAGAAATCATTGGTATTTTTTTCTCGATAAGGATTTTGTTTTTGTTGATGATAACCGATTCCCCATTACAAAACAGCGCAATCAGTATTACCACTAATAGTCTACATTTTTTACTTTCAAAAATTAATATCTCGGAAACTATTGGCCAGAAAGCTAAAATGTTCATATTACTTAAATCAGAATTCTATGATCTATCCAAATCCACTAAAAAATGGTGGTGGTTGTATTTAAAAAAAATGGCTCTGACGTCATAACTTGAAAACGGAGGGGGGTGGAAAAATGAAAATGGTCTCAAAATACTTCTTTCAAAACAAATCAATTTGACGTGTTCAAGCGTTTTTCGCAAATTCCTACGGGAAAAAAGAAAAAAAAAGGTTTTGAAACTTTATACGCTCTCTGTATGTCTATTAGATGTAAATTCTTCTACATGAATTTATATACGTTTTATGTATATTTTATGTAATATTTACATAAAAAATATTAGTTGTAAAAGCGTTGCGATGACCAAAATGGCAGCTACTCGAGCATAATGTCATTATTATCAATGTAAAAAATTATTTAAGCAGTTCCCTACAAAAAATGGAAAAACTACATTTTACGTGCAACTGTACTTTTAATTCTATTTAACTTAATTCTTGCACGAACCCGTTTTTACCTGAACTGAAAGCCGACAGTTTATTATGATATACTTGCTTGAAAAGTGTCGCTTAACCGGATTCGAACTTTTGAGAGTGGGCGTTGCAAATTCCGAAATCCGACATGTGTTTTCATTGTCTCCGACATTGTACCACTGCGCTAATCTGTAACAACCCTTTTTTTATTTCGTACTTCGTAACTTTGCGCTGTTTCGCATTATTTGTTTAAATTTTGTTTGATTATACCGTTGAGTGAAGTCTTATTCAATAATTAGACCTATCTTTAACTTTATGTTAAAAATGACCAGGATTTAATTTATTTTATATTATTTATTTTCTATATAAATTACACGCATTTTAGTCGATAAGGATATAATATTAAAGGTACGTGAACTACAATTTTGGCGTTGTAGAAAACATGCGCGTTCGATTACTTATGTGGCGCAAATAGAAACGGACTTTATTTTCGACCATACAATATATGTAATGTAATGATAATTTCTAATTATATTTATAGAAGGCATACATAAAAATGAGTAATATTAGATATAATATTTTACATATAACGTACATAAATCTAATCATGTAAATATGACAGCACATGAATTTCATGAGTGATATGTAATTATCTATATTTATATATTATATGAATTTCTGTATACAGAATACCTATCCGTAAGTTTCTATACTATTATGTAAAATATACGTAATTGTGTGACATACGGTTTATATAACATATTAAAGAATACTTACATACTTGATATATAAAAAAGCATATGTAGGGGTATTTACTTCAATTTACATAAATGTTGTAGGTATATTTTATATGTGTTTGCTGGGAGTGCTTTGCTGAACTAACCGAGCTACCAAAAAGACCAGAGACACCTGTAAGGTTAAAATAGGAAAATTTGTTAATGTGATTGGGAAAAAACTTTTCGAAATTTGAAATTCATTGGTTGAAACCACATAATATTTATTTCGTTTAGTAAATAATCACGTTTAAAATGTATCAATTTCAACTGGTACACCCTGTAGTATAACATGCATTGAACCAATTATCCATTAAATTTAAATGTGTTTGGGGTCTCTCCTTATTGCGTTTAGAATGTATCCAGCAATCAGAAATCAGATATCCAAAAATGTAATAAATAATATTTGTTCCCAAATAAAAAAATCGAAATTAGTAGTTACTTCCGACATTACCGGAAGCGGTGCCATTTTGAAAATATTTTACGCCGATTCGGTTTTCAGAGTAACCTCTAAATTCAAACTTTCAAAAACCTATAAAACTTTCCGAAAAATGTCTAACTAAAGCTCCCAAAAAACACTCTGTATAAAGAATGTAAACTTATGTTTATTATAAATATTTTTTGCGTATTTTCTTTATTTATTTAGAATCTCGTAAAATTTACGACATATTAGTATTTACCTATGTATATATAAAACATATTAGTATTCCAGGATTAATTAACTACTTATTAGGTGCGACTTAAACATATACGTGGTGTTGTAATAATGAACATAATACAAATTGGATAATACATATGTTTTTTTTCATATTAATTGTTTTCACGATAATAAAAAATGTATACGGTGCTCAGTTTTAATACTAAAATATTATATATTTCTACCAGATTTGAAGGAACTTAAACGTATACATGGTTATAGTGTAGAGCACAATTACACAATTCGAATGTTTTTTCGCATTCATCCGTTTTCTCACGAATCTTCGCGTCACAGAAATCGACCATTTCGTCCGATGTCTTTTCAACATCTTTAACGAATTCTTCTCTATTAATCGAACCATCTTCATTTATAAAATTGAAACCCCTGTAGATGCAGTGCAAGAAACACTTAAAGGAACGTGCCTCCGGCATGGCATAAAACCGAAAATGATTGTCGACATCTTCCATGGACACACCGGTCGATTGAATACATTCGGGATGTTCGTTTACAGAACGCTGCCTCCACCGATCGAAAATCTCTTGAGACGATTTCTACAAGCAACTACAGTCGTTCAAAGGTACAAAAGGGATGATCACTTACCTTGGAGTCAAATGTGTAGATAGATGAAGAGGATAGAGTTACTAGTAGCAAAATTTTGAAAACCATCTTTGACTGGTACGAAACTCGCATAACTGACTAACATGACGTTTAGGTTTTCTCTTATATTCGAGTTCGAAGGTTCTCGTTGCTTAACAATTTATTCCCATGCATTAAATTTATTATAACGTAATGACCTTTTTATATGCGATATTTTGTTGTCCCGTGTGTGAAGACGAAGCGACAACAGGTTGTGGACATTGAGGCGGATTTGAAAGTCCTAAATTCTTAATGAGAGGACAGGGTGAAAGCCTATGAGGAAGTATTAGTGCTTGAAATCGATGATGCCGTCAAAAACGATTCTGTTAGCGTTGATAACGTGGAGGAGCTGTTGAACATGATCCTTAAAGTTTTTAGTCAGAAGGACCCGATAAGCCTCTCCGCCAAGATTAACGAGACAGCTTACCTCTGCAAATATCGGTCAAGCATCTAGTAATGGACACTCAAGTTGTCAGAAAAACGGAAATTGAAATTGGGAGCGATGTGGACAACCAAACTGTCCAAACCGAATAAAGTTTCCAAAGCTTCATCTCAATAATTTTGATGGTGATGCAGATATCTCCATTTTGAGATTCCGATGGATAAATCTTATAGGTATCACAAAGAATCACGAAGTTCGTTTCATACATCAACAACCAAATTCATGTGTGATTGAATTTCGGATCCGGTTAAACAAATCCGCATCTACGGATCCGGATCTTGAGGATCTGAATTGTGTATGAGATTCGGATCCGGATATATCGCAGCTGGAGGTCCGGAGAAGATCCGGATCCATACCGGATCTTGTTTTGGATCCTGAACCGTTTCACATCCCTAATTTGAGCATTAAGAAAAGTGCTACATATTTTCTTTCAACGCTGGAAATTCCAGGTAAATCTGCGCACTAATTCACCCCATAGAGGATCTATAGGATTCAGGCCCGGATTCTGTGATGGCCAATCCAGCTCATTGACATTCATCTCCGGAAATTAGTCTTGGATAGGGGGCGCTTTGTGATATATGGTGCATTATCATGTTGATAAACAAAGTACTGCTCAATTATGAGAAACATCCCCATACCATTGTAGAGCCTCCTCCATACTTGACTGTTTGAACAATGCCCAGCACACATAAGGACGTTTTAATGACGTGAAATGTTCGTCACGTTTTACGTCAGAGACCTCAAAACATGACGTGAAAAAGACGTCAGAATTACGGGTAAATGTCACAGCCCAATGACGTCATTTTGGGACGTAATTATGACGTAAATCATTGACGTAGTCATAGTAAAAAAAAGGGGGGTGACCTGGGCCACATCTTACCACTCCGACCATCTTGTCATACTTGTGAATATTTGACAACTGTGTGTGCTCCGGTAGCTCCTACGCCAGAGCCGTCCTTCGCTTCTTGTAAAGTCGGAGGAGATCGTTAATGCTGAAAAAGACTTTTGCCTGAAGCAGGACTCGAACTTCGGTCGCCCGTTTAGTAGTCAGACAAGTAAACTATCTGCGCTAGCGAGACTTTGCTAAGTGCAGTAATTTGAAGTTGAACACTATGAGAAAGGGAGAAGGACGTGCATATCGCGTTGTATATGAATGTCTATGTCTATTTTTCAAATAGAAATTTTTGGTCCCAATTACCTAAAGATAATTGTAACGTCATAATTAATAAATTTGAAATTAATTTATTGTTTGACATAGACGAGTATTTAAGATATAAATATAATTTTGTGGGAATAAATGACATTTCTTTAACAAATGTAATTATTGATTTATTGTTTAAGAAACCAAAAATGCTTTAGAGTGTCATTCAGTTATGATGATGAAGCAATATTAGATACAGAATTACTGCGTTTTGGTTGAGGTTATAAAGGAATAAAAATTGAAGGTAATCAAACAATAAGGCAACGTCGATTGAGGCAAACCGTATTTTGATATCTCTAAATCGGCGAAAGTACACGCTTTTCAAATAAATGAATTAAAAATGCTAAATATTGAACATTTAAAAAAATCAAATTTTAGTTACTAAATAACTACGTATATATACCGTCATATAACTCACGTATTAAAGACGTTCAGAAATGACGTCTATAATACGTCGGAATTTGGGGGTGTAACGTAACTGACTAATTATGACCGAAAAAGTACGTCAAATATACGTCATTTTATAATTAATGTTTACTGGGTGCAATGGTGTAGGTAGCGTTTTCCAGGTCTTCTCCAAACCCAAACTCTTTCGTCACTGCAAACAACCCGGCGCCATTGTTCCGAAGTCCAGTTATACGACGATGTTTGCACCATTGTAATCGCAGTTTTAAATTTGATTTTCTGATGTTCGGCTTATGAGCTGCGGCTCTTCCATAATAACCCTATGAATTACTTTCTTTTTTAATGGTGGTTAATCCTGAATGAATTCCTCTGAACGCTGAAAGAATTCTTCCGGTTCTTATGTACAATGCGTTTTAGTGATCTACGCCCTCTGTCGTTGATTTTATGGGTTGGACCAGGAGGAGGCTTGGCTGGTATTAAACCTTGTTCTTCGTTCTTCTTAATTATATCACCAACAGTCGATTATATAAGAAATTATATAAGATGAGCAGTTGTTGTCGTGTCTTTCAAATTTGTGTTTTTCAAATTCAAATTCAAATTTGCTTATTGATATTATCTGGTAGAGGGGCCACAATATTATGAATGATACGTGGTGTGGCTATTAAATAACGAGACTGACGCTGCTATAGAAGAAGTGCGCATGCGCCAAACGCCAGCGACCGACAATTATTTATCGTAAAACCTTCTCTTTCGAATGCAGTGCCTCTCGCTTCTGTAAACAAATAAGTATAATAGTCGTGTGGCCTTAGATCGCATTAGAGTTGTTTTTTTGTTTCGCCGGACAAAATGTTAAATGTAACAATAGAGCAATTATGAAATTGCGAAATTTCACATGCTATTGCTGAAACTGTAGGAATTGATAAAGAATCCGTACGACAAATTTTACATAATAATTTAAAAAAACTATAAAATTCTCGCGTTTGAACAACAAGAAACTACTATTGGAAATAGTCCAAAATTTATTGGAAAAGAGAATTTTGTTTTTGCAAAAAATTCATTGCTTTGTTGGCTGTGTGGCATGTCGCACCGTCTTGTTGAAACCACATACCGTCAATATCCATACCATTAACAATAGGCCAAAAAACGTTGTTCACAACACGATATCGTAAAATCAACATATTACCTTTGAAATGAGCTTCGTCTGAGAAAATTGTCGATGGTCGTTTGGCTTCAATTCTTACACCAACTGAACTTTGTAAGGGTTAAGAGCCAACTCCTTACCCAAAATTCTCCATCTGGTGGTTGCGGATAAGCCCAATTGACAAATTTTGATCTTATACCAACGATATTTTCAGTTGAACGCTTGCGCTTGGACTAGCGTGCACTGGTGTACCTATGTCTTGTACCGATTCAACTACTCAAATATTTTTATTGACTTCTTATTCCAGCTTCTGTTGGACGACCGAAAAAATTGTGCGAAATTTAGTTTTCACGGATCCGCCATTTTCGTAGTGGATTTAAACTCGAGGGATAATGAACTCATTTTAATAAATTGTAAACCGTCTACTTTACATCTGTCAAAAGAGATGCATCGAACTGACAGCTCTGAGAACCAAATCAGTAGTGTTTTGTTCTGAGAGCTGTCAAAACGAAACTCACACATGAAAGACCCGTTACGTAGTTATAATCCCAGCAAACAAACATATAAAATATACATACAACATATATAAAATTGAAGTAAATACCCCTGCATATGCTTTTTTATATGTATCTCAAGTATGTAAGTATTCCTTAATAAAGTTATATAAACCGTATGTCACACATTACGTATATTTTACATAATAGTATAGAAACTTAAGGATATTCTATATACAGAAATTCATATAATATATACATACAGGTAATTACATATTACTCATGAAATTCATGTGCTGTCATATTTATATGATTAGATTTATGTACGTTATAATATGTAAAATCTTATATGTAAGAACTATTACATATTTTTTATGTATGCCTTCTGTAAATATAATTAGAAATTATCATTACATATATTGTATGGTCGAAAATAAAGTCCGTTTCTATTTGCGCCGCATAAGTAATCGCACGCACGTGTTTCCTGTAACGCCAAAAATTGTAGTTCACGTACCTTTAATATTAGATCCGTATCGACTAAAATGCGTCTAATTTATATAGAAAATAAATAATATAAAATAAATTAAATCCTGGTCATTTTTAACATAAAGGTAGGTATAATCATTGAATAAGACTTCACACAACGATATAATCAAACAAAATTTAAACTAATAACGCGAAACAGCGCAAAGTTAGGAAGAACGAAATAAAAAAAGGAATGTTTCAGATTAGCGCAGTGGTACAATGTCGGATACAAAGAAAACACAATCGGATTTCGGAATTTGCAACGCCCACTCGCAAAGGTTCGAATCCGGTTAAGGAAAACTTTTCAAGCCAGTATATACGTATATCATAATAAACTGTCGGCTTTCAGTTCAGGTAAAAACGGGTTCGTGCAAGAATTAAGTTAATTAAAAGTACAGTTGCACGTAAAAATGTAGTTTTTCCATTTTTTTGTATGGGACTGCTTAAATAATTTTGTACATTGATAATAATTACATTATGCTCGAGTAGCTGCCATTTGGTCATCGCAACGCTTTTACAACTAATATTTTTTATGTAAACATTACATAAAATATACATAAATCGTATATAAATTCATGTGCTACAGATGTAGAAGAATTTACATCTAATAGACATATATATTATTTTGAAAATTTCTGACAGCCTGACATTAAATATCTCTTATTTTTATTCCAGTTTTATATAAACCTAAAAAGCTCTTACATAATTTTTATCTATATGTATTTTATACCCATATAAATGTGTTTGCTGGGATTAAACATAATACATTTGGATAATTCATAAATGTTTTTACTACCCGAGTACGAATTTACTTTTTTGAAAAAAGTGTACGAGGGAAGTCTCGTGGCAACTTGCCAGAATTTTTTCCACATATATCTGTTTTCACGATATAAAGAATTTACAAGGTGGTCAGTTTCAATAGTAAAATATTATATAGTTAAGTAATCTACCAGCGATGAAGGAAACTTAAACGTATACATGCTTATAGTGCATAACACAATTAACTAATTCGAATGTTTTTTCACAATTATCTGTTTTCTCGCGAATATTCTCGTCACAGAAATCCATCATTTCGTTCGTCGCCTTTTCAACATCTTTAATGAATTCTTCTCTATTAACCATACCTTCTTCATTTATAAAATTGAACGCCCTGTAGATGCAGTTCAAAAAGCACTTAAAGGAACGTGCCTCTGGCATAACATGAAACCGAAAATGATTGTCGACGTCTTCCATGGACGCACCGGTAGTTTGAATACATTCCGGATGTTCGTTTACAGAACGCTGCCTCCAACGATCGAAAATCTCCTCAGACGATTTCTACAAGCAACTACAGTCATTCAAAGGTACAAAAGGAATCATGACTTACCTTGGAGACAAATGAATAGATAGATGAAGAGAATAGAGTTACTATACTAGTAGCAAAATTTTGAAAATCATCTTTGGCTGGCACGAAACTCGGATAACTGACTAAAAGGACGTTTAGGATTTCTTTTATGTTCGATTTTGAACGTTCTCATTGCGAAACAATTTTTCCCAACGTTTTCAATGTATTATAACGTTATGACCTTCTATTGTCAGTAGTTCGCAACAAGATTATGGAAATTCAGCGATGCAATTCAAGATGGAAATACAGAAAAAAATGCAATTAAGTAGTTGTGTTGTTTTATGACTTTTTTTATGTTTTCCCTTTTTAATGCCATTTTGGCGATCCTGAAAAGAATGAAAGAATCATTGTTTTCGTATTAAAAACGTTTTCCAAACTGTTCTTGCTTTTCTAATTAAATTATTCATTTATTCTCTGAAACTTATAAAATGTTATGGGTGCTAGTTACGTTTTAAAAAAAATTTGGTAAGTTACCACGAGATTTCCCTCGCATTAGCACTTTTTTCAAAAAATAAATATAGCACAATATGTATTGCTGAATTCGGAAAAAATTCTTTTAAACTGCATAAAAAAACTGCAATTTTATCTTATAAAAAAATGAGTGCCGCTATTTTAGCTAATACCGGAAGTGACGTCATCAAAGGTAATATCAGGATTTTCGTCCTTGGTCCGAATGCAATCGATTGGCGAAAACCGCATTTCGATAACTTTAATAGTTTCTGAGTTTAGAGCATTGCAAGGAATGTGTACGGACAGACTACAGATTACAGACGACAGATGGAAAAATTTTATTTTCATTTTTTGAATTCAGAAACGCAAAGATTATGTAAAAATTTGCATAGGTTAATTTTTTTTTCGTACTCGGGAAGTAAAAAGGAAATAATGAAGAAATATCAAGTTTAGTGATATTTGGTGTTATGAATGTTGTGATAAACAAAACTCATGAGTGTTTTTGGTTAGAAAAAGTGTTTTTTGTTTTAAATTATGTAGCTAGTTGCTTTCTGGTACCAAATTACTTCAAAATTTCGTGAGATTATTATTCATCGTCATTAAAATCGTCGTTCATTGGCTGTGTTGTGTGGTATGTCACACCGTCTTGTTGAAACCCCATATCGTCAATATCTATATCATCAACAATGGGCCAAAAAAACGTCAAAAAACATGTAACGATATCGCAATCCGTTGACGGTAAGTTACATTTTTGAAGCAGTAGGGGAATGTGAAGGTGTCTCAACATATTGCCGTGGATTTTCCAATGCCCAAATACGGTAGTTTTGTTAGTTTACGTACCCATTGAAATGACAAGATGATTTTTTTCAGTAAAACCATCCGATTGTTGAATTAACGAATTGTCAACTTGCCCGATGGGAGTTTGGCTTCAATTCTTGAACCAACTGAACTTTGTATGGCTCAAGAGCCCAATCCTTATCCAAAATTCAACATGTGGTGGTTGCAGATAGGCCTAATTATTGCGAACGTCGCTCAATTGACAAATTTTGATCTTCTTCAATGCTTCCGAAACGATCCATTATCTCCAGAGTCGAATTCTACAAGTGACTACCAGTGATTTAAAGATATAAAAGCACTTACCTTGAAGACAAATGTGTAGATAGATGAAGAAAATAGAGTTACTAATAGCAAAATTTTGAAAATCATCTTTGGTTGTTGACACGGAAACTCACATATCCGAGTGAAAGGACGTTTAGGTCTTCTCTTATATTCGATCTTGAAGGTTCTCGTTGGTAAACACTTTAATATAATGTATTCAATTTTTTATATCGTTATGGCATTCTATTGTCAGTTCGGAAAAATTTTATGGAAATTGAGCAACATTGTTCAAGATGAAAGTAGATTTAGTCAGATTCGACAAACGATTAGACGAACGCTTGTGTCCAGGTTGTTCAAGTTCAAGGTCACCATTTCGAGCATTGAATTGATTAGTGAGGGGCAAGGGGATTCACATTAATCAAGCACTCCAAATGCAACATAAAACTATTACGTCCTCGTCGTTGTTCTTGGGTTACGTTAAAAACAGTTTATTCGCCAAACAACCCCCCACACACACACCTGCAGGAGAGGGGAGGGCAACCCTAACATCATTTAATAACCTGTCGAATCTTACTAAATACGTGTTTATCTGTTTTTTTACTTCTGCTTCATTTCTGATAGGGACTCTACATTTCTGGCGATTACAGCGCCCTCTGTCCCAATTCGAAAAAAATGTTTCAGACAAATCGTACGTAGCTTTCGACGTAAAATACGAATCTGCGATAAAAAATAGGGGTTCCTACTTAAGATTTCAAATTCTCCCCCTCCCCCCCCCCCCCTACAGGGGGTGGGGGTGAGGGTGTAATTTAGTACTAACAAATTTCTCCCTCGAAGATATTCAAGTTTTTATTCGGCTCATTTTTCTATGCAATGCGTATTTTTCGAGATATTTCAAATTCCAGGTTAAATTACTCACCCCGTATACTCTTTGCTGCTAATACATAAATAATGTTTGTATGATTCAGAATCACGTAAAAACTACTGAGCCGACCCACATGAAATGCATCACGGCTGCGTAAACGACATTACGAGATGTCAATGGTGGGGGTCGCTGTGCAAGACCACTCCTAGAGAAATAATAATAGTAAACAATCCAAGTTCTAATTATCAAAAACCTTTTCATAAGTAGGTAATTTATTGTCGTCTAATTTGGTTTTCCTACTGATCTAAAATGAACTTGTATAAAACAACCTATTTAATATACTTAATATCCAATATAAGCGCCCTCAAAAAATTAAGAAACTAAGAAGCGATGCATGAAGCAAGTAAATTATCAGATAATCAGCAAAACCTAAAAATATACGTGCTGATAATTAGCGCTACAATCAATAAACTCGCGCATTCTTTCGCATTCATCTGTTTTCTTAACAATTTTGGCTTCACAAAAGTCCATCATTTCGGGCGACATTTTTTCGACGTCTTTAACCAATTCGGCTCTATTAATCGTACCATCCTTGTTTATAAAATTAAATGCCTTATATACACAGTGAAAGAAACACATAGCATTTTTTGTGGGAGGTATTTCATGGTTCTGAAAATATTTGTCTTGATCCTCTAACGACACACCCCATGTTTTCCTACATTCGGGATGTTCCTTTTCGGTTCGCTGCTTCCAACCGTCGAAGATCTCCTTGGTCGATTTCTACGAACAAAATAGTGTAGGTACAATGGAACAAATTGAACAATTTCTTACCTGGGAGTCAAATGAATAAACAGATGAAACGACTACAGCTAACACTACTAAAAGAATTTTGAAAGCCATCTTTTCTTACCAGAGAGGTTTGCAAGAGTGACCAGCAAGTCGTTTATGTCTCCTTTTATATGACAGTGTCAAGGTTCTTGTAACAAAATTGTCTACTATATTCAAATTATTATTATAATTTTTTAATTTTCATTTCTAATCAGTTCTCATCAAAAACGAACATTATGGAAATTCAATTGCAATCGACATGTAATTAACAAAAGTCCAATTCTCACAATAACTATGCAACCTTTTATGACACATTCTAGACGCTTTGCATATTTTCGAAAATCGCAAAAATAGTGTGCAATGACCTATTTATCTGTTTATATAGCCTGTTTGTAAGATCATCTTCTACACCACCTCATTTGAAGAGTTAATTCGTATCTATACGTAATTTTCTGTAAATCACTTCTCCCTAAGAACCTTAAGTGGGCATCGTCAAATTTGATGATCCTTTTCAAGTTTTCAATATTAGTTATCTTGAGTATGTGTCCGTGCATTGATTCACCACTTCTTCTCTTCCCAATTTATGAAGCCAAAGCTTCTTCAGCTGTGTCAACTGACGTGATGCTTCAATGATCAAGTCGCTAAGGGTTAGACCAAGGCCTCTGTGACCTTCGTTAGACCATGGCCTTGGTTAGATTCTGTTTTAATGTATCTGGAAGAAATTATAATCAACACTACCCAACCGTAACCTTGTAAGTGCGTAGCAACCCTTTGGTCAATATCCAATCCTAATATTTTAAATTTAAAATGTCATTATTGTAAAAGTTCATTGATGAGGTTTTAGTAAGTCGGGAAGGTAAATTACGTTTTGATTTATTCGTTGCGTAATGAAAGCAAGTTTTTCCAAATGAACTCTTCAAAAAGTTTCAAAATAGAAGAAGGACGCTGAGTGGGAATTGACGTTTTTACTTTCCCGTGTATCTGTACATGTATATTACACATAGGGAAAGTAATGTAATCGAAAAAAAAATCGAACTCGTGGGTTTGATGAATCTCAACGTTTGAGTCCAAAATCACCATCTTTGTTTTTATATTTCTATGTTGCTAATTTACAGTGTGCTCAGTAGTGAGCAATCACTATATAATAACCGAAAGATGTGTATATGTGTGTGTTGTTGTGCACTTTTCCGACAGTCGCCGAATCTTGACGAATGCGGATGTGATATTTTAAAACCAAAGCTATTATAAATTTATAACCTACAAATTAATGTTACAATTATAGATACCCCCGCAAACCACGTAAATATCTGCACTAATTTTTTTCAAAGTAAGTTTTAATAAACATTTTAGTATAAAAGTCCGTCATCTTATTCAAGCGGTATTTGTGTCTAAATATATTTTCTTTACTTAGAAAATACGTTCAAAGTTTCCTTATGGAGATTACATGTAAAATTGAATTCGCTATTTGTGCTTATTTTTGGGTGAAAATTTTGTGTAAACATGCAAAGTTTGTCTGTCCGAGGTCCTTAACCCATTTCGAACATTAAAACAATGCCAGAAAGTATTTTCGCGAAAATTTTCAAAATGACTACTTATCGGAAACTTTTTCTCGGTAACATGGAAATTTAATTATTTCAAGTTGAAAAGTTATTCAAATGATGAAAAATGATTCTATTATGCCTCGCGTTAACATTTTCATGGTTAAAATGATGTAAAAAGTAGTAACAGCATTCATCGTGGACTAATTTATGTGTCCCGATACCTTCTTTCGGTATCTTTCGAAATGTACATGTTTGTGTGCTTATTTCGAATTTAGAGATTTTGAACGATGGACGATGTTGTAGGTAACATATATAGTCGAATGTTTTCACCGAGAAATATGTTTTTGTCTACATATATAACTTAATATCTATTGATGTAAGTAGGTGGCAAGTGTATTGTTACGTTACACTATACCAAAGAGAACACCTATACTTTGACTAAACTTCTAAATATACAACTTATATTGTAATTAATAGGAAGTAAAATCCAAATTTAAAGCTGTACATATACGTGTAAATGATGCCTTTAGTTAGTGAAATAAACAAGAATTTGAAACTGTTTAAGGTAGAGAAGGTCTTTCTATAAAACAGATGTTATTCAACGTTAGACCAGCTTCAATTTGTCCATTTTATGTTTTATGGCATTTTTAGTTTTACTATTATACATAATGATAAATGTTAAAACGTTCTCCCTAAGGCCATTCGTATTCCCAAAAAGCCGCCAGTGTCCAAATTGAGTTCTTTTACATTTAAAATTCATTCTAAACTATCCTTATGTAGTTCACACGGAATTTGGTATATTTTCGTTAATTTTTGGGCAAAGACTATGTGCAAAGACGTAATTAACATTGTGAAAGGGCCGTTATGTATTTTTGGTCTCAAATCTATTCCAAAAAGTTTGCATTTTACGTTTTTTTAAATAATTGGTAAAAATTTACTATAGGTAGGAACGAATTCGTATATCTTTACCAAATATCAACCCATTTTTGTGATTTTTACGTCAAATGAAAGTAAATGTAATCTTTATTTTAGTTACTTTAATAACTTGCTAAATTATAGATACCTACAGGGTCAAAAATCTGAAAAGGTACGGAAATGTAAATTTTTTTTCTTTTTTCAAGCAACTAAGCCAGCTCAACAAGGTGTGATATTTCAAAATAAAAAACTACTACAACCTACAATCACAGATTACCCCCCCCCCCCCCCCAAAGCACGCAAAACGCGAAAATCGCGTGTACTCCCGTTTATAAGTAATGATAATACGACAATGAAGAGTGCACCGTCCAACGACGGGTCACCAGGATTCATTCAAAGAGGTCTTCAGGCCAGAGTCTGGTTAATCTGTTAACTTCAGGCTGTTGGGTTTAAATGTCGGCGATGAGTTGATTTGGATGTTCCAGTGAGCGTGCTTTATTTTTGGCATCTGAATTTCTGATGGCTTCAGTGATGAAGGGAGTTTGAAGGTCGAAATGGAGGGTTTGATTGCTCACGTACCAAGGGGCGTTGACTATAGCGCGAAGAGTGAGTTTCACAGCCAAGGCAAATACTGTAGGTTGATAACGTCATTAACCTTAAGTAGGTAAATTTTCAATTGACAATAAGCAATTTAAAAAGTAGTAGTAGTAGTGCCAATCTCTAAAAAATTGCCTAGATTTTTATAATTGCAAATATTTATTTAAAATTGTTCGCAAAAGGTGCAAATTTTCCAAAATAGTACAAAGAACTCATTCATAAGGCTATTATGTCACTCCTTAAGAAAACTCGTGGCTACGCCACTCGTTTTCTAAACTTTGATTTGTGACATAAAACCTGCCTTATGAAACTTGTTTTTTAATATACTATTGTTCAACTAATGCAAAAAAAGTAGTTTTTCCTAATATTAACGCCATTATTATGAAAATCCATACAACCACATCACCGTAACATTACCTATTTACAAGTACTATTTACGAGTAATGTATGCACGTACATCGTACACATAATTGTATTAATAATTTTTTTTGCAAGTTGTGTATTTATTAAAAGGTAATAAAATGTTGTTTTGTATTTTTATTAATAGAAGTAAATTCCACTGTACCTTTGTACTGCATTTTAACAAATTCGCATAATCACGATATTTGTCAGTGTAAACTGAGGTTGCTGTATGTAATTAAGGGTACAATGTTTGAATATGTAAACTCCTCTTGCCTTCAATCGGTCACGCATCCACGAAAAGTTTACCACCACAACTTTGAAGGTTACGAGAGACCTTTCGGATAAAATTTGCTTCAATCATAATTTCTTGTAATTGTGACAATTTTGATTGTCAAGTCAAGAATTACAGTTGGAATCATTAGAATTTTCAAAAAATTATTTTCAGTTCGTCATTTTCGTCTTCTAAATTTTCCAGATACTAAATTTCGTCGAGATCAAATTTTCTTCGTACCCCCGTGTAGGGGTACGCCATCTTCGTGTAGGAATTTTTCAAAAATGTTTGCAAAATCGGAAAATGCATTCCAAATATCCTTCGTACCTTGAGAAAATAATTAAAATAGAAATTCAAATTTTAGCACCTTATGAGGGCTCCCAAACGAAACGTTTTTGACCCTCGGTCTATTTGGAAAAATGCTCACCCAACTTTTTCTTCACATACAACCTTATTCTGCATACTATAGTTGGTCTATTTTTCTATTATTTCGCTAAACATTTTTCCTGCTTTTCCATTCTTCCACTTCACCTGTTCTTCCAGTGTTTTTCTTAAACGATCTCCTATAAAGAACTATACTATAGTGGCGTCTCCTAGGGATATATTGGAGCCTTTTTGAGGAGTAGGTGTATCAATTATTAGTTTAACACAACAACACGGGGTACCTACTTCGTTAAGCCGACGTTTCGGCTAGTCAAAGCCAGCCTTTTTTGAGGCGTCAGAAGAATCGGTGTGTTAAAACCGTTAGATAGTATCCATTTAAATGCAGATGACAATCATTGTTATTTTATGTCTGTTCGTGCTGGACTAAAGTTTGTCTCTTAGTTGGCCTTGTGTGTTTCTTCTTGTCCTAAACCCATGTTAAGTAGTGTCTCCTATGATATCTTCGACTTTTTCTCTTACGCTTCGTTGCGTAATTCTTTTACCACTATTTTCCCGAAATACTTGATATAGTGTCACCCTTGCAGTTACTACGTCCTCTTTGTCCCATTTTTACCATATTCTCTTATACTCTTATAGTTCTTGTATTGTCTTTGTTTTATTTTTTTTTACTCCCATATATCTTATCGCTTCAGGTCTTATGTTATTTCCACCTGATACCTTTCCAGGTTCCTATTGCTCAGTTCTTGAAAATGTCGCCATCTGTCCATAATCCCATCTTCTTCAGTGGTTACGTTTCTATTCTTTTCTTCTGTCTTAACCTTCAGCTCAGTGATAAACTAATTTTTGCTTCTTCATGTTGCTTCTCGTCACCTTCTTACCAAATTGTATCCACGATTCTTCTTTCGTCTTTCTTGTTTTCCTCCCTATCACAATCTTCGACATTGCTGTATCCAGCACGTAGTTTTTTGAATTTCTTCCATTTCGCTTATATTTCGCGTCCTTCTGATTTTACTATGTTTTTATTTAATATCCGCACGCATTTGGATCAATACCATATTCGATTTAATTCCCACTGAACACAGTACATCCATGAAACGTTTCTAAATGTTGCATAAGGGTTACAAATGAAACATTCCTAAGAAACATCTAAGACACATTACTGGTACATTCCTGTCGAAAGCGAATAAATGGTAATGTCTAATAAACGTTTCAATTGATATGTTACATAAAATACAAAACATACACATTACAACACGAACGTTTTAGATATGTATCCAAAAATACATCTTTGTGATGTATTTTTTGGAATGTGATAACGTATAACATTTTAGAAACGTTACAAATATGATGTTTCGTTTGAAACAAAATAGTCATATTTCAAAGTGAACGTTACGGAGTTGTGTTTACTGGTGTTGTACCAGAAACCTTATCAGTTGAAACATATCTTAAGAAACAAATCATACACGTTCCAGTGTGAATGTTTTAGATATGTATCCAAAAATATATCTCTGTGATACATTTTTTGGAATGTGATAACTAAAGCTAGGATACCTTTTTTTATAAATGGACAAACATAAGGCAGATCCTATTTAAAATCCGTTTTAGAGTACGCACTTTCCAAAAATGCAAACTTTATTCTGCCTTTTTTGGTTTCTTTTAGTTTTTTGCCTTTTTTACCTAATTTTTGATATTTTTAAGTAAGTATTTAGTACCTTTTCTACAAATTTTTTTTTAGTTTTTTGTAATGTAAGCATTTTTTAATTTTTAGATTTTATATATATATTTTTCTGGGTAATTTCTAAGAAAGCATATTGTTTGAAAGGGAAAGGAATTTGGTATACAAACTGAAAACAAACTTTCACTTTTAATATTTAAGCCTCTTATAATAATAACTCGGATGAGTCATTTTCCATTACTTTGAAATATTTCCCATTGTATTATTTCTACCTGAGTTTGCACCTGCATACAGTCTTTGTTGAAACTGCATCCCTTAGTCATGATGCCGTGTTAAGCGTATTTTAATTAGCCAGAAAACTTTATTGAAAAAGAAAAGAATACCAGCAGATAGCATCTATCAACTGTAATTACTTTTTGAAATAAATGTTTGTTTGTCTATACCTAAATTGAATATGTATGTGTTGATTTTATCTCGACAGTTTTCGCTTTTCCGTGCCCTTTTTGTCCCTTTTTTGCCTTTTTAGGATGCTTTTTTTAAAATATTTTTTATGCCTTTATCCCTGCCTTTTTTGAACTTTCATTTTGTCTAACTATCCTAGCTTTAGTGATAACGTATAACATTTTAGAACCATTAAAAATGTGATGTTTCGTTTGAAACAAAATAGTCATCTTTCAAAGTTACTTGTATTTAGTAGCGTTGTACTAGAAACCTAATCACTTGAAACATATCGTAAGAAACTAAAAATACACGTTGCAATGTGAATGTTTTGCATATTTATCCAAAATTACAATTTAGTGTTTAATTGGAACGAAAAATTTCCGTTTCGAAAAATAGATTTATTCATGATTCATCATAAGTAGATGTGTGATATTGCACATCTAAATGACTTACTTACCAAAGAGCCGGCAGCTCAGGTAGTTTGCGTGGCTGTTTTCCGAGTTCCTAAACAAGCGACCGGTGTTCGAATCCCACTTGAAGCAAAAAGATTTTTCAGCATCACCGATCTCCTTCGAGTCTACACGAAGAGAATTTGGGGGCCCTGGAGAACGATCCACCGGAGTACATGGGGCCCTGGAGGGTCTGCGCACTGGGAAAAGAGCCCCTCAGAGCAGTTGGGGCTCTCGGTACCGTAGTTACTACCACGTCTCAATTACTCTGGTATGTTTAAAGTGAAACATAGGTATATGAGACATTTCAAATATTCACGTATGAAACATTTATAAGGACACATTTCTCCTACATATCAATAAATTGCTCTCATATATGTTTCAAGAAACATACAGGGTTATTAAAAAGTATGGAGACGGCGATTTATTGTCGTTAATATTCATTTTAGGAAAAATTGTTCAATACAAAAGTTGTTTGTGTAATTTTTATTTATACTTGGGAATACTTCAATTTTTGTGATGTGCAATTGTTTCTGAGTTACCCCGTTCCGCATAATTTTTTTAAATGAGAACATATTACTTTTACCTCACCATTCGATAGAGCATTTTTTGCTCTTTATAACAGCACTAAAATTTTTTAAAATTTATTTTAATAACATTTTTTTCAAAAATACCCCGATTCAAGTATTTACATGAAGTAGGTATATGGAAGACCAAAAAAAGTTATGAATCAAAATCTTATCACTAAAAACAAATTAATAACTAAGTAATTTAAAGTAAGTGTTCAAATTGTCCCCCATTTGTCATTTGACAATGGCTCAGTCGATTTATAAAACCACGTACCCACTTGATGTAAAATGTTATTAAAATAAATTAAAAAAATTTTTTTTCAAAAATACGCCAATTCAAGTATTTACACCAAGTAGGTATCTACGTGGTTTTATAAATCGACTGAGCCATTGTCAAATGACAAATGGGGGACAATTTGAACACTTACTTTAAATTACTTAGTTATTAATTTGTTTTTAGTGATAAGATTTTGATTCATAACTTTTTTTTGTCTTCCATATACCTACTTCATGTAAATACTTGAATCAGCGTATTTTTGAAAAAAATGTTGTTAAAATAAATTTTAAAAAATTTTCTTTAGTGCTGTTTTAAAGAGCAAAAAATGCTCTATCGAATGGTGAGGTAAAAGTAATATGTTCTCATTTAAAAAAATTATGCGGAACGGGGTAACTCAGAAACAATTGCACATCACAAAAATTGAAGTATTCCCAAGTATAGATAAAAATTACATAAACAACTTTTGTATTGAACAATTTTTCCTAAAATGAATATTAACGACAATAAATCGCCGTCTACATACTTTCTAATAACCCTGTATATAAAATGTTTCGATGTAACGTTTTTGTGTTGTTTCAAATCTAGGTTTCTGAAGGCGGACATTAAACATCTATGTTATGTGTATGATACGTTTCTGTCGCTGTTTCGGAGATGTTTCATGTTTCAGAGATACGTTTCTAAAACATTTCAGAAACGTTTTTTTGCACTGTGAGAAGTAGGTAGGTATACAGGGTGTCTCACGGTGACCGTCGGTTAGAAGTATATCAAGAACTGTAAAAGCTAGAAATTTGAAATTTTGCACATGCGACATGGAGTGTTTAATCTATTAAATAAAAATATTTTTCCGGAAATACCGGAAGTGCCCATCAACTTCTTTATTTTAAATACAAACCAGGCAATTTTTTTTCACATTCTGATGTGTCATAAAATTTTTAGTATGTATGCTTAAAATAATCGGCGTATCAATTTTGATTGTTGAGAAAAAAAATTTTTTTCACTGAAAAATGTCAAAATCGTGTTTAGGAAATAAAATTGAAAGTCGAAAGTGGTAAAAGTTAGGGAAATGAGATTTTAGGTTCTCAATGTCAAAATATTGAGACACAATTGTCTGTAATGGATTATAAAAAATTGCCCACGGTTACGTATCTATTTGACGTTATTTCCAGACTTAAGAAAAACTTTAAAAAGTCTTTTTTTTTAAATGGAATGCCTATTTAATTATCGGCCCATTCGATGCAGTAATAAATTTCCTTTAAATTGATATACCATGTTCCTATACCTAAAATCAATGATTACAGAGTTATTTACATTTTTCTAATTAAATTTATAATTACATACTTGACAAAACATGGTTGGCTTTGAAAATTTTCAAAAAATGTTTATTCAAATGTTTCTTATGCTTTTATGATTATTTAAAATTTTATCTATGCAACTTCTTGACTATCCAAGGTCTCTTTCCGCCGAACGAACAGAACTCTCAGGGAAAACGTTAAAATATCCCAATACATTGGTTTCTGCAGCGTCATTGGGGACAATTGGCTTTGCCAAATTTCGTGGCGCATTTACTTCGCCCAAATTTAGAATATTCTTTTCAATCATCCTGATTTTTTGTTTTGTCATTGTAGGTAAATGCGGATATCTTTCGTTAAAGTGTTGAGAGATTCTTTATTCAATGGGTAAAGGTTCTGCAGGTACGAAAAGTAATACGAGCAGACTCGCCATGAATGTAAAACAAATTTAGAATATCAGCGTTTGTGTATTCCATATTTCCCAATTAAAAACAAATATAAGCGCAAAAATCAAAACTCAAACAGATAACACTGATAACAAACGTAAATGTAGTGTAAACTTTCAAACTGATAGCTAACTGACAACTGTCATCCTAAGAAACAATTGAATAAAAATTGTTTGAAAATTTTCAAAGCCAACCATGTTTTGTAAAGTATGTAATTATAAATTTAATTAGAAAAATGTAAATAACTCTGTAGTCATTGATTTTAGGTATAGGAACATGGTATATCAATTTAAAGGAAATTTATTTCTGCATCGAATGAGCCGATAGTTAAATAGGCATTCCATTTAAAAAAAGAGACTTTTTAAAGTTTTTCTTAAGTCTGGAAATAACGTCAAATAGATACGTAACCGCGGGCAATTTTTTATTACCCGTTACAGACAATTGTGTCTCAATCTTTTGACATTGAGAACCTAAAATCCCATTTCCCTAACTTTCACCACTTTCAACTTTCAATTTTATTTCCTAAACAAGATTTTGACATTTTTCAGTGAAAATAATTTTTTTTCTCAACAATCAAAATTGATACGCCGATTATTTTAAGCATACTTACTAAACATTTTATCACACATGAGAATGTGAAAAAAAAATGCCTGGTTTGTATTTAAAATAAAGAAGTTGATGGTCACTTCCGGTATTTCCGGAAGTGCTGCCATTTGAAAAATATTTTTATTTAATAGATTAAACACTCCATGTCGCATGTGCAAAATTTCAAATTTCTAGCTTTTACAGTTCTTGATATACTTCTAACCGACGGTCACCGTGAGACACCCTGTATAAGTTTTTATGTTATCTTCAGTTTTTTTGTCACGTATTTTCCGCTTCATCATGTTTATTTCCACCATATAATGGTCACTTCCTATTTTCGCTTCTTTTGTGACGTTTACACGTTTTCCCGTTTCCCACCTTTCCTTCTTGATCAGTAAATAATCAATTCTTGACTTTTCATTTCTTGTAAGATCGCCATTCTCGTAAACTTATTTATGTCAGCAAGAGGGGCAGCCAAGGGAAAGTTTTATAAGAAAAGTCGAAATAAAATATCGTGTATGACTAAAAATACCGAAATAGCATAATTAGGGCGGAATTGTTTCTCATACAAGTTAACAAAATGTTGGAATTCCTATACTAATTTTAATCAAAAAGTGCTCTAACAGTCTCACTAAGCAAACGGATTTAAAAGAAGAAGTGGGCGTAACCCACGTTCTGCGTTTCTGTTTCATCAACAAAACCGATGGGCACAACACTCAAACCTTGATTTTAATGCGGACTTTATGTTCAAAGTACCGTCCATTATTCCTTCATCTAGATAAGCGCGATCGTCATTCACCTTTGGCAGAGCCACATCTAAATAGGCTGGTGGAGAGCCACAATACTGCTGGTTTTCAATTATGTGCAAGTTCCAAGTCCTACGTACAGTAGTAGTTTCTTTAAATAATTGTAATTGTATGGTTTTCTGTTTTCAAAATCAAAGACCGGAATGATATTGTTTAAAACTGAGAATGTACTCCATTATAATTAAATTATAAAATTCTCAAAAGACCATTAATGAATCGCGTCGTGTCTAGGCGTATTGCGTATTATCATAAATTGGTTTGAAGTACACTATTTGATATACCTACGGTAAATTACCTGTAATGGTCACCTAAGAGAACAAAATTATTTATACAGGGTAGACCATTTTAATCAATACACGCGAATATCTCGAAAAGGGCAATTTTGTTCAAAAATCGTTTCAAACAAAAGTTTTATGGCTGCGTGTGGGAAGGATGATGACATTATCAATTTAATTGTAGATGGCGCCACTTTAGAGATTTCATCATAGCGGTCATTTTTTAAACGGAGGTGGATTTTTTAATGTAATCAAGCACAAAAAAACCTCGCATCATACTCCGTCAGTGCTTTGTAACTCCACATCACTCTTCACCTCTTCCTCTCGCCCTCTTACTTTTGATGACGTCACTTCCGGTATAAGCTAAAATGGCGGCACTCATTTTTTTATAAGATAGAGTTGCAGTTTTTTCAGCAATATAAATATTGTGCTATATTTATTTTTTGAAAAAAGTGTTAATACGAGGGAAGTCTCGTGGCAACTTGCCAGAATTTTTTTTTGAAACACTAATACAATACTTCCTTTTACCTCGTATCTAGGGAAGAAATAAAAAACGACAGCGTAAACGACATTACGAGATGTCTGTGGTGGGGGTCGCTGTGCAAGACCACTCCTAGAGAAACAATAATAGCAAACAATCCAAGTTCTAATTATCAAAAACTTTTTTATAACTATATAATTTATTGTCGTCTAATTTGGTTTCCCTACTGATCTAAAATGAACTTGTATAAAACAACAAACAAATTAAATATACTTAATATGCAATATAAGCGCCCTCAAAAAATTAAGAAACTAACAAGCGATGCATGAAGCAAGTAAATTATCAGATAATAAGCAAAACTTAAAAATATACGTGCTGATAATTAGCGGTACAATCAATAAACTCGCGCATTCTTTCGCATTCATCTGTTTTCTTAACAATTTTGGCTTCACAAAAGTCCATCATTTCGGGCGACGCTTTTTCGACGTCTTTAACCAATTCGGCTCTATTAATCGTACCATCGTTGTTTATAAAATTAAATGCCTTATATACACAGTGAAAGAAACACATAGCATTTTTTGTGGGAGGTATTTCATGGTTCTGAAAATATTTGTCTTGATCCTCTAACGACACACCCCATGTTTTCCTACATTCGGGATGTTCCTTTTCGGTTCGCTGCTTCCAACCGTCGAAGATCTCCTTGGTCGATTTCTACGAACAAAATAGTGTACAATGGAACAAATTGAACAATTTCTTACCTGGGAATCAAATGAGTAAACAGATGAAACGGCTACAGCTACTACTAAAAGAATTTTGAAAGCCATCTTTTCTTACCAGAGAGCTTGCAAGAGTGACCAGCAAGTCGTTTATGTCTCCTTTTATATGACAGTATCAAGGTTCTTGTAGCAAAATTGTTTACTATATTTAAATTATTATTATAATTTTTTAATTTTCATTTCTAATCAGTTCTCATCAAACAACGAACATTATGGAAATTCAATTGCAATCGACATGTAATTAACAAAAGTCCAATTCTCACGATAACTATCCAACCTTTTATGACACATTCTAGACGCTTTGCATATTTTCGAAAATCGAAAAAATAGTGTGCAATGACCTATTTATCTGTTTATATAGCCTGTTTGTAAGATCACCTTCTACACCACCTCATTTGAAGAGTTAATTCGTATCTATACGTAATTTTCTGTAAATCACTTCTCCCTAAGAACCTTAAGTGGGCATCGTCAATTTTAATGATCCTTTTCAAGTTTTCAATATTAGTTATCTTGAGTATGTGCCCGTGCATTGATTCGCCACTTCTTCTCTTCCCAATTTATGAAGCCAAAGCTTCTTCAGCTGTGCCAACTGATGTGATGATTCAATGATCAAGTTTCTAAGGGTTGACACTGTTTTAATGTATCTAGAAGAAATTATAATCAACACTACCCAAGCGTAACCTTGTAAGCGCGTAGCAACCCTTTGGTCAATGTGCAATATTGTAATATTTTAAATTTAAAATGTCACTATTGTAAAAGTTCATTGATGAGGTTTTAGTAAGTCGGGAAGGTAAATTACCTTTTGATTTATTCGTTGCGTAATGAAAGCAAGTTTTTCCAAATGAACTCTTCAAAAAGTTACAAAATAAAAGGAGGACGCTGAGAAATATGGGAATTGACATTTTTACTTTCCCGTGATAGACACGTGTTGTATACTACACATAGGGAAAGTATTTAATCGAAAAAAAAAATCGACTCGAGGGTTTGATGAATCTCGACGTTTTGAGTCCCTTTGAGTCCAAAACCACCATCTTTGTTTTTGTATTTCTGTGTTGTTAATTTACAGTCTCCTCAGTAGTGAGTAATTTATATAATAACCGAAAGATGTGTATATGTGTGTGTTGCTGTGCACTTTTCCGACAGTCGCCGAATCCTGACGAATGCGGATGTGATATTTTAAAACCAAAGCTATTATAAATTTATAACCTACAAATTAATGCTGCAATTATAGATACCCCGCAAACCACGTAAATAGCTGCAGTAATTTTTTTCAAAGTAAGTTTTAAACATTTTAGTATAGAAGACCGTCATCTTATTCAAGCGGTATTTGTGTCTAAATATATTTTCTTTACTTAGAAAATGCGTTCAAAGTTTCCTTATGGTGATTACATGTAAAATAGAATTCGCTATTTGTGCTTATTTTTGGGTGAAAATTTTGTGTAAACACGCACAGTTTGTCTGTCCGAGGTCCTTAACCCATTTCGAACATTAAAACAATGGCAGAAAGTTTTTTCGCGAAAATTTTCAAAATGACAAGTATCGGAAACTTTTTCTCGGTAACATGGAAATTTAATTATTTCAAGTTGAAAAGTTATTTAAATGATGAAAAATGATTCTATTATGCCTCGCGTTAACATTTTCATCGTTAAAATGATGTAAAAAGTAGTAACAGCATTCATCGTAGACTAATTTATGTGACCCGATACCTTCTTTCGGTAACTTTCGAAATGTACATGTTTGTGTGCTTATTTCGAATTTAGAGATTTTGAACGATTGACGATGTTGTAGGTAACATATATAGTCGTATGTTTTCACCGAGAAAAATGTTTTTGTCTACATATTTAATTTAATATCTATTGATGAAAGTAGGTGGCAAGTGTATTGTTACGTTACACTATGCCAAAGAGAACACCTATACTTTGACTATACTTCTAAATATACAACTTATATTGTAATCAAGAGGAAGTAAAATCCATATTTACTGCTGTACATATACGTGTAAATGATGCCTTTAATTAGTGAAATAAACAAAAATTTGAAACTGTTTAAGGTAGAGAAGGTCTTTCTATAAAACAGATGTTATGCAACGTTAGACCAGCTTCTATTTGTGGGTCCATTTTATGTTTTATGGTATTTTTAGTTTTACTATAGTTAAAGATGAATGTTAAAACGTTCTCCCTAAGGCCATTCGTCTTCCCAAAAAGCTGCCAGTGTCCAAATTGAGTTCTTTTACATTCAAAATTCATTCTAAACTATCCTTACGAAGTTCACACGGAATTTGTTATATTTTCGTTAATTTTTGGGCAAAGACTATGTGCAAAGACGTAATTAACATTGTGAAAGGGCAATTATACATTTTTGGTCTCAAATCTATTCCAAAAAGTATGCATTTTACATTTTTTTTAATAATTGGTAAAAATTTACTTTAAGTAGATAGGAACGAATTCGTATATCTTTACCAAATATCAACCCATTTTTGTGATTTTTACGTCAAATGTAAGTAAATGTAATCCTTTATTTTAGTTACTTTAATAACTTGCTAAATTACAGATACCTAAAGGGTCAAAATCTGAAAAGGTACAAAAATGTAAATTTTTTTCTTTTTTCAAGCAACTAAGCCAGCTCAAAAGGTGTGATATTTGAAAACAAAAGCTATTACAACCTACAATCACAGATACCCCCCCCCCCCAAAGCACGCAAAACGTGAGAATCGCGTGTACCCCCGTTTATAAGTAAATGATATGACAATGAAGAGTGCACCATCCAACGACGGGTCACCAGGATTCATTCAATGATGTCTTCAGGTCAGAGTCTGGTTAATCTGTTAACTTCAGGCTATTGGGTTTAAATGTCGGCGATCAGTTGATTTGGATGTTCCAGTGAGCGTGCTTTACTTTTGGCAGCTGAATTTCTGATGACTTCAGTGATGAAGGGAGTTTGGTGGTCGAAGTGGAGTGTTTGATTGCTCACGTACCAAGGCGCGTTGACTATACCGCGAAAGGTGTGTTAATTCACAGCAAAGGCAAATACTGTAGGTTGATAACGTCATTAACCTTAAGTAGGTAAATTTTGAATTGACAATAAGCAATTTAAAAAGTATAGTAGTAGTAGTGCCAATCTCTAAAAAATTCCCTACATTTTTATAATTGCAAATATTTATTTAAAATTGTTGACAAAAGGTGCAAATTTGACAAAATCGTATAAAGAAGTCATTCATAAGGCTGTTATGTCACTCCTTAAGAAAACTCGTTGCTACCCCACTTTGATTTGTGACATAAAACCTGCCTTATGAAACTTGTTTTTTAATATACTATTGTTCAACTAATGCAAAAAAAGTAGATTTTCCTAATATTCTCGCCATTATTATGAAAATACATACAACCACATCACCATAACATTACCTATTTACAAGTACTACATACGAGTAATGTATGCACGTACACATAATTATTGTATTAATGTTTTTTTTGCAAGTTGTATATTTATTAAAAGGTAATAAAGTGTTGTATTGTATTTTTATTAATAGAAGTAAATTCCACTGTACCTTTGTACTGTATTATAACAAATTCGCATAATCACGATATTTGGCAGGGTAAACTGAGGTTACTGTATGTAATTAAAGGTACAATGTTTGAATATGTAAACTCCTCTTGCCTTCAATCGGACACGCATCCACGAAAAGTTTACCACCACAATTTTGAATGGTCCGGGAGCCGGCCCCCTTTTTTGCAATCAATTAATATACTTTTTATACTTCGTGAGCGGCTTTATTTTAACGAGACGCCAAACTTTTTCCTGTGCGCAAATTTTCGCAAATGGGTCCTACGGGGTGCGCAGGGGTAAAACACGTTGATATGGTAATTACAAAAAATTGATTAATATCACTTAATTTTTTAGCTAACTGTGAAGTTTTTTTGTAAGTAATTCAAAATAACATTTGTCCTACAACAAAAATGAGTCCATCAAGAGTGTCCCCATCTGAAGACATGTAGGTATTAGTACATTAACAAAAATAATCAATATCAAGCTGATTTTTTTTCTGTAGCTTAGTAAATATTTGCGTAATTAAATGTCCACTTTGTCCCACAAATTAATTGGGCCGTTTTCTCATGATATTGATCCATTTTTTGTCATTTCCAAATCAACGTGTTTTTCCCCTGCGCACCCCCATAAGACCCATTTACGAACATTTTCGCAGAGGAAAAAATTTACCGTCTCGTTACAATAAAGCCGCTCACGAAGTATAAAAAGTATATTAATTGATTGCATAAAAGATGGCCGGGCTCCCGGACTAGAAGGTTATGAGAAAACTTTCGGAAAAATAGGAATCGCATCCTTTGTACTTTTTTCTCAATTCTGTGTACTGCTCTAAGCATCTTTTTCTCTATTTCTTCCTCCCTATTCTAACCCCTCTTTTTGCCTTTCCACATTTCCCGTTCCACCAATCCTTTCTTCCTACCCCTTTATCACTTTTCTATACCTTCTCCTTTCCACTCCATCCATTATTCTTAGTATTCTTTTTAATTCCCCTCCCACCTCCTTCTTGCTTTCTTGCTCACCCTCCAACTTCCTTTTGTACCTCTCTATATTTTCTTCTGTCCATATCTTCTCTCTTTCTATTCCTCCCTTCCCTCCTCTTCCTGTTCCACCTTCTCCTCCTTTAGGGACACTTCTAGAGGTACATGGTCCGATTCTTCTTCCTCCCCTCTTTTAATTTTTGTATACTCCCCAGGCTCTCTTTATTTACCACCACATAGTCAATTACCGACGCTACTCTTCTACTCATATACGTATACTCTCCTCTTCCCCCTTCCTCCATATTTCCGTTTAAGATCATCTATCTGCTTTTCTCACACGTTTCTATTAACCTTCTTCCTTGTCCGTTTATCTTTTTATTCATGGATGTTCTTCTTACCTCTTCCCCATTTATCACCATCTCTCCTTGTTCCCCTATCCTTGCGTTGAAATCACCTCCTGTAATTATCCTTCTTTCCTCTTTCTCCCCTAGCACTTCTTCTATACTTTTCCGTGTTTCCTCCATCTCTTTTCCAAATATCGTCATCTCTACATACGTTTCCCCTTGTTCTGTGTTTTTATATCTTGTTAACACCCCTTATATTTGTTTCTCTTCCTCCCCTTCTTCATTTCCCTACTACTTTTTCACTCCTGTCACTATTCCCCCTCTTGCCCTGCCTCTTTCCACTTTCCTTACCGCGAATTGGGCTCTCCAATAAAACTCCCCTGGGAGATTTTCCTTCCATTCCTCCCAATCATTCTCCTCCAACCATGTTTCTATTATCCCTACCATCTTAAACTTCTTTATATTATAGTCCCAGAAATCTCTTCCCTTCCCTTTTATCTCCGCGACATTCCAAAAGAACAATTTACTTATCATTATTCTTTTCCCATGCTCCTTCATTTCCACCCCCTTTTACTTCTACTTCCCCTTTATAACCCTCCGCCCCTCCCGTTTTCTAGTTTTTTGCACTCCACTTTACCAACTTCCACTTTTTCTCCTCCACTTTTTTTCAATAAACACTGATAATACACTTGTAAATACATACACTTTAAATAAAATACGTCTTGCGATCCTCGCTAGTCCAGATATTGCAGTCACAACAAATATTGTACCAGGTAAAGTAATTTATATCTGCCTGGAAATGAAAGGTAAAAAAAATTTCCAAGGCTACAAAGCAATTTATAAAATATTAAATACAATAACAGTAAAGAAAATATTTTTATTGAGTTGCGTCGCTTAAAATAACAATTTGAAATTTTCAATTGTTATAACTTTGCTATCAAAAATAAAAAAAAAATTATCTCTGAAATAAAATTTTATACATTTTTAAACAAATACAAGAAATTTTTTAGAATATATTCATTTTTTAATATGAAGGACCATTTTTGTGTAAAATTTATAGTTCTACAACTTTGATTACCTAACAATTTTTTTTCTAGCTCTTACCGTTTTATCAAAATTTTGAAAAAAACCCTTTGTTTCATTTTTTCCAACCCTCCCCGGGGGTTGAAAAAAAACAAACTTTATCATTTTTGAAATAGGTACTTCAGAGTGACTTATATCAAAAATTCCTGTACTTTCCTCAAAATTCGCATTTAAAGGTATGTTTTCTTGGACTATAATGCGTGAAGAGATTTAAGATGGACCCCATAAGAAGAAACCTACCGAATTTAGGAAGCCGTGTCTCGAATTTTTCTCCAGCCATTCATCTACTTGTATATTGTCGCGTTAAGTACTGACATGGTAGCATACAAAAGTGGACAAGAGCACTATCGTGTATCAGCCCGATACTATGGCTATTATATTTGAGTGAACCATTGGTACTTTTTTCGTCTGCAGAATGGCTTGACACATTTTGTAATTTAATATTAAACATGGAATTTTCGTAAAATTTTTCGTGAATGAATGACCATAAGGATATCACAGATGATGACGTCGCGTTCGGTAATATGTCTATTAAAGAATCAAAATGGAGGCAAATCCACCATCTTTGAGAAATGTTTGTCTGTGGGTGCGTGGGTGGGTGCGTACGTTATGGCTGTCGAGCCTAAACCACCATGTCGATTTTGACGAAATCTAAAACTAAGGCCTATAAAAAAACTTGATCGGTAAAACAAGTTTCTCATTAAAATCGGCCCAAAGGGGCCCAAACTAGGAGCGTTATTTTGGAAGCAAACATTCAAATTTTAACACAAACTAATTTCCCTTGGTGAAAAGTTAGTAGACATTTCTAAATTGGAAATTGCCGGAACTTTTACTTATAATTGATAAAGAACAAAAATTTAACGTGACCAATTTATTGGTTCCTAAAATTAGTGAAAAATTGAAAATCGATTTTCTCAAAATGTGCTCCCAGCTTTTTTTATTTTTTGAAATGTTATACAATATACAGGGTGTCCCACTGCTCCGTAATCGGTCGATAACTCAATTTTGGTTGAAGATACACAAAAAAGTTTCAAATAAAGGTTGCTTTGATTTGAAATGCGCATCTTTTAAAAATATTCTTATATCTACAGTGTGTTGCATTTTCACGTGGCAGGAAAATGTCACTTTTTTTTAAATGGCACACCCTGTATTTTTTTCTCTTAATGTATCGACCAACCATATTTATATCACGCCTGAAATTTTTTTTGATATTGGATGTGCGGTTGCCAAGTTATTAATTATTTTGTCAAAATTTGGTACACTACAAGGTCGGACTATAATATTCATAACTAATAAACGTGTTTTCCCCAATTCAGGGACCTTCAAAGGAGGTGTCAAAGGATTATTCAATTCAGTCTACAAGTTCTTCATCTTGCCGACGTTTCGACCAGTAGGCCCGGTCTTTTTCAAGGCTCTTTATTCAAAAATATGATATTAGCATTGGTACAATAGACAGTTACATGTAATTTAAAATTAAAACAAGAGTTGGAGGTACTTACCAAGAAGAGGTAGTAGCTGCAAAGAATGACGAGCATCTGCTCATTGATCCAGCAAACAGCAAAACAATCAATCAACAAGAGTTGGAGGTACTTACCAAGAAGAGGTAGTAGCTGCAAAGAATGACGAGCATCTGCTCATTGATTGTTTTGCTGTTTGCTGGATCAATGAGCAGATGCTCGTCATTCTTTGCAGCTACTACCTCTTCTTGGTAAGTACCTCCAACTCTTGTTTTAATTTTAAATTACATGTAACTGTCTATTGTACCAATGCTAATATCATATTTTTGAATAAAGAGCCTTGAAAAAGACCGGGCCTACTGGTCGAAACGTCGGCAAGATGAAGAACTTGTAGACTGAATTGAATAATCCTTTGACACCTCCTTTGAAGGTCCCTGAATTGGGGAAAACACGTTTATTAGATATCTGCGAGGAGTTCCCAAACTATTCATAACTAAGTTATTCTTCAAAAAAGGAAAAATTTTTTTGAGGAATAATATTACCCTAATGTCGTGTTACTCTACAAAAAAAAACTAAGTGATTAATTTTATACCGAGTGTTTAAAATGAGAATTCAAACTTTGTGAACTTTAAATAGAATTTATACGAATATTTTAAATGGAACACCCTGTATTTTTATTTGCCATCAAATTCTCGACAAAAAACCCTATTCAACGGTGTATTATTTCCTGGTATTATTTTTTGTACTTTTGTTAATATTTACGATTTTTATAATTTTACGTAAAAAAAATTTTTTAAAAGTAATTTTTATTTAATTATTATTACAAAATACCGTTTAAATAGTTGGTATCAACGCAAAAGAACAAAACTCAAGTCCTGTGACTATTTTAATTTCTAAATATGGTTGGTCGATACATTAAGAGAAAAAAATACAGGGTGTGCCATTTAAAAAAAAGTGACATTTTCCTGCCACGTGAAAATGCAACACACTGTAGATATCAGAATATTTTTAAAAGATGCGCAATTCAAATCAAAGCAACCGTTATTTGAAACTTTTTTTTGTATCTTCAACCCATATTGAGTTATCGACCGATTACGGAGCAGTGGGACACCCTGTATAGTTCATTAAAAACTATTGGCACTACATTTGTTTCCCATAGTGGAAGGGGAGGTAAAAACTGAGCCGAGCCACATGAATGATGTCGATGGTGGGAGTCGGTCGCTGTGCAGCACCACTCCTAGAGAAATAATAATAATAAACATTTCAAGTTCCAATTATCAAAGACCTTTTCATAATAACTAGGTAATTGTCGTCTAATTTGGTTTCCGTCCTGATTCACAGCTTGTTTACTGTTTCTATGGTGATTCTACAAAACGTATAAATAAATTCAAAAAAATTATGAATTGAACAAAATTTAATTATACTGTTATCCAACAACTTTACAGGATTTGGTTTTCATTTATAAGCACCTTAAAGTTGCTCCTCTAAAATTATCTAAAATGAACTTATATAAAACAACCTATTTAGTATACTTAATATCCAATTTATATAAGCGCCCTCAAAAAATTAAGAAACTAACAAAGCAATGCATTAGGAAAATAAATTATTAACAGTTAATAAGCAAAACTTAAAAATATACGTGCTGATAATTAATGGTACAATCAACAAACTCGCGCATTCTTTCGCATTCATCTGTTTTTTGAACAATCTTGGCTTCACAAAAGTCCAACATTTCAGTTGACACTTTTTCAGCATTTTTGATCAATTCGGCTCTATTAATCGTACCATCCTTGTTTATAAAATTAAACCCCTTATATACACAGTGAACGAAACACATAGCATTTTTTGTGGGGGGTATTTCATGGTTCTGAAAATATTTGTCTTGTTCCTCTTCCGACACGCCCCATGTTTTCCTACATTCGGGATGCTCCTTCGTGGTACGCTGCTTCCAACTCTCGTAGATCTCCTTGGTCGATTTCTACGAACAAAATAGTGTAAAATGGAACAAATTGAACAATTTCTTACCTGGGAGTCAAATGAGTAAACAGATGAAACGGCTACAGCTACTACTAAAAGAATTTTGAAAGCCATCTTTTCTTACCAGAGAGCTTGCAAGAGTGACCAGCAAGTCGTTTATGTTTGCTTTTATATGACAATGTCAAGGTTCTTGTAACAAAATTGTATACTATATTCAAATTATTATTATATTTTTTTAATTTTCATTTCTAATCAGTTCTCATCAAAAACGAACATTATGGAAATTCAATTGCAATCGACATGTAATTAACAAAAGTCCAATTCTCACGATAACTATGCAACCTTTTATGACACATTCTAGACGCTTTGCATATTTTCGAAAATCGCAAAAATAGTGTGCAATGACCTATTTATCTGTTTATATAGCCTGTTTGAAAAATCATCTTCTACACCACCTCATTTGAAGAGTTAATTCGTATCTATACGTAATTTTCTGTAAATCACTTCTCCCTACGAACCTTAAGTGGGCATCGTCAAAATTGATGATCCTTTTCAAGTTTTCAACATTAGTTATCTTGAGTATGTGTCCGTGCATTGATTCACCACTTCTTCTCTTCCCAATTTATGAAGCCAAAGCTTCTTCAGCTGTGCCAACTGACGTAATGATTCAATGATCAAGTCTCTAAGGGTTATCTCTGTTTTAATGTATCTAGAAGAAATTATAATCAACACTACCCAAGCGTAACCTTGTAAGCGCGTAGCAACCCTTTGGTCAATGTGCAATATTGTAATATTTTAAATTTAAAATGTCACTATTGTAAAAGTTCATTGATGAGGTTTTAGTAAGTCGATAAGCTAAATTACCTTTTGATTTATTCGTTGCGTAATAAAAGCAAGTTTTTCCAAATGACTTCAAAAAGTTACAAAATAAAAGGAGGACGCTGAGAAATATGGGAATTGACATTTTTACTTTCCCGTGCATATAGACACGTGTTGTACTATACTACACATAGGGAAAGTAATGTAATCGAAAAAAAAATCGATCTCGAGGGTTTGATGAATCTCGACGTTTTGAGTCCCTTTGAGTCCAAAACCACCATCTTTGTTTTTGTATTTCTATGTTGTTAATTTACAGTCTCCTCAGTAGTGAGTAATTATATAATAACCGAAAGACGTGTATATGTGTGTGTGTGTTGCTGTGCACTTTTCGGACAGTCACCGAATCCTGACGAATGCGGATGTGATATTTTAAAACCAAAGCTATTATAAATTTATAACTTACAAATTAATGCTACAATTATAGATACCCCCGCAAACCACATAAATTTTTTTCAAAGTAAGTTTTAAACATTTTAGTATAAAAGTCCGTCATCTTAGTCAAGCGGTATTTATGTCTAAATATATTTTCTTTACTTAGAAAATACGTTCAAAGTTTCCTTATGGAGATTACGTGTAAAATAGAATTCGCTATTTGTGCTTATTTTTGCGTGAAAATTTTGTGTAAACATGCAAAGTTTGTCTGTCCGAGGTCCTTAACCCATTTCGAACATTAAAACAATGGCAGAAAGTATTTTTGCGAAAATTTTCAAAATGACAAGTATCGGAAACTTTTTCTCGGTAACATGGAAATTTAATTATTTCAAGTTGAAAAGTTATTCAAATGATGAAAAATGATTCTATTATGCCTCGCGTTAACATTTTCATGGTTAAAATGATGTAAAAAGTAGTAACAGCATTCATCGTAGACTAATTTATGTGTCCCAATACCTTCTTTCGGACGATGTTGTAGGTAACATATATAGTCGAACGTTTTCACCGAGAAGAATGTTTTGTCTACATATTTAACTTAATGTCTATTGATGAAAGTAGGTGGCAGTGTATTTTTACGTTACACAATACCAAACAGAATACCTATACTTTGACTATACTTCTAAATATACAACTTATATTGTAATTAAGAGGAAGTACAATCCATATTTACTGCTGTACATATACGTGTAAATGATGCCTTTAGTTAGTGAAATAAACAAAAATTTGAAACTGTTTAAGGTAGAGAAGGTCTTTCTATAAAACAGATGTTATGCAACGTTAGACCAGCTTCTATTTGTACATTTTATGTTTTATGGCATTTTTAGTTTTACTATACTTAAAGATAAATGTTAAAACGTTCTCCCTAAGGCCATTCGTATTCCCAAAAAGCTGCCAGTGTCCAAATTGAGTTCTTTTACATTCAAAATTCATTCTAAACTATCCTTACGAAGTTCACACGGAATTTGTTATATTTTCGTTAATTTTTGGGCAAAGACTATGTGTAAAGACGTAAGTAACATTGTGAAAGAGCCATTATGTATTTTTGGTCTTAAATCTATTCTAAATATTTGCATTTTACATTTTTTTTAATAATTGGTAAAAATTTACTATAAGTAGGAACGAATTCGTATATCTTTACCAAATATCAACCCATTTTTGTAATTTTTACGTCAAATGTAAGTAAATGTAATCCTTTATTTTAGTTACTTTAATAACTTGCTAAATTACGGATACCTACAGGGTAAAAAATCTGAAAAGGTACAAAAATGTAATTTTTTTTTCTTTTTTCAAGCAACTAAGGCAGCTAAACAAGGTGTAATATTTTAAAACAAAAGCTACTACAACCTACAATCACCGATACCCCCCCTCCCCCCCCCCAAAGCACGCAAAACGCGAGAATCGCGTGTACCCCTGTTTATAAGTAATAATAATATGATAATGAAGAGTGCACCGTCCAACGACGGGTCGCCATGATTCATTCAACGAGGTCTCCAGGCCAGAGTCTGGTTAATCTGTTAACTTCAGACTGTTGGGTTTAAATGTCGGCGATGAGTTGATTTGGATGTTCCAGTGAGCGTGCTTTACTTTTGGCAGCTGAATTTCTGATGACTTCAGTGATGAAGGGAGTTTGGTGGTCGAAGTGGAGCATTTGATTGCTCACGTACCAAGGGGCGTTGACTATACCGCGAAGGGTGAGTTAATTCACAGCAAAGGCAAATACTGTAGGTTGATAACGTCATTAACCTTAAGTAGGTAAATTTTGAATTGACAATAAGCAATTTAAAAAGTAGTAGTAGTAGTGCCAATCACTAAAAAATTCCCTACATTTTTATAATTGCAAATATTCATTTAAAATTGTTCACAAAAGGTACAAATTTTATAAAATAGTACAAAGAACTCATTCATAAGGCTATTATGTCACTCCTTAAGAAAACTCGTGGCTGCGCCACTTTGATTTAATGTGACATAAAACCTGCCTTATTAAACTTGTTTTTTTAATATACTCACAGTTTCTATTAACCTTCTTCCTTGTCCGTTTATCTTTTCATCATGGATGTTCTTCTTACCTCTTCCCCATTTATCACCATCTCCCCTTGTTCCCCTATCCTTGCGTTGAAGTCACCCCCTATAATTATCCTTCTTTCCTCTTTCTCCCCTACCATTTCTTCTATCCTTTCCTTGTTTCCTCCATCTCTTTTCCATATATCGTCATCTCTACATACGTTTCCCCTTGTTCTGTGTTTATATATCTTATATTTGTTTCTCTTCCTCCCCTTCTTCATTTCCCCACTACTTTTTCACTCCCGTCACTATTCCCCCTCTTGCCCTCCCTCTTTCCACATTCCTTAGCGCGAATTGTGGGCTCTCAAATAAAACTCCCCTGGGAGATTTTCCTTCCATTCCTTCCAATCCTTCTCCTCCAACCATGTTTCTACTACCCCTACCATCTTAAACTTCTTTATATTATAGTCCCAGAAATCTCTTCCCTTCCCTTTTATCTCCGCCACATTCCAAAACAACAATTTACTTGTCCTTATTCTTTCCCCATGCTCCTTCATTTCCACCCCCTTTTACTTCTACTTCCCCTTTATAACCCTCCGCCCCTCCCGTTTTCTAGTTTTTTGCACTCCACTTTACCAACTTCCACTCTTTCTCCTCCACTTTTTTTCAATAAACACTGATAATACACTTGTAAATACATACACTTTAAATAAAATACGTCTTGCGATCCTCACTAGTCCAGATATTGCCGTCACAACAAATATTGTACCAGGTAAAGTAATTTATACCTGCCTGGAAATGAAAGGTAAAAAAAATTTCCTAGGCTACAAAGCAATTTATAAAATAGTAAATACAATAACAGTAAAGAAAATATTTTTATTGAGTTGCGTCGCTTAAAATAACAATTTGAAATTTTCAATTGTTATAACTTTGCTATCAAAAATAAAAAAAAAAATTTATCTCTCAAATAAAAGTTTATAAATTTTTAAACAAATACAAAAAAAATTTTTAGAATATCTTCATTATTTAGCGAGTTATGATTTTTTGAAGCTGAACTATCATCCCCTACCTTCTAACCTCCCTAACTCTGTTACCTAATTTTAATATGAAGGACCATTTTTGTGTAAAATTTATAGTTCTACAACTTTGATTACCTAACAATTTTTTTTCTAGCTCTTACCGTTTTATCAAAATTTTGAAAAAAACTCTTTGTTTCATTTTTTCCAACCCTCCCGGGTTCTTCACTATCATTTTTTAAATACTTCAGAGTGACTTATATCAAAAATTCCTGTACTTTCCTCAAAATTCGCATTTAAAGGTCTGTTTTCTTGGACTATAATGCGTGAAGAGATTAAAGATGGACCCCATAAGAAGAAACCTACCGAATTTAGGAAGCCGTGGCTCGGATTTTTCTCCAGCGATTCATCTACTTGTATATTGTCGCGTTAAGTACTGACATGGTAGCATACAAAAGTGGACAAGAGCACTATCGTGTATCAGCCCGATGCTATGGTTATTATATTTGAGTGAACCATTGGTACTTTTTTCGTCTGCAGAATGACTTGACACATTTTGTAATTTAATATTAAACATGGAATTTTCGTAAAATTTTTCGTGAATGAATGACCATAAGGATATCACAAATGATGATGTCGCGTTCGGTAATTATATTAAAGAATCAAAATGGAGGCAAATCCACCATCTTTGAGAAATGTTTGTCTGTGGGTGCGTCGGTGGGTGCGTACGTTATGGCTGTGGAGCCTAAACCACCATGTCGATTTTGACGAAATCTAAAACTAAGGCCTATAAAAAAACTTGATCGGTAAAACAAGCTTCTCATTAAAATCGGCCCAAAGGGGCCCAAACTAGGGGCGTTATTTTGGAAGCAAACATTGAAATTTTAACCCAAACTAATTTCCCTTGGTGAAAAGTTAGTAAACATTTCTAAATTGGAAATTGCCGGAACTTTTACTTATAATTGATAAAGAACAAAAATTTAACGTGACCAACTTATTGGTTCCCAAAATTGGTGAAAAATTGAAAATCGATTTTCTCAAAATGTGCTCCCACCTTTTTTTATTTTTTGAAATGATACATATAGTTCATTAAAAACTATTGACACTACATTTATTTCTCTATTTCCCATAGTGAAAGGGGAGGTAAAAACTGAGCCGAGCCACATGAATGATGTCGATGGTGGGAGTCGGTCGCTGTGCAGCACCACAAATAATAATAATAAACATTTCAAGTTCCAATTATCAAAGACCTTTTCATAACTAGGTAATTGTCGTCTAATTTGGTTTCCGTCCTGATTCACAGCTTGTTTACACTGTTTCTATGGTGATTCTACAAAATGTATAAATAAATTCAAAAAAATTATGAATTGAACAAAATTTAATTATACTGTTATCCAACAACTTTACAGGATTTGGTTTTCATTTATAAGCACCTTAAAGTTGCTCCTCTAAAATTATCTAAAATGAACTTATATAAAACAACCTATTTAGTATACTTAATATCCAATTTATATAAGCGCCCTCAAAAAATTAAGAAACTAACAAAGCAATGCATTAGGAAAATAAATTATTATCAGTTAATAAGCAAAACTTAAAAATATACGTGCTGATAATTAATGGTACAATCAACAAACTCGCGCATTCTTTCGCATTCATCTGTTTTTTGAACAATCTTGGCTTCACAAAAGTCCAACATTTCAGTTGACACTTTTTCAGCATCTTTGATCAATTCGGCTCTATTAATCGTACCATCCTTGTTTATAAAATTAAACCCCTTATATACACAGTGAACGAAACACATAGCATTTCTTGTGGGGGGTATTTCATGGTTCTGAAAATATTTGTCTTGTTCCTCTTCCGACACGCCCCATGTTTTCCTACATTCGGGATGCTCCTTCGTGGTACGCTGCCTCCAATTCTCGTAGATCTCCTTGGTCGATTTCTACGAACAAAATAGTGTACAAATGAACAAATTGAACAATCTCTTACCTGGGAGTCAAATGAGTAAACAGATGAAACGGCTACAGCTAACACTACTAAAAGAATTTTGAAAGCCATCTTTTCTTACCAGAGAGCTTGCAAGAGTGACCAGCAAGTCGTTTATGTCTCCTTTTATATGACAGTGTCAAGGTTCTTGTAACAAAATTGTCTACTATATTCAAATTGTTATTATAATTTTTTAATTTTCATTTCTAATCAGTTCTCATCAAAAACGAACATTATGGAAATTCAATTGCAATCGACTATGTAATTAACAAAAGTCCAATTCTCACGATAACTTTGCAACCTTTTATGACACATTCAAGACGCTTTGCATATTTTCGAAAATCGCAAAAATAGTGTGCAATGACCTATTTATCTGTTTATATAGCCTGTTTGTAAGATCATCTTCTACACCACCTCATTTGAAGAGTTAATTCGTATCTATACGTAATTTTGTGAAAATCACTTCTCTCTAAGAATCTTAAGTGGACATCGTCAAATTTGATGATCCTTTTCAAGTTTTCAATATTACTTATCTTGAGTATGTGTCCGTGAATTGATTCACCACTTCTTCTCTTCCCAATTTATGAAGCCAAAGCTTCTTCAGCTGTGCCAACTGATGTGATAATGCAATAATCAAGTCGCTAAGGGTTATGACTCTGTTTTAATGTGTCTAGAAGAAATTATAATCAACACTACCCAAACGTAACCTTGTAAGCGCGTAGCAACCCTTTGGTCAATGTGCAATATTGTAATATTTTAAATTTAAAATGTCACTATTGTAAAAGTTCATTGATGAAGTTTTAGTAAGTCGGGAAGGTAAATTACCTTTTGATTTATTCGTTGCGTAATAAAAGCAAGTTTTTCCAAATGAACTCCCAGCAAACACACATATAAAATATACATACAACATATATAAATTGAAGTAAATACCCCTACATATGCTTTATTATATATCAAGTATGTAAGTATTCTTTAATAAAGTTATATAAACCGTATGTCACACAATTACGTATATTTTACATAATATATAATACATAATACTTACAGATATTCTGTATACATAAATTCATATAATATATACATATAGATGATTACATATTACCCATGAAATTTATGTGCTGTCATAATTACATGATTAGATTTATGTACCTTATATGTAAAATATTATATGTAATATTACTTATTTGTTATGTATGCCTTCTGTAATATAATTAGAAATTATCATTACATTACATAAATATTGTATGGTCGAAAATAAAGTCCGTTTCTATTTGCGCCTCATAAGTAATAGCATGCGCGTGTTTTCTATAACGCCAAAAATTGTAGTTCACGTACCTTTAATATTAGATCCGTATCGACTAAAATGCGTCTAATTTATATAGAAAATAAATAATAAAAATAAATTAAATCCTGGTCATTTTTAACATAAAGTTAAAGAAAAGTTGAATAAGACTTCACTCAACGGTATAATCAAACAAAATTTAAACTAATAACGCGAAACAGCGCAATATTACGCAGTACGAAATAAAAAGAAGGGATGTAACAGATTAGCGCAGTGGTAGAATGTCGGATTTCAGAATTTGCAACGCCCACCCGCAAACGTTCGAATCCGGTTAAGGGAAACCTTCAAGCAAGTATATCATAATAAATTGTCTGCTTTCAGTTCAGGTAAAAACGGGTTCATGCAAGAATTAAGTACAGTTGCACGTAAAATGTAGTTTTTCCATTTTTTGTATGCAACTGCTTAAATAATTTTTACATTGATAATAATTAAATTACATTATGCTCGAGTAGCTGCCATTTTGGTCATCGCAACGCTTTTACAACGAATATTTTTTATGTAAATGTTACATAAAATATACATAAAACGTAGAAGAATTTACATCTAATAGACATATACATTATTTTGAAAATTGCTGACATCCTGACATTAAATATCTCTTAATTTTCTTCCAGTTTATATAAACCTAAAAGCTCTTACATAATTTAAATGTATTTTATATATAAATGTGTTTGCTGGGACTCTTAAAAAAGTTACAAAATAAAAGGAGGACGCTGAGAAATATGGGAATTGACATTTTTACTTTCCCGTGCATATAGACACGTGTTGAATACTACACATAGGGAAAGTAATGTAATTGAAAAAAAAAATCGAACTCGAAGGTTTGATGAATCTCGACGTTTTGAGTCCCTTTGAGTCCAAAACCACCATCTTTGTTTTTGTATTTCTATGTTGTTAATTTACAGTCTCCTCAGTCGTGAGTAATTATACAGGGTGAATGAGACCACCCGTATCAGTCTTTTATTTAAAGAACGGTGAGTCGTAGAGAGGTCGGGTAAAAAAAGTGATTATAAAAGCCATAATAAAGAATCGAATGGTGATATCATTATTTCTCGGAAAAGTCAGCATTCCTCCAGAAGGCCTCCAACTCCAAAATTTTAAATGGCACCATAAGTCGAAAAAGGTATTGTTTAAAAGATTGTTAAAAAAGAAGAAACTTTTATAGAAAAAATTATTTTATTACTGCCACCCCTTTTCAGTAATATTCGACTAAAGTTATTAAATTTGAAATTCACTGTTAACAAGAAACATTGAAAAGTCGGCTTTTAAAATCTAGTTACCAAAGTTACAAAAGAATTAGGTACATACCTCTAGGAGTTATTCCTAGAGCGTAGCAACTTTAGCGTAGCGATACCAAAATGCAAAGAGACGTATAACACGTTTTAATGGTATTTAGAATAAGCAGATGATTCTAAATAGGCACTAATATTTGTAGAAAACTTTCACTTAGAGACGATAAATATCGATATTAGAAACTTGTAAAATTTTCGTAGCACTTAGTAACGTTTTGTTAGAAAGCAAAGTATGAAAAGATACGCGGTTGAAAATCGAGCTGCTATTTATATCAGCGCGAAGATATGTTTTAGTGAAGTACTGGTTCCGTAGAAAAGATAAAATATTTTATTTAGGTAGCTATGGATCAACCAATCAGAGACTAATTGACTACATTGACAGCCAATAGAATAATAATTTATAATGCAATTTATAGCAATTGTTTTCTCCGCAGAGTAGAAAATCTGTAACAGCACAAACGAAAACGATGTGGTTAGAAATAACGCTTCGCGTAGAATAGAGCAAATAGCGGAGGAAAAGGTAGTACCAAAAGTATTGAAAGTGAACTCCATTAACCTTCGAATGGCCAACCTATTTTTGGTTACACGGATGCTCAAGGTGGGGTCCAAGCGGACCCCAAGGTTTTTTCGCCCTGGGCCTCTATTTTATCTTGTTGTTCATTGTAAATTGAAGTATTTGTTTATAATAAGCATCAAAGTATATCAGACTAAAAAGAATAGCGAAAATTTGAATAAACCTTTACACAAACAAACAATAACAAACATTTCGTTACATGGATGGCCAAGGTGAGGTCCAAGCGGACCCCAAGCAACAATTAATTAATTTCTAAAAAACGAAAATATTTTGGCGCAAAATCGTTATATGAGGGTATGTATAAATGATAAATATTCAGCTAGAAACAACCTCAAACCGATTTTCTTGCTACTAAAATAGCTACGACACAAAAAATAGGTCTGGGATCCGATTGGACCCCACCTTGGCCATCCGAAGGTTAACAAAATATTGAATTAAGAAATTCGTAATCTGTAATTCTTACTAAAATCAATAGAATTGACCTTTGCGAATTAAGCGAATAATCGAGGGAGGTAACAAACAAAAATTTAACGTGACCAATTTATTGGTTCCCAAAATTGGTGAAAAATTGAAAATCGATTTTCTCAAAATGTGCTCCCACCTTTTTTTATTTTTTGAAATGTTATACATATAGTTCATTAAACACTATTGACACTACATTTATTTCTCTATTTCCCATAGTGGAAGGGGAGGTAAAAACTGAGCCGAGCCACATGAATGATGTGAATGGTGGGAGTCTGTCGCTGTGCAACACCACTCCTACAGAAATAATAATAATAAACATTTCAAGTTCCAATTATCAAAGACCTTTTCATAACTAGGTAATTGTCGTCTAATTTGGTTTCCGTCCTGATTCACAGCTTGTTTACTGTTTCTATGGTGATTCTACAGAACGTATAAAATAATAAATTCAAAAAAATTATTAATTGAACAAAATTTAATTATTATACTGTTATTCAACAACTTTACAGGATTTGGTTTTCATTTATAAGCACCTTAAAGTTGCTCCTCTAAAATTATCTAAAATGAACTTATATAAAACAACCTATTTAGTATACTTAATGTCCAATTTATATAAGCGCCCCCAAAAAATTAAGAAACTAACAAAGCAATGCATTAGGAAAATAAATTATTATCAGTTAATAAGCAAAACTTAAAAATATACGTGCTGATAATTCATGGTACAATCAACAAACTCGCGCATTATTTCGCATTCATCTGTTTTTTGAACAGTCTTGGCTTCACAAAAGTCCAACATTTCAGTTGACACTTTTTCAGCATCTTTGATCAATTCGGCTCTATTAATCGTACCATCCTTGTTTATAAAATTAAACCCCTTATATACACAGTGAACGAAACACATAGCATTTCTTGTGGGGGGTATTTCATGGTTCTGAAAATATTTGTCTTGTTCCTCTTCCGACACGCCCCATGTTTTCCTACATTCGGGATGCTCCTTCGTGGTACGCTGCCTCCAACTCTCGTAGATCTCCTTGGTCGATTTCTACGAACAAAATAGTGTACAAATGAACAAATTGAACAATCTCTTACCTGGGAGTCAAATGAGTAAACAGATGAAACGGCTACAGCTACTACTAAAAGAATTTTGAAAGTCATCTTTGGTTACCACAGAGCTTGCAAGAGTAACCACCAAGTCGTTTATGTCTCCTTTTATATGACACTGTCAAGGTTCTCCTGGCAAAATTGTCTACTGTATTCAAATTATTATAATTTTATAATTTCCATTTCTAATAAGTATAAGTAGGTCTGTGACCTATTTATCTGTTTATGTAGCCTGTTTGTAAGATCATCTTCTACACCACCTCATTTGAAGAGTTAATTCGTATCTATAGACAATTTTCTGTAAATCACTTCTCCCTAAGAACCTTAAGTGGGCATCGTCAATTTTGATGATCATTTTCAATTCTTCAATATAATTATCTTGGGTACGTGTCCGTGCTTTGATAGACCACTTTCCAATTTATGAAGCCAAAGCTTCTTCAGCTGTGCCAACTGATGTGATGTGATGATTCAATAATCAAGTCGCTAAGGGTACAAGAAATATACTAGACTCTCTTTTAATGTATCTAGAAGAAATTATAATCAACATTACACAACCGTAAACTTGTAACCGCGTAGCAACCCTTTGGTCAGTGTCCAATCGTAATATTTTTTAAAACTATTGTAAAATTTCATTGATGAGGCTTTTAGTAAGTCATGAGGGTAAATTTCCTTTTGATTTATTCGTTGGGAAGTGAACGTGAATTTTTCCAAATGAACTCTTGAAAAAGTTACAGAATAAAAAAAGAAGGACGCTGAGAAATATGGAAACAAAATAATAATAACAACAAATGACGCTAAAGAACACAGAGGTTGTTGTTAAAAAGGAGAAAACTGTGAAGTGGATTCAAAGTGAAAATTCGATTAATTTGAGAAAAATAATGAAGGAAGCAGAAAGAAATAGAACAGATCTTACACATCATGAGCGACCAATGTCTAGCACAAGATGGCAATAAGTAATGTTCAACTTGAAATGGTGGCAATGAAGATACACAAAACAAAAGAAAATGGTACTGATGAATAGCATAAATCAAGAAACGATCAATGTTTAATTTCAAAAAAATAGAAAAACAAATTTAAATCGAAATAGGTAATTGTGCCGTTTTAAATTTTTTTTTACTTTAGTCGATTTAGGGATTCTTGTGGTGGTTGGTAATTCCTTATTTTAAAAATTTGATCCAGTCGTCTTTTGTTTTATTCAAATTCTGTCACACGAATATGGAAGACAAAGCAGGATAATTTTGTATGTACGCCCCCTGAAATACGCGAACTTGACAAAAATACGGTCGCAAATTTGCTTCGCGATAAATCCTCTACAGACTGTTCTCCTTGGCACATTATTTGAAATTCAATTTAACTTTTTCTAACCGATTCACCATTTCTTATCATTCATTACCACCATGCCTAAATAAGGTTGAACAGCGAAATTAAAAAGCCTTATCGTGCGACAAATCAATAAATTAATATGGCTGCCAATAGATTGATCTAGGACCTCTCTCGTGTCTTAGTGTCGTTGAGAATGGAAGAAAACGTCTTTTCTACTTACACCAAAAGAACGGTTACGTTCATTCTGCCTTTACGACTCTAGGTTTCCTCGCAGACGCCATTGTAACCCGCTAGCTATCCTGTACACACGAAGGACGTTATCGACGATTATATTTGGCCGTAGAGGCAGACCTTTCAATAATTTGTCGTTTTCCATAGATCATCATAATCTTCTTTTAGTGATTGGTATGAAATGTAGTGCAATCATTTCTCTGCGATAATGTCACTTATACAGGGTGGCCAATTGAAAAGGTAACACGCCTGTTTTGGGACACTTAGACAAGTTTCTTAAACAAACGCTCGGACACGTCGATTTTCTATTTTTGGGAGACAACTTTTGATGTCAAATTTGACTTTGTCAGGTCAACCCCCTAACCCCAGCAACCCCTAACTCAATAATTTAAATAGGGAAAAGGAGTCGAGCGACCCCTCATTTGAAGCGTCTTTTAATTCTCTATTCGACAGTACAAATGAAAATTAGTTTTATTCAATTTTTTTTTCGCCCCGATCAAAAGCGCCCTCCAGATTAACTAAGGTGGGGGTATTGTTTAGAAAAAATCCTGAACACGTCACTTTTGACCTTTTGAACGACACGTTTTGATGTCAAATTTGACCTTATCAGGTCAACCCCCTAACCCCAGCAACCCCTAACTCAAGAATTTAAATAGGGAAAAGGTGTCGAGCGACCCCTCATTTGAAGCATCTTTTAATTCTCTATTCGACAGTATGAATGAAAATTAGTTTTATTCAATTTTTTTCCACCCCCATGAAAAGCACCCTCTAGATTAACTAAGGTGAGGGTGTTGTTTAGGAAAAATCCTGAAATGTGCCGTTCAAAAGGTCAAAAGTGACGTGATTCAGGATTTTCCCTAAACAACACCCCCACCTTAGTTAATCGGAGGGTGCTTTTCATGGGGGCGAAAAAAAATTGAATAAAACTAATTTTCATTTGTACTGTCGAATAGAGAATTAAAAGACGCTTCAAATGAGGGGTCCCTCGACTTCCTTTCCCTATTTAAATTCTTGAGTTAGGGGTTGCTGAGGCTAGGGGGTTGACCTGACAAAGTAAAATTTAACATCGAAAGTTGTCCCCCAAAAATAGAAAATCGACGTGTCCGAGCGTTTTTTTAAGAAACTGGTCTAAGTGTCCCAAAACAGGCGTGTTACCTTTTCAATGGGTCACCCTGTATAAGTAGTATTATTACCATAAAGCTACTTAAATAGAATTACTGCGATGACGTCTCTTGGATAGAATGGCATCGTTTGATTTCGTCTCTGTAAAAGCTGTACGATGGAAGATAGCGTCATTGTGAGATAGAGTCACTAGGATAACGCTACCACGATAGTGATTCTGCGATATCATGATTGTAGTAGAACCACTGTGTTAATGATAATACGATAAGTCGTTGCGATATGGTCACTGTAATAGCATGAATGTAATGTAATAGTGTCGATTGGATCACCGCGATTGCTTTATGGCATCAGTGCAATATCGTTTTTTTTTTTTGCTGCGTCTCTGTGATTGTGTCATTGCGATAGTAGTTACCAATGCATTTATATCACCGTGGTCGTGTGACTGCGATAGCATCTTTGTAAAAGTGTCACTGCGAAAGATGTGACATTTATTAATGCTAAACGAGCTACCGTATCTGATTTAAAAAAGCAACACTAAGACTTGGAGTGATCAAGTTTGACAATGAGACTCTAAAAACCTCGTTAGTTATTGGCTTGAGTGTTTTCCTATCATCTTTAGAAGGTTACCGGCGCACTTGGTTGTCAAGAAGTGATTTGGCAGCTTCCTCAATAATTAGTCCTTACACAAAGATTTTGCTACCATTTGTTAGAGGAGCTTCATAGGTATAAGTAAAAAATTTCAAGTTAGCGAAAGACCAAAAGTGTTGTATTTTCAGTGGGAACATAGATTTTGGCGCATTCTTTGAGCTCCGGGGAAAGACATAGGCTTTATTTCATCGCAATAGGTTCACAAAAAGCCAAGTTATGATCATTAAAAGTTTAGAAAGTATAATGTTTGCATGTGTGTATAGGTTATAGGTTCGTCAAAAAGTGTTTTTTTATATCTGGATTGTCAAACATAAGGTGTCTAGAAAAATAAAATATTTAAAAAAAAAGTAATAAAGGACCCAGGTGAAGGAACTCCCCCCCCCCCCCACCCCATAACAAGAAAAAGCGATAGTTTTTCCCAACGAACTTAAATTTTAAAGACAAAATTATCGTTTTCGAATTTTGAACCATTTTTCACCCAACTTGAAATTACAGTAGTATTTTATTTTTCCTAGACTGGAGAGAACCATCAGCAATTTTATCCACCTCAATCTTTTACTCGACGCGAAAGGGTTCTGAAGGAATTTTCCCATGTGAATTTCGCATGAAAGGAAGAAGAGAAAGACGCAGTATGAGGCGGTGGCCTCTGGACTACGACAACAAGGATTACATATCATGGTCGTTCGTTGAGAACGCTATTGTTGCAATTTGAATCATTCACAATTTAATATTTAAATCGTGTATTATTTTTATTCATTTATTTAAGATCATTCGTGTGTTTAGTTTTTGCAAATATGGGTATAATTAACCCTTGCTCCGAAAATATTTTAAATATCTGTCGCGCCGAAGTGTGAAGATTAATTTTTCTTCTATTTCTAATGTTAACATTAACATCCATAGGAGTTTATGTACATTGATAGGAATTTGGGAGGATTACAAATGGTTACACATTCATGAAACCACCACTCTAAATGGTTCACGGTAAACATTTGGTAACAGAATTCTTATTGAAGATTAAGATATAAAGGTGGACTCTTAAACTCCTATGTTTTTGCGGTCTTCCTATGTGTCTCTTCCCTTCTGTTTTGGTCTACCAAATTTTCCTCGCTGGTTTCTCTTCTATCATTCTTGTGTGTCCAATCCATTGTAATTGTTCTTCTTCTAATTTCTTCTTGAGCCATTTTATCTTCAGATTTTCGCTTGTTATTTCGTTTTTAATTCCGTCCATTTTTGATATTCCTTCAACCCTTCTTAAGTTCTATTCCTGTTAATTTACTTTCCTGTCTTTTTTTAATTCCCACACATATTCTCTGTTCACGTTGTCGAACGCTTTTTCTAAATCTAAATGACATATATATGCTTCTCTGTCATGTCTTAACGTTTTTTTTATATTATTTGCCTTATGCTAAATATGTGGTCTTGTCCTGAATCCACTTTGGCTTTCCTCCAACCTACACTCTATATTTGCTCTTATTTTTCTCCCTATTATACTCTCAATCACCTCTCCTACTGTTGATAATAGTGATACTAACTTCTGTAGAACATTGATTCCGGCCTCCCCCCATCTACTTCAGGTGTTCTGGTTTTATTTTGTCCGATCCTGTCGCTTTCCCATTTTTTATTCTTTTAATTGTTTCTTTTATTTCCTCTCTGCTTATATTTTCTTGCTCATCTTCTATTATGCTTTTTTTGTTTTCTTTAATTTAGCTTTTTCTTCTACTTCTACAGCTCTTCAAAGTATTTTCTCCATCTTTTCATTATTTGTCTTACTTCTCCTATGATGTTTCCTTTCTTGTCCTTTACTTGCTTTAGTATCGTTTGTTTTCCTTTACCAATTGTTGTATTTCTTGTATCCACCAGCTTGTCTGTTTTCCGATACTATTTATTTTCTTTGTCCACTTTTTGCTGTTTCATTTTTTCTCTTTTCTTCGCTCTTTTCCGTGTTCTGGCGTACTGTTCCTATTACTAGATAGTGATCACTATTTATTTCGAAATTGAACCAACGAGTTCTTCATTTTGTAAGGTGTTTTTATATTTTATTTCTATTGTTGTTTTTATTTGTGCTTGTTTCTTGTCCTTACGAAAGTGGGCGAAACGTTCACATTTTCAACATTGACACGGTCCTACCCCGGAAGTCGTCTTCGTCTCACATCTCATCACATATAGCACGTGGTCCAGTTTCTAATTTTAGATTCAACAAACAATTCAAATGCACACTCGGTCCTTTCTCATTGTATTACGGAAAATGATTGATTTATCAACATCCTATAAATCGTCCTTTTTCTCCTTCCTCCGAATTCAGTTGTTAGTATTTTTTCGTTTCTTCATGTTCTCCTTGTAGAAATGAATTTCCAAATTTTATTTTGTGTATACAACTAGAGATAAATTTAAGATCCCCCAGTCAAGTACCTTGACTGCCAACTGGTGTTTTTTGCAACTTACTGTCTATAGGAAAATTTTGGCGTTGCTTTTTAAATAGAAACTGAAGAAATTCTGATATTAAAAAAGGACTTTAGTACAAATGAAAGTCGAGTAAATTAATGGGTAAAGGAACACTTAACCAAGCGTTGTTTTGAAATAAATAATTTCGTTTACTTTTCTGTGTTATTATTTTAAGTTGGACAGGGTTAAGATTGACATCTGTAATGAAAATAAATAACTTCTGGAATCAATTTCGAAATGAAAACCATTTTACAGTTGCAAAAATGACAAGGCTTTGGTTACTTCAATATCTCGACAGTAGATGAGTATTTAAATAGCCTTTACAAGTGACTGGAAATGGTTATGTTTACACTTTGCTTACTTTATTTTTCGATTCATATAAAATTCATTTGTACATGGATTCTAAATCCAAAAAAGAAGTGAAACTAAAGAGTTGGAATCACTGGGAACCTTCACTATGTTATTTTGAGTTTTTGTATATGTATAATGGTTATCTTAGATTTTTTTTTCTCAAAAACTTAAAACCAAAAAGACCTCGCGCAACTATATGCGGTAAGGAAAGGTGAAGAAGAAGATGCTGTGCAAGGTGATGACCTCTCGACCGCGACAGCGAGAAAACAAATCATGGTCGCCCCTTGGGAACGCTATTGTTCGAATTTCGCTCTTTACTTATTTAATGTAAATCTGTGTATTATTTTCATTCATTTATTTGAGATCATTGTATAAATATGAATATTAAATAACTACTGTCGAAGTTCGTGTATTTTGTTTTTGGAAATATAGTTATACATATTATAATTAATTGACCCTTGCTCTAAAAAGTAATTAAGTAAGTGCCTGTTGCGCTGGACTGAGAAGGTTGATAGCAATGTCCTAGGCGTTAAGGATGCCTTGGAATTTTTCCTTTATTTACATTGCTAATAGCTATCGGAGTTACTATCTACGGTCAGCACACTGTTTGAAAAAACCTATTACACTAAACATTTCAATATTAAATCACATTTTATAACAGTATTCTTATTGGGATCCTAACCAACCCTTAAATTCCCTAGTAAAGCTTGTGGCCACAAGCTTCAAATTCTGGAATGTTGTGTATATGTATATTGGCTCATATTACATTCACTGGAATAGATCTTTCAATTATCAATAGTGTTTTTTGGGGAGCCGGGATCTAGGAACAACAGATTACCACGTACCTCTACGCACATCAACTGCTTTGGTTATAAACACTACTCTTAGATACTAAGGGAATTACACCATCAACCAGGGATCTTTATCGTGGCTAATATCGAACCGACCGGGACCTACGATTTTACTTCCTATTCCGAGAACAAGGCGTGTTTCAGTTTTTTTACATGTGAACCATTGGTTGACTCGGTTGAATAAACAATTTGACTGAAAATAGGAAACTAATACGTTCACAAACAACCATCTGCCGTGATTTAGCCTGTTCTGGCTTTGAATCCACTCCTTCCTTACCCTTTTGACAATCTTTAATAAATTCCTGAAGTTATCAATGCCGGTAGAGTTTGTATACTTATTTCTTTTATTTATTAACCGAATAATGGTTTAAGGAACAACCCTTGTTCATTCACACGGCAAATAGCGGAGATAGTTCTCTTAACAAGGAAAAGGAAGGTTGACGGCCTTGGTACCCCTCGACTCTTCAAAAAACACCTCCAGGTTTTCAAAGTCAGTGAAGTATCTAGGTACTACACTTAACAACGAACTGAAGTGCAGTAAGCACATCCGGGAAAAAGCGGAAAAAGAAAATAGGGTCCCATCACCAAAGGCTGTACACTGTAATTAGACCTATGTTCTGATGGCCTAGAACCATAGCACTTCTCAATCATGTGCAAAGGCTAGCGTGCTTTGCATGCACGGGCGTAATGTAAACAAACCCCACAGCCGTGATGGAAACCCTTCTGAGCCTACCTCCAATAGATCTCCACGTGGGAGAGCTGACCATGCTGGCAGCCTTACGTCTAAAAACAAAGGAGTTGTTGAATAACAGAGGTGTAACTCCCGAATTCTAGAAGAGGCAATTAAGCGGCTGCCTATCATGGAGAGGAGGAAGTTCTTCCACATTTTTCTCGTTGCGGAAGTGGTATCCCAACCTGACATATCCATCTTCACGGATGAATCTCAGCAATGGAAGGATCGGTCGTTTGAAAACTATGTTTAATTGGTTTTTACGTCACCGCTTCGGCAACGAACAGCGATCCTGTGCCAATTAATTGTTGATTTCAAAAAACAGGAGAAAATTTTGGTTTTGGGTTATAATATTACAACGAAGACCTTGTGTAGATCTAATGCTCCTGCGACCTACCGTATTCACGAAAATACAATGTGCTGCAAAATCGTCTCTAGCGTCTACAAAAATCAAATTTTGATAAAAAAAATTTACACTCGTATTAACGAAGTTTCAATTTACAATATACTAAAATTTCATACCATTTGGACCGGTAGTATTGTTTTATGTAGGTATTCTAAACTTAGCGTCGCAAACACCGGAAAACCGGCACTTTGCATCGTTCGACCGTAGATATGCTCCTTAAAGTGCATTTTTAAAAAAAGTTTTACGCCTCAGCAACGTAGAACTAAACAGGCTTTAATCTGACTCGAATCCCATTCGAATCCGCCCAATGGTTCTCTTTTTCAAATTCGATAACATACTTTTTCTATAGGTTTTTTTAGTCGTATTTTTTACAATCGTCTTTAAAATTTAAGTTGATCTTGGGGCAAAGACCAGCGCCTATTCTTGCCATGCGAGGGGCTCGGGTTCAATCTCCCGGGTTCTTCATTCCTTTTTCTTGTTTGAGCATACAAATGTGTAAAAACCGTTTTTTACGAACATATTTATACTTCCCAAGACCACAAAGAATGCAATATCAAACAGTTAAGTGGTTTTACGTCGTGCTGGACCATAGAAATAGACAAACTGACAAGCAGACAGGCAGACAAGCAAACGAACAGACAAACAGACAAACAGACAACAGACAACAGCGCAACTGACAAACAGACAAACAGACAACCAACAATTGCAGGACCACAAAGAATGCAATATCAAACAGTTAAGTGGTTTTTACGTCATGCTGGACCATACAAACAGACAAACTGACAAGCAGACAGGCAGACAAGCAGACGAACAGACAAACAGACAAACAGACAACAGACAACAGCCCAACTGACAAACAGACAAACAGACAACCAACAATTGCATTTTTTAATCTACATCGCTTATGATCTTTTATTACTAATTTCAAACACTTAGATATTTCCTTCATTATGCTACATAATCCCGATTTTGTTGCAAACAGTCAGTGAGCATCGCTGTTGGCTTTGCAACTTTCTTTCCTTAGGCAAGCGACTCTTGAACTTGCTGTGGACATTTATACAAATTTCCTTTTTCAATTATGTATAGGACTGGTTTAAAATGGTGCCCATCCGAATCTGTCGCTTAGGAAAGCGGTTTGCTTAGGAAGTGGACGTATTTTTGCATATTGTGTTTTTCATTTTCAGAACCTTTTTTTTTGACAAATCGAGCTGATTTTGAACATTTCTAGGGCGCATATAATGTATTTTCGGAGATTAAAGTTCTCGAAAACCACCACCGTAAAGGCGCCCTCTGCTTGCAGCTGAAGTTGCACTTGTCTCACCTAATTACCACAATCAAAAGCAGAAGAGGGCAATTTTGTATTTAATGGATATAATAGTATTTTCAAAATCCTACAAGTACTTGTGGGAAGGGCACCCCAACCCCCGCCCCCCCCCTATATAACCAAGCGGGGGAACCTATAAAAGGTTTTACCAAGTCTCGTCATAAAAAAGTATCGTATGATCAAGACGCTTCATTATGTTCCTGAAAAATGAGCTTCGTAAATTTCAAAAAAGGTAAACGAAAGTATGTGAGTGATGATAATTTTGGGTAGGTATGTATTTTCGAAGAAAACTGCCTCTGGCGAAAATTGTATATCTATGGGTTTGTGAAAGAAGAGCAAAAGGCAAAGTCCGTGTTTGTACTGCAGATGAGTGACAATTATAAATCATAAATAAAGTCACATCAAAATTCGACGTTGATTGAAAATTGGGTAAAATCTGTAAACCTTCCCCATGGAATTTATTAAATCACTTAAATTTTACTAACGCTACTAGTTTCGATGTTAAGTCATCATCAATAACTAGTGGTAGTAGTAACTACAGAAACTAATAGTGTCTGTCAAACGATTTAATAAATTCCAAGGTGTTCAGTTCACGATAATATTTTGTTTACTTCACCTAGTAGGGATACCATGAAACGAAGGTTCGAAGAATATTAGCATTAATAGCCACATGACAATTGGACTTTTGTTGCGCAACTTTCAATTTTTTTTTATGTCAATTTGTCAATTCAACATTTCAGGTGTTATACATGACATTTTTGATTTAGATAATTTGGGTACATAATATTTACATTGTTTGTTGTGAAGAATGAAGTTAACACATTTACATATAGTATTATACAGGGTGGCCCATTGAAAAGGTAACACGCCTGTTTTGGGACACTTAGACCAGTTTCTTAAAAAAACGCTCGGACACGTCGATTTTATATTTTTGGGGGAGAACTTTTGATGTCAAATTTGACTTGGTTAGGTCAACCCCCTAGCCCCAGCAATCCCTAACTCATTAATTTAAATAGGGAAAAGGAGTCTAGCGACCCCTCATTTGAAGCATCTTTTAATTCTCTATTCGACAGTACAAATGAAAATTAGTTTTATTCAATTTTTTTTAGCCTCGATGAAAAACACCCTCCAGATTAACTAAGGTGGGGGTGTTGTTTAGGAAAAATCCTGAAACACGTCACTTTTAACCTTTCGAACGGCACATTTTGATGTCACATTTGACTTTGTAAGGTCAACCCCCTAACCCCAGCAACCCCTAACTCAAGAATTTAAATAGGGAAAGGGTGTTGAGCGACCCCTCATTTGAAGGGTCTTTTAATTCTCTATTCGACAGTATGACCGAAATTAGTTTTATTCAATTTTTTCCACCCCCATAAAATGCACCCTCTAGATTAACTAAGGTGAGGGTGATGTTTAGGAAAAATCCTGAAATGTGCCGTTCAAAAGGTCAAAGGTGGCGTGTTTCAGGATTTTTCCTAAACAACACCCCCACCTTAGTTAATCTAGAGGGTGCTTTTCATGGGGGCGAAAAAAATTGAGTAAATCTAATTTTCATTTAGACTGTCAAATAGAGAATTAAAAGACGCTTCAAATGAGGTGTTGCTCGACACCCTTTCCCTATTTAAATTATTGAGTTAGGGGTCGCTGGTGCTAGGGGGTTGACCTGATAAAGTCAAATTTGACATCAAAATGTGCCGTTCGAAAGGTCAAAAGTGGCGTGTTTCAGGATTTTTCCTAAACAACACCCCCACCTTCGTTAATCTGGAGGGTACTTTTCATGGGGGCGAAAAAAAAATTGAATAAAACTAATTTTCATTCATACTGTCACATAGAGAATTAAAAGACGTTTCAAATGAGAGGTCGCTCGACTCCTTTTCCCTATTTAAATTATTGAGTTAGGGGTTGCTGGGGCTAGGGGGTTGACCTGCCAAAGTCAAATTTGACATCAAAAGTTGTCCCCCAAAAATAGAAAATCGACGTGTCCGAGCGTTTTTTTAAGAAATTGGTCTAAGTGTCCCAAAACGGGCGTGTTACCTTTTCAATGGGCCACGCTGTATATACAGGGTGTCGCAGGTTTAATGATCAGGACTTTGACATTTTGTAGAAAAACGCATTTTAAGGTGGGTTGCTCCTATAAACGTAGTTCCTAAAATTCTTTGTTTCTAAGATACAGGGCGTTAAAGTTTTCTAAAAAATAAAGTTTTTATTTATTTATTTCCGAACTGTGGCAATAATTCAAACCAAAATTGGCACACAAGATACAAGGACAGAGGGCCACAAGATTGAATAATATCAATTTTTTTAATCAACCAGTGGCGGAGATATGGGTAATCCGTTCTAATAATTTGATAAATAAAAAGAGTACGGCCCTGAATTAAATATTAGAAATATACTTTTCGATGGAGCATTCAATTCTAAACAAAAAATATCTCTAGACTTTTTTTCGTTCCTGTTACTGTGCGGCCGCAAACTAGATTTTTGTCATTTGTTTCACGAAAAATGTATTTTGGCTGTGTACAAAAATGATGGTTGCCGTGGATCTTATGCTCTGTCCATGTATCTTGTGTGCCAATTTTGCTTTAAATATTTTCAACAGTTCGGAAATAAATAAATAAAACCGTTATTTTTTAGAAAATTGTGACGCACTCTGTATCTCAGAAACAAAGAATTTTAGGACCTATGTATATAGGAGCAACCCACCTTAAAATGTGTTTCTCTACAAAATGTCAAAGTCCTGACCATTAAACCTGGGACACCCTGTATATACCTATTTTGAACATACACCCCAGCAAACACACTTATAAAACTATACATACAACATATATAAGAATGATTGAAGTAAATACCCCTACATATGCTTTTTTATATATCAAGTATGTAAGTGTTCTTTAATAAAGTTATACAGGGTGAGTTTTTTTTCATTATTTGTATGGGGATCTCGGAAACCATAAGAGTTACACATTTGCTTAAATGGGGAAAGATTTGCTTCTTTGGAAGACTAATCCAGATACGCTTTTGTTGATTTAAGAAAATGCATGGCTTACTAGATATTTGTAAAAAAGTAAAATTCTCCAAAATCGTTTCAGCCCTTTAATTCGTTTATTTCTAAAGATAGACAAAAATTGTTCAAATACAATTTGTAGATAATTTTGTGCCGAATAACGTCACCGTACTAGTTTTTTAATTTTGCTTAGCATTTTGAGGTTATGAAGCAAAGTTGAATTTTTTTAAGTGAAAACAATAGTTGGCTATGACGTATTTTAATAGTGCATTTTTTTCTGAGTGTTATGATATAAGGGTTGTATCACTTATTTTGATAAATAAAGGTACAATACACGTTTTCCTATTATTAGGTCTACCAAAAATCATATCCTGCCATGGAAAACAAAAGAAATTTACAGTAAGTGTTCGAAATGTACACAATTATTATCGACACACCTTTAGACTTTTTTGTATTTGGAGGAATAAAAGATGCAGGAGCTGCAGGAAGTTGTTATTAATGCGTTTAGCGGATTAGATGTAAATGGGCGTAAAATTGGGAACGCTGTTAACTCCATGTTGAAAAGGTGTCACAATGTGTATCGATAATAATTTCTTTTGTTTTCCATGGCAGGATATGATTTTTTGTAAACCTAATAATAGGAAAACGTGTATTGTGCCTTTATTTATCAAAATAAGTGATACAAGCCTTACATCATTACAATCAGAAAAAAATGCACTATTAAAATGCGTCATAGCCAACCATGGTTTCCATTTAAAAAATTCAACTTTGCTTCATAACCTCAAAATGCTAAGCAAAATTAAAAAATTAGTACGGTGACGTTATTCGGCACAAAATTATCTACAAATTGTATTTGAACAATTTTTGTCTATCTTTAGAAATAAACGAATTAAAGGGCTGAAACGATTTTGGAGAATTTTAGTTTTTTACAAATATCTAGTAAGCCATGCATTTTCTTAAATAAACAAAAGCGTATCTGGATTAGTCTTCCAAAGAAGCAAATCTTTCCCCATTTAAGCAAATGTGTAACTCTTATGGTTTCCGAGATCCCCATACAAATAATGAAAAAAAACTCACCCTGTATAAACCGTACGTCACAGATTACGTATATTTTACATAATAGTATAGAAACTTACGGATATTCTGTATACAGAAATTCATATAATATATAAATATAGATAATTACATATTACCCATGAAATTTATGTGCTGTCATATTTATATGATTAGATTTATGTACCGGGTGGCCAAATAAGCGAGGTAAGCGGCTTATCTCAGGACCTGCTCATCTGACAACAATGGAATTTTTTTTATTATTATAAATGTGGCCATAAAAAAATTATTTTCAAGTTCCTAGGATGGCCGCTAGGGGGCGTACTTGGTGTAATAGTTCATAAAAGCTTAATTTTCTCGCTTAAAGTCCCAATGAAGTGGGTCTGAAAATATTGCCATGGCAATCTACGATCATTTTTGAATAAAAAACCTTGCATCAATTTTTTTGACAGCTGTCAAATAAAGTGGTGGGGGAAGGTTTTACCCCGAAAAAGAAAAATGCTTGTAGTGTCAGTTTGGCTTGGCCGATTTTACTGAAACAACTTTTGATTAAAATAGCATTTTTGGAAGTATTTTTCTATAAAAATAAAACAACAATATATTTTTCCATTGTTCTGCAGGAGGGCGTTGATATATAACTTACCCTATTTCTTTAAATATCTCTAAAAAGTTAAATAAAATCATATATTTTTTCTTACGATAATAAGTAGAGCACTAAAAACTAAAAAAAAATAGTGAAAACCGCAAAACGATATCTCTATTTATAACGAAGGTATTAACAAAAATGTTTAAATATCGTTATGGCCACATTTATAATAATAAAAAAAATTCCATTGTTGTCAGATGAGCAGGTCCTGAGATACAGTCGCTTACCTCGCTTATTTGGCCACCCGGTACGTTACATATATGTAAAATCTTATATGTAACAAGTATTACATATTTTTTATGTATGCGTTCTGTAAATATAATTATAAATAAATTATGATTACATATATTATATTGTCGAAAATAAAAGTCCGTTTCTTTTGCGCCACATAATTAATCGCAGGCGCGGGTTTTCTATAATGCCAAAAATTGTAGTTCACATACCTTTAATATTAGATCCGTATCGACTAAAATGCGTCTAATTTATATAGAAAATAAAATAATATAAAATAAATTAAATCCTAGTCATTTTTAACATAAAGGTAGTTATAATCATTGAATAAGACTTCACACAACGATATAATCAAACATAATTTAAACTCGCGAAACAGCGCAAAGTTAGGAAGAAAGAAATAAAAAAAATGTTTCAGATTAGCGTAATGGTACAATGTCGGATATAAAGAAAACGCATGTCGGATTTCAGAATTTGCAACGCCCACCCGCAAACGTTCGAATCCGGTTAAGGGAAACTTTTCAAGCAGTATATCATAATAAACTGTCGGCTTTCAGTTCAGGTAAAAACGGGTTCGTGCAAGAATTAAGTTAATTAAAAGTACAGTTGCACGTAAAAATGTAGTTTTTCCATTTTTTTGTATGAAACTACTTAAATAATTTTTTACATTGGTAATAATTACATTATGCTCAAGTAGCTGCCATTTGGTCATCGCAACGCTTTTACAACTATTTTTTATGTAAATATATATAGGTACATAAAACGTATATAAATTCATGTGCTACAGATATAAAAGAATTTACATCTAATAGACATATATATTATTTTGAAAATTGCTGCCATCCTGACATTAAATATCTCTTATTTTTCTTCCAGTTTTATATAAATCTAAAAAGCTCTTATATAATTTATATGTATCTTATATATAAATGTGTTTGCTGGGACATGAATACATATTAACTTGTGCTTGATGTGTGGAGGCCGGTAGTGGTGGCCTTAATGGGTTTAAGGAAATGGCCTTAATTAATTTTCCTCGTCTTGGATAATATCTTGGGGAAGCTTTTTCTTCAGTCTTTGATTAATGTTGATCTGACCAAGGTTATAATATATTGCTCCTTCGCATTTGTTAATATTTAAGAAGAAGTTCTTTGTGCTCGTGATGAGATAGTTTTGAATTGATGATACTCCTAGCTCATGGTGCAGCTGTGTATTGCGAATGTACCATGGAGCATTTACCGCAACAACTTTCAATTTAAAATGATGGATTTGGATTTGCGTAATATTTAAAGCAAGATAATTAAAGTGAGAACAGGAAATAATAAGATTCTAATATAATTTGAATCTTTGAGAAGTTTCTCAAAGATTTGAATACAGTAGATAATTTTTCAACAGGAACCTTGACATTATTATATAAGAGGAGACATAAAGGACTTGCTGGTTACTCTTGCAAGCTCTGTGATAACCAAAGATGGCTTTCAAAATTCTTTTAGTAGTAACTGTAGCCGTTTTATCTGTTTACTCATTTGACTCCCTGGTAAGAGATTGTTCGATTCGTTCCTTTGTACACTATTTTGTTTGCAGAAATCGACAAAGGAGATCTACGAGAGTTGGAGGCAGCGTACCGAGAACGACCATCCCGAATGTAGGAAAATATGGGGGGTGTCGTTAGAGGAACAAGACAAATTCTTTCAACTGCATGAAGTACCCGACTCAAAAAATGTTATGTGTTTCCTTCATTGTATATATAATGGGTTTAATTTGTTAAACAAGGATGGTACGATTAATAGAGCCGAATTGATCAAAGTAGCTGAAAAAGTGTCAACCGAAATGATGGACTATTGCGACACCAAGATTGTTCAAAAAACGGATGAATGCGAAAGGATAAATGCATTTGTTGATTGTACCATGAATTATCAGCACGTAGATTTTTAAGTTTCGCTTATTAGCTGATAATTTACTTGCCTCATGCATCGCTTGTTTGTTTCTTAATTTTTTGAAGGTGCTTAATGTATAAATTGTATATAGTTGTTTTATTATACAAGTTTATTAAAATTTTCCAAGTACGACGCCATCACTGATCAACAGATACACATAGCGAACATGACTCATTAAAATGCTTACAGATTCCCAAAATATTCAACAAACACACAACACATGGTTTCGGTAATTTATAATTACCATTATTCGTAATTTTACTAATTGTCTTTCAACGCTGGAAAATCCAGGCAAATCGTTTATTAATAATTTCAAACACTTAGATATTTCCTTCATTATGCTACATAATCACGATTTTGTTGCAAACAGTCCGTGAGCATCGCTGTTGGCTTTGCAACTTTTTTTCCTTACGCAAGCGTCTCTTGAGCTTGCTGTGGACATTTGTACAAATTGCCTTTTTCAATTATTTATAGGAGTGATTAAAAATGGTGCCCATCCAGATCTGTCGCTTAGGACCCAGCAAACACACATATAAACTATATATACAACATATATAAGATTGAAGTAAATACCCCTACATATGCTTTTTTATATATCAAGTATGTAAGTGTTCTTTAATAAATTTATATAAAGTTACATAAACCGTATGTAACAGATTACGTATGTTTTACATAATAGTATATAAACTTACGGATATTCTGTATATAGAAATTCGTATAATATATATATATATATATAGATAATTACATATTACCCATGAAATTTATGTGCTGCCATATTTATATGATTAGATTTATGTACGTTCCCAGCAAACACACTTATATATAAAATACATATAAATTATGTAAGAGCTTTTTAGATTTATATAAAACTGGAAGAAAAATAAGAGATATTTAATGTCAGGATGTCAGCAATTTTCAAAATAATATATATGTCTATTAGATGTAAATCCTTCTAAATGAATTTATATACGTTTTATGTATATTTTATGTAATATTTACATAAAAAATATTAGTTGTAAAAGCGTTGCGATGATCAAAATGGAAGCTACTCGAGCATAATGTAATTATTACCAATGTAAAAAATCATTTAAGCAGTTCTATACAAAAAAAGGGAAAAACTACATTTTACGTGCAACTGTACTTTTAATTATATTTAACTTAATTCTTGCACGAACCCGTTTTTACCTGAACTGAAAGCCGACAGTTTATTATGATATACTTGCTTGGAAAGTATCCCTTAACCGGATTCGAACGTTTGCGCGTGGGCGTTGCAAATTCTGAAATCCGACATTCTAACACTGCGCTAATCTGTAACATCCCTTCTTTTATTTCGTACTTCGTAACTTTGCGCTGTTTCGCGTTATTAGTTTAAATTTTGTTTGATTATACCGTTGAGTGAAGAATTATTCAATAATTATACTATCTTTAACTTTATGTTAAAAATGACCAGGATTTAATTTATTTTTTGTTATTTATTTTCTATATAAATTAGACGCATTTTAGTCGATACGGATCTATATTAAAGGTACGTGAACTACAATTTTTGGCGTTATAGAAAACACGCGCGTACGATTATTTATGTGGCGCAAATAGAAACGGACTTTATTTTCGACCATACAATATATGTAATGTAATGATAATTTCTAATTATATTTAGAGAAGGCATAGATAAAAATTAAGTAATATTACATACAATATTTTACATATAACGTACATAAATCTGATTATGTAAATATGACAGCAAATGAACTTCATGAGTGATATGTAATTATCTATATGTATATATTATATGAAATTCTGTATACAGAATATCCGTAAGTTTCTATAGGTACTATTATGTAAATTATTCGTAATTGTGTGGCATACGGTTTATATAAGTTTATTAAAGAATACTTACATACTTGATATATAAAAAAGCATATGTAGGGGTATTTACTTCAATTTATATATGTTGTATGTATATTTTATGTGTGTTTGCTGGGTTATATGTAAAATCTTATATGTAAGAAGTATTACATATTTTTATGTATGCCTTCTCTAAATATAATTATAAATTAACATTACTAATATTATATTGTCGAAAATAAAAGTCCGTTTCTATTTGCGCCGCATAATTAATCGCACGCGCGGGTTTTCTATAAATTGTACTTCACGTACCTTTAATATTAGATCCGTATCGACTAAAATGCGTCTAATTTATATAGAAAATAAATAATATAAAATAAATTAAATCTTGGTCATTTTTAATATAAAGGTAGGTATAATCATTGAATAAGACTTCACTCAACGATATATTCAATCATAATTTCAGCTCGCGAAACAGCGCAAAGTTAGGAAGAACGAAATAAAAAAAAGAAATGTTTCAGATTAGCGCAATGGTACAATGTCGGATACAAAGATAACACATGTGGGATTTCGGAATTTGGCACGCCCACCCGCAACGGTTCGAATCCGGTTAAGGGAAACTTTTCGAGCAAGTAATATCATGATAAACTGTCGGCTTTCAGTTCAGGTAAAAACGGGTTCGTGCAAGAATTAAGTTAATTAAAAATACAGTTGTCGTAAAAATGTAGTTTTCCCATTTTTTTGTATGAAACTGCTTAATTATTTTTTACATTGGTAATAATTACATTATGCTCCAGTAGCTGCCATTTGGTCATCGCAACGCTTTTACAACTAATATTTTTTATGTGAATATTACATAAAATATACATAAGACGGTTATAAATTCATGTACTACAGCATATATAGATATTATTTTGAAAATTGGTGACATCCTGACATTAAATATCTCTTATTTTTCTTCCAGTTTTACATAAATCTAAAAAGCTCTTATATAATTTATATGTATTTTTCATATAAATGTGTTTGCTGGGGATTTGCCTAGGAAGTGGACGTATTTTTGCATATTGTGTTTTTCATTTTCAGAACCTTTTTTTTTGACAAATCGAGCTGATTTTGAACATTTCTATGGCGCCTATAAAACATTTTCGAAGATTAAGGTTCTCGAAAACCACTACCGTAAAGGCGTCCTCTGCTTGCAGCTCAAGTTGTCTCACCTAATTACCACAATTAAAAAACAGAAGAGGGCAATTTTGTATGTTAGGTTTCATGCACTTAATAAAACAAAACACAGCTGAACTATGTTATTTAATGGATATAATAGTATTTTCAAAATCCTAGAAGTAGGTACTTGTCGAACATTACGTTAGACTTTCAAAGAGCACAAAAAGTAACAAACAACCAAGCCGGATACAAATTGTATCGTATTTCGTTCCCAATCATTTACATAAGACATTATGCAAATTCATTTCCATTACTTAAAATCTAAAAGTAATTAGCTGAAGTCCAATTCTACGAGGCCACTTTTTTTGCGTAGGTATTTATTATGAATTGTAAGAAGTTTTCTTCCTACATCTGTCCGTCTGAGCTCCCTTTTGATCTTTTGCAGTACATTTTGTACCAAACGCTTCTTAAAAGTTTGTTTTAAAATAAAGTATTTCTTTATAATGTATATCGTGAGAAACTGTATTGCGCGTTTAGAGCGGACGTTTCTATTCCCTGGTTCATGGATCATCATCGTTTCCAGACACTCATGGCCTCCAAGTAGCACTATTTACTGGCGTTAGCTTGGCGCAATATTGGCTCAATATAGAGAGATTGGGACAATATTGTGGAACTGCAGTCAATATTTTAAAGAATATATTTCTGTAATATTATACAAATATTGGAAATAAAATATATTTAGTGAATATAATAACAATATTTGCAATATTTATTAGAGATTGTCATTTAATGTATTAGTAGATTTATCCAGCTATCTTTGTGACATCCATATGCAAAATTTCTGTCGACTCTTTGACATCCGCTGACGTTGTGACATCCAAAAACGGATGTCACAACGGAATTTGATGTAAATTATGTCTAGTGGATGTCACGACGCTGTTGGCGAAAATTCAGATGGATGTCAAAATGTCGTTTTTTAAAATTGATAGGTTCTTCTGTATATCGTATAGGGGGCGCATCGGAGAGTTGGTTTTGTATATTTCATTATTATGCACCACGGTATATGTGACATCCTTCTTTTTAAAGAGTATATTTTTTCTCATGTGGTGTACTTTGTGACGACATAAACTTGACAACAGTGTTAGTGTTATGTTACATGCCTGTGTTGAAGGTTAAAGGTCATTTTTCTCCATTTGAATAATAAATTTAAAAATGCTGATAGGATAGAACTGATATTGGACAGGATACGCACTTTTATATTAAAGAATTGTACCTAATTATATGTCTATAGTTTTGAAAACTGGTGGTTTTGTTATAAATAAGTATCACAATTAACGACTAGTATTTATTATAAGTGGGCCTTAGCCTTTTTCCCTTGTATCTTTAAAATATAATAATAATCGTCTTTATTAAGGTTCTGGTGAACATGAATAACAAAACAAAATATGCTCATAGAACATAGATGATACGCAGAAATTCAAATAGACATGAAGTAACTAAAAAAAAAAACATCACAAATACCACAAATACATGAGGCGAAGTTTAGCAATAAGCTATTCTGCCACTGCCACTGTATCAAAATGTACATTATTTTGAAAAAAGTAAAATAAATTTCATAGCTTTCAGGGTGTTCCGTTGGTTGGGGCGATATAAAAAAATAAAATTGATGATGGTTCCTCGGAGACGAAACGTCGAATAAAAAATTGGACAACGCCATCTAATGGAATTCAAAAAGTGGCAATGAAGAAGTATCTTTGGTTTTTAACTTTCAAAATAAAGGAAGGAATTACGAAATAAGAAAAACCCAAAAATCGCATTTTGTTTTAAATCTCGGAAACGATAAACAATAAAGAACTTTTGCAAACTACATGTGAACATGCCCTAAATTATACAACTTTTTTCTAATTTAACGACCTTCGTATCTCTTACCGTTTTCAAGATCCCCATGAAGTTCATCCTTATCTTGGGCACGTTGTATTTTTAAGTAGTCTTCAAACCATCATGTTTTTCCCTAAGCCTTCATTTAATTTCCATTGTTAATTTATGCTTGCAAATGAAACCAGTAAGGTTTTCGAAACATGTCGCCATTACCCCCATAATGTAACCTTCAATTTTTCAATTTTGGTTTATAATCATACTTTATGATTTATTTTATTTATTATTTTATTTATGGTTTATCTCGGTAATTTATGCCACTCGCCTGCGTCTCGTGGCCATAAACTTACCTCGTGAATAATAGCCATTATTATACGCTCGTTGAATAATATACTATTTTGATTGAGGTTGCTCGTCACAGTAGGCTATCATTGGATAAGCTGTGACGGCGCCCACAATTTTCAACTTTTTATACCTGCTTTTTGTTTACGTGACATCGGGCGACTCTTATGATTATGACCATCGATGATATGACACAAAATCCTCGATATCTCGTTCTAGTGAAAAACGACCTCGACCGCGAAGGACTCGGTTCCTTCTAAATCCGACTATCGACTCTCCTTTTCAATCGCACCGGTCGGGATCGCGGGGGTTCATCCGTCTTCGGACCAACATCGTACATAGCTATCGTATTTCTTCGATTGAACACTTCCAAAGATTTTTCGTCAACCGCCACCCGCGGAAACTCTTTGTTTCCTTCAGCGACGTCAACCTGTGAAAAAACCTCGGGTCCAGCACCTCCCGAATCGGAGAAGATACCAGGAGCTCTTTTTCAATCAGAGTGACAGAGTTTGCATTTTTTTTTCAAATCAACTATACAGTGCTCGCCAAAAAGTCGGCACCAAAGGGACTTTTTTTTAATTTTTGATTTTTTAAAAAAACTTTTCACGGCAATAATTTGTGCTAGTCTGAAAACCTATTTAGCCCCTATCAGATATACCGAGTGATTTTTACTTAGCTAGGAAATGGCGTTTTTCGAATTTGTCCAAATTCGAAAGTGCTATTTTTTGTAAATTAAGCAAGTTGTCCGACCTCCGCAACGTCACTCAAGCCATCCCACACGTGAGATAAACCTGAGGATGCTGAACGGGGAAGCGGCTTTAATCTTAGCCATGTCCGGCCAGGAATCTCCCAACATGGATCGTCTTAATTCGACAAGTACGGAACACTCATAAAGCCATATCTCTTTGAAATCAAAAGTTTTTTACTGCATTTTCGAATACAACCTATTTAGTTACGAAAATTTCCCAAATAACATTTTTTGCTCAAACGAAGTTTTTAGCTCCCAGCTCAAGCTGTCGCCATATCTCTTTGAAATCAAAAGTTTTTTACTGCATTTTCGAATACAACCTATTTAGTTATGAAAGTTTCCCAAATAACATTTTTTACTCAAACGAAGTTTTTAGCTCCCAGCACAAGCTGTCACCATATCTCTTTCAAATCAAAAGTTTTTTACTGCATTTTCGAATACAACCTATTTAGTTATGAAAGTTTCCCAAATAACATTTTTTACTCAAACGAAGTTTCTAGCTCCCAGCACAAGCTGTCACCATATCTCTTTCAAATCAAAAGCTTTTTACTGCATTTTCGAATACAACCTATTTAGTTATGAAAGTTTCCCAAATAACATTTTTTACTCAAACGAAGTTTCTACCTCCCAGCACAAGCTGTCACCATATCTCTTTGAAATCAAAAGTTTTTTACTGCATTTTCGAATACAACCTATTTAGTTATGAAAGTTTCCCAAATAACATTTTTTACTCAAACGAAGTTTTTAGCTCCCAGCTCAAGCTGTCGCCATATCTCTTTGAAATCGAAAGCTTTTTACTGCATTTTCGAATACAACCTATTTAGTTATGAAAGTTTCCCAAATAACATTTTTTACTCAAACGAAGTTTCTAGCTCCCAGCACAAGCTGTCACCATATCTCTTTGAAATCAAAAGTTTTTTACTGCATTTTCGAATACAACCTATTTAGTTATGAAAGTTTCCCAAATAACATTTTTTGCTCAATCGAAGTTTCCAGCTCCCAGCACAAGCTGCCTATATCTCTTTGAAATAAAAAGTTTTTAACTGCATTTTCGAATACAACGCATTTAGTTATGCAAGTTTCCCAAATAACATTTTTTGCTCAAATGAAGTTTCTAGCTCCCAGCACAAGCTATCGGGACTTTTTTTAAATTTTTGATTTAAAAAAAAACTTTTTAAATTAGAGTTTTTAGACGCCACGTAAGTAGATCTTCATTATCATTGAAAAACATTAATTCCCCCACAAAGTATCTTGCACCAAAAACGTAAAGATTATGCAACAATATTAATTATAATTGTTGTACGGCAGATGGGTAATTATTTGGTGAATAAAGGTTATACGTAGCTGCCAAATTTGGAGTTCATAAATTATCGTCGAATATGGTGACGTTCTTGTAAATCTGTTTGTGATGTATAGGTTTACAAGAACGTCACCATATTCGACATTTTAAAACGAACCTACATATTTTGTTACAGACTTGATAAAGCCAAATTGGCGAAACGTTGTCCACAAAACTTTTATATTACGACGAATAAATACAAATAATGTAATTTATGAACTCCAAATTTGGCAGCTACGTATAACCTTTATTCACCAAACAATATTAATTTTCTGTAAATAATAATAAACCTATTAGCAATTTCTATTGTTTCGTCCAATTATAAATCAAAAAATTAAAACTATAGTTTTAGCAGAAGTTAAAGAAAAAAAATTTTTCTGGTCTTGAGGTTGTTCGGTAAGCTAAAACTGATAGACGATGAAAAAATCTCATTGAAATCTTGCTTAATTTACGAAATCCACCAAATTTAGACAATTTCGAAAAACGCCATTTCCTAGCTAAGTGAAAATCACTCGGTATATTTGATAGGGGCTACATAGGTTTTCAGACAAGCACAAATTATTTCCGTAAAAAGTTTTAAAAAAAATCAAAAATAAAAAAAAATCCATTTGGTGCCGACTTTTTGGCGAGCACTGTACCTACTATAACAGAACGAGAACGGGTAGGTTGGTTTTCTGTTTGTTCACATCGTTAACAACTGTGATTTTTTACAATTGTTTTCGCATAATATTTTCAATTTAGTGGTTCATTTTGCGCTTTGAAATTGATTCCGACAACAAAAAACGTTACAAATAATGTCGGAAAGGTGACGGAATGCGCGTAAGCGGGTTTATATTATTGAAATAAATAAATATCATAAGTATAATTATTATTTTATTTATCACTAATAACGTCATAATCTAAAATATTGGTATCGAAGAGTTTTGAGAATAATAACTTCCATCACATTTATAAGGGTATGGTATTCGCAGCATATACATTCCGCAAATAATTTAGCAAAAAAAAACTCTCCGTACTAATATCATTGCACTGACAAAATACAGGTCAGTCGGTCAGTGTATCATTGTGAGCGGTCTCAAAAAAACGGCAACACCGTAAAGATGTCGTAACGTATGAAAGTTATCTACGGATGTCACGTAAAACATGAATTAAAAACGTATATCTGATATATTTCGGAGCTCACAAAGATAGGACGAAAATATACATTCGTTCGTGTATGGTTGAATTATTTTTCGTCCATTAGAAACCATTATTGATATCCAAAGAGTCATATTTTTAATTTTCAATTATTTTTATTTCTAAGGGGGGATGTCGAAACGTCGATATTTTTACTGGATGTCACAAGATACGTTGGTCGACTATATATATATTCAAATATTATACACACAATAATGTACCAAAACAACATACATATTTGTAATATTTAGTAAATTTTGCTATTTAATGTAAATTCAACTATTGTACACACAATAATATACCAATATTGCGTGTACAATATTACTAAATATTGAAAATCGGTATTTAAGCAATTTAACATATATATTTACAATATTTAATAAATATTACTATACAATATAAAGTCAATATTTATTTATTAATAACATAACAGTATCGTGTTTTCAATATCACTGGATATTTAGGCAACATGAAAAAAATATTCACAAATAATGACGTTATGATACTTTCTCAGAATATTTACAATTAAAAGCCAATATTACACCAATGTTAAAATGCTACATGGACGGGTAGTCTCATGCAGACGCTTTACCGCATCTGCCTTGCCTCCAGCCATTTTTATTTTATTTTCGAGTTCGATGCATATTTTGTCACGCCATTGCTCTGTTTTCCAGAACTCGTTGCCTAAAGAATAGGTATCCTAAAATTTTGTTTCATGTACCTTGATGCAGCTCCTCAATCGTAGTCCGTTGGCGCTGCATTTTAGTATGCCATCTATTGAGTTGCATTTTGATCTTCTGTCGTTTCAAACGTTGCGCTTGATCTTTGTCGAACTCATCGACCTCTTGCGAGGTGGTCGTTAATTTTTTTTCAGACCTGTCAAGTAGCCTTTAATGCAAGTGTATAGCAACTGCTCAAAATATTTTGACGTATGGTACTCATGTTCTTCTATCTGCAGTTCCGATATCAAACATGTCTGTTGCTATATAAATGTTTAAGATTACCGTTCCCGCCACAAACACATTTATTAACATGGTTGCGAAATCTCAAAATAGAGTCAGAACATGCTATAACAGAGTTTTCTTTATTTTGATATGAACTGGAGGAATGTTGTTCTACTTCTGTTTGGACTAAACACAATTGCTGTTGATTTAGAGAGAGTAATTTTAACAATAATCCAAAATGAATACCCTTTATAACAATAACCGTTTTTTTGATGGTATGTATCTTCAGGTTTGAAAGAGCAATAAATTTTAGTCGGTACACTAACGACAGGAAGTGTCATAAATTTTGCAAATAGTTTGGAAACAAAAGCGGCCCCAAAATGAAACCTTGAGGAACACCATTACTAATAGGTATTACTGTCCAATCTCACATTATGTTTCCAATCAAACAGTGATATTTCTTTATTAATGTAATAGCTGCCCGATGAAACTCAAAATTATGAAGGATTGCCAAAAGAACATCATGTGTAATGGTATCGATCGAAGAAGGCCTTGTCACAAGCTTGATCGGTGCCATAGCATATTGTAACGTATTGTCCAAAGATTCTGCTGAATGTTCGTAAGTTGTGAATTCGCCGTTAAGTTGACTGAAAAACGGGTTTAGCCAGTAACCAATTCCAATTTGCTGATTAATGAAAGGTGGAAAGATTTTCATTATTTAGTTGTTGTTTTGTAGTTATTATAGGCAAATGCGTGTAAATGTATGTGTAATGAAAATACATATGTGCATATTTGTTTTATTGTTAAAAAAGGTAATAAAACCTTTGTACCTACATTATTTGAATAAATTTTAAATTTCGTCAATGAATAAACAAGTAATTAATTAACGTAAATGGTCATATTGAAGCTTAAGGTTATGGGTTTTAAAAATTAATAATTCGAATTCATTCCTTGCTATACATCTCCATGGGTAGCCTTCGGACCTAGAACCATCATCTTTGGTTCGGGTTTTCAGGAAGTCAGAAGGGAGCGACTTAAAAACCTTTAACTCTGATCCTATCACCTTTTTTTATCTACCTCACCGTTTGCTAGTCGGTAGTCCTCTTACCCCTTCTTTGGTAGGGTCTAGTGAGCTTGATACGATTTGGTAGGTAACCGACCCTTGGTCTGTGACAGGTTACCTCTAAATAAAACGTACCGAGTATTTGAAATAAATCTGTTCCTGTGGCAATAATTTCCTTTATAGAGTTTATTGTATTCAATTTTTATTTGTATACTATAGTTCCAAAAATACTAGATTTTCGAGCATCTCTATTAGGAACCATAAACAGCAAAAATTCGAAAGCACCCTTAAAAAAATCGTTGCCATTTTGTGGACAGATCCTACACCCTATCCATGGTTATAAAGCAAAGGAAGGAACACTGGTGTTTACTCCAAAGATCCTACACTCACTACAACATTTTATCAAATTTCTCAAACTGAATTTCGATGATTTTTATCTAATCAAACCATTCGTACCATATCATACTGTTATCTGTTGATACACAAAGCCCCTCTAGAAGGATTCGCCCCCGGACGATTCACCCCGGAGGACGATTCGCCTCCGGAAAATTCGCCCCCCCCCCCCCACCCTATTTCCAATTGTAAAAGAAGTCAATATTAATTAGACATTCATCACTGTTGGATTTACGTTTAATGTACTTATAACATTTATTTTACTTATTTATCGAATAATTATAATTCATGACCAACCAACATAACAAAATTACTCACTATACATAACTAAAGTATAATGAAATAAAAAGAAAAGAGAGGAAGAAAGGAAAAAAAGTTAACTTTAGTAATATTAGGCGATAGGAATTAATAAATGTTAAAAAACCTGCTAAGGACACTATAACCGGGAATAAAATTAAAATAAATATACTTATTTCTTGCAAAGAGCGAGGGAAATAGTTCAAAAAGCGGTTGCTCGCATAAACACGTAGATGGCAATGCGTCAGATTACCATAATGCCCGAAAAGACGAAGGTGGCTATATAGTGAATATATTTTTGTAATATTATGCAAATATTGGAAATCAATAATTTAGTGAATATAAGAACAATATTTGCAATACTTAGCAAATATTGCTATTTAATATAAATTCAAATATTGTACACACAATAATGTACCAATATTGCGTGTACATTATTACTAAATATTGAAAATCTATATTTAAGCAATATAACATACATATTTGTAATATTTAGTAAGTATTGCTATTTAATGTAAATTCAAATATTGTACACACAATAATGTACCAATATTGCGTGTACAATATTAGTACTAAATATTCAAAATCGATATTTAAGCAATATAACATAAATATTTACAATATTTAGTAAATATTACTATACAATATAAAGTCAATATTTATTTATCAATAACATAACAATGCTGTGTTTTCAATATTACAGGATATTTAAAATGATATAAGTACTTACTTAGAAAATTTTCACAAATAACGTTATGATACTTTCTCAAAATCCGCCTAATATTAATTTTCGGCGATGTAGAGAAAATAATGAAAATATAATATGCACGTCTTCCTCCCCATTTTGTAGTGTTCAACTACAAATTCTCAAATTATATAAATTTCGGTAGTTCAGTTGTTTTTTGGCTGAATTTTAACCGGGCGATCGATGGCACGAGTCCTACTTAAAGCAAAAGGTTTTTTCAGTATCACCGATCTCCTCCGAGTGTGCACGAAGTGAATGGTGTTTCTGGGGAAGGGCCACCGAACCACATGGAGCCCCGCAAGTGCCCCGCACTGGGAAATAGTCTCTCCCAGCAGTTAGGGCTCTGTAGTTGCCCTTTCATACTATTTTTGGACACATTAAAAAACAACCCAGCAAACACACATATAAAATATACATACAACATATATAAGATAGAAGTAAATACCCCTACATATGCTTTTTAATATATCAAGTATGTAAGTGTTCTGTAATAAAGTTATACGTATAAACCGTATGTAACAGATTACGTGTATTTTACATAATAGTATATAAACTTACGGATATTATATTATTATTTAAGCTTCCACGAATGTCTTTATTATCGTTTGAATATATTTTCTGGATACGATTCGTGTATTAACGTTTTTAGTAAACCTATCTACGTTTCGGCAGCCTTTCTTTCCTGCCTTTTTCAAGATAAATTTATTTGATTGACACTAAACGTTTTTAGTAAACCTATCTACGTTTCGGCAGCCTTTCTTTCCTGCCTTTTTCAAGATAAATTTATTTGATTAACACTAGATGTCATGACACTAGATGTCATGACATCTAGTGTCAATGAAATAAATTTATCTTGAAAAAGGCAGGGAAGAAAGGCTGCCGAAACGTAGATAGGTTTACTAAAAACGTTAATACACAATCGTATCCACAAAATGTATTCAAACTTACGGATATTCTGTATACAGAAATTCATATAATATATACATAAAGATAATTACATATTACCCATGAAATTTATGTGCTGTCATATTTATATGATTAGATTTATGTACGTTATATGTAAAATCTTATATGTAAGATGTATTGCATATTTTTTATGTATGCCTTCTGTAAATATAATTATAAATTATCATTACATATATTATATTGTCGAAAATAATATCCGTTTGTATTTGCGCCGCATAATTAATCGCACGCGCGGGTTTTCTATAACGCCAAAAATTGTAGTTCACGTACCTTTAACCCGGCGTTAGTCGCTACACCAATTGTTACGCGGTTAGTCGCGCGTGAGGGATTCCCTCACCTTCACATATTCTGTCAAATTATTATTATTTTTAGTAGGTACCTGTAAATTGTTAACTACCATATATTACACATGATATAGAATGTCGATGCACATAAAAAAATTGGTTCAAAATCATAAAAAATATAACAAAATTTTCAAAACCATTTACATATATTGCATGTGTTAAGTTAAAAGAAGTTGTTGCACGAATTAGTCGCTAAGTGAGCGAATCCGCGCCTTACCCGCTTGAATAGGCTGTCATTACGTTATGGTAGGGCGTATCAAAAAATTTAAACAATGACGTTGTAACAGAAGGATTGTTTGAGGATATGATGGATTCTCTACGCTTTATTTCGTGAAACATTAAAGTTACGCGAAATATTTCAATAAGGTGAGGGAATCCCTCATATAGCGACTAACGGCGGGTTAATATTAGATCCGTATCGACTAAAATGCGTCTAATTTATATAGAAAATAAATAATATAAAATAAATTAAATCCTGGTCATTTTTAAGATAAAGGTAGGTATAATCATTGAATAAGACTTCACTCAACGATATACTCAAACATAATTTAAACTCGGGAAACAGCGCGAAGTTAGGAAGAACGAAATAAAAAAAAGGAATGTTTCAGATTAGCGCAGTGTCGGATACAAAGAAAACATATGTCGGATTTCGGAATATGCAACGCCCACCCGCAACGGTTCGAATCCGGTTAAGGGAAACTTTTGAAGCAAGTAGAGTACTTGCCAAATCTCATGATCCGCGAATTGCGCACCGCCGGGAGTGAGAAAGCTGTAGAAAAGGACACCCAACCATACAACTTAAATGTATTATAGTCACGTGATTATAGTTGGTGACGTCAGAAGCATATTTTGGTCTGTTCGCGCAGGATCATGAGATTTGGCAAGTAGTCTATATAATAACATAATAAACTGCCGGCTTTCAGTTCAGGTAAAAACGGGTTCGTGCAAGAATTAAGTTAATTAAAAGTACAGTTGCACGTAAAAACGTAGTTGTTCCATTTTTTTGTATGAAACTGCTTAAATAATTTTTTTACATTGGTAATAATTACATTATGCTCGAGTAGCTGCCATTTGGTTAGCGCAACGCTTTTACAACTAATATTTTTTATGTGAATATTACATAACATATACATAAAACGTGTATAAATTCATGTACTACAGATATAAAGAATTTACATCTAATAGACAAATATATTATTTTGAAAATTGCTGACATCCTGACATTAAATATCTCTTATTTTTCTTCCAGTTTTATATAAATCTAAAAAGCTCTTATATAATTTATATGTATTTTATATATAAATGTGTTTGCTGGGAATAATGGGGCAATATTGTATAAATATTTTCCCCAATATTGAATGAATAGCCAATATGTAAAATTGTTCACATTTAAACATTGGGCCTATATTTTACATTAATATTCTACCAATGTATTTACAATGAAATGCCAATATTACACCAATATGAAATGGTACATGGAATGGAAGGGTGTTTCGACGTTAAGTCATCATCATCAGTAACCAGGTGTAGTAGAAACTACAAAAACTAGTAGTGTCTGTCAAACGATTTAGTAAATTCCATGGGAAAGGTTTAGAGTTTTTACCCCATTTCCATTCAACGTATACTCTCAACCACATTGCGGGTACAAATACGTACGTCAACTTATTGAAAAAGAATGTACCTAAGTAGGTTCAGGAATTTCAACAAATGTCACCCGTAATATTGTTCCACATAATCATGTTGCAGATGCCACAAGACCAAATACTTTTCGTGTACTGCAAACTTTAAAAGAAAGAGCCGGGAATATGCAAGACACGATACAATAAATAATAGCAACTTCATTAGAAGGGGTTCACGATAATATATTGTGTAGTTCACCTAGGAAGGTTACCATAAAACCAAGGTTCGAATTTAAAATGAATCACCAGATGTCCAGCATTTGGCAATCTCAAAATGGACAAACTCTACTGCTCAAAATTCTCATAGGGTTGTGGATCTGAAAAGGTGCTAACACATACTTAGTATGGCACAGAAATAGAGGGTTTCAAGATGAAATATGACATTTAATGGATACAATAATAGTAATAAGTGTAGTTTATGGTTAAGTTCTCAAACAGTTACCCAATGGACGTATGGCATACATACGAGATGTAGGCATATGATTCACCTTTCTAGCACAATTCTCTGCAGAGTAGTTAAAAGAAGAAAAAGTCAGTCCAGCCATACAGATGAGCGAAGAGCAGATGAAAGCGGATTTAATATTTTTAGAACAATTCGCTGAAAATGTACATAATCGTATGCAACCAATATTAGCGTTAATAACGTCATGAGAATTGAACTTTTGTTGCGCACCTTTCAATTTGAAGTGAAGGATTTGGATTTGTATACTTAATACTTAAAGCAAAATGACACCCCTCATTAACAGTGAGAACAGACAATTTATAATAATTTGAATATAGTCAACAATTTTGCGACAGGAACCTTGACACTATCATATAAAAGGAGACATAAACGACTTGCTGGTCACTCTTGCAAGCTCTGTGGTAACCAAAGATGGCTTTCAAAATTCTTTTAGTAGTAGCTCTAGCCGTTTCCTCTGTTTACTCATTTGACTCCCAGGTAAGAAATTGTTTAATTTGTTCCTTTGTACACCATTTTGTTCGTAGAAATCGACCAAAGAGATCTTCGACAGTTGGATGCAGCGAACCGAAAAGGAACATCCCGAATGTAGGAAAACATGGGGTGTGTCGATAGAGGAACAAAACAAATATTTTCAAAACCATGAAATACCCACCACAAGAAATGCTATGTGTTTCGTTCACTGTATATATAAGGCATTTAATTTTATAAACAAGGATGGTACGATTAATAGAGCCGAATTGGTCAAAGTCGTCGAAAAAGTGTCGACCGAAATGTTGGACTTTTGTGACGCCAAGATTGTTCAGAAAGCAGATGAATGCGAAAGATTGCGCGAGTTTGTTGATTGTACCATGACTTATCAGCACATATATTTTTAAGTGTTGCTTATTATTAGCTCATAATTTACTTGCCTAATGCATCGTTTGTTAGTTTCTTAATTTTTTTAGGTTGCATAATATAACATAAATTGTGGAGACATTAAATATAAATAGCTTGTTTAAATCTGCCTTGTTTTATTATACAGGGTGTTTTTTTGGGAGCTTTAGTTAGATGTTTCTGGGAAAGTTGTATAGGTAGGTTTCTGAAAATGTGTACTTGGGGGTTACTCTGAAAGGCGAATCGATCTAAAATATTTTCAAAATGGCAGCACTTCCGGAAATGCCGGAAGCAGCCACCAACTTCGTTATTTTAAATAACAACCCCTATTTTTTATTGCATTTTTGGATTCTACGTAAAATTTCATAACCTTTGATACCAACAATATCTACAACCCAGGTGGAACATAACATTGGGTAAAAGTAGGTGCAATAATGGACAAATATTTATACATAGAACATCCATTTCTGATGTATAACCAATATTCGCCTAATATGGATGATCACATTTAATCCAATGTTGTTACTGCAATGTTTCTCCAACATAGCGCCTATTTTAGATGTACGATATTGTAGTAAATGACATCGGTTAAACATAAACTTGTAGAGCTATTTACAATATTGGCAGCACAATATGCCACCAATATATCGGCAATAAAGGAAAAAATATATGGATATATTAACATTGGGACAATATCACGTTTTCACATTTGACCCAATATTATGACTACAATGTTTGTCCAACGTAATACCAATATTGTATGTTCAACGTTTTATTTAAAAACATTGAGCAGAGGAAAACAAAAACTCGAGTTTCTCACAGTCTTTTAATCCCAACTTCTTATATATTTTAGAGTGGAACCAGGTAACTAGTTTCGACCGAAAAGCTACGGTCATTCTCAACCTTAAATAAATAACTTTAAAGCAGGGCACAAGCAACTAACTGGTCACATACCAATAATTTACATACAGGGAAGGGCTGAACTAGTCATTGCGTCAATATATCTTCCAGGAGATTCTGTTAACCTACCTCCTAGCAACGAGATGGTAGAGCTGATAGAACACTGTGAGAAAAACAACAAACGCCTCATTATAGGGTGTGACTCAAATGCTCACCACACCACGTGGGGGAGCACTAACGTCAACCCTAGGGGTAAAGCACTACTTGAATATTTGACAAGCACCAACCTAGAGATACTCAATCGGGGCAGTGAACCTACGTTCGTAACTACCCGAAGTCAGACTGTGATTGATCTCAGTCTGGCCTCAGTGAGCATCTCTGACCACATAATGAACTGGCGGGTTACTCCAGAAGCGACAATGTCAGATCATAGAATGATTTCCTTTGAAATGAACCACATGGGTGAAGTCCAACGGAGTTATCGCAACCCCAAAATAACGGACATTCCCCTATACAAACATCTCCTTGGGGAGAAACTAAAAGGACACTCTTCTGAGGGACGTCTCTTAAGTCCTGCTGACGTGCAGGACGAAGTTGACCTTCTGTCCAACTCCATTATGGGGTCGTTTGAACAGGCCTGTCCCCTGAGAACTGCCAAGACGCCCCACCACCACCCCTGGTGGTGTAAGGCGCTCGATAAACAGAAAACTCGGCTGGGAAAACTGTTCAACAAGGCAAAGAAGGACAAAACCATAGCCGGCTGGGAAGCCTATAAGGCAAACCTAAGGCAATACAAAAAGGACATTAGGAGGCGTGAGAGAGAGAGGCGTGGAAGAGCTTTTGCGGCTCTATAGAATCCTCCTCATCTGTATCCCGCCTAAACAAAATCCTAACCAAAGATCAGCATTACAACCCAGCTAGCCTCAGAAGGGAGGATGGTTCCTATACGAGCAACCTGCTAGAGACAGCTGAGGTGCTGAAAGACGCACACTTTCCCGGAGCCACCACTACGCCATACCCTATCTGGCCAGAGGCAGCCCCCTCTGCCCCTACGGGGACTGACTGGGTGTACGCCGAACAGATGGTGGATGTGACGAGGGTCACCTGGGCAGTGAAATCATTCTCATCATTCAAATCACCAGGACTGGGCGGCATAATACCAGCTCTCCTGCAATGGGGACTGGATGTTATTGTTGCTCACCTAGTGAGAATGTATACGGGCTGTATCGCTTTCAGATACGTACCAAAACAATGGAGGGAGGTAAAAATTATTTTTATCCCCAAACCTGGCAAAGGTACTCCACATCCACACCCAAAGCTTATCGTCCAATCAGTCTAATGTCTTTTCTTCTAAAGACACTTGAAAGGTTGTGCGACAGACACATAAGGGATACGGCGCTAACACGATTTCCGCTGCACCCTAACCAACACGCATACTCTCCAGGAAAATCTACAGAATCAGCCCTGCACTGTGTTGTAGGGCTGGTTGAAAGATCGTTGGACTCTACAGTCCACACTGGGAGCATTCATAGACATAGAAGGGGCGTTTGACAAAACAACCTTCGAATCAATAGAAATTGCCTTACGCCACCATGGCATAATAGAGGTCGCACGCGGCTGGAGTGTGCAACTGCTGAAACTCAGAGCGGTGCACATCAGCGTCGGCGACAAAACACTCAGGTGCACAGTAGTGAGAGGATGCCCCCAAGGTGGGGTGCTGTAACCACTTCTGTGGAACATAAACTGTAAATAGCCTCCTCTGTCGCCTTATCGACAACGGCTACTACACCTTAGGTTATGCGGATGATCTATCCATCCTAATAACCGGCAAATTTATGGGTACTCTGTCCAGTCTGATGCAATCAGCTCTCAGAGTAACCGAAGAATGGTGCAAGGAACACTCCCTGTCCATAAACCCGACAAAAACGGAGGTAGTTCTCTTCACAAGGAAAAGGAAGATAGAAGGCCTTCGAGCTCCTCTACTCTTCCGAAAACATCTCCAGTTTTCAGGGTCAGTGAAGTACCTAGGTATTACACTTGACAATAAACTGAACTGGAGCAAGCACATCCAGCTTAAAGCGGAGAAAGCAAACAGGGCTTTCTGGCAATGTCGCCGCACTATCGGAAGACTTTGGGGCCCATCCCCAAAGGCTATCCTGTGGTTGTACACCGCCGTGATAAGACCTATGTTCTGTTATGGAGCAATTGTCTGGTGACCTAGAACCAGACTATCCACAACCAAAGCACTGTTCAATCATGTGCAAAGATTTGCTTGCCTTGCATGCACAGGCGCAATACGAACAACTCCCACAGCCGTCATGGAAGCCATCCTGGGTCTGCCTCCACTGGATCTCCACGTGAGAGAGCAGACCACTCTGGCAGCCTTGCGTCTGAGAAATAGGGGGTTGTTGAACAGAAAAGGCACTGAGGTGGGTCACTCTCGAATTCTTGGCGAGGCAGTCAAGCGACTACCTATACTAGAAGGACGATCTGACTCACTCATACCTCGATTTATACTAGGGAAAAACTACCACATCTTCCTTGATGTGGAAGTGGCATCCCAACCAGACTTATCCATCTTCACGGATGGATCCAAAACAATGGAAGGCACAGGTACAGGTGTGTACTCACAAGAACTGAACTTCCATATCAGCCAACCACTAGGCAAAATCTCGACTGTCTTTCAGGCAGAGCTAGCAGGTATTACGCTAAGTGCAAAAACAATTCTTATGCACAGCATAAAGAATAAAACCATCAGGATCTCCAGTGACAGCAGAGCGGCTCTGCAGGCACTAGATCAATACAAACTCACCTCTAGGCTGGTTTCCGAGTGTCACCCGGCACTAGAGCAAGTAACTAACAGCAATACCCTTGAGCTTGTATGGGTTAAAGGGCATGCTGGAATAATAGGCAATGTAAAAGCCGACAAGTTAGCCCGACTGGCCTCAAAATAACCGTTTTATGGTCCAGAGCCGGCTCTTCCACTTACAGTATCAACTGTAAACAACCTAATAACTCAAGACACCCAAGCCCAACACAGGGCTAGGTGGAACTTGATGTCAGACTGCCGCCACGCGAGAGAGGCCTTCAGAGGACCATCTCGCAGTCTGGCGCGCTTTTGTACAGGACTAACCAGAGGAAACCTGCGGCTACTTGTAGGTATACTTTCTGGACACTGCAAACTTAACAAGCACATGCACCGCATGGGCCTGGTAGACTCACCATCCTGTAGGGGATGCTACACAGAAGACGAGACGGCGCAACACATATTGTGTGAATGTCCCGTACTTGTCGAACTAAGACATCCATGTTGGGAGAATCCTGGCCGGGCATGGCTAAGATTAGAGCCGCTTCCCCGTCCAGCATCCTCAGGTTCATCTCACGCGTGGGATGGCTTGAGTGACGTTGCGGGGTCGGACGACTCTAATCAGGGAGGCAGCACAAAGGGCCCGAATAGATGGCCTAGGTGCGCGTGGGTTCTCCCACCCTCCCATCGAAATCCAGAATCCAGAATCCAGACCATTAATTTCGAGTAAATAGGAAAGAGAGCCTCACAATAAGGGGGCACTCTCACCAGTAATTTAAAAATAAAAACCTTAAAAAGGCTTAAATAACCAACAAACTTCTTGCAAACAAATTAAAAACCTGAACTGACACAATCAAAACGGTAACCACTTCAACAATGTGGTGTACAACATCTGTAAAAAATCTACGTGATTATAGTTAAACAGTAAACTAAGTAACTTACAAAATTAGCGAACTTGAAGATGATAATCAAGTATTATTATTGTGATTGTGATAAAGTATATTATCATCTTCAAGTTCACTAATTTTGTAAGTTACTTAGTTTACTGTTTAACTGTGGTAGCTCAGTGGCAGAGCATTGCCCTAGAAATTCGAAGGTTCCAGGTTCGAGTCCTGGTCGCAGTGTATACTTTTTCCGGTATGTTTCTACTTCTCTCTCGCCTTCATGCGTAATTATTACTATGACAAAACTGTATGACTCATAATATTGTTAACAGTAGCAAAACAAAACTTAAATATAAATATTAATTGTAAATATAAAGTTCAAACTTACAAAGTACAATATTACTCATTTTTTGGAAACTAAATGCGGCTGCTGTAGTTGTCACTACAACGAGGAACACAACATTTCATTTTGGATGGCCGTTTTAAAACAGACATTATTTAAATTACGTCTATACAATTTTTAAACATAGTGCAGACTTGACTTATTAAATTGAATAATTTAAGAAAAAAATCTTTGGTTAAATATACAGATCTTAATTTTCGACCAGCTAATAAAATCTATTTATAAAAATTGGCACAAAATTTTTATAATATAATGTACTTCAATTAATTTTAGGTGTTTAAACTTAATCCTAATCTTGCTAAAACCATATCTTTTCGTAGCCTTATTATTTCCCAATATAAGACGAAGCGTCATCTAGTAACTGGAAGGTCAACTAAAATTTACTGCCGCTAGTCATCATTAAGTTTCTCTTCTAGGTATTTATAATCTCGCGCTTTGGTTTAGTTTTTGTTTTTAGTTGCTATTGACAATGTAAAAAATATATAATTTTTCACTTTAAGTCATCTGTATTATTTTTAGTGCGTGCTTTGTAAAATTATGTACGCCATGTTTATCGTACTATTTTTGTGCTTCTGAGTTGTTTTATTTAACAATTCTCTTGTATTTTGCATTATCATCAGGGGCAAATCGTCCGGGGTCGAATTATCTGGATTCTCATGGATACCAAATTTCAACTTGGTTCCGATCAATGCAGAGTTTGTATATTTTGTAACGTTTGCATTCGTTCGTTGGATGTTTTAGGAATTTGTACGGCTTGTTATGATTCCCTACTTATCTGTATCTTTTGACATTTAAAAATGCTATGTATCCATTATTGGTGCCTTATTTCTTCCAGTGATGACATCGTGCTCGGAAATTGTAAATTAATACAGCATGTTGAAAATTACGTATGGTCAATATCTCTTGCATTTTTTCCATAAAAACAAATTACCTATGCTCTGTTTTGTATCATTGTATGTATTGTGAAAAACGTATCTGTAAGATAGTTGAAAGTAGAAAGTATACCTCGTCACGACCAAGGAATTTACAATCAGTGACACTAAATAGTGAATTTTCTGTTTTTAAACAATTGACTATGAAAGAACTTTGAAAAAACATGAAAAATGTTGGGGAAGGTGGAAATGGTGTGTCCAAAAGAATTTTGTGCGATACTGTTTTTGATATCGGTGATCGTTTGCTAGATGTGATCAATACATCTTTGTATACTGGTACATTTCCTGAGAGTTGGAAATAGTCTATTATAGTGCCTGTACCAAAAGTCATCAACATAAAGAAGCCATAATGAGTTTCGACCGATTAATACTGTGCCACTGTATGAAAAGTTACTTGCCTTAGCGATAAAGGTTCAATAACAAGAACAGAATTATAGTGCCAAATCAGTCCGGTTTTCGAGAAAACCTTTCATGCGAGTAGTATAGTTGTAGATATGTATGATGGATTCATAAATCCAATTGAATGTGATAATTATGTGCTAGCGGTATTGTTAGACTCTTCGAGAGCCTTTGAGCAAAATATTAATTCATAAACTGCAAAATGTCTTGGTTTTAAACATACCTACTTGTTGTTAAAATAGTTTAAATCCTACCTTTGCAATAGATTTCAGTGTGTAAAGTTTAATGGTCATTTGTGTAAATGTGTTGAATTTGGAGTGCCTCAAGGGACGATGCTGGGCCCTACATTGTTTTTGCTTTATGTAAATCATATTGTAAGTGTTGTTAAAAATTGTTCTATTTGCTGATGACACATAACCTACAAGAAATGGAAACAGTTGTAAATGGTGAGTTACAAACTATTGTTCACGTAAAAGTTCACGGATGGCATGCAAGAGGGATTTGACTATTGCCCGTGTAGCGAGTAATTCATATAACAATTTGTAAGTACTTTCAATAATAATTATTATTGTTCAAATACTAATTATAACTTAAATCACTAAATGCATTTCGATAATAATAATTAATAGCCCGAATGATTTTAAAATATCAAAAAATGCACATGTTCAAATACCCGGATATTTTAATTGCGCATCGAATACTCGGTGATATTCGTTTGTTGCTACCTGATTTCTGTAATATACATTAATACAGGGTGACCCAGGGCTGTGTGATTGGGCCATAACTTTCTTGCTATTCAAGATATCGGCATGCGGTTTTCACTGGCAAGTCAACACATTTATACTGCACATTATAAAAATATTTTGATTATATAAAGGATGTTCCTATACAGAGTGGTAAACCAAACTTATGTTTTTTTAAATGGGACACCCTGTATATTTCTACATTATTAGTTTTTACATGAAAAAATAATGGCACTTTGTATAGGTCACTATGGATCTAGCTCTCTCCGTTTCGGCGTTATTCAACGTTTTGTTCGAAAAAAGACTCATATTTGATGGGTCACTGCCCAGCAGGCCATGGATATTTTTCGAAAAACTTGCCACAGAAAATTTTAGAATAACTTGGAATTTTAATAAATAGTCGACTTTTGGTCCATGCATGCACACACTATACAGGGTGTGCTGAAACGCAAAAAGTCGAATAACTCTTTATTTATAAATGGAACACCCTGTATTTCTGTTCACGATTCGATTAAGTTTTTTATAAGCTTTCCACTGATATACAATTTGTATGGTCAATTCTGAATAGTTACTGAGATTTTCCGGAAAAACTATTGTAATTATGAAGAAGTTGTGGTTTTTTGCAAGTAGGATGCTGTCAGCGAATATCGTAAGTGACATGACAGTTAATTTAGATGCTAGTGTGATAATCTACATTGTTACTGTGGCACATTTTTGCTCGACTAAAATGAATTTCACGCATCAAGAATTAATCAATATGGTTTACTGTACAAGGGCGTCGCCAGAACATTTTCCCAGAGTGGGGGGGGGGGGGGGCAAGCACTATTGGGAGTTCGTGGCTCTGGCGTTTTTTCAAGATTTCGTACAAAATTTATTTTTATTTTTAATAACTTGCCTTTTTTCTTTTTCCCAGGGGAGGCGATGGCCCCCTGGCCCCCCCTTGGCGACGCCCTTGTTACTGTATTGGTGAAGTCGATCGAAATGTTTTGTTAGCCAGTAGAATATACCATCAAAAATCTCCCGATACGAGAGTACCACAAGTCATTTCTTTTCAAAACTTAGAAATCGATTTGAAGAATCTGGCAGCATTAAACATGGAAAAAAAGAGATATTGGTAGGGAGGATTGATGAAGAAACTCAAGTGGATATTTTACTCGTGTTGCAAGAAATCTAAACACTTGCTATATTCACTGACAGCAGCCTAATTGCAAAAATCTACTTCTTCATAATTACAATAGTTTTTCCGGAAAATCTCAGTAACTATTCAGAATTGACCATACAAATTGTATATCAGTGGAAAGCTTATAAAAAACTTAATCGAATCGTGAACAGAAATACAGGGTGTTCCATTTATAAATAAAGAGTTATTCGACTTTTTGCGTTTCAGCACACCCTGTATAGTGTGTGCATGCATGGACCAAAAGTCGACTATTTATTAAAATTCCAAGTTATTCTAAAATTTTCTGTGGCAAGTTTTTCGAAAAATATCCAAGGCCTACTGGGCAGTGACCCATCAAATATGAGTCTTTTTTCGAACAAAACGTTGAATAACGCCAAAACGGAGAGAGATAGACCCATAGTGACCTATACAAAGTGCCATTATTTTTTCATGTAAAAACTAATAATGTAGAAATATATAGGGTGTTCCATTTAAAAAAACATAACTTTGGTTTACCACCCTGTATAGGAACATTCTGTATATAATCAAAATATTTTTATAATGTGCAGTATAAGTGTGCTTACTTGTTGGTGAAAACCGCATGTCGATATCTTGAATAGCAAAAAAGTTATGGACCAATCACACAGCCCTGGGTCACCCTGTATGATAGGTTCACATTTTCTGAAGGAAGTAGTCATAATTATTTTACCAGAAATCCGAACGATTTCATATTAAGTGATAGATGTTTAAAAAAATTAACATAAAAACTTGTAACAAGCTTAATATTTTAAAGAAATTACTCAAAAACTATGGATTGTCCAATTTTAAATTTTAAACAATAAATTTTAATATTGTTAATTAATGTATTTATTAGGTATATTTATATTTTTCTATTATAGTCAAATATAAAGCTGATGGCTAAATAAATAAATTTAAGTTTAAAAATAAACATTTTTTTTAATGAAGAGACTTGATAAAGCCGAAGATAGGCGAAACGTTGTCGGAACCAAAATATGTATTTTTTATATTGAACTTATTGAAATAAAAATAAAGTATAAATGGCATTAGAATCGAACCGTATCCATCAACAAAATTATTATTAACGTTTATAATAAAATAACCTATTTACTATTATGCAATTTACAATATAAGCAGATAAGCACCTTCAAAAAATTAAGAGACTAACAAGCGATGCATAAGGTAAGTACATGATTGGGTAATAAGCAAAACTTAAAAATATACGTGCTGATAATTCATGGTACAATCAACAAACTCGCGCACCCTTTCGCATTCATCTGTTTTCTGAACAATCTTCGCGTCACAAAAGTCCAACATTTCGGTCGACACTTTTTCGACGTCTTTGACCAATTCGGCTCTATTAATGGTACCATCCTTGTTTATAAAATTAAATGCCTTATATATACAGTGAACGAAACACATAACATTTCTTGTGGTGGGTATTTCATGGTTCTGAAAATATTTGTCTTGCTCCTCTTCGGACACGCCCCATGTTTTCCTACATTCGGGATGTTCCTTTTCGGTTCGCTGCATCCAACTATCGAAGATCTCCTTGGTCGATTTCTACGAACAAAATGCTGTACAATGGAACAAATTGAACAATGTCTTACCTGGGAGTCAAATGAGTAAACAGATGAAACGGCTACAGCTACTACCAAAAGAATTTTAAAAGCCATCTTTTCTTACTAGAGAGCTTGCAAGAGTGATCAGCAAGTCGTTTACGTCTCCCTTTATATGACACTGTCAAGGTCTATTATATTCAAATTATTATAATATTATGATATTTATTGTTTATCAGTTCTCATTGTGCAAATTAAATTCAGTGGCTTAAAATCGAAATTTAATTAACAAGAGTCCAATTCTCACAATGCTATTAATGAATTGTGCAACTTATTTAATGTCATTTTATAGACGCTTTGTATATTATTGCAAATTACCCAAAAGCTGTACCTTTAGTGTGGATTACCGGGTATAGATACATCTAAGCTATGAAGTAGAAGATAAAATGCCTAAGTAGGTCTGTGAAGTTAGGCTTATCTATCTGTATATATAATAATCATAATAATAAATAATAATAATAAGAACAATAATTTATTTACCAACAGAAAACCATAATTATTCCATCTAGAGGTCAACATACATAATGCAGGGTCTTTTGTTCAAATTATATTATAATCTTATAGTTGTCTGTTCTCACTGTTAATGAGGCGCGTTATTTTGCTTTAAACATTATGCAAATTCAACTTCAAAATGGAAATGTACATAACAAAAGTCCAATTCTCAGAAAAGTTATCATATTTCGTATTATAATGAAAAACAGGGGGGTGAAATTTAAAAGTATTTTATTCGTAAGATAAATTGTTATATAACCAAAATTGATAATCCTAGCGGATTTCATGTTTTTGGGCTTAAAATCTTAAATTATGGAATATGTAAAAAAAAACGCTAACAAACATATCACCACAGATGGAAATATACTACAGATCAAGATCAGTATACTAACCTGATCTTGACTACAGATAGCTTATCCCATGTTAAAATTGGTTGCGCTGTATTTGGATTTAAGCGTCTGGTGCGTTAAATCCAAAATAAAAATGCAACAATTATATCACCGGTTCTAAATACAGATGTCCTCTAAAATTAAAATATACCGACTTACAGAAATCTATGATCTACCTACCCATTTACAACCACTGAACTCAATAATTAGAGTTCAGTGTTTACAACGCGTACGGTTCAAATATCTAGTTACCTCTGTTTATTGTTGAAACACTATCCCTTTAATACAATATCAAGGTCACGTATGATTATAAAAAGTTTGTATTTTATTTATGGCTCTTTATTGATGTGTGTAGAGGTTGCAAATTAAGAATTATTAAATTTCCGTCAATCGATATCCAAGATTTGAGTTCTTCCATGTTAACATAATTCAACAGATTTTGTTCAAATGTGCAGAAAATAAGAGGGTTTGTTTTAAAAAATGAATGAAAAAGTATAAAAATTATGACTTTAACCCTCCGTTAGGCGCGCAGCAAAAACTTACATGGTTGGGCGCGTGGTCTACAATTGTAGCCCATTCGTATTATTAAAGAATATGAACAATTTAGATAGTTTATTTTACTAGGGCTTATTATATATTGTATATCTAACATTTATAAACAAAATATTAAGTTTTTGTATATTTAGCTGTTGATTTAAAGGTGGTAAATAACATAAATAAAAATATACCTCATTTATGAACATATACAAAGGTGTTCTACTAATATTAATAATAATCATATAAAAATGAAAAAAATAATTGTATTCTATAAAAATGAAACAATTTACATTATATAATTCATACACTTTGGTTATACATGAGTTCTCCTTCACAGTGGCAGCTTTTACTTCTCTGAAAGGCATATATTGCATATGTCTCTCATATGAAATCGGTAAATATAACAGCGAAACAGAGTTTATAAACGCTAGAAACGCACTAATTCTATTAGTTAATGTTAAAAATGCAGGTACCCAAAAGGGTACTTAGCAATAATGCACACCAGATAAGGAATAAACCGAACAGGGGTGGGCTACAATTGTAGCCCGCGCGCCTAACGAAGGGTTAATGAAATAGCTATTTTGTGTATTAACGGCGTGAAGGAGGCGATTTTGCCACGCGGCGGAATTATATAATAAGTCCGAGGCCCGAAAGTCCGATTATAAGACGCCAAAGGGACAAAAGCGTCGTTCACGCTCGAAATGCAAACTTCAAGATTTTTTGTAAAATCGTTTAAAAATAAATGGCACGATTCGTTCTTAAAACCAAAGTTGTTGGTTGCTAATGTGATCCAAATAAACAAAAGCAAAAATATTGAAAAAATTATTGGCGTGTTTCACTAAGAAGTTAAATTTGTTATACAAATATGTCCGAAAACGGAAAACAAGAAAAAATTAACCGAATAAGCCAAAGCTGTAACACTTGAGTTATTTTCACGAAATAGTTATTTTCGGTTATTTTTGTATCTAGTGTCAAGTGTGCAAAATGCCACTTTGGTGATCGAGAAAAAAATAGTCGAGATCAGATCACCAAAGTATTTCGCGCACGAGTTGCAAACAAAATTTTTTCTACAAACGTGAAAAAGTTGACAATTATTTTAACGAACTCTCATAGCAGTGCGCGAAGTAAGTATTTCGCGCACCGTGTCATGGTAACGTAGGAAAGTGAAAAAAAGGGTCACTTCGCGTATTGTTATCAATGCGCAAACCATGTCATTTTTTGACGTTTGTAGAAAAAGATAATTGTGTGCCACTGTTGTTCAAATAACGATCTCGAAGTCCAACTTTCGTGCTAGGCCAGTCACACGACACAAAAAAAAGGCTAAAAAAAGTTTACAACTTCGAAAAATTTGTGCTATTTGTATAACTCGTGAAAAACGGCGTAATTTACACCATTTCCAGTGTTTGCGCTCTGCAGCTACTAAAGTACACAATATTCGGCAATCGACACTTACACAACTTTGAATGTATCTATACTAAATTGGCAATAATCTGTAAGCATAGGCGTCATTCGGGGGTGGCAAGGGGTGGCAGTTGCCACCCCAGAATTGGGAGTCCGATACAACTTGAAAATAAGCTAAAATTTAATTAATAAAAAGTTAAGATATGGGCTCGGTTGTGGTGGAATAAATCTTGTTTCCTTGATCGTCAATGAATCTTAAAGCTTCTTCACACCAGGGACCCAAAGTTTCAACTGCTAAAGGCACGAAATAAGAATTCTGATTAATGAGACCTTTGTATTTCTCTGTCTTTCGTTTGGCTCCCAATTCAGCCACAGATCTACTAAATAAGCTAGAAGAACCAAGATAAGATGGGGCTAGAGAATCGAAACAAGATGAATCCCATATGAGATGTTGACATGAATGTCTTCCTATGCTCTTTATATAACTTAACCTGTATCAGTATTGACTTTCTCTCTACATCGACATTTATGAGGCGAACAGATATTTAGGCCAAACCGAAGAGCTAATGAGATACGGAAAGAATTGTTATCCAACATTGTTGCTAAAGATCGGGATGGAAGGACCGTCAGCCAACCATTGGATTCAGGTTTCTGGGCTACAATCAGCCGAGCTTGATCTTTTGATCACAGAATGAAATACTAGGTACTCATTATGGATTCAATTTTTAGATTATCCCAACTGGATTGTAAATTAGGAATAAGTGGTAACTCTAGGCCACCAGCTATCTATTTTTAAGTTCCTTCCTTGCAGACAGTTAATGATTGCTCATCAGAAGATAATTTTAACATGAGCTTAAAGAGGTGGTTAACTGAACATGATGAACTGAGGAACGCAATAACTAATAAACATGTCTATAATCGTCATCTTAAGAAAATTCTTCTGTGTGAACGATAATTATTGTATATTGGTTTAGTTAATAACTTGTTGTAAAAATAATTTCAAAAAGGTTCAAAACCTAACAAATTTAAAACCAGTTTTTAAATTTTTTCGGGGGAGGATCTTTGGATTCAGGGCCGTTTCAAGCGGGGGTGTTAGGGGTGCCCAACACCCGGGCGCCGCGGCTTCCGGGGCGCCGGCCGCGGATTCTAATAATTCAAAACTCATAAAGAAACATGTTTTTTTCGGCTTCAACATATAGTTGGCAAATTTTAAAGAAAGAATGCCCTTCATTAACTGTAAAACATCTGTCAGATACAAGATTGGGAAAGTAGAGTGGATGCAGTTTAAGTTTTAAAATACAATTTAGATTCAATTCATGATGCGTTATACAATTTTAGTCGAGGAAATAAAGCACTGAACCTACCAAATTTTTGTAGTAAGACGGATTGAGATGGGGTTTTTTGCATTCGCTTCCTAAATTTAATAGGAAACTTTGTACCTACTTATGGCTGAGCAACGTCATCTCCGAAGCTTTTTCTGAAATTCACTCTCAAATGATTCTAGACATCTCATCCGAGGGCTTTTAGGGTTGCTGATTCCAAATCAGGCATTGGAAACCGTCCCCCGCGTACCTGGTGCCCCACATCCGAGCATCAACGTCATCCTCTTGAGTTTCACTGAAGTTTCAAGCCTATAGGGAACCGAAACTTGTTTCCGGGTTTTTTTGGGTCGCTCAGATCGAATCTGGTCCCGGATACTTTCTAACGGATACCTGGTGCACCACACCGCGGCGGGATCACCGTCATCCTCTGGAGTTTCGCTTGAAATTTTCGTTTAAATGCTTTCATTCTAATACTTGTTTGATCATATCCGGAAATCATGAGGTAAAACTTATAATGGAACATTTGAATAGATGTGGACATTTTCATTTTGTGAAATAAAATTGAGATATTATATAAAAAAATTTAAGTTTTGTTTAATAACATTATCATCCAAATGTAAGTTAATATTATAAAATATTTAGTTTCAATTTAATTTAATTTAATTTGTTCCTTTTATTAGCAATTACAAATTATTTTCGGTTTACTAGGCTTGAAATTTTAGTGAAACTCCAGAGGATGACGTTGATGTCGCCGCTGTGTGATGCACCAGGTGTCCGTTAGCAAGTATCTGGTGCCACATTCGACCTAAGCTATCCAAAAAACCCCGGAAACAATTTTCGGTTCCCTATAGTCTTGAAACTTCAGTGAAACTTCAGAGGATGACGTTGACGCCCGGATGTGGGGCAACAGGTACGCGGGGTACGGTTGCCGATGCCTGATTTGGAATCAGAAACCCAAACAAACTTCGTATGAGATGTCTAGAATCATTTGAGAGTGAATTTCAGAAAAAGCTTCGGAGATGACGTTGCTCAGCCATCCTGAGCTCCAGGTGGGCGGTGAGGCAATTTGGAGGTCATATTCGGGATCAGCGACCTCGAAAACCCCCTTGTACCCGAATTGAGTCGATTCTTGTAGCTTATAACGAAGTTATTAATTTTTTCTATGTAAATGCATTTTTCAGGATGCATTTTCGACTGCACAAATGCAATTTCGAAAAAAAACATGATGAAAAGTAGGTACAAAGTTTCCTATTAAATTTAGGAAGCGAATGCAAAAAACCCCATCTCAATCCGTCTTACTACAAAAATTTGGTAGGTTTGGCTTATTTTAGTGCTTCATTTCCTCGACTATTTATTCATCTAGAGATAGAGTAGGTAATAAAAGAAATTTAACTAAATCTTTAATATCAAAAATAAAGAGTTATAAATTTGTATGTTCATTGGTCTCTGTAATCATTGATTTTAGGTATAGGAATATGATATATCAATTTAAAGGAAATTTATTTCTGCATCGAATGGGCTGATAATTAAATAGGCATTCCATTTGAAAAAAGAGACTTTTTAAGGTTTTTCTTAAGTCTCGAAATAACGTCAAATAGATACGTAACCGGGTGCAAATTTTTATTATCCATTACAGATAATTGTGTCTCAATCTTTTGACATTCAGAACCTAAAATCCCATTTCCCTAACTTTTACCACTTTCGACTTTCAATTTTATTTCCTAAACAAGATTTTCGAATTTTTCAGTGGAAAAAAATTTTTTTCTCAACGATAAAAATTGATACGCCGATTATTTTAAGCATAGGTACTAAACATTTTATGACATCCCAGAATGTGAAAAAAAATTGCCCGGTTTGCATTTAAAATAAAGATGTTGATGCTCACTTCTGGTATTTCCGGAAGTGCTGCCTTTTGGAAAATATTTTTATTTAATAGATTAAACACATGGATTTTTTTTAATCGCTTAAATTTAACATACCTACACTACTAGTTTCGATGTAGACTGTCAACATACATACAGAGTGTTTCACGGTGACTGTCGGTTAGAAGTAGGTATATCAAGAACTGTAAAAGCTAGAATTTTGGAATTTTGCACATGCGACATGCCGTGTTAAATAAAAATATTTTCCAAATGGCAGCACTTCCGGAAATACCGGAAGTGAGCATCAACATCATTATTTTAAATAGAAACCGGGCAATTTTTTTCACATTCTGATGTGTCATCAAATATTTAGTAAGTATGAAAATAATCGGCGTATCAATTTTGATCGTTGAGAAAAAAAGTTTTTTTCACTGAAAAATTTCAAAATCTTGTTTAGGAAATAAAATTGAAAGTCGAAAGTGGTAAAAATTAGGGAAATGGGATTTTAGGTTCACAATGTCAAAATTGAATAAAATTTTGTTGAAAATTTTCAAAGCCAACCATGTTTTGTAAAACATGTAATTTATTATAAATTTAAATAGAAAAATGTTAATAACTCTGTAATCATTGATTTTAGGTATAGGAACATGGTATATCAATTTAAAGGAAATTTATTTCTGCATCGAATGGGGCGATAACTAAATAGGCATTCTAGTTAAAAAAAGAGACTTTTTAAAGTTTTTCTTAAGTCTGGAAATAACGTCAAATACATACGTAACCGCGGGCAATTTTTTATTATCCATTACAGACAATTGTGTCTCAATCTTTTGACATTGTGAACCTAAAATCCCATTTCCCTAACTTTTACCACTTTCGACTTTCAATTTTATTTCCTAAACAAGTAAGCATACTTACTAAACATTTCATGACACATCAGAATGTGAAAAAAAATTGCCTGGTTTGTATTTAAAATAAAGATGTTGATGCTCACTTCCGGTATTTCCGGAAGTGCTGCCTTTTGGAAAATATTTTTATTTAATAGATTAATCACGGCATGTCGCATGTGCAAAATTTCAAATTTCTAGCTTTTACAGTTCTTGATATACTTCTAACCGACAGCCACCGTGAGACACCCTGTATATGCATGGCCTTTTGTTCAAATTATATTCCAATTAATATATTCTTATTAGTTGTCTGCTCTCACTGTCATTTTGTTTTAAATATTATGCAAATTCACCTCCATCACACAAAATTGGAATGTGCATAACAAAAGTCCAATTCTCATGAGCCCATTAACGAATTGCATACGATTATGCACCTTATTACTATTATACGGCGTATTGTTCTAAAAATATAAAATGTGCATTTATCCGTCTGTCTTAAGAACATTACGCAAATGATTTATTAAGAAGCCAATTTTCGATTGCAATTATGGTAAGTTCGTGTATTTCAGGAAGCGCGACGTACATAGAAAATTATTTTGAGTATCTTCCACATTCGTGTTTTGTGACAGAATTTAGATAAAACAAAAGGCGACTACATCAAATTTTCAATTTTAAAATTAAGAAATTACCAACCACCACAAAAATCCCTAAATCGACTAAAGCAAATTACAAAAAATAGTATAAGAAACACGTTTTATAAGACCTTGAATCACTCATTCTTTAAAATAACTCGTTGTTACGCCACTCGTTTTTTAAGGTAGTTCCTCCGCGGAACGATTTGCGACAGAATTTGTTCAAACTTGGCGTATACGTTATTAAATACGTTATCCAAACATCTGTGGAGTTTAAATGAGGTTTACCGTCCCTATGTCGAGATATTTACACTTAAAATTGGCATAATTGACATATAACCCATATACAAAAAACACCGCCCACGTAGCACATATCTTTCAAAGGCGTCCCAAAGACATTCTAAGGACTTCTATATGTCCACATAAGTCCCCAGGACATCCGAAAGACATTCTGAGAACTTCTGAATGTCTGCATAAGGCCACAGGACATCTCTTGCAGATCTCGTGTTATGTGGGCACTGACACGTCATTATCAATTGTACTGTCAAAACTAAATGTCAGAATTTAATTAAAAACTAAAGAATGCTAGAGAGGGATTATACGAATATTGTGAAAACATTTGAGAATTGTTTACCGTCTACTTTGAAGAAATAGCCTTGAGAAACATGACGTTTTTGGTATTATTAGATATGTTTAGGCAAGCGAATGATTGTATACGCAATCTGTTCCATGACAACGCGGACAGTCCGAAGAAAAAGTGTACTTCCACTGGCGTGACAAAAATGGTTAATAATAGAAGTTACTATGGTTACATGGGACGAAACTTTTGGTTGAGATTGTCGCGGAGGAACTACCTTAAGCGATGTGCATTTATTGGTCTATGTCTATAGTTTCGATGACAGTCTTGTTGCCTCTTCCATGCTAAGATAGTGGGCAAAGCTACTTTCTACGCAAAAAAGTAATGTGAGGAGTTGAATAATTCGATTGAAGGAGGAGATTTCGAAATCGTTTGCAAGAACAAATGGCGAAAGATGCTCTACTAACATTACCAAAGTAGCTGCAGGGAACCAGAGAGTGTTAACGTAGAACTGGAACATCATTACAGGGCAATGGATGTTAATCTCGTGACATTTAGTGTCGTTCAACATAAAACCCTGCTAACATCACCAGAAGAAGATCTTCGTGGAATTGTTCCAAATCTGACAACTATCTACGATGAATTTTCTGCAGAGGACATAATTTTAGAGATTTTACGAATGAGGTGCCACTTGGAACACCATTTTTTCCAAAGAAGCGGTTCAATGGACTACATTGGAGTTTCTCTCAATGTAGCACAGTTTATTGGCGTTAACTTAGTGAAATGTTGGCCTAATATAGAATATAGACAGATTGGTGTAATATTGGGGTAATATATTAAAAAAATATATTATTATTACTAAAAATATTATTATTATTGTCGAACTGCAGCCAATATTGCCTGAATATGATTTTGTAAATATTATACAAATATTGGAAATTCAGTATTTAGTGAATATAAGAACAATATTTGCAATACTATTGAAAATCGATATTTTAGCAATAGCATACATACATTACATATTTACAACTACAATACATATTTAGTAAATATTACTATACAATATAAAGTCAATATTTATTTATCCATAGCATAACAATACTACCCAGCAAACACATTTATATATAAAATACATATAATAAATTATGTAAGAGCTTTTTAAATTTATATAAAACTGGAAGAAAAATAAGAGGTATTTAATGTCAGGATGTCAGCAATTTTCAAAATAATATATATGTCTATTAGATGTAAATCCTTCTACATGAATGTTTTATGTATATTTTATGTAATATTTACATAAAAAAATATTAGTTGCAAAAGAGTTGCGATGACCAAAATGTCAGCTACTCGAGCATAATGTAATTATTACCAATGTAAAAAATTATTTAAGCAGTTCCATACAAAAAATGGAAAAACTACATTTTATGTGCAACTGTACTTTTAATTATATTTAACTTAATTCTTGCAATAAATTCCCAAATTATATAAATTTCCGTAGCTCAGTGTTTTCTTGGTTAACTTTTAACCGGGCGATCGATGGTTCGAGTCCTATATACTTAAAACCAAAAGGTAGTAATTGAGAAAAAGTTGTAAAAAAAATGTTTACTAGCAGGATGTAATTGCATATTTGAACGTAGTTTTTAGTTCTGATTAACTTTTTTTAATAACAATTTTCGATATTGTCAAAAATAAAGGTACTTTACTCTTGAGCAAAATTCATATTTTTTGACAAACCGCGTACACGACTGAAAACATTTAATATTTGATGATTGTATTTTAGATTTTAGAACATGCAGAGATTTTTATAAAGAATAACTTTTTTTCGTAAAATTAATAATAAAAAGTTTCCCATATGTTGCCAACTTTTACAGGCATACTGCATGTTTCAACCTACAAAAAAAAACATGGTGATTCATTTAAATTGGCAAATGGTGAAACACAAAGTCCTGACTGAAGGCCAATTAAGGAATAAGAATAAAAAACTTCCTCCCTTTTTAAATAATATTTTAAGATGACAGCTTTCCTGTCCTTCGGTCAGACGTAATTTACTAATTTTATTTGTAATTTAGCAGTTACTATAGGCAATACATATATTATCATATAATACACATAGAGTAAGTATATGTATGTGTATGTGTACGTCTGTTTATTTGCATTATTTATTTACAGTGTGTTAGTAAGGTAATAAAACCTTATTGTGCTTTTTCTTTAATAGAGGCGCATAAATTCGTATAAAAATTTATGCAATATTGTCATAAATTTTAATTTTAACGAATGCTAATTACAGTGGATAGACAAATAAATAATAATTAATGTAATAACGTCAAAGATCAACATTGTCTGTTTTAAAAATTAATTATTCCTTCCCATCCATTTACTTAACTGGATTTGGAAGGTTAAAACCTGAATCTCATACCTACACAAACATCATTGACTTAACAAAAAGAAGCTTCCCATTCAATCTTGTGAGTCTTGTACTCGTAATGACTTCCTAGGTATAAAATCTCTAATTTTCTCCCACGTCTGGTTTTGTCTCTTCTGCCAAAAAACGACGAAAACTCATAGCGAAATGAAAAGTTTGAGCACGAAGCCGCGCAGCGGCGAGTGCTTAAATTTCATGAGTGCGTAATAAGCTTACAACTCGTGTAACGTACTATACTTTTTCTACGTAGGAGAATATGTTCGGATAGAATAATATTTTGTTAAAGAAATTGACAATATAAATGACATGACATTTACTTCCATTGCATGCTACTTAAGGAAATTGCATAATGTGCTGCCTACATTTAGGGGCATCACTTTTTAATGTAAAATATATCTCGCAAATGCTAAAAGTTTTTATGTTTTTCAATTGACTAAATTTGTGTAAATAGACCAAATAAAGTCTTACGTAGATAAAAATTAAGTTTTCTTCTCAAAATGAGATCTCATTACGTGCATGTTAGTGTTAAATGTCATTTACAAGAAATGTTGACAGTGCAATTTTTGATGTTTACAGACATGGGCGTAGAAAAACAAACAAACCTTTCGCTTTTCAGCGTCCTTCTTTGGCAGATAGGTAAATAATGTGCGGTCAGGATTCTTCGTGCTTGCAATAGTGGTATTGGCTATTTTCCCTTTTCTTGAATCATTTCAGGTAAGTTTCGAAATGACCCGCGACATACCTTGCGTGGTTTTGTACGTCATGTCCCACTATTTTGGCGCTACCAGTTTATCGATACCTTTATCCTTCTATCTATCTACTTGTGTCGCCCGCTCACTTTGTCATTCTTTGAGAGTAGGGTGCCAGGTTCCTATAATTTGTTTTTAGCTATTAAGGTGGCTTTCCATTACTACGACTATACTACGATCACTCGCAGCGCCATCTCTCGCTTAATTTTTTCGAGACATACTTGGTAAAATTTGTATTTATTGGCCGCTTTTGCGCCATGACCATATTCGCGACCAGTCCCCTTTTTGGGGGTTTGGTCCTCCAACATTGAGTATCACTGGTGTAAGCGTTGCAAGTGCCATATTTGTCTTGTTTACGCACGCGTTTCTAATGTGCGTTGTCATGCGTGTAATGGTGTTTAGATATACGCCCACATAATGAGAGAATTTTAGTCGTATTGAAATGCGTTTGAAGGTAGTATATTTTTGTTTGTATTTAAGAAGGGTTTATTTTATATGTTGATACAATTTAGAACAATACGTAAGTAGGATGTATCTCTTCCTCAGTATACAGTGACTCTATTACAAACAGTGGCGACAAGCGATGTATCGATTTTTATTGGCCGTGGTATATATTGTATCGTACTGGCGGCCTGACTGTGTTTAACTTTGATCAGCCAAGGCCACCTAAGGCCTTGGATCAGCGTGTAATTTTTATTTGAATTTGGCACGTTGCTAGGATACCACCGTTGAGTTCATAGAAACCCGCCCAAAATTTTGCCTCCTAATGGCGAATGGGTGGAGCTAATCGCTGCTTGTCGTCACTGTTTGTAATAGAGTCACTGTACCTCAGTATAGCATAGCTATTTCTTTCTATTTGCGGCCATCGTAATTGTCATGGTCTCTGCGCTATTTGCTAGCGCATACTGCACCGTCCCCTTTTAGTCCGAGAACTGGCTGCAAAAAAGCTGGCCTATTGAGTAACAGCATGAAATGATTTTTAAAAGCTAGTACTTATACAGACCGTCCATAAAATCTTTTGCTGTCTGGGCGGAACTTGTGCATAAATTCGCCATGTCCTTTCTCCTGAATATTTTTTGGATACGAACTGTACCCATCGAGTAACAGCTTCAAATTACTCTTAAAATATAGCTTTTATATAGTTAAAAAAGAAAAAAATTTCTGCCTTGTTAAATCTTGTGCTAATACCTAGGCAGAAAACTTTTTTTAATTTTTTTGGCACGTTGCTGTACCTATCGAGCAACAGCTTCAAACTATAACCAAATTAAAGTTTGAACATAATTCTATAAGAAAAATCATTTCTGCCTACGTTAAAATGCTTTGGCAGAAAACATTCTCTTTCTCAAAGCGTTATGATACCACTAATACAACTATCATAGAAGTATTTAGGGATAAACAAAGAATCGTCCAATGATTTTTTATAATATAAAATATTTAGTAATAGTATACAGGGTGTTTTTTTGGGAGCTTTAGTTAGACATTTCTGGGAAAGTTTTATTAATAGGTTTTTGAAAATTTGAACTTAGGGGTTACTCTGAAAACCGAATCGATGTAAAATATTTTCAAAATGGCAGCGCTTCCGGAAATGCCGGAAGTAACTGGAAACTTCGTTATTGTAAATGTTAACTATTGCATTTTTGGATTCTACGTGAAATTTCAGTTCTTTTAACACCCACATGTCAATATCTACAAGTTATGGTTTTTAAGTTATTTTCACTTATTTAAAGAAAAATGGCGGATGCAGACGGTAATTTAGGAATTCGTTATTGAAATCGTTATAGCTATGGCAACCGAGTTTTCTCCAAAATACAATAAAACTCGAGCACTCTTGAAAGTGTACATCTCGATTCAAACAAGGATTTTAATCGCACCAGCAATGCGAATTATGGCGATTAAATCTTTACTAAATTTGGCCCAGTCTGACCAAATAAGGTTGCCGAAAGAATCTTCCTGGTTCCTCAACATTAGATATTCGCAAAACTGAATTCGTCTTGAGAGATCAACTGGTTGCATCAAATGCCCATTATGATGAGAAAGTGGCAGTTTTTTTAGGGTTTTTTAGATACAACTAATATTTACACCCAAAGCAATTACCTAGTGGAACACGCCGAAGTATCCAAGTACATTAACAATCTTAGCCTCATCTTCAACAACGGGTCTTAATCTAGGTAATTGTTTTGGTGGTACAAAGCTTCCAATATTCGAACAATTTCATTTGGTCGGTACGTTCACTAGGACGTGGTCTTTCTGGATATTGTTCAATGAACGTATGACAAGCATGTGACGCGATTCTGTCCATTCCACCATAAATAACAATTAGATTCCAAAAATCTTAATAATTATGTAAAACCATTGGGAGCCATTTTTTTCCATTATTGAAAAATTTATGTTAACCTATAACAGGTGACGGTTTAGTATCACTCGATTTGTTCAAAATTCGATTACCATGGTCCATGTCACGGTCGATTACTAAAAAAAAATCCAAAAAAATGGTATCAATGCGATGAATTGGGAATAAGTCAGAAACTATTAAAGATAGGGATAGGAACATGTAATACCAAAATATGCCCATTTTGATTGTCTATCAAATGCAATAGTAAGAAAATGGTCATTTCATTTAAAAAATCTGAGTTTTTAGTCTTTGAAATTTCCTAAATTTGGAGCCACATAGTTGCGAGGTCGTACGTAATTTAACTTTCTTTAAGTGCACCAAAAGAAAGCCTTATTCCTCCTCTATGCGCTGGAGAAAACTTAGTTGCCATAGCTACAACGGTTTTCAAGTAATGAATTCCTAAATTACCGTCTGCATCCGCCATTTTTTTTTAAATAAGTGAAAATAACTGAAAAACCATAACTTGTAGATATTGACATGTGGGTATTAAAAGAACTAAAATTTCACGTAGAATCCAAAAATGCAATAGTTCTCATTTAAAAAAACGAAGTTTCCAGCTACTTCCGGCATTTCCGGAAGCGCTGCCATCTTGAAAATATTTTACATCAATTCGGTTTTCAAAGTAACCCATAAGTTCAAATTTTCAAAAACCTATCTATAAAACTTTCACAGAAATGTCTAACTAAAGCTCCCAAACAAACACCCTGTATACTATTACTAAATATTTTATATTATACAATATTATTTTGTCGAAATCATTATAATTGTTCATTGGACGATTCTTTGTTTATCCCTAAGTACTTCTATGATAGTTGTATTAGTGGTATCACAGTGTATTTTATCTGTGGTGGTATCATAAGACTTAGAAAGAAAATGTTTTCTGCCAAGGCATTAGCACAGAATTTAAAGAGGCAGAAACCATTTTTCTTCCAAGAGCTGGCTGCAAAAAAGATGGCCTATCGAGTAACAGCATGAAATGATTTTTAAAAGCTAGTTCTTATACAGACCATCCATAAAATCTTTGGCTGCCTGGGCGGAACTTGTGCAGAAATTCGCCATGTCCTCTCTCCTGAATATTTTTTGGCACTTTACTTCTATGATAGTTGTATTAGTGGTGTCATAAGACTTTGAGAAAGAGAATGTTTTCTGTCTAGGCATTAGCACAGGATTTAACAAGGCAGAAATGTTTTTTCTTATAGAATTATGTTGAAACTTTAATTTGGTTATAGTTTGAAGCTGTTACTCGATAGGTACAGCAACGTGCCAAAAAAAAATTAAAAAAAGTGTTCTGCCTAGGTATTAGCACAAGATTTAACAAGGCAGAATTTTTTTTCTTTTTTAACTATATAAAAGCTATATTTTAAGAGTAATTTCATGCTGTTACTCGATAGGTACAGTAACGTGCCTAAAAAATATTCAGGAGAGGGGGCATGGCGAATTTCTGCACAAGTTCCGCCCAGGCAGCCAAAGATTTTATGGATGGTCTGTATAAGAACTAGCTTTTAAAAATCATTTCATGCTGTTACTCGATAGGCCAGCTTTTTTGCAGCCAGCTCTCGCCCTATTTAGCGGACATCTAATATATCATTTTCTAATTTGACTTGTGGTTTCGTCCTAATTATGCGGAACCCCAGATATTATTATCTAATTCTTGTAACAAACCTTTTCATGCCTTACTTTTCGCATCAAGGATTGTACGTTTCAAGGCTTTTTTGGCATTTTTATACCCTGCCAGAACTCTAATCTTGTCTGCAACTGTGTGAATTGCCAGTTTAGTGCGAGTCGCTATTCTACGCATCCTCACGCATTTTCTCCTACATTCGGCCAATTTGGCCCAGCAAACATACGGACGTTTTAATGACGTGAAATGTTCGTCACGTTTTACGTCAGAGACCTTAAAACATGACGTGAAAAGGACGTCAGAATTACGGGTAAATGTCACAGCCCAATGACGTCATTTTGGGACGTAATTATGACGTAAATCATTGACGTAGTCATAGTAAAAAAAAGGGGGGTGACCTGGGCCACATCTTACCACTCCGACCATCTTGTCATACTTGTGAATATTTGACAACTGTGTGTGCTCCTGTAGGTCCTACGCCAGAGCCCCCCTTCGCTTCTTGTAGAGTCGGTGGAGATCGTTAATGCTGAAAAAGGCTTTTGCCTGAAGTAGGACTCGAACTTCGGTCGCCCGTTTAGTAGTCAGACAAGTAAACTATCTGCGCTAGCCAGACTTTGCTAAGTGCAGTAATTTGAAGTTGAACACTATGAGAAAGGGAGAAGGACGTGCATATCTCGTAGTATATGAATGTCTATTTTTCCAAATAGAAATTTTTGGTCCCAATTACCTAAAGATAATTGTAACGTCATAATTAATAAATTTGTAATTAATTTATTGTTTGACATAGACGAGTATTTAAGATATAAATATAATTTTGTGGGAATAAATGACATTTCTTTAACAAATGTAATTATTGATTTATTGTTTAAGAAACTAAAAATGCTTTAGAGTGTCATTCAGTTATGATGCTGAAGACAGATAGCAATATTAGATACTAGAATTACTGCGTTTTGGTTGAGGTTAAAGGAATAAAAATTGAAGGTAATCAAACAATAAGGCAACGTCGATTGAGGCAAACCGTATTTTGATATCTCTAAATCGGCGAAAGTACACGCTTTTCAAAAAATGCTAAATATTGAACATTTAAAAAAATCAAATTTTAGTTACTAAATAACTACGTATATATACCGTCATATAACTCACGTATTAAAGACGTTCAGAAATGACGTCTATAATACGTCGGAATTTGGGGGTGTAACGTAACTGACTAATTATGACCGAAAAAGTACGTCAAATATACGTCATTTTATAATTAATGTTTACTGGGGGGTGTTCCCTATAAAACAGATTTTCTTTTGGTGTGCATAGTTTGTATGTCAATATTTTTCATATTAATCAAAATGGCCGAATGAATATTTTTTATAAAATTGTATTGTCATCTGTTATTTAATTATGTATTCCTTCAGATGAAGGGATCAGTTTAAAATCGTACTACAGATGTTTGTCCAACTAGATTGTGGACACATCTTCCCACAATTAACGAAACGGCAAGAATGTAACGGGAAAAACAATTTATTAATGCAGCAATTTGACTTAAACATATACATGGTCATAATGAACGAGACAAAAAGCAAATTCATATACCCTTTCGCAATCATCTGTTTTCGGAACAATCCTTGCGTTACAATAATCTAACATTTCATTGGACACCTTTTCGAAATCCTTAACTAGTTCGTCTCTATTAATCGTACCATCCTCATTTATTAAATTGAAACCTTTATACAAACAGTTGATGTAGCACTTAAAATTCCTTTTGTCAGGAAATTCGTATAGCCGAAAATATCGGTCGAGATCCTCTTCTGATACTTTCCAGGATTTAATGCATTCGGGATGTTCTTTCTCGCTTAGGCGCCTCCAGTGATCAAAAATTTCCTTGGTCGATTTCTACAACCGACAACTGTTATAATTCAAAGGTGCAAATTGATATCTTTCTTACCTTAGACTCATACGCATAGACAAATGAATAGGTCACAGCTACCACTAACAGAATTTTGAAAATCATCATTAATTCGTACAATACTGCCCGGGAAGTCGTTTCGTCTACCTTTTATATGTATGTTTCAAGGTTCTAGTGGAAATGTAATTTGTATTAAAAAATTATTAAAAATTATTGTAGGTAGCATATATTATTCGAAACGTTGCGTAAATTTAACATTTTTAATTAAGGTCAAAGGATGAGAAAAATGATTCAATTCACACCAGGTTGCTAAGGGGTTTATTTGCAATTCACTTTGGCTAAATTACTTCCCAGAAAGTATTGCATTGGGCTACACATTTTTTCTGTTAATAAGGAGGTTTCGGGGTTTAGATCACGTAATTTGTGAAATGTACGCATTATGTAAGTCCCAAAATCTTTAAACGCTTAAACGAAAAATTTACTGGACTTATGGAAATGCACTTAAAGAATTAAAATTTAAAGCAAATAGTAGGTACAGCAATAAAAGCATTAGGATACGTACGTGAAGGAGAAGGAAAAAATAAGGGAAGTCAAAAAATTTATTTTCGTGAAGCTTAAGGTAGAGGTAGAGGTTAAGGATGCGCAGAAAATGAAAGTAATAGAGGGAATATTACCGACGGCAGTTGCGCAACTAGACAGCTGGGCGGAAAAGAAAAGATAATAAAAGCAAAAACCAGTTGAGAGAAACTCATTATTTCATTGACCACGACCTAACCATCAGGAAGGAAGCGAAAATACAGAAAGAACTACTACTACTACTACTACTACTATTAATTGGTCGAAATGGAACTTGAACACCACAAAAAAACGGATGGGAGAAGCACACGCCGGATGGAAAATACGTACAACGACAATGGCATTAAAAAGGTTAGCGAGAGTGAAAAACAATACGAAGAAAGTACCACAGTGAGAACATGGAATGTAAGAGGGACTTATGTCTAGGGTGCAGTGCCGGTTTATACATTATGCACACTACGCACGTGCGTAGGGCCCAGACGTACGTAGGGCCCGGAAAAATATAAAGTTTTAAGTTTATTAATTATAAGTATCTATCAATGCATTTAATATTAAGGAATTAAGGTGTATTTATTTCACTCACGACTTCCCTTCAGAATAAATACTGTAAGGTCTGTAAGATATAACAATCTTAAATAACAGGAAAGTTAAAATCTCAAAAGAATGTATAATAATAAGAAGACACCCTTTAACACGTTTGAGACTAAAATTTATTGGTCATATATTTTAAAAGAGTTTATTGCAGATTGAACATTTCCTCGTCCCTTTCTAAGTAAATAACCTTTGTATTTAATTATGCCGACACAAGAGGGGTTTGTGAATCAGGGGCGTAACTATCAGCCCTGCGGAACCCGGGCCTGTGATCTATGGGACCCAGATGTTACGGCACTAATATTTGTATTTTCGTAAACATTCCTCTTAAATTGCTGAAAACGTATTTAAAAAAATTGCAAAATGTAAATTTTATTTTCCAGCAAGTTAACAATAATGTGAAACATTCCATTTATGGAACAAAATTCTTATTGCCATAATTTCCGGCCTACACTTCGTTTACGTGCGGTGTTGTTATTTATTGTATTGTAAGCTTCTTGAGAATTCAGATTTGCCGTTTTCATCTTATGAAGCTATTTAAAATATATTAGCTGAATGATTCTCATTTTTATCGTCTCAAAGGCAATGGAGGTGGAGAAAAAATAGATTGGCTTGTATCAAATTCGAAGTTTTGCTATTTATGCAAATTATTGTGGGGTCGAGGGGGAATGGTGGGGGGCCCAATGTTACTTAGTGCGTACTACTAAATGACATGTAAAACCGGCACTGCTAGGGTGCAATGAAAAACCTAATTACGAAGATAGAGAATTTATATATTTTAAGAGTGGCAACAGAGGTTCGGAATAGGTTTTATGGTAAGACGTAGTTGAAAGGATCTAGTTATGAAGTTCCAGCCGAAGAAATAATTAATAAAGCTAAATAATGGACAAATCATCCTCACAATTAGATGTGAAAATCCTCCTAGGGGACTGCAACGCCAAAATTGGAAGAGAGCACCTGTTATAGGTCAGAGAACAGCAAACATACGGAAAGTAATGAAAACGAGAAAATGTTAATTGATTTTGCAAAGGAACGAAATATGATAGTTGCTTCAACTATGTTCAAACACAAAGACATACATCTTCTCAGCAAACACACATATAAAATATACATACAACATATATAAAATTGAAGTAAATACCTCTACATATGCTTTTTTATATATTAAGTATGTAAGCAATGTAAGCATTCTTTAATAAAGTTACCTATATAAACTGTATGTCACACATTACGTATATTTTACATAATAGTGTAGAAACTTAAGGACATTCTATATACTGAAATTCATATAATATATACATACAGATAATTACCTATTACTCGTGAAATTCACGTGCTGTCATATTTATATGATTAGATTTATGTACGTTATATGTAAAATCTTATATGTAAGAAGTATTACATATTTTTTATGTATGCGTTCTGTAAATATAATTACAGCTTGGCACACGAGAACTTGCGGCTGAGTTAGTCCCGTCGACAGTTGCGCAGTAAACAGCAGTTAGATTAAGAGTAGGAATATCAGTTTAACAACCCAGCTGTCGCGCATCTTCAATTCTCAGCCGCAAGTTCTCGTGTGTCAAGCTGTAGAAATTATCATTACATATATTGTATGGTCGAAAATAAAGTCCGTTTCTATTTGCGCCGCATAAGTAATCGCACGCGCGTGTTTCCTATAACGCCAAAAATTGTAGTTCACGTACCTTTGATATTAGATCGGTATCGATTAAAATGAGTCTAATTTATATAGAAAGTAAATAACATAAAATAAGTTAAATCCTGGTCATTTTTAACATAAAGGTAGGTATAATGATTGAATAAGACTTCACTCAACGATATAATCAAACATAATTTAAACTAATAACGCGAAACAGCGCAAGTTACGAAGTACGAAATAAAAAAAAGGAATATTTCAGATTAGCGCAGTGGTACAATGTCGGATGCAAATGAAACACATGTCGGATTTCGGAATTTGCAACGCTCACCCGCAAAGGTTCAAATCACTTTAAGGGAAACTTTTCAAGCAAGTATATTATAATAAACTGTCAGCTTTCAGTTCAGGTAAAAACGGGTTCGTGCAAGAATGAAGTTAAATATAATTAAAAGTACAGTTGCACGTAAAAATGTAGTTTTTCCATTTTTTTATGTGGAACTGCTTAAATAATTTTTTACATTGATAATAATTACATTATGCTCGAGTAGCTGCCATTTGGTCATCGCAACGCTTTTACAACTAATATTTTTTATGTAAATATTACATAAATTATACATAAAACGTATATAAATTCATGTGCTACAGATATAGAAGAATTTACATCTAATAGACATATATATTATTTTGAAAATTGCTGACATCCTGACATTAAATATCTCTTATTTTTCTTCCAGTTTTATATAAATCTAAAAAGTTCTTACATAATTTATATGTATTTTATATGTATATAAATGTGTTTGCTGGGTTGGAACCTGGAAATCACCGAATGGGAGAGCTATCATTCAGATCGACCACGCGGTGGTGGACTATGAAAGAGGTAAGAAGCTGTAGAGCAGCAGATGCCGACACGGGCCACTTTATAGTCCGGTTAAAAGTGGAACAAGAAAATCATATTAAAAAGACGGTGATAAGAGGGGAAAAGAGTAACATATAACAAGAGCAAACTGAAAACTGAAGAGTGCATCGAAGTACAAAAAGAGAACCTGCGAAACATAACCGAGGATGAAGTATAGAAAAATCAATAATGGAAGCGGCAGAGTTTATGACAGATCGGTAAAACAAGAAAAAGCGCGCATACTGGTTCAAGGAAGAATTCATAAAAGCCATGAAAACGGGAAACAAAGCCAGGATGGTGATGATGACCAGAAATACCCAAGAAAATAAGAGAAGATACGAAGACAGCAAAAAATGTATACAGGGAGAAAAAGAGGAAGAGAATGGAAGAAGAAATACAAACACTGGAGGAAATCTTCATCATGAAGGATATTTGAAATTTTCATCAAGAAGCAAAAAAAGTGAAAATTAGGAAAAAGCTTAAACCGCTATACTGCAGAGATAAAAAAGGAAACCTGGTGGGCGACAGAGAAGAAAAACCGAACAGATTGGTGGAATACTTTAGAGAAGTCTTAGGAGACGAGAAGATCAGGGGGGGAGTACCCACAGAAGAGGAAGTGAAAGAAGAAATAAATAAGCTTCTTACCGTTGATATCTGGCGGTGGTTCTTATTGATCAAATACCTAGATATGTCAAACAACTCGACAGGATTCACGCCGTCCATGCTCAGATATGTGTCCAAATCAGTTAAGTGCCAAAATGGAGAAATTTGGGAGCCCATCAGTACCCAACAAGGATCTACAAGGAGAAAAAAGACGTGTTTACCAGCCTTCGTACGAACGGGGTGGGGACATTAGGTCGTCTACGTCCGGACAGTACATAAACCAAGGTCTTCCTTTTCAGCCAGGGGGAGGAGGCTTAGTAAAGAAATGAAAAGGAGGAAGGAGAGCGATATTTTGTATCTTTACACCTGTACATCTTTATCTTTAGAATCTTTTGAGCCTTTTTCTTGTTGAATTACCTGCCGTTTTTAATATTTTACCTGTATCACCCTTATCCTGTTCCTAATTAATTGTGTACTTTACCCTACCTGTTACAAAGGGTTGTGCAACCGGTATCTTGTGAGTTATAAATCCTTTGAGGTAAGTTTTCTTTATTATCATTCACCTGCATGTATTATTTATTTATCTTAATCTACAATTTTGACAAAAGATTCTTATTTCTACTAAAAAACTAGAAAACTAACTAACATTCACAGAATAAACACTTCTCACTCTTGTCCCCTTCTCTCCACCTTTTCCCTTCTCTCCAGCACCCCCTTCATCCACTCCACCCCTTCCCCCTTCCCTTCTCCAAATCACCTTTCTTTCTATCTCCTGTCCCCTGAGCTTCTCACGTTTCCTCATCATGTGCCTTATATCTTCCCTTCCTTCCCCACAGATTCTACACATTTTCTCATCCTCCCACCAGTATCTGTTTTCGTTTTCCTCATTCCCGCACCTGAACCTTGCCACCATTCTTTTCTCCTTTAAACCCATGTCACTCAGTATATAATCGGCCTTGCCTTCCACCATTATCTCCATATGTCCCTCATTATATATTCCCTCTGCTATCCTCTCTCCCCTTTTCTGACCTCGGATATTTTTATCTCTTTATCCCTTCCTATCTTCTCCTTTTTATCTCGTCCCTCGCATATCCAACTCTCTATAAAAAAATCTCCTCTCCTCCTGCCTAGTGGTGACAATTTTTTTCGAATATTCGAATATTCGAATATGTAATCGGGAATTATTCGAATACTTAATAATACCAGTATTCGAATTAGAATAAAAACGAATAAAAACGAATAAAACGAATAAAACGAATAAAACGAATAAAACGAATGAAACGAATAAAGCGAATGAAACGAATAAAACGAATGAAACGAATAAAGCGAATGAAACGAATAAAACGAATGAAACGAATAAAACGTATAAAACGAATAATGGCCAGAACAAAAAAAATTGTTAAATTAAGAAAAAAGACGGCAGAGGTATGCCTACTACTTTTTATTTCATGGAATTGTTTCTCATTTACAAATTTCTTGCGACCCACAATATTTTATGGATAGGAGATGAAACCGTGTAGGTACTATATTCGTATTGTAAATAGCAATTTCAGCATTTCTTTGCTGTCAGCTTAAAGTCATTCACTTTTCAATAACACCCTTTTACAAGTCGTAATGAACTGTAATTTATTGTTTGTTAGTGTAAAAGGTTTTCGGTAAATCAGTGAACACATTTCTCTAAACATTAGGTACCTACAATAATCCTCAACCACGCAGGGTGATTTTAACTGGAATTATTTTCATGGTATTGTAAAGCTTGGACTTTTTTTATTTAAGTTTTTACTTTTTACCCGTCTTTAATGATAATTTATTCCTTTAAAGGATTATCTAAGCATTTAAATATAAATTTTTACTTTAGTTCAAATTATTTCTCAGCCTAGACGACTACATTATTGGGATTTATGAGTAAAGTGTGGAAATATTTCGTGAAGAATACGGGTGATGCGGTAGTTACTTGCAAAATTTGCAGTAAGTGCAACAAGTAATTTACTGACGCATATTAAGGTTAAGCGTGGTTTGAAATGTTTAAGTATGCTTAAATTAAACTTCCATTGGAGAATGCTCTACTACGTTTATAGTATAAAACTAGCCCTACGAATAAAAGGAGTAAAACGATAAAACGGATAAAACGAATAAAACGAATAAAAAGAATACAACGAATACAACGAATAAAACGAATAAAACGAATAAAACGAATAAAACGAATACAACGAATACAACGAATACAACGAATAAAACGAATACAACGAAAACAACGAATAAAACGAATACAACGAATAAACAAATAAAACGAATACAACGAATAAAACGAATTTTTTTCTGACTGTTATTCGAATTCGAATAATTCTATATTCGAATATTTTTTTAACGAATATTCGAATACGAAAAAAATTAAATTTGCCACCACTACTCCTGCCCATACCTTATCCGTTCCTTTCTTATCTCTCTCATACACTCATTTACCCCAACAATTTCCTCCCTTTTCTTGATCTCCTCCTCATATTTCGCCGCTGTCTTTCCCGCTTGGATCCTTATTTGTTCCGCTTTCTTCTCCTCCCCCACGATAAATCCTGACGTCTCTCTATCCAACCCTAACGTCCATCTTCAGTACCTTTCCTGTATTTTTTCCATTTTCTTCCACTACTTCCATCCCCATATCTCCGCTCCGTACCCCATTACACTCTTTACCAATTTTTCCCCTCACCCCCACTTTTTTTACACTCCTCCCTCCTCTCTTTTGAGATACCATCACTTTTGCCCTTTTCATATTCGCTCTCTAAACATCCCTTTATCACTCCCATTAATCCCCTCATCTCTTCCTCGCTGTCCGCCATCACTACCACCTCGTCCGCATATGCCAACACCCAATTTTTATCCTCCCTATCACCACCCCTTCCCTTTGATATCTCCGCAACGCCTCCTCTAAATACCCAATGTATTGCGGTAAAAGACTCGGGCTCAACGAGCATTCCTGTCTCAATCCTTTCTCCTTTTCTTCCCGCACTCTCGTCACGCACCTTGTCTCCTCGTATACCTCTTCTACCGCTCTCACCAAAACTTCTACCCCACATTTCCTCATTATCTCCCACATTTTCTTCCAATTAACATTATCGAAGGCTGCCTTTATGTCGAAAAACAACCCATACACTTTCCCCCCTTTCCTCTCCATCACCTTGTTCACCGATTCACATAAATGTTATCCACCGCTCTCCATTGTATATCATTCACCTGTAACTATACTACATAAATGCTTACATAGGGCGTCTCTGGCTATATAAATATTTTTTATAAAATTGTATTGTTATCTAAATAATTATTTAGTTACATCCAGCAAACAGAGTCACGTTATTTTGACGTCCTTTACAGGTCTCATTGGTCATTAACGTCACTCGACCTCTTACTGACGATATAATGACGTCTTAAAGCTCACGTCAGTTAGGAGATGTCATTATGGCGTCTGATATGAGTGAGTAATAGATTTTATTTAAGTATATTGATAATTTTCTTTCTCACCAAGTTGCCAATTACACATTATACTTCACTCAATGAACTCTACTGGAGTTCACTGAGTTCACTTCACAGTTATTGTTATTTCTGAAATTTTGGTTTTTTCCTTCCACAGCTTTTTGCGTAAAAACTATCGGTTACGGTTTGTTCTAAAAGTGACTCCATCGGTTATTGTATCTAATAAAAGTAGGTATGTATAATAAATTGTATACTTACTTAGATATTATTTAATTTAGTCGTACCTACTTATTCAATTGGAGATGTACCTACTCTCTTATAGAATTTATAGATGATGATAGCTTATCATTTGTGAATTCCCAGTCACCAACATTTCTTTTATGTATTTTTTTCAAACATAATTTAAACTACGTTAAGTTATGAAGTATCTACCTACGAAATGAGAAGTAGGTATGTTTCACATCAGCGCAGCGGTAGAATGTCGGTCTTCGGAATATTCAGCACTCACCCCCAAAGGTTCGAATCCGGTTAAGGGAAACTTTCAAGCAAGTATACCCTACTAAAAGCGTCGGCTTTCAGTTTAGGTAAAAACGGGTTGGTTCACAAATTAACGTATAAATGTAGTTTTTCCCTTTTTTTGTGTGAACTGCTTAAATATTTTTTTGCATTGATAATTACATAATGCATATACTTGGGTCTGGCGTCCTAAAGGTGTTAAAGTGACTTAAAAATTACGTCTCTATCATGTGACATAATGCCCACAAAAAGACGACATATCTGACGTCCTACGGGTCATTTTAGTCACGTGAATTTAACGTCAAAATAACGTGACTCTGTTTGCTGGGTCTTTTCGATGAAGGGATCACTTTAAAATCGTACAGATGGTTTTACTGCGTTGGTAGGTACCTTCTCGTTCGAAGTAGCGACGTAGATAATCTCTAAATGGAGTGAATGACGAAGTGACGTTATAATAATCTCAAAACCTCCCTCATATTTATTTATTTATTAAATGCAAGCACGACGACTAGTTTCTATTTAATGCAGTCATCCTCAGGCTGACAAGTAGAAGCCAGGAATGACAAAAACAATTTATTAATCAAGAAATCTCACTTTAAAAATATACAGACATGCTCATACCCAAAATACCCACAATTACCCAAGAATGTAGCAGCAAAAACAATGTATTAATTGAACAAACTGACTTAAAAATATACATGCCCATAATGAACGAGACAATCGGCAAATTCATGTATTCTTTCGCAATCATCTGTTTTCGTAACAATCCTTGCGTTACAATATTCTATCATTTCGTTGGATACCTTTTCAAAACCTTTAACTAGTTCGTCTCTATTAATCGTACCATCCTTATTTATTAAATTGAAACCTTTATACAAACAATCCATGAAGCACTTAAAATTCCTTTTGTCAGGAAATTCGTATAACCGAAAATATCGGTCGAGATCCTCTTCTGATACGTTCCAGGCCTTAATACATTCGGGATGGTCCTTCTCGCTTAGACGCCTCCAATGATCAAAAATCTCCTTGGTCGATTTCTACAACCGACAACTATTATAAGTAATTCAAAGGTGCAAATTGATATCTTTCTTACCTTAGACTCATACGCGTAGACAAATGAATAGGTCACAGCTATCACTAACAGAATTTTGAAAATCATCATTGTTTCTTAGTGTACTGCCTGGCAAGTCGATTCGGTTACCTTTTATATGTAAGCTTCAAGGTTCTAGTGGAAATAATATAATAATTCGTAATCAAAAATTAAACATGTTTCGGAAATTTAACATTATATATTAATTAAGGTGTAAGAATGGAAAAAATAATTGAATTCACACCAGGTTGTAAAGGTGTTTATTTGCACATCAACCGTCGATTAATTATTTCCCAGAAATTATTACCTTTTCTGATAATATACTGTGATAATAAGCAAGGGCATACGAGGAGATACATCTAAATTGGTTTGTTTGGATTTTTATATCTTAGTGTGAGATGAATTTCATAAAACAAAAGCTTATTAATATGTATGTTGGCTTCGAGGATTTAGGAATAAAGGTACCCTCTATCTTCGTTTTGGAGTGGACCTTTGGGCCATTTTATGAATCTCTTTGCATAATCTATTTACTCTAATCTTCATGTTCAGTAAAGTGTAGAGGAACTTTATGCATCGTATCGCTAAATTCCATTAATAATTGTATTGTCGAGAAAATACTAAAATGTGTGATGTAACGCACCTGGCAGCTTCCCGCTATAAATGTGTCTCATTTGTAAATTATATAGAAGCGACAGCGCCAATTAAGTTAATGCCTTAATGTTATAATGGAATTGCCGATGAATGATGCCGGAAAATTATTATGCCAGAGGGAGAACAGTGCAGTAGTCAGCTCCCAGGGACAAAAAGAATTAAAGTGTATGTAAAGTAGATAATATGTATGAGTGCATCGCCGTCATTAGAAAATTTAAGTATATTGTTTTTTATTTATGATAATTAGGTACGTTTTATCTTAGATTAGCATTGTAGATTTCCTGATTTTTGAGTAGGTGTTTGATACCATAAACTTTAAAATTTGTAAAATTAAATTACAATGCGCAATGCAAGTTTACTTAGCTACATACATACATTAATTATCACGTTTAACTTGGATGATTCATACGTTGTATTACTACTATTACTATGTTGCAAGTTGCAACATTGTAGCGGTTGATGCCAGCTCTTTATTGTGGGGACGTCAAATTGTGTGGAGGTTGTTATGATATGTGTATATTCTATGGTTTAGTACTTAATTGTGATCGATAGTATCGACCCTACTTGGTTGTCCACTAGGTGGCGCAACGCTTCAATTTTTAATATAAATTCAATTTCCTAATTGGTTGAAATATTTGTAGTCTCGTAAAAATAGCCTCGAACCTCGTTTCCGGCGTGCTACTCGTCTCTCTTATTTTAACGTCATTCACTCTCTACTATCTCTTTTTAATTCTTAAGCCTTTTAGTTCTTTTACTGGTAAAGGAGACTTCCTTTCAAGTTCTCAAACGGTACAGATGCTCCATTTTTGTAGTGAGGAATTCACATTTGCTTAACTTAACGTTTATAACGGTTATAAGTGCAATTTTCTCAATCAGTGGTTGTGGAGAACACACCTGCTCGTTTCTACCGCTCCCATACGTATTAATTACGGTTTTAATACATTTATTACGCATCGTATCCGAGAATCCTTTAGAAAGTGTACTTGGCGTCAGTGATTAAAACTCATTGGGTATGTACTTATTCGTTTACTATTTTCAAAATTACATTCTTTCCTTCAACTTCTCGTCTCTAATTTCTCCTAGCGTTCAACGAATGGCCTAGTATTCAACGAATTGGCCTAGTGTTCAACGTATCGCTTCCCGGTTACCGTATGGTTGATCCTGTCAACTACCATTTTGGCCGATAACATCCATTTCTACATTGACAACTCGCTGTCATATTCTCAAGTTCGCCGAAGACGACAAACTTCATTTACCTTTTCTGCTTCCTTATAAATTACTTTACCTTTATTTTCCTTAAACTCATTAACTCTAAATAATTTAATTTGCGGATACTCTACCTCACCGAAATTATTTGTTTTAGTAAATTGCTTTACAGTTAACTTAAATTTTTAAGACGTCATTCATTTTTGTAAATACCTCATTGTAACTAAATTTGCTCTTCAGTTATTATTGTTGTTACTTAAAGTTAAATATTATTTTGTTTGCGTTAATTGACTTGTACGTAAAATTGTATTAGCTACTCCCTTTTACCTTAACTTGTAATTGCTGATAAATTCAAATTCTTTTGCTAATATATGCTCAGTATCCGATCCTTCAAGTGAATCGTGAGTAATTAAGTATTCTCGTAGTTTGGGACCGAAGCATTATTTCTGGTCCGATTTGTACTAATTCTCTTTATTTAGATTATATCGCTTCGGCAGACTCTTTGCAAAGTGATCTCCACCGAACATTATATACAGGTACTTTATTTTATTACTTATTTACTTGGCTTACTACGATTGTATCGTATGCTGTAAATATTTAATCTTCATGCTAACGTAACTCATCACAAGTAGTTTATTGCTACGCTACTTGAAAAGGTAAAGCGGGTCTCTAATTAGTATTATCACCATTGAGTGAGTCACTAAAACTTTTTTTTTGTGGATTATTATCCAACTACATTCATTTGTTTTATTTTATTTTGAGCAATTGCTTTATTTTATAGTTATTTGTGTACATATTTTGACCGAGTCTTTATTATATTCTCGTCAAATTACTTTTTATTCTCATTATTGCTCCATTACCATATTTCTCTTTCAGATTACTACGTTTACTCATCTCCGAATTGAAACTATCTTCGCAGTTCATATTCTCAATTCCAGCTATTACCTCTAGAACTTGCGTGGCACCCATTCTCTCTATTGATTATTCGTTACTCATCCTGCTTATACTAGATACAACTCACTTTTTCTCATTCTTACTAATCCACGCCCAATCGTCCATATAACTGAGCTTACCGGTGCAATACCTATTTATAAATTGTGTTACAATTCTCAATTTTTGTCGTAACAAGGTTCATGTAATCGTTGAGCACTTTTAGCATTGGTCATAATTTGCTGTGCCTAGACTTGATTTGAGAGGGGAAACTATTGATTAAAGTTTATTTATGTTTACCTAATAGATTCTTACAAGATCAGTACACAAAGATCTCGAACAATTTGTTCACAACGTGGAGTACTACCACTTGACAGGTTTGGTAATGATTTGTCAGATAACTTTTACCTGGTCACAAGGAATATGTAAATACATAGTTCGTGATGATCTTTCCATTATGTGGCGGAGCACCGTCTTGTTGAAAAAACATGTTTTCACTCTGTGTCTATGTAACGGTATCGATTTACAATAAAAATGAACCTAGATTATTTTTGGGTACACAAATGTGCAACTTTTCTTCCATTTAGCCAAATTCGTACCTCCTGGTTTCCAATATCCTAATGTACATCATTTTATACTGGGCACAGTGTATAAGTTTCAAGGCTACTGTAGGAGTTAGCGTCTGTCGATGCGTGTTTACATTACATTTTTTTATGTTTCGTTTCTCAAAATCAAAAATGAGAACCATGTTATATAAAGTGATATGGAAATTTAACTACATTACTTAAAGTATATAACAATAACTAAATTCTCACGAAGTCGTTAAAGTACTTAGTATTAATTTGAATATTTACGTTGAATTTGTTGTTTTATATTATAGGTAGAATTTCGTATGACCTGGTGCCTTATTCATAAATTTTCATTTTTGAAACTGACGTAATCTTTCCAACGAAACCTAAATGTTTCTAGAAAGTCAAGAACGTCATTTTGATAAACGAAAGATGTACAATTGGTTCAAGTATTTACTGTAATTTACCGAGAGTCTTGCATTTTAGAGGTTGGTTTACCTAGATTTGCTAAAGTTACAAACAACGTCATTGAAAGACGGCGAGGCGTCTACTACCCCTTGTATAATATAATTTATTCCCTTTTTAACTCGTTTAAGTGGTTTTATTTAAGAGAGTCTTAATCTCTAAATAAATAATACATTGAGGTGTTCATCAGCATTTTTTCAAATTAACATTTGCGTCATCTGTTGTCGTCGCTTTATAGTACCTGTTCTATTTTGGTATCCTCCAAAGTTGCTTGATTTTTTAATTAGTTATGAGTTAGATTTTTTAACTCTTTTACCCTTTAGCTTCGCCACATTTATCAAGGGATATCAATTTTTAATAACTACGGGCAATTTTACTGCAACCCAGGATCTGGAGGGTACTCTTGCTGTCATTGAAGATTCTAATTCCTTTACACTGTATGCTATTAATGAGAACTAATTCCTACAAGAATACAGTAATAACACAGGCGTTTCTGCTGAAGGATGTTATACGAGACATCATAATAAATTATGTTAACGTACTTAATTTATTTATTTCCGTAGGCTTACGTTCAACTTCAAACGTGGTTGTCTTGTGAGAATCGTTTTTTAACGCCCCATACAAAGACTAGCGAATTTATATGACGAACGGTACGGTACAAATTAGCGCCTCGCCTATGATTTTTCAACACAAAGAAACGCATGTACTGTTTCCCCGCAAGTAGATATGCACCCTCTTCAACGAACCTTTCACATATTGATTTTTCAAAATATTGTACGAATTGGGTTCCAAAACGTCTCCAAGATCAACACAGAATTAACAAAATCGCATCTGAACGGTAATATTTCGAGCTCTTTGAACTGGATTGTGAATAATTCCTGGACTCTATTGTCATCGACGATCAAACGTGAGTGGCCCATCAGAACCGTTGACATAAATGAGCACTGATTCCCCGCCAAAACCGTTGTCTAGGAATGGAAGATCATGACACTTGTCGTTTGGGAAGAAATTCTCCTCATTGAATGTTTGTCGTAGGGGAAACAATTTATTCATTCTGTGAGGTACTAACTATGAAATGCTAAAAAGTACGAAAAACGATACAGAACAAAAGAAAGGGAATATTAACGATGGGAGTGTGTTTGATGCGTTCCCATACTGCCAGCACGACAATGGAAACCTTGCCTGTTTCCGGTTGAAACGTCTTCAACATCCCCGCTTACAGCTTTGATTCCTTTTACATATTCGCATTTGTTTATGGGTTGAAATAGGCCAAAGAACCACAAAACACTTACTTTGTAGTCTTCGCGACCAAACGCATTAACTTTTTAATACATCGTCATTCATTTCAGCCCATATAAACTTGAGTTACGGTGTACAATATGATCTAGTGTACTTAACCTTGGTGCAACTTTACAGCGACCCAGGGTCTGGAGGGAACTCTTTCTGTCCTTGAAGATTCTAATTCCTTTGTTCTGTATGCCATGAATAAGAATTTCTTTGTAATAAGTCCTACAAGAATACAGTTGGCAGCGCTTATTAATGATGAGTGGTAATGCTGAAAGATGTTATACAAGATTTAAATCTGCTTAATTTGTTTTTTTCCTTAGGTTTACGTTCAACTTAAAACGTGGTTGTCTTGTGAGAACCGTTTTTTGGCGCCGTTTCGTAGTGTAAGCACTAAGAGCCTTGTTACAGGAAAGGCATGCTAATTTAAATAAAAATTAAATTACTTACAACTAGTTGACAACAGGAAAATCTCACGGAAATAGCAAAATTCGGTTCATTTTAATTATTTCTCAGAGATTTGCTTGTTTATAATGCCTTATTAATGTGTGTACTTTAGGCAAATTATCATTAAAAGATTTCATTTAATCAGACATTGCAGTTTTCATTATGGTGTTAAATGTAATGGCTGACCCATCGTGGCCTCTTGTGTAATGATTAGCTGCCCGTTCCTCTTTTCAGTACCTCTTGCCTATAATGATATAGTGGCCTCTTCAGTCTATCTCACTAAGTGTAATTTAATTGATCTTTATTTAATTAATGGGGTGAACAAGAAGCTTTCTTAACAGTTCATTCTTTTCGTTAATCGTCGTTGAACTGTTCATTCTCCATTTAGATTTTATTTTGCTAAATAACTACATTTTATGGCAGGCCAAATAAAAAAACTTTTGATTCTACCTCCCAATTACCACACAATAGTACTAGATGATCGTGAGCACGTTGGGGGTACTTTAAATTTGACCGCGTTTGTTAAATCGAGGTAGGTTTCTTTTAAAGTTTTGGCGAGAAGGTTTACTCTTAAATATTCTCCATCCGATTTGAATTTTGTGAATGTAGTGCGAAGTTATAGTAGGACCTGGTGTTAGGACCATTACATCGCGTTCCCTGTAATCCGAATCCAACATTCTTAAAGGTCTATCCGAAGCCAGAATGGCGTTTACCTGGTTTCTCCACCCAGTAAACAATGCTACGTCTTTTTCACGTCCTTTACAGGTTTTATTGGTCGTTAAAGTCACTCGACCTATCACTGACGATATAAAGACGTCTTAATGTCACTTATGAGACGTCATTATGACGTCCGATATGAGTGAGTAATAGATTTTATTTATATTGATAATTTGCTTTCTCATCAAGTTGGTAGTTACACTTTATACTTCACTTAATGAACTCCACTGGATAAATTCATAGGGTACATAATTAATTAGGGATGTGAAACGGTTTCAGATCCAAAACAAGATCCGGTATGGATCCGGATCTTCTCCAGATCTCCAGCTACGATATATCCGGATCCGGATTTCTCCGAATCTCATTCACAATTCGGATCGTCAAGATCCTGATCCGTAGATCCGGATTTGTTTAACCGGATCCGAAATTCGATCACACGTGAATTCGGTTGTTGATGTATTAAATGAACTTCGTGATTCATTGTGATACCTATAAAATTTAACTATCGGAATCTCAAAATGGAGGTATCGGGATCAGTAAATGAAATCTCCTCCACCAATTTATTCAAATACGGTTACAGTTACAGACTTTAGATCCGGATTCTATGTAAATTAATAGTATTGCAGGTCCGGATTTAACTCACAAAACCGTTGATCCGTGGATCCAGATTTATACTCCAATTCCATAGATCCGGATTTAACCTCCGGATTTTCGATCCGGATCCACAAAAATCCGGTTTTCGGATTTATTGGATCCGGATATTTTTAGATCCGATACCCGGATCCATAAAATTTGCGGATCTTTACTGCTCTAATTATTATAGATGAAGGCACTATAAATGGGGTTTCGAGGTCAGTGAGGAAGATTTCAGCCAGAAGGTGAGAAAGGTCTTAAAGTGACGTAAAAATGATGTCATGTGTATGACGTCTCTATCATGTTACGTAATGCCCATAAAATGACGATACATCTGACGTCCTACGGGTCATTAAGTCACATGAAATTAACGTCAAAATAACGTGAATCTGTTTGCTGGGCAACTGGATGCCCAAATCGAATGGTTCAAGAAAGACTAATCCAAACCCTCCGTCCGTCCATCGTTTTTCTTTAATAATGGTACCTGGATCATTGCCATTTGTTGCTGAACAAAGAGATGCATGAAAGTTTCGCACAATTTATGATGATGAACTTGAGGGTGCGACGCCATAGTCACGTCCATGGGTCTTGGATAGTGAAACGGTCTAGGCGAATGAGCTTTCGTTGACAGACCATGTGCTCAGCTGAGAATTTTTAGGTTGTTGAATGTGGATCTTGGACTAACCCCCCGAAGAATAGAAACAGATCTAGACGAAATGGTGTGCAGCGATGCGCCTGGCTCAGCAACAAAGCTGCCACTGGTGGCACTTTTCCCACCCTACAGATGTGTTATCTTTGCATCCATAGCTAAACATCGGCTTTATATATGTAAACCCGACGTATTACAAATTTACCTTTAACTAAATCAATCGATTCGTGTAAACCGGGGGGAGTAAAGGGAATTGCAATCATACAGTTTTGAGCTCTTGGGGGAACCAGCTCATCCAGAGTTTAATGTATTCAAAGCTCGCCGCTGCTCAGAAGTAGCAATAATTTGATACTGAAAACCATTCTCGCCTGTTCTGTTCAGAACAGGTACGGCCCCCTTCAATTTTAACCTCATATAACTAAGGAATAGCTTGTACCGTGGGGAATAGTTCCATGAATGCTCTTCACTCACTCTGGTAGAATTATTATTTTATTCATTCACCTTCTTTTATTGAGCAAAAATCGCAATGATTATGGCACGATACTTGACCGTATGGGACAACAGTGGTAGGCTAGATCTACACACTGACATCGAGATTCTTGGAAGCAACTGTACGATGCGCGAACGAAGTACCCTAAGCCTTCGATTAACCATTGTAGGAATTGGAAATTCATGGACGAGGTGCCCTGGAGAAATTCTCATAGAAGGGCATAAACGTTTATCAATCAACCAAAGGAGCACAAACTTCATTTGTATCTTGGGTCTAACATTGAAAAAACAGTAATTTTTCATTGAAAATTGCTTTACTGTTTTTCAAAATATTTTCCTTTTTGATCAACCCAGAAAACACATTTATATATAAAATACATATAAATTATGTAAGAGCTTATAAATTTATATAAAACTGGAAGAAAAATAAGAGATATTTAATGTCAGGATGTCAGCAATTTTCAAAATAATATATATGTCTATTAGATGTAAATTCTTCTACATGAATTTATATACGTTTTATGTATATTGTATGTAATATTCACATAAAAAATATTAGTTGTTAAAGCGCTGCGATGACCAAATGACAGGTACTCGAGCATAATGTAATTATTACCAATGTAAAAAATTATTTAAGCTGTTTCATACAAAAAATGGAAAAACTACATTTTACGTGCAACTGTACTTTTAATTATATTTAACTTAATTCTTGCACGAACCCGTTTTCACCTGAACTGAAAGCCCACAGTTTATTATGATATACTTGCTTGAAAAGTGTCCCTTAACCGGATTCGAACGTTTGCGGGTGGGCGTTGTAAATTCTGAAATTCAACATTCTACCAAAGCGCTAATCTGTAACATCCCTTCTTTTTATTTCGTACTTCGTAACTTTGCGCTGTTTCGCGTTATTAGTTTAAATTTTGTTTGATTATACCATTGAGTGAAGTCTTATTCAATAATTATACCTATCTTTAACTTTATGTTAAAAATGACCAGGATTTAATTTATTTTATATTATTTATTTTCTATATAAATTAGACGCATTTTAGTCGATACGGATCTAATATTAAAGGTACGTGAACTACAATTTTTTGCGTTATAGAAAACACGCGCGTACGATTACTTATGTGGCGCAAATAGAAACGGACTTTATTTTCGACCATACAATATATGTAATGTAATGATAATTTCTAATTATATTTACAGAAGGCATACATAAAAAATAAGTAATATTGTATATAATATTTTACATATAACGTACATAAATCTAATCATGTAAATATGACAGCACATGAATTTCATGAGTGATATGTAATGATCTATATGTATATATTATATGAATTCCTGTATACAGAATATCCGTAAGTTTCTATACTATTATGTAAAATATACGGTTTATATAACTTTATTAAAGAATGCTTACATACTTGATATATAAAAAAGCATATGTAAGGGTATTTACTTCAATTTATATATGTTGTATGTATATTTTATATGTGTGCTTGCTGGGAATACACTTTTGCATTCGTTCGAACCGGTTCGAACCAATTGTCATAGCATTTTTTTCAATCTTCTTGAGACACCTCCATAAACATGGTATTTTAACGCATTAACGGCTTCTTCCACCGACGAAAATCGTTGTCCACGCAATTTATTCTTGACATTCGGGTCCCAAATTTCTAGAGCATTTGTGTGAACCAATCAATGCGAGCATTTTTTTGAGATTCCATCAAAATATGTTGGAACAAACCTTTTTCATGGCTAAATGATCATGTAATACTTTATGCAACGTGCCCAAGATAATAAGGACGAACAGTATGGGGATCTTAAAAACGGTAAGAGATACGAAGGCGGTTAAATTAGAGAAAAGTTGTATAATTTAGGGCATGTGCACATGTAGTTTGCAAAATTTCCTTTTTGTTGATCGTTTCCGAGATTTAAAACAAAATGCGATTTTTGGCTTTTTCTTTTTACGTACCTAATTCCTTCGATTATTTTAAAAGATTTTTAAAATGCAAAGATACTCTTCATTGTCACATTTTGAATTCTATTAGACGGCGTTTTCAAATTTTTTATTTGACGTTTCGTCTTCCAGAAACCATCATCAACTTTATTTTTTTATATCTCCGCAACCAACGAGAGACCCTGTATTCGATAGTATTTTTTATTACGAAGGTGCATATACGAGTATTTGGGCTTAAGCTTAGTTCTTTCTGGATAACCAGGTAGCAATGTATCAGATCATAAAAGAAATTTGATTGGTTTGGTTTTAGAATAAATCAAACAACGACAACCTCCCCATCAGCTTTTTTATGGATTCTTGGTTTTAGAAAGTAAATGGAGATCAGTTATTTCGTACATTTTCACACCGGCATTAAAACGCGCAAATATACATAAAATAACACGAAAAGGTATTTATTAATTCAAAAACGATAGTATAGTATTGGCTTAAAAGTAAACATGATGATAGTTCAACGAACAATCAACAAACTCATAAACTCTGTCGCACTCATCCGTCTTTTTAACAATTTTTTTATCACAAAAATCCATCATTTCGTCCGTTGCCTTTTCAACATCTTTAACAAGCTCGTTTCTATTAATAGTCCCGTCCTTGTTTATAAAATCGAAAGCCTTGTACAGACAATGCAGGTAGCATTTAAAATTTTGTGATGAACTCGGTTCATAGTGATCAAAATGCTTGTCGACCTCTTCTTGTGTTACTCCTGTTGAACGAAAACATTCAGGATGTTCATTTTCGCTACGCTTCTTCCAATTATCAAATATCTCCTGAGTCGACTTCTGCAAATATATGTTGTTAAAAATTATAAACTTAACAATCTCTTACCTTGGAGTCAAACGTAAGGACGGACGGAAAAGCTACAGCTGCTATCAGAATGACTTTTAACATCATTTTTGAACACCTGAAATTTTGAAAGTGACTTTTAGAAGTGAGATGAGCCTTATTTATATGAAATGTTGAAGGTTAGTAGAAAATGTTGTCCTGGGAAAAATGGAGTAATTTTATCAGTTACTAAGAGCCTTGTTACAGTAAAGGTATGCTAATATATTTTTCTGAAAATCGAAATTAAGTATCTATGTTACTTACAATAAATAGTTAACAATCGGAAAATCTCACGGAAATGGCAAAATTAGGTTTATTTTACTTCTCAGAGATTAGATTATTTAAAAGGCCTTATTCCCACAGTGCAAAAAAACGTTTCTGAAATGTTTTAGAAACGTATCTCTGAAACATGAAACATCTCCGAAACAGCGACAGAAACGTATCATACACATAACATAGATGTTTAATGTCCGCCTTCAGAAACCTAGATTTGAAACAACACAGAAACGTTACATCGAAACATTTTATATATGTTTCAAGAAACATATCGAAGAGTAATTTATTGAAATGTAGGAGAAATGTGTCCTTATAAATGTTTCATACGTGAATATTTGAAATGTCTCATATATGTTTCATTTGAAACATACCTGAGTATAAAACAAGTATCAAAAGGCGCAAATTCTTATAGAATTTTAATTTCAACCAACTTCAAATCTGTAACTAATTATGGCATATACTATATACAATTTATATGTATATCACTACCCCCCCCTCCCCACCTCAGACACAACCACGCCGGATTCTGCACAAATGAGTCATTGTTTTTCTTTCCACCCTTAAGGGAGATGGGAGTGGAGAGGGTGAAGGACAATTTGTAAATCACGAAAAAATGTTAGAGGAAAAAAAAGTAAAAAAGATCGTTTTTCTGCGAACGTGCAATTTTCCCCCTTTCCACCCCTAAAAAGGGGTTGCAGTTGGGGGTGAAATTTGCAATTTGAATATCGTTTTTTATGGAGAATCCAAAAGTAATAAAAAATAGGTGTTCCCATTTAAGTTTTGAAAACTCACCCCCGCTCCACCCCACAGGAGGGGTGAGGGTGATGTTTACGTATCATGACTCAATAGGTTTCAACAAATAAAGGAAACGCATTTTTTTCTTTTTGTAATTGGACGTGTCGTTCTCGAGATATTAAAGGGTGTATATTTTGACTTTAATGGCGTCCCGACGGCGAACGGGTGATCCGATCAAAAAATTTACCAGCGATTTGGAATCAGTGAAGAATTTCCTATAAGATGACACCACTTCCAGCTTTCTAAACCCTGTAACATCGACCAACGCACAGACACACAGACACACAGACACACAGACACACAGACACACAGACATCCGGACGAATTTAGTAACCAACTTTTTGAAGTTGGTTGAAAATTGAGATGTGGTAGAAACTATGGTACCGAGAGCCACAACTACTCTGAGGGGCTCTTTTCCCAGTGCGCACGCCCTGCAGGGCCCAATGTACTCCGGTGGCTTGTTCTCCAGGGCCCCCAAAATTCTCTTAGTGTAGACTCGAAGGAGATCGGTGATGCTGAAAAATCGTTTTGCTTCAAGTGGGATTCGAACATCGGTCGCTTGTTTAGGAATTCAGAAAACAGCTCCGCAAACTACCTGAGCTACAGACTCGCTGGCAAATAAGCCATTTAGATGTGCAATATTACCCATCTACTTATGATGAATAAATCTATTGTAATTTGAATTGTAATTTTGGATAAATATGTAAAACACTCACATTGAAACGTGTATTTTTAGTTTCTTATGATATGTTTCAAGTGATTAGGTTTCTAGTACAACGCTACTAAATACAAGTACCTAACATTAACTTTGAAAGATGACTTCAAACGAAACATCACATTTTTAATGAAGTTTCTAAAATGTTATACGTTATCACTAAAGTTGGGATAGTTAGACAAAACGAAAGTTTCAAAGAGGCAGGAAAAAGGCATAAAAAATAATTTAAAAAAAGCATCTAAAAAGACAAAAAAGGAGAAAAATGGCACGGAAAAGCGAAAACTGTCGAGATAAAATCAACACATACATATTCAATTTAAGTATAGACAAACAAATATTTATTTGAAAAAGTAATTACAGTTGATAAATGCTATCTGCTGGTATTCTTTTTCAATAAAGTTTTCTGGCTAATTAAAATACGCTTAACAAGGCATAATGACTAAGGGATGCACAAAGACTGTATGTAAATGTAGGTGCAGCTTGCAGGTAGAAATAAATGAAATAATACAATGGGAAATATTTCAAAGTAAGGAAAATGACTCATCCGAGTTATTATTGTAAGAGGCTTAAATATTATAGACAAAGTTTGTATTCAGTTTGTATACCAAATTCCTTTCCCTTTCAAACAATTTGCTTTCTTAGAAATTACCCAGAAAAATATACCTATATAAAATCTAAAAATTAAAAAATACTTACTTACATTTCAAAAAACTTAAAAAAAATTACAGAAAAGGTACTAAATACTTACGCGAAAATATCAAAAAAAAAAGGTAAAAAACGCAATAAAACTAACAGAAACCAAAAAAGGCAGAATAAAGTTTGCATCTAAAACGGATGTTAAATAGGATCTGCCTTATGTTTGTCCATTTATAAAAAAAGGCATCCTAGCTTTAGTTATCACATTCCAAAAAATATATCACAGAGATATATTTTTGGATACATATCTAAAACGTTCACACCGAAACGTGTATGATGTGCTTCTTACGATATGTTTCAACTGATAAGGTTTCTGGTACAACACTACTAAACACAACTCCGTAACGTTAACTTTGAGATATGACTATTTTGTTTCAAACGAAACATCACATTTGTAACGTTTCTAAAATGTTATACGTTATCACATTCCAAAAAATACATCACAAAGATGTATTTTTGGATACATATCTAAAACATTCACACTGAAACGTGTATGATGTGTTTCTTACGATATGTTTCAACTCATAAGGTTTCTGGTACAACACTACTAAACACAACTCCGTAACGTTAACTTTGAGATATGACTATTTTGTTTCAAACGAAACATCACATTTGTAACGTTTCTAAAATGTTATACGTTATCACATTCCAAAAAATACATCACAAAGATGTATTTTTGGATACATATCTAAAACGTTCGTGTTGTAATGTGTATGTTTTGTATTTTATGTAACATATCAATTGAAACGTTTATTAGACATTACCATTTATTCGCTTTCGACAGGAATGTACCAGTAATGTGTCTTAGATGTTTCTTAGGAATGTTTCATTTGTAACCCTTATGCAACATTTAGAAACGTTTCATGGATGTACTGTGTTCAGTGGGTTAATGCGTGTATGTTAGGCAACTTATAATTAAAACATTTAATTTATTAATTCCGTTATGGTATTACATTTAAACCCATTGTGGCTTCTTGTGTAACGCTTAGCCTTCACGCTTCCTCCGTTCAGTGCCTGTTGCCTATTGGCACCACTGAATCAGGTGTATTTTGGTAGCTTTCTCCTCCGTAATCATCGGGGTGTATGAACATAATACGTTTAACGTTTAAAGAAAGAGCCGTATCTTTATACCCATTTAGTCTACTTTGTGGTAGATACTTAGATATACCTCTTGTTACGACAAGAATTGAGAATTGTAACACAATTTATAAATAGGTATTGCACCAGTAAGCTCAGTTATATGGACGATTGGGCGTGGATTAGAAGTGGGGAGAGAAAGTGAATTATAAGTAGTATAAGAAGAATGAGTAACGAATACTCAATAGAGAAAATGGGCGCCACGCAAGTTCTAGAGGTAATTGCTAAAATTGAGAGAATGAACTGCGAAGATAGTCTCAATTCGGAGATGAGTACACGTAGTAATCTGAAAGAGAAATATGGTAATGGAGCAATAAATGAGACTAAAAGGAATTTTACGAGAATATAATAAAGACTCTGTCAAAATATGTACACAAATAATAATTATAACATATTGTTACTGAAACCCTGCCGAATGTTCTTGGGTCATGTCCGTTTGGAGAACTTTTGAGGAACCAACGTCATCACACTATTAGAAAATTAATTGCCGATGCACTGAGAGATAAAGGCTTTTCAACATACGAAGAAGTGACATGCATTGCAGACTGTGGTAGTACCCGAAGAGTGGACATTTTAGCTATTAATAATAGAAAACGACTGGGTTGGATTATAGATCCCACAGTGCGATTCGAGTTGAATGAACAGCAGCCAGTAACAGTAGATAATGAAAAAAAAAATATTTATGAACCAACGATTTCTTTTTTTAAAGAAAAATACCATCTTATAGACATAAAAGTTATTGGTTTAATGATTGGAGAGCGTGGGACAATTGCTATTTTTTTTAAAGAATTTTGCAACAGTTTTGGCTTTCCTCAAAATTGTACAAATTGATAGCAGCTATGACCATAAAAAAGTCAGTTTATATTTTAAGGAATCACGTTTACAATTGATTATACATATTTTTTTTTTGTAAATTTATATTTATTTTTACGTTGATGTTCATTTGTTTAGTATCCTTTGTATTTAATGCAACTCAATATGTTGAGAAGGTGCCATTTATTATTATTTAATAAATGTCTGTATATATGTATATTCAAAATAAAATAAAACAAATGAATGTAATTGGATAATAATCAAAAATGGTAGTGACTCACTCAATAGTGATAATACTAATTGGAGATCCGCCTTACCTTTTCAAGTAGCGGTGCAATAAAACTACTTGTGATGAATTACGTTAGCATGAATATTTAATCTGTCAGAATACGATGCAATCGTAGTAAGCCAATAAAATAAAATACCTGTGTGTAAGGTTCGGTGGAGATCCCTTTGCAAAGAGTCTGGGGAAGCGATGTAATCTAAATAAAGAAAATTAGTACAAATCGGACCAAAAATAATGGTTCGGTCCCAAACTACGTGAATACTTAATTACTCACGATTCACTTGAAGGATCGGATACTGAGCATAAGTTAGCAAAAGAGCTTGAATTTATCAGCAGTTAAAAGTTAAGGTAAAAGGAAGTAACTAATACAATTTCACGTACAAGTCAATTAACGCAAACAAAATGATATTTAACTTGAAGTAATAAAAATATTAACTGAAGAGCAAATTTAGTTAGAATGTGGTATTTACAAAAATGTATGACGTCACAAAAATATTTAAGTTAACTGTAAAGCAATTTACTAAAACAAATAATTTCGGTAAGGTAAAGTATCCACAAATTAAATTATTTAAAGTTAATGAGTTTAAAGGAAAATAAAGGTAAAGTAATTATTTATAAGGAAGCAGAAAAGGTAAATGAAGTTTGTAGTCTTCGATGAAGTTGAGAATATGGCGGCGAGTTGTAAATGCAGAAATCGATGTTACCGGCCCCAAAAATGGTAGTTGACAGGATCAACCATTCGGTAAACGGGAAGCGATACGTTGAACACTAGACCTTTCGTTGAACACTAAGCCATTCGTTGAACGCTAGGACAATTATGAGAAATTAGAGACAAGAAGTTGAAGGAAAGAATGTAATTTTGAAGATAGTAACCTAATAAGTACATACCCAATGAGTTTTAATCACTGACGCCAAGTACCAAGTACACTTGAAAACGATTCTCCGATGCGACACGTAATAAATGTATTAAAACCGTAATTGTATACGTTTGGAAGTGGTAGAAATAAGCAGGTGGTTTCTCCACAACCAATTATTTGACGAAATTTCACTTTTACCGTTTATATAACGTAAAATTAAAGAAATTTGTGAAGATTTCTCAGCACAAAAATGGAGCGTCTGCACCGTTTGAGAACTCGAAAGGAAGTCTCTTTGACCAGTAAAAGTAAACCTAAGGGGCTTAAGAAGTAAAAAGAGATAGTAGAGCCTGAATGACGTTAAAAGGAGAGAGATGAGTAGCACGCCGGAAAAGAGGTTCGAGGCTATTACGAGATTAAAAAAATATTTCAACCAATTAGAAAATTAAGAATTTATATTAAAAAGTGAAGTGTTGCGCCACCTAGTGCACAATTAGGTAGGGTCCATAATATCAATCACAACTAAATACTAAACCATAGAATATACACATATCATAACACTCTACAAGGTTGTAATTACTCAAACCTTAGAATTCAATTGTCGTTCCTCAGAATAGTATCTTGTAGAGTGTAACTGTAGCAAAAACTTCGGGAAGTCCCTATGGGAAAGGACTACGCGACCTTAAAATTTACACCTAAATTCAATTGATGTTTATGTGCAACTTATTTACAGCATCTCGCATACGAATTCCAATTTTCCAAAAAGCTAATCGAACCCAGGAATGCGATTCCCGTGCATCGCACAGTCCCCAATTTTCTTCATAAATAACAGTGAGACAATAAAGACTGATCCTATTTATTCTATACTAAAGGTGAAAAACCCCAAGGGTGGAAACCTACAGGCACCTCCACGAATAGCAGATAATGGAACGGCCTAGGCGAATGAGCGTACGATACGCTTAGGTTAGTGCTAGTAGTTAAAGTTGCTCGTACTCGTAAAACAGTAACTGTAAATATCCAAAGATAGCATGGCCGACCAAAGCACATTGCCTGGGTGGGGTTAGTACGAGATTCTACGGCGCCAACGTGTGGTTAATCTGGCTGAGCCACGTTTACAGAGCATGTACTCAAGCTTCTACTGACTCCTTCGGACGTAGAAGGGACAACCTCAATAAAAACAGATCCAAATGGAGGGATAACTCTGGGCGGAATGCATGTACAGTCGCTACTGGAATTTTCACTGAGGCGTCTTCCGCACCTCGCAGCACTATTATAATATTACCTTAGGAAAAAAGGTTCTACAGACATTGGACTCTCTCGCCATAGCTACTCTACTCTATTCTATTTATTTATTATTTCTTATATACATAATGCTTTAACAAAGGATTCGATTCGATACCTAACTAATTTATTTATAAACAATTTATTATCCCCCATACAATTCCCCGACCACCTCTCTTCTATCTAACACCTCCTTTCCCTCTTTCCCCTAGTACGTGCTTCCTTTTTTCCCCTTCTCTACACAGCTCTTCACACTCCACCCCCCATGTGCTGCCAACTTCCATATCCTTTCGTACACAGCCTACACTTTCTTTCTATCTCCTACCTCCAACACTTATTGCCATTTTCCTCATTCCCACACCTAAACCGTGCTATTATCCTCTTCACCGCCAAACTCCCCTCCCCCCTCCTTAAGTATTCCGGCATTTTTCCGTCACCAACTCTCTATACCCTTTATTATATCTTTGTTCTCCTATTTTCGCACATCTCTCTTGTGCTTGGCTGTCCTCATCGCTTCTTACTATTTCCTCCACTATATACCTTCCCTGTTCCTGTACCCTCCTCTTTTATAGTACAATCTCCTCTCTTCCAGTTCAAACTTTATTTTCTGTTTTCTCACTTCTTCCCAATACTCCGTTGTATATCCTTCTTCATATTCCATCGCCCTTCTCCCCACCTGCACACTTATTTTCTCTAACTTTATTTCCTCTTCCACTTATGTCCCGGAGTCTCCCTTTCTAACCCTAACGTCCATCTCCCACACTTTTCTTGTGCCCTCTCCAACTTTTCCATCCCTTTCCATCCCCACACCTCCGCTCCATACATCATAGCTCTTCATTAATTTTTCCCCCACCCATTTCCGTTTCTCCATCTCTTTCCCGACCACTCTCTCCGCCATTCCCCACACTTGTCCCACCACCCTATTCGCCTTCCTTGCCAGTTCTTCAATATGGCCCTCATCTTTATCCCAGGTATTTCCATTTGGATCTCTTCCTCCCCCCCCCCATTTTCATTTCTCCACCTCCTTCTTTTTCTTCTTTGAAATATTATCATCTTCGTTTTCTCTACATTAGCTCTCAGGTCTTGCCCATCCAAATATTTTTTCACAACCGCTATTTCCCGCTAACATCGCCACATCGTCCGCATACCCTACCTTTGACCTTCCTAATACCACTACGCATCTTTGCTGCCCTTTCATCTACTCCTCCTATCCTGCTATGTATAGTGAGAATAGGCTCGTGTTTAAAGGACACCCTTTTTCCTCCCAGAACACTTCCCTCAACTTCCCATCCCTCTTGGTTCTGCATCTTGTCTCTTCGTATGCCTCCTCTATCGCCCCCACTAAACCTTCTCTTCTGTTTTTTTTCTTATTTCCCTCCACAGTTTCTGTCTATTCACGCAGTCAAATGCCGCTTTCAGATCCAGAAACATTGCGGATAGTTTCGCCCCTTTTATTTCCAGTTTCTTGTTTACTAACTGTTTCAAAATGTATATGTTATCTATGGCCCCTCTTCCCTCCTCAAACCTGTTTGCCAATCCCCCAAGAGATTCTTCTCCTCTATCTCTTGCTCTAGCCTCCTTCTTATCACATCTGCATAAATCTTCTACCCCGCATTTGCTATACTTATTCCCCTGTAGTTTTTTACACACTTTCTTTCTCCTCCTTTATATATCGGGTGCATTATTACTTCCTTCCAATCCTCTGGTAGTCCTTCCCCTCCTCATATTCTACTTAGTACCCTTCGCAATCTTTCTCTCATCCTTTCTGTAGTATATTTCCACTGCTCGCCCTGCGTTCCATCTGTCCTTCCGCTTTTCCTGTCACACCTTCCTCAGCACGCCTTCTAACTCGTCCCTCTCTATTTGCTCTACCCTTCTTTTTCTAGGTTTTTCTCACTCCTTCTAGTAACTTCATACAATGTTCTCCCCATTCCTTCTCGTCCACCTTTGTGCCCTCACTTTTCCTTTACTTCTCTCTTTATTTATGAAGGTTTAAAATTCTCTCTTATTTCTATACTCTTTATGCTCTCCTCCTTTCTCTTCGCACGCTCCTTTGTACTTTCCTCTCAATTCTGTGTACTCCTCTAAGCTCATTCACACTTTCTCCTTCCCTTTTCTAGCCTCTGTTCTTGCCTTTCCATGTTTCCCGTTCCACCAATCCTTTCTTCATACCCCTGTATCACATTTTCTCGCCATAGCTACTCTTGGGAGTTGTATGGAAACTCGATGCAATACACATTTCTCTTTTACTTAACCAATCAAGCCGTGGAAACCAAGAGCCTTAACGGGAACTAAGGTTATACAGTACGATTTTTGCAAGTTAATGGAAATGAGTTGTTTTGTCAAAATAACTTTAGGTACATCTTCACACTGCATACGCAACACACAGAAAACTACATAAAGTAACAAGAAAAGGCATTTATTATAATTTATAAACGGTAAACGATGCATAATATTAGGTTACAAGTAAACGTGGTGATAGTGCAACAAGCAATCAAGAAACTCAAAAACTCTTTCGCACTCATCCGCCTTCTTAACAATTTTTGTTTCACAAAAATCCATCATTTCGTCCGTTGCCTTTTGAACGTCGTTAACAAACTCTTTTCTATTAATAGTTCCGTCCTCATTTATAAAATTGTAGACTTTGTACAAACAATGTAGGTAACATTTAAAATTTTGTGATGAACTGACTTCATAATGATCATAGAACTTGTCGACCTCTTCTTGTATCACGCCTGTCGACCGAAAACATTCAGGATGCTCATTTTCGTTACGCTTCTTCCAGTAATCAAATATCTCCTGAGTCGACTTCTGCAAACAATTATTGTTCAAAAGTACGACTTTAACAATCTCTTACCTTGGAGTCGAAAGTGAAGACGGCCGGAAAGGCTACAGCAACTATCAGCAGGATTTTGAACATCATTTTTGAACACTCGATATTTTGAAAGTGACTTACAAGGGAGGTGAGCCTTATTTATATCAAATTGTTGAAGGTTAGTTTTCCTGCAAAAAATGGAGTGATTTATAATTTACGTTTCGTAGTATAGACACTAAGAGCCTTGTTACAGGAAAGGTATTACCATCAAATTAAAAATTACTTACAACTAGTTGACAATAGAGAAATCTCACGGAAATAGCAAAATTCTGTTTCTTTTAATTACTTCTCAGAGATTAGCTTGTTAAAAACGCCTGATTTATGCGAGTATGTTGGGCAACTTATCATTCGTTTAATGAGAAATAAAACTTTTCGTTATGGTGTTAAATTTAATGATTGGCCCACTGTAGCTTCTCTTGTGTAGGGGTTGGTCTGCTCGCTTCCTCCTTTCAGTGCCTCTTGCCTATAATCAAATAGTTTGGGGAACACAGATTGGAGTTGGCTGCCTAAATTGTTTTACATTTAATCACTTAATCAACTTATATTTTGATTCAGTTTAAATAACTTGTTTAATTCATTTTGTTACGTTTTCAATTAATTTTTCTTTAACTTTGTTTGTTACCTTCAAAATTACTTTTGATATTTATGTTTGTTACCTTTTTCCTTGAAGAATTTAATTTGCTTAAAGTTAAAACTTAAAAGCCAAGTGCTATTTAGTTAAATGTCAACACTCGATACTGACTATAGTTCGTAACTGTTATATTTCAGTCGGTCTGCCTGTCGCAGCCCTAGTTTTCCGTTAATTAACTTTTGTTGTTTAGATAATTCAACAGTACTGTGGTTGCGCAATCAGCACTACGGGTAAGTAATAGGTGAGAGTTGTTTAATTACATTTACTTTAATACTTTAATTACAGTTACCAAGTCGGTTGCTGATATATATTTTTGATATTTTTTTGTGTTACCTATTAATTTTGCATTAAAATTGTTATATGTGAAGTTCCATCGTTCCAAGGTAAAAAGTTAAACCCCCTTATTGTTACATTCAATGCTGTGAAACCTTAGTTTTGTTAAAATATATTTAATTGTTCATTATTATCAGTGTTAACAGTTATATTTTGGTTCATTATAACCACCACCACCGTTACTCCAGTGTATTTCTTTAGCGAATACCCACATTTTCTTTCAGAAATCATATCACTGTTACTACAAGCTGCTAAGATCTTCGTAGTTCTGTTTACCAGCTTTAACTTTCTAAAAAACTATCGTGGCGCCCTAAATTTACTTAACTATATTCGCTAACTTGATATAAACTTCCTTTAGCTTTGACCCCACCCTTTTTCTTGCTGAGTTTAAGTTATATACTCATATCTAACCTACCCCCATTAGATTGCCCCTTATAACTGAGCTTTCCGAGCCATTGCATTATAGATTGCGGTACCAACCATTTATTACCGTAACAGATCCCAGGACAATGATATCCCGACAACATTGACTGTTTCGCCAACAGGCGTGATTTAGGGGCCGAAGCTTCCCACTTCCTCAACAAACTGACGACCAGGGCGGGCAATAACAAATTGTTCGTCTCAGTTGACAAAACTAAATACGCGGTTTTTGGTCGCTAGGTATTCCGAAATCCAACCTTACATTTATATAACCGGGCAGTCCGCAAAGTTTTCAAGTATTTCAACTTTTCAGCCGCTCGTCGTCACCTTAAGACCTTGGTCTTAGGTGAACTTCTAATCTTGGTTTTTCCAAAATCACTTACCGGGACGTGCGGCAGTTCGTAATCCGCATCCTTACTTCACAGGGTAAATTTTGGTGTCATCTGACGCGTTCTGGGGACGGCCTTTGTGCTACGTGCAGTGTCTCCGATACTCCGACCCATCGTATTCTCGCTTGTCGAGAGTATGATGGTGCCCTAGCACTTTTGTTGAACCAAATTCCTAGTTTGATTAATCCTTAAATGTGAACGGCTTCACCAACACCAGTCGGGGAGATGGTGGGTCACATCCTCCTCCACCATGTGTTGATCTGGAGTTCTCAAATTGGTAAAAAAGGATCTTGGGCTAATCCCACGGACGTAGAGCAGACAATCTCAATAAATAAAAACGGATCCTAGTGGAGGGATGCGCGGCGATTACTCATCGCGGAATGGAAGTTCAGTCGCTACTCTAACCTCGCAGCACTTATAATTTACCCGATTTTGGAGAATGTCGTAATGGTGTAATGCTAGTAGTAATGTAAGGCCGATCCTAACTCAGTTCAAGGTCACCACGCCCCCTGGTGGTAACTTTCCAAACTAAATAGAGGTCATTCGTTTGAGTCAGAATCGGGCTACATTACCAACGACCTCTATTTAGTTTTGAAAGTCACCACCAGGGGGCGGTGAACTGAGTTAGGATTGGCAATGTATCAGATTCAAAAAGAAGCTTGATTGGTACGGTTTTTTAAAGTTAATGAAGATGAGTTGTTCCGTCCAAATAGCTGTAGGTACATCTTCACACTGCCGCGCAACATACGAAAAAATACATCAACTAACACAGAAAGGCATTTATTAATTGAAAAGCGCTAAATAATCTATAATATTAGCTTAATAGTAAACGTGGTGATAGTTCAACAAGCAATCAACAAACTCAAAAACTCTGTCGCACTCATCCGTCTTCTTAACAATTTTTGTATCACAAAAATCCATCATTTCGTCCGTTGTTTTTTCAACATCTTTAACAAGCTCTTTTCTATTAATAGTTCCGTCCTCGTTTATAAAACTGAAAGCCTTGTACAGACAATTCAGGTAGCATTTAAAATTTCGTGACGAACTGGGTTCATAATGATCGTAGTGCTTGTCGACCTCTTCTTGTGTTACTCCTGTTGAACGAAAACATTCAGGATGTTCATTTTCGCTACGCTTCTTCCAATAATCAAATATCTCCCGAGTCGACTTCTGCAAACAATTGTTGTTCAAAAGTACAAATTTGACAGTCTCTTACCTTGGAGTCGAAAGTGAAGACGGCCGGAAAGGCTACAGCAACTATCAGCAGGACTTTGAACATCATTTTTGAACACTCGAAATCTTGGAAGTGACACTTAGAATCGAGACGAGCCTTATTTATATGAAATGTTGAAGGTTAGTGGAACATGTTTTTCCACGAAGAATAGAGAATACATTTGGCGATGTAAAAAATAAGAGCCTTGTTAAAAAAAATATTATGATAATGTAACCTTTTCCCTAAAATCATGTAATTACAACTTGCTATTAATTTAACAATAAGCCAATCTCATGGGAATACTAAAATTCCTTTTATTTTAATTAATTCCCGGAGAATAACTTGTTACAAGTGTTATTAACGCGAATATATTAGGCAAGATAACATCTTGTTTAATCACAAATAGCACTTATCATTATTGGCTCATTGTGTCCACTTGTGTAATATTATGTTGCTCACTTGCTTCTTTGCAGGTAAATTTAATAGTTTGTGGTCACTTGCGTAATATTTAGGGTTACCACTCTCTTCTTCTTGTGTCTTTTCTCTATAATTCTTTGGTTTATGGATAACGAATTCAAAACCGAAGGGTTCGTACCCTGACTTTGGCAGCTTTCTCGGTTTCCTCCTGGATTAAAGTCACATTTTTCTTCCAACAGTTAGCCTTCTCAAACAAATTATTTTTAAATAGAAAGCCCTGCATACTACTTATATAATTTCCGTTCTAGTGACTTCCTCAATCCACCAACTTGTGTAATCCAAAACGCACATTTCGGGGGATCTTTATGAGAGATGCCTACGTGTCCAAAAATTTGCCCCTTACATTAAATGGGGTTCATCTCCTTCCTGGTACAACTTATTTACAGCATCTCGTACACGAATCCCAAATTCTAAAATTCTAAATAGTAACTGGAACCACCGAACGTGTGCTTGCGCGTTGACAGACCATGCGCTATTCTAAGGGTTCTCAGGTTCATCTTAGACTACCTCTCTTGAACACGGAGAAGAATGAACAAAAACAGATCTTGGTGGAAGGATGCATGGCGGTGCCGCGTAGCCGGCTAGAAGTTCAGCCGCTACCGGAGTTCTTCCGGAGGCACCTTTCGAACAAAGGAGTATCTTGGAATACAGGGCTGTACAAAGGTGGATTTCTTCGCAATAGCTACTTGTTGGACATATATCGAAACCCGATACTTTAGGTACAAACTTACCTTTAACTTAGCCAATCGGTTGGTGGAAACCGAGAGGCGGATAGGGAACAATGACTATACAGCTTTTAGTTCCGGAAGAACCAGGTTCTCCAATTTCAAGATATCTCAAGTGTGGAGCCGCAACGTAAAGCTGGTGAAAGTATCATCAATCTGATCCTGGAAACAATTTTGGCGTGTTTTATGAAATCTGTTCAGAGCAGGTAGTGCTCACGAAATTTTAACCGCTGAAAAATTGCACTTGTTTGACATTGCCTACAGCCACTCAATAGCATAAAAAGTGTAACTTGGTCGGTGTGGACGCAAGGTAGCTAACTCAAAAAACCACACCACACATCCCTTGGCATCTCCAAACAAAATTCGCGCAAAGTCAAAATCGAGTGAGTCTTATCACAATCGGTACCAAATTCGTACTTTCTTCCACACAAATCATACTAACAAGAAGTTCTCCCTCCCCACGACGTGAATACTTGAAATGGCGTCGAAAGAAGAATTTCAAAAAAGTTGAAAAGCTATGTCTGATTACTCTCAACGCAAAGTGTTTGAAGGGAGTAAAGTTGGAAAATTTTTGACGAAGTCCAAGATATCTCAATAACGTTTCCTGCAGGGCGTTCAAAAGTGTAACATTATTGTAGGAAGCTTTTCCCAGTGATTAGCTCCATTTAAATTCCAAATGGGGACAATGTACAAACTTTGGAAAAGTGCTAAACAGAACTGAATAAAAATTAAATTCTCGTGCAATTTCCAGAGGTTAAAATTTGTTGAAAAGGACCTGCTGATAACATAGTTCTGAAAAGAGGATTGCGTTGATTATTACATTAATAAGTCAACGTTGTCTTAGAAGCGCCAGTTCTGATTAAAAATGATGTTATCTAGATAAGTTGCCTAACATTTTCACGATTTATGACCGGAATAATTAGACACTTTGATCAAAACAAACTCTGAGAAGTACTTAAAGCTAATTTCAATGTGCACATGAGATCTGTTTATTGTATGTCGATTCGACGTAAGGTTACATTTGCATAGGTACAGTTTTTGATAACAAGGCTGTTATATTTAGATTATGAATAATTACATTCAATTCTAAATTCTCAGAACTTTAAGGGAACGTTTACGATACATAAATCTCTAAACCTTCACCATGTATCGATTTTTACTTTCCCGTGCATATACATTATACATACATAGGGAAAGTAATGTAATCGAAAAAAAAATCTCGAGGTTTTGATGAATCTCAACATTTTGGGTCCTACTGAGTCCAAAACCACCATCTTTGAAAAATGTTTGTTTGTGGGTGCTGGGTGGGTACATACGTGAAGGCTGTGCAGCCTAAACTACTTGAACAATTTTGTTGAAATTTAAAACTAAGGCCCATAAAAAAACTTCATCGATAAAATAAGGGTCTCATCAAAATCGGCCCAAAGAGGCCCAAACCAGGGGCGTTATTTTGGGGGCAATCATTCAGCTTTTAACCCAAACTAATTTTCCTTGATGAAAAGTTAGTAGACATAGTTACAAGTAAAACGCCGTTTTTCGTTTGTTTTTAAATTCAAAATGACGGCCTCATAGAGCAATTCTCCAAGTTTAACAAGCGTTTAATATAATTAAAATTTGAAAATTGGAAATTGCAGCCAAAGGATGGCCAGATCTTTTACTTACAATTGATAAAGAACAAAAATTTAACGTGGCCAATTTAATGCTGCCCAAAATTAGTCAAAAATTCAAAATCGATATTCTCCAAAATCTATCTCAAAAACTACTTAAAATCATTTATTTCTTTATTTTCCATAGGGGAAGGGGGATGAATACATACGACTTTTTAAATAGAGTATAATAAGTATACCTACTTGCTTCCGGCCTAGCCGGAAATTAACAAACTATTAAAATATTTATGACATACCCCAATACAGAGTCGGGGAATGTTGCTTTTCCTACGAGGTACACATACTACTTTTCCGCCGATTGTTAAAAAACGGACTGAAAACATGGAAATTCTAAAAATTATTTTATGAAGAAAAAAATAAGCGATGCCTTGAAAATAACGAACGTGGGTATCCCTGGAGAAGTATCAACTGTAAGAAAATGAACATTTCTTTACAGTACAGAAATGAATATTTCCTTACAGTAATCGTTGGCTGCCTAGCAACGACTACATGCACCGGAATCTTGACCTTTTCCTTTCAAAATTCTGTCAGAAATGTCACAATTTTTGAACTACTATCGGAGTAAAAATGCAAGGCCTCTGACTTTAAGTCATAACGAAAAAACTGAGGGGTGAAATTTCTTCATTTTTGGGCAGTACATGAGTCATTTATATATGTTTAACATGTGTAAAAATCAAATTGGTAGAATCAGTTGTTTAACTTTTATTTTAATTAACAGCAATAAAAACGCTGTATTTAGTATTTTCCTGGCTGACGGTCAGTTTTAACTTATCATAAAATTGTTATTGTTTCATAAATTGTTACCAAATTTACAAATGTTGTAGCACACATACTTCTCAAAAGTCGACAGTCAATAAATATTGATTATTCATATAATTAACTGGTTTTATAACCCCTAACCGAAAATTTGATTATTTTGCAATATACGGTAACTAGAGAAAAAATTCGTGTTTTAAATGGTAAATTTGTATTACTCAAAGCGAGCTGCATTATTCCTTTAATGAAAACAAAATTTGCTTTCTTGTAATAATTATCGCGAATGAAAGACGCACATATTCCCGCGAGAGGTAATCTACCACATCGCAAATCGTGAGCGGCAAACCACAACAATATGATTATTCTTTAGCATTGTACAAAACCATGCGCTTCATAGCAATAGTGTACAACACCATCTTCCGCCCCGTACTGCACCCGCTGTGCGAACGCAAGCATCCATCCTTTTTTCCAAATTTCTTTTAAACAAAACATGAATACATGGCATTATTTTTGTGAATCTTGTTACACCACAATATAATTGCTTTCACCTTGTTATGTTACTGTCAATATTGTTAATACCGAACTATCAGGTACTCAGTTACACAAGATGTCGTTTTTTTATTATAGCTTTAAGACTAATAAACCAATTGGCCTCAAAACCATCTCACACCGACAAAAAAGTATACACTTGTCAATATATAAGTATCTACCACTCAGTTTCAAGAATATAGCCTTTATTAATTTTTAAAGTCGAGCGCTTGTGCGATTTGAGTCATAATTAGCGCTTTTTCGCACATAAATTAATACAGAAAATTAACAATGTGTTGCAAAAATTTAAAACTGTACACCTTTTTGTAGGAATAAATGATCTTTTAAATGCACTTATTTCATTAAATTATGATTGCTAATTACTGAGATACAAGCTTCTAAATTCAGTGGCCTTGCATTTTTACTCCCATAGTAGGTATTTCATCAGAATCGGATCCAGAACCGGCGTAGCTATACTACTTTTTTTATTGGTTATTGATCTGACAGGAGTACTTTGTTACGTCAAATAAAATGACAGATTGAAAATTAATTTCCGTTTTTCTCATTTCCATGACAACGAAAGGTATACTGATTTCACATTAGGAATTCAACCATTTCACATTATTAGTTCATATTTTCATTTTAAAACCAGATTTCAAATTGAACCAAAAAAAATAGCGTAAAGTATTCGTGGATAACTGGTCTTTAAAACACTTGCTCTATTTCAAGCACTCCGGCTGCGCCGTCGTGCTTGAAAACTCGCGCATGTTTTAAGGACCTGTTTATCCACTTATACTTTAACCCACAGTGCAAAGAAACGTTTCTGAAATGTTTTAAAAACGTATCTCTGAAACATGAAACATCTCCGAAACAGCGACAGAAACGTATCATACACATAACATAGATGTTTAATGTCCGCCTTTAGAAACCTAGATTTGAAACAACACAAAAACGTTACATCGAAACATTTTATATATGTTTCTTGAAACATATCAGAGAGTGATTTATTGATATGTAGGAGAAATGTGTCCATATAAATGTTTCATACGTGAATATTTGAAATGTCTCATATATGTTTCACTTGAAACATACCTGAGTATAAAAAAATTGAGATGTGGTAACTACGGTACCCAACTGCTCTGAGGGGCTCTTTTCCCAGTGCGCAGACCCTGCAGGGCCCCATGTACTCCGGTGGCTCGTTCTCCAGGGCCCCCAAATTCTCTTCGTGTAGACTCGAAGGAGATCGGTGATGCTGAAAAATCCCTTTGCTTCAAGTGGGATTCGAACATCGGTCGCTTGTTTAGGAACTCAGGAAACAGCCACGCAAACCACCTGAGCTACCGACTCTTTGGCAAATAAGCCATTTAGATGTGCAATATCACACATCTATAATATTTATGATGAATGATGAATAAATCTATTTTTCGAAACGGAAATTTTTCGTTCCAATTAAACACTAAATTGTAATTTTGGATAAATATGTAAAACATTCACATTGAAACGTGTATTTGTAGTTTCTTACGATGTTTCAAGTGATTAGGTTTCTGGTACATCGCTACTAAATACAATTCTGTAACCTTAACTTTGAAAGATGACTATTTTGATTCAAACGAAACAACACATTTTTAATGTTTCTAAAATGTTATACGTTATCACTAAAGCTAGGATAGTTAGACAAAATGAAAGTTTAAAAAAGGCAGGCAAAAAGGCATAAAAAATAATTTTAAAAAAGCATCTAAAAAAACAAAAAAGGGACAAAAATAGCGCGGAAAGGCGAAAACTGTCGAGACAAAAAGGATAAAATCAACACATACATATTCAATTTAGGTATAGACAAACAAACATTTATTTGAAAAAGTAATTATAGTTGATAGATGCTATCTGCTGATATTCTTTTTCAATCAAGTTTTCTGGCTAATTAAAATACGCTTAACACGGCATAATGACTAAGGGATGCAGCTTCAACAAAGACTGTATGTAGGTGCAGAGTGCAGGTAGAAATAATACAATGGGAAATATTTCAAAGTAAGGAAAATGGCTCATCCGAGTTATTATTATAAGAGGCTTAAATATTGAAAAAGAAAGTTTGTCTTCAGTTTGTACACCAAATTCCTTTCCCTTTCAAACAATATGCTTTGTTAGAAATTACCCAGAAAAATGTATATAAAATCTAAAAATTAAGAAATACTTACATTACAAAAAACTAAACAAAAATTTACAGAAGAGGTACTAAATACTTACGCAAAAATATCAAAAAATTAGATAAAAAAGGGAAAAAAACTAAAAGAAACCAAAAAAGGCAGAATAAAGTTTGCATTTTTGGAAAATGCGTACTCTAAAACGGATTTTAAATAGGGTCTGCCTTATGTTTCTCCATTTATAAAAAAAGGCATCCTAGCTTTAGCTATCACATTCCAAAAAATATATCACAGAGATGTATTTTTGGATACATATCTAAAACGTTCGTGTTGTAATGTGTATGTTTTGTATTTTATGTAACGTATCAATTGAAACGTTTATTAAACATTACCATTTATTCGCTTTCGACAGGAATGTACCAGTAATGTGTCTTAGATGTTTCTTAGGAATGTTTCATTTATAACCCTTACGCAACATTTAGAAACGTTTCATGGATGTACTGTGTTCAGTGGGAATATACTATTATGGAACCGACTTAAACAAACAATGTGGATAACCGCAAAGAAATGAAGGCGATATAAACAATTTTAGGATATTTGATAGAAGATACTAGTGAAATGCGGGCAAAAAGGAAATGGAATTGTATAAAATACATAGACAAAGATCAGATGAACTACGAAAAATATAAAAAAATAATACAGAATCAGGAGAATAGTAACAAAAGCCAAATGTGAAACGATTCAATTGACGTTTATCGCCTTCCTGGTTCAACTTATTTACAGTATCTCCTACACGAATCTCAAATTTCCAAAAGGTTATCACCGTACTCGTAAAACAGTAGCTGGAACCATAGAACGTGTGCTTACGCGTTGACAGACCATGCGCTATTCGAAGGTTTCTCAGGTTCATCTTAGACTAACTCCCGCAACATGGAGAAGAGTTAACAAAAACAAATGTAGGTGGAAGGATGCACGGCGATGCCGCGTAGCCGACTGGAATTTGAGCCACCATTGGAGTTCTTCCTGAGACACCTTCTGCATAAAGGTGTATCTTGGGATACAGGGCTCTTCAAAGGTGGCCTTCCTCTCAATAGCTACTTGTTGGACATATACACTATACAGGGTGTTTTTTGGGAGCTTTAGTTACACGTTTCTGGAAAAGTTTTATAGGTAGGTTTGTGAAAATGTGAAAGCCGAATCGATCTAAAATATTTTCAAAATGGCAGCACTTCCAGAAATGCCGGAAGTAGCTCCCAACTTCGTTATTTTAAATGGCACCCCCTATTTTTTATTTCATTATTGGATTTTACGTGAAACTTCATAACCTTTGATACTAACATGTCAATATCTACAAGTTACGGTTTTTAAGTTATTTTCATTTATTAAAAAAAAAATGGCGGATGCAGACGATACTTTAAGAATTCATTACTTGAAAACCGTGGTAGCTATGACAGTCGCGTTTTCACCAGCGCATAGAGGAAGAAAAGGGCTTTCTTTTGGTGTACCTATTTAAAAAAAAGTTATGTTGCGTACGACCTCATCTATGGGGTTTCAAATTTAGGAAAATTCAAAGACTGAAAACTCAGTTTTTTTAAATGAAATGACCATTTTCTTACTATTTCATTTGATAGAGAATAAAAATGGGCATATTTTGGTATTACATGTTCCTATCCCTATCTTTAATAGTTTCTGACTTATAATTCTCATTTCATCGCATTGATACAATTTTTTTCGAATTTTTCGTAGTAGTCGACCATGACATGGACCATGGCAATCGAATTTTGAACAAATTGTTATGATATGTCTCTATTCTATGGTTTAGTTACTTAGTTGTAATCGATATTATCGACCCTACCTGATTGTGCAACAGGTGGCGCAACACTTACTTTTGGACATAAATTCTTTATTTTCTGATTGGTTGAGATATTTAGTCTCGTAAATAATCTCGAACCTCGTTTCCGGCGTCTCAACTCATCTCGCTTCGTTAAACATCATTCACTTTCTACTATCTATTTTTATTTCTTAAGCCTCGTCTGTTTCCGTTGCTGATCTACAATAAGACTTGCTTCCTGCTTCTCAAGCTGTACGCAAGCTTTATTTCTGTAGTGAGAAATATTCACAATTTTCTTAATTTAACGTTATATAAAACGGTTATAAGTGAAATTTCTTCAATTATTGGTTGTGTAGAAAACACCTGCTCATTTCTACAGCTCCCAAACGTATGTAATTACGGTTTTTAATACATTTATTGTGCGTCGTACCTGAGATCGTTATCGAGTTGCTACTTGGCGTCAGTGATTGAAACTCATTGGGTATGTACTTATTCGTTTACTATATTCAGAATTACTTTCTTCCTTCAACTTCTCGTCTCTAATTATTTGTAATAATTGTCCTAGCGTTCAACCTATAGTTTATCGTTCAACGTACTGTTTACCGTTACCGTATGGTTGACCCTATCAACTGTAAATATCTGAAACCACCATTTAAGCTGTTAGCGTCCATTACTCCATTGACGACTCACCGCCATATTGTTCATGCTTCACTGAAGACTTCAAACTTCATATACCTTTTCTGCTTCCTTATAAGTTACTCTACCTTTCGTTTCCCTTAAGCTGATTAACTTTATATAATTTAATTTGTGGATACTTTGCCTTACGAAAACTATTCATTTTAGTAAATTGTTTTACATTGAATTTCAATTTTGATGGCGTCATTTACTTTGTAACTATTTCATTCTAACTAGATACATTGCAAACTTACTTTTAACATAGCCAATCGGTTCGTGGAAACCGAGAGGCGAAATGGGAACAACGTACAATACAGCTTTTGGGTTTTGGGAGAACCAGGTCCTCAAATTTCAAGATATCCAAAGGATGGACCCGGAACGCAAAGCTGCTGGAAAATATCATCAATTTGATGATGACATTGTCTACAGCCACTCAATAGCATAAAAAAGTGTAACTTGGTAGGTTTAGAAGTCAGATAGGTGGTTCCATAGTCGACCTAATTAAAAAAAAAACACATCTCCTGGCATCTCCAAACAAAATTCGCGCAAAGTCAAAATCGAGTGAATCTTATCACAATCGGTACCAAATTTGTACTTACTTCGACACAAATCATACTAACAAGAAGTTCTCTCTTCCCACGACGTGCCTTGTATTTATCCTACGATTCACGTTCACCCTCAAACACACCGCCATCTCACCCCCACGGCCATTGATTAGTCGCCTTTTACGACACGCACATACAACAAGTTGTCTGTTGTCTTTGTGTTCAAGGGTATAATATTGATGATATTGTTTTTGAAGCTAAAGTAGGATCTCATTTAATCGTAGTAAATCATATTGATGGGTGCCTGTATGCGATGCCATGTATAACTCACACCATTACTTGACTTTTGTCCTTCGTAATGATGCCGTTGTCTTCATAAGTAGCATTATGGCATTTATGTTACAATATGTTCCAACTGTTACTGTTTCAATCCAATTGGCCTATCTACGGTCATGCTGGCGTTGTTTGGACAACCACCGAAAACTTTACATTCAAGTCTACAATCACGAGTTGTCCGTGTCTTTCTGCCCATGTTCTGGAATCGTGGTCAACACAGATATCAGAACAAACATGGAGCCACTATGGAAATTCGATAGAACTGGCTTCGAAAATGTTGAAAGGATCTGCCTGATTACTTTTCCAACACAAAGTATTTGAAGGGAGTAAACTTGAAAAATTTATTACGGAGGCCAAAATATCTCAATAACGTTTCCTGCAGGGCATTCAAAAGTATAACAACGTTTTAGGAAGCTTTTCCCAATCATTATCTCCATTTAAATTCCAAATGGGGACAAAGTACAAACTTTAGGATGTTACCTAGATAAGTTGCCTAACATTTTTAGAATTTATGGCCGGAATAATTAGACACTTTGATCAAAACAAACTGTGAGAAGTACTTAAATCTAATTTGAATATGCATATGAGATCTGTTTATTGTATGTCGATTCGACGTAAGAAGGTTACATTTGCCTGATTTGATTACAAAGCTGTTATATTTAGATTATGAATAATTACATTCAATACAGTTGATCGCTCAATTCACAGAAAACTTTAAGCGAACGTTTACGATAAATAAATCGCTAAACCTTCCCCATGTATCGATTTTTTATTAATCAATTATAGGTTTACAGATTTATTTATCGTAAACTTTAGTTTAAACATTCGCAATATTTCACTTATAATTTTTAACCAAATTTAACACAATTTATTTATCAATTTAATTAATTATTTCCACCATACAATTTAATTTATCAACTACTATGGACTCAATCAACCTTTAAGGGAAGGTTATGCGTAGTATCGTGTTTAAGAGCGATTTCCAGATATTTTTATTATTATTTTTTATTATTGAGCTTTGAGTTAATTTTATTGTTCATACGTTGCAGTCCATGGTGGTACTCATAAGTCAGTAATGTTGCAATTTTGTTGTTAAGGAAATGTGAAGGATTTGAATCCTCCGATCCTTAATGGTTTCGTGTTGTCCGCCTGTTCCATGTGAACTATAATTCAAGATCCTATATCAACAGGGACAAAAATTACAGGGGTTTGTGTGGATTGGGAACAGTAAAAAATAGACTGATAGCATTTTGGATTTAATCCATATCATTCTCGTCCATAGTCCAGGTCAACAGCTATGGCGCAAAATTTAACCAAAATTTATCTAGAAGTTTCATTAATAAAACGTTCAAACCCATTACATCGATGTCCGATAAGTGAATATTTCACGTGCTATTATTTCAATATGATCTAATCTCTATCCAAACAATAACCAAAATTCGCTCATTGAGACTCATAAAATTTTTGGAATTGATAGTGTTTCCAGTATTCATAATCCATTTCAACATCCTTTTTCTGTTACAACCAATCCAAATTTTTCTCGTTGATTCCCTGCAATTATCATCACGGGTATTGAGATTCAGGTCGATGTCGCTTTATGGATTAACGGTATAACTAGTCGTTTTTGAAAGTGCGATTTAAACACGCTGGGGCGTGGTTTAAAAGACTACAATAGGACACCAATAAAAAAAATTACAGTGACTCTACTACAAACAGTGACAAGTAGCGATTAACTCCGCCCATCCGCCATTAAGAGGCAAAATTTTGGGCGCGTTTGTATGAACTGAACGGTCGCATCTTAGCAACTTGCTAAATCTAAATAAAAATCACACGCTGATCAAAGGTAAACACTGCCAGGCCGCCATTAATAGGCAAAATATACCACGTGACTAGTCAGGCCAATAAAAATCGATACATCGCATGTCGCCACTGTTTGTAATAAAGTTACCGTAAAAAAAATTTTCTCTCTCTGGCATCTTGGCTCATTTTTTATACATAGGTACCTATATGGCAAGAAAGGCTAATGCTAATGCTCTCCCAGTACACATTAGTTATAAAATGACGTATATTTGACGTACATTTTCGGTCATAATTAGTTGGTTACGTTACACCCCCAAATTACGACGTGTTATAGACGTCATTTCTGAACGTTTTTAATGCGTAGGTTATATGACGACATACAGTATGTCTGTAAAAGTCTTCATAGACATAATTGGAATTACTCTCCAAAGCATTTTTGGTTTCTTAAACAATAAATAAATAATTAAATTTGTTAAAGAAATGTCATTTCCCACAATAATATATTATCTACGGAGTGTATATGATCTAAGTCTTATATAAATATTATGCTTATCCAGACTCACGTGTGAAGAAAATTTGTAGCAGAAATAAAGCACAAAAGGATAATAATAATAATAATACTAAATAATGTTTTATGCCCCGCAAACATAATATGATTCTACCTTAATTTTATAGATCGTAGGTCAATGCCAAACTAGAAACCGAACGTGTGTTCATAATGATATAAACAAAAATCAAATTTGGATGCCATTTTGCAGCGATCTGTAAATTTCATTGCCATAATCTCTTTATAACACACATCGAACGATTCGTAAGTAATCCTTTCGAAGGTTTCCACAATGGCTTCCCTATCAAAACTTCCATCTTCACTGTACCATTTATAACTTCGATACAGACAATCGATATAGCACATGAAATCTTTCGAATCGGAATACTGCAACTTTTCCCAAAATGCGTTCAGTTCCTCTTCAGTTACCTTCGTTTTGGACAAGCATTCTGAATGCTCCCTGTTAAATTTGTCTTTCCAATGGTGTAGAATATCCTCGACTGTATCCTAAAGCAAACGTTTGAGTTTAATAGAAATTGTGGGTTATACCTACAGTTGAATTAAACGAGAAGACACTGGAAATACAGAGTATGGCCATTGGAAGAAAGGTAGAAACGACGATCATGGTTTCGCGTTAGAAGACTCTTGTGCTGTTGACCAACTTTCACACACAAATGTAAGAGAGGCTCAAGTAACTCTATTTATAAGTTCAATTTGAAACAATTAAATTAGCATCGAAGCTGGGAAAAACCCACATAAAATTTACGAATTTCGACTATTAACAAAAAATACGAGCGACGTTAAGCTTTGCTTTAATGTTTTTTACTATATTTACGTAGGTAACATATGAATATGGTGAGTTTTCCTCCTCCACGGTGGCAAGCCTTGATGGTGCTTAGTGAAAATTGAAGTTTCTTTAATTTTCCAAATTAAATAAAAAAGTATTCATTTCTCCCTTTGCTTTTTTCATTATTTTCTTCCACACGTCCCGCTCCTTTGCCTTTTCCCACCATGTCTGTATTTCTAATTACTTTAGCTCTTCCAGTACTTGGTCATCCGACCCATATAGTTATATATAGAAATGTAAAAGAAACACATGAAATTGTTTGCAGAATGAGTGCCAAGGACCTCCAACATATTCGTGTCTAGTGCCAAAAATGGTGTTCATCACTTTGGAGTAGGTACCACTTGGATGAATACTGACAGACAACCAAACAGATTTTCTCGCTTCTGTGATGAACATATTTGGTCAAAACTTCAATGAAGTCAAAATCTTTAAAGTCATGTTACATTATAAGCACGACTATAGTAGTCAAGGTTTTCAAAAGTAATGCCAGCTGCACAACAATAGGTATATGCAAAGGCTTTCAAAATGTTCTCCAAATGTCCTTCAGTTCTTTCCATGATCATCAGTGTTTGAACGGCAAAATGTACTGCGTTATTCCGATTAAGAGAATAACTGGGTCATTCAGGGCTCAATTCATCTAATTATATAATAGTATATTATACAACAAGTTTATAATCTTGGTGTTTATTGCACGAGAGAATGTTTAACGTACGAGCGAGCACAGCGAGCGAATCACACTAAATTGTATCACATTTTGGTTTTTTGAGTATAACTTGTTTTAAAGTGCATGGATCTTTATCAAGTCATGACATGATTGGATAGTAACTATATGTATAGCCTATTGAATAAATAACTTTTCATAAATTAATAATGAAAACAATAACTTACGAAAAATTCATTTTTTTGAAATGTCTAAAATAGGTATATTAAATTGAAGAATAAACTGTAATGTGTGTGTAATAGGTATACTTTTCGATTCATGATGCCTTCGACCCTATAAAGAGGACCCATCCTTTTGCAGAGAAGGTACCCCATACCATAACCGAACCGCCTCCATGCTTTATTGTAGGAAGCTGGTATTTGGAGTCAAAGCGCTTGCCTCTAGGACGACGAATCCATGTTATACCGTAGCTACCAAATAACATAAACTTACTTTCGTCACTCCAGATAACAGACCATTGCTGAGGTGTCCAATTGAGATGTGCTTTGGCCCATTCTACTTGTGCCTTCCTGTTCTTTGCAGAAATAAATGGGTTCTTCACGAGTCGTCGTCCATGTAGTCCTGCAGCCTGTAGGCGACGACGTATAGTCCGTACAGATGGATTATACTCTTCAGGAATCAATATATTTCTTTAGCAATGTCCGGCTCCGTGAGTCTTGGGTTGCTACGGGATGCGCGGAGACTGTTGCGATCGACCAAAAAAGTAGTACAACGCGGTCGTCCGGTTTTTTTCTTCTTCTTGACATAACCTCCCTGGATCTTCCAACGCTTTAGAAATTTGGCCACCGTCGATATGGAAATGCCAAACTGTTGTGCGAGCTCCTCATGCGTTCGTCCTTGTTTACGACCTTCTATAATCGTTTTTGCTATCGTTCCTCTATATCTTTTTAGCACCACGAGTCTTTGCCATATCGCAACTATAAAAATAAAATGATTGGAACACAGAAAACAAAGAACACACAAAGGTGCCATTTTGGGGAATATTAATAAAAGAGTTGAAGATCGTGGTGCATTTCGTAAAATCTCATTAACTTAATGTACAAGGTGCACATACTACCAGATGTCTGCTGGAAAATATTTAGTGCATTCGATGCATTTTAACGAAAGTTCCCAGTAAACACATTTGTATATAAAATACATATAAAATATGTAAGAGCTTTTTAGATTTATATAAAACTGAAAGAAAAATAAGAGATATTTAATGTCAGGATGTCAGCAATTTTCAAAATTTTCAAAATAAATAAAATGTCTATTAGATGTAAATTCGTCTACATGAATTTATATACGTTTTATGTATATTTTATGTAATATGTACATAAAAAATATTAGTTGTAAAAGCGTTGCGATGACCAAAATGGCAGCTACTCGAGCATAATGTAATTACTATCATTGTAAAAAATTATTTTAGCAGTTCCATACGAAAAATGGAAAAACTACATTTTACGTGCAACTGTACTTTTAATTATACTTAACTTAATTCTTGCACGAACCCGTTTTTACCTGAACTGAAAGCCGACAGTTCCCAGCAAACACACATATAAAATATACATACAACATATGTAAAATTGAAGTAAATACCCCTACATATGCTTTCTTATATATCAAGTACGTAAGTATTCTTTAATAAGTTATATAAACCGTATGTCACACAATTACGTATATTTTACATAATAGTATAGAAACTTACGGATATTCCGTATACAGAAATTCATATAATATATACATATAGATAATTACATATCACTCATGAAATTCATGTGCTGTCATATTTACATGATTAGATTTACGTATGTTATATGTAAAATATTTTATGTAATATTACTTATTTTTATGTATGCCTTCTGTAAATATAATTAGAAATTATGATTACATAATTATATTGTATGGTCGAAAATAAAGTCCGTTTCTATTTCTATCGAACGCGCGTGTTTTCTACAACGCCAAAAATTGTAGTTCACGTACCTTTAATATTAGATCTGTATCGACTAAAATGCGTCTAATTTATATAGAAAATAAATAATATAAAATAAATTAAATCCTGGTCAATTTTAACATAAAGTTAAAGATAGGTATAATTATTGAATAAGACTTCACTCAACGGTAAAATCAAACAAAATTTAAACTAATAACGCGAAACAGCGCAAAGTTACGAAGTACGAAATAAAAAAAAGGGATGTTACAGATTAGCGCAGTGGTACAATGTTGGAGACAATGAAAACACATGTCGGATTTCGGAATTTGCAACGGTTCGAATCCGGTTAAGGGACACTTTTCAAACAAGTATATCATAATAAACTGTCGGTTTTCAGTTCAGGTAAAAACGGGTTCGTGCAAGAATTAAGTTAAATATAATTAAAAGTACAGTTGCACGTAAAATGTAGTTTTTCCATTTTTTGTATGGAACTGCTTAAATAATTTTTTACATTGATAATAATTACATTATGCTCGAGTAGCTGCCATTTTGGTCATCGGAACGCTTTTACAGCTAATATTTTTTGTGTAAATATTACATAAAATATACATAAAACGTATATAAATTCATGTAGAAGAATTTACATCTAATAGACATATATTATTTTGAAAATTGCTGACATCCTGACATTAAATATATCTTATTTTTCTTCCAGTTTTATATAAATTATATGTATTTTATATATAAATGTGTTTGCTGGGTTTATTATGACATACAAGCTTGAAAAGTGTCCCTTAACCGGATTCGAACTTTTGGGAGTGGGCGTTGCAAATTCCGAAATCCGACATGTGTTTTCATTGTCTCCGACATTGTACCACTGCGCTGATTTGTAACATCCCTTTTTTTATTTCGTACTTCGTAACTTTGCGCTGCTTCGCGTTATTAGTTTAAATTTTGTTTGATTATACCGTTGAGTGAAGTATTATTCAATAATTATACCTATCTTTAACTTTATGTTAAAAATGACCAGGATTTAATTTAGTTTATATTATTTATTTTCTATATAAATTAGACGCATTTTAATCGATACGGATCTAATATTAAAGGTACGTAAACTACAAATTTTGGCGTTGTAGAAAACACGCGCGTTTGATTACTTATGCGGCGCAAATAGAAACGGACTTTATTTTCGACCATACAATATATGCCATCATAATTTCTAATTATATTTACAGAAGGCATAAATAAAAAATGAGTAATATTACATAGGTATAATATTTTACATATAACGTACATAAATCTAATCATGTAAATATGACAGCACATGAATATCATGACTGATATGTAATTATCTATATGTATATATTATATGAATTTCTGTATACAGAATATCCGTAAGTTTCTATACTATTATGTAAAATATACGTAATTGTGTGACATACGGTTTATATAACTTATTAAAGAATACTTACATACTTGATATATGAAAAAGCATATGTAGGGGTATTTACTTCAATTTACATATGTTGTATGTATATTTTATATGTGTGATTGCTGGGTTATACTCAAAAAACCAAAATGTTATATAATTTTGGCCTTTACTGTATATGTTCCATATTCAGTGTGGAATATATTATTATTCATTAGCAGTACTTAATGTGAGAAAAGCTAATACAAAGCATTAATTACGAGAATAAATTATATTTTATTTGCGATATCTGTAAATTATCCACTAGTGCGCCTAAGTTAATTACAGTTAGCTTAACCTTCGACTCGTTGCACTGGTTCCTGTTACAAAGTCAGTAACAAAAATTACCCTTCGCATGATTTTCATTAGGCGACAAGAGCGTTTTGGGACATTACGAGCAATTCCAGAATTTGACATAAAACCGATATACTCAACGGCATCTTTAACAATCAATTCAAGCTTCCGTCTCAACGTTCTAGAGAAAGAGCTTTCACCATTCTTAAACAGTTCAAGAGTTTTGGGTTCAAGGTCATAAAAAAGGCAATACTTTTTCAGTGCTCTAGAGACCAAATTAATATCATCGAAACGTGCCTCGATTCTTAGAAACCCACCCTGATGCGCACCAGTTCGAATAAGCCCAACCATCTCTTCTGGTAGTCTTTCTGAAACATGACCTGGTAGCGTTTTTAGACACAAATTCTCAAGCGTTACCTTCGAGGATTTCAAGGATTCCTTGTGAATTCCCATTACGAACATTAGATCACCGCGCAGTGGAATGGCAATTGGCTACCATGTACAACTAGGAAATGAGGGGCAACGTCTTTAATATCTTCGTTCTGTAAGACGAATAACTTTAACATTTCCTCATAATGTTGCAGGAAACACCTATCTATAAGCCAAAGGGCTATGCCCTTTTACAGCTTGTTTCCATAAGGGACGATAGATAAGTCAATCCACAATATCCAAAAATTCATTATGAGCTTAATGGATTTGGGAAAAATGGTGCTGCCTGTCTGGGATTCTTGAGACTATCAAAAGTATACGAAACTGTGACAAAATGGTAGATGGACTGGGAACACCATACGGTCGAAAAGGACCGAAATTCAGTGCAGTGGATTTCTCGTGAAGCAAAGAAGCTTACGAATGAACTTGTCTCTTCAATACCTCATGTCGATGTCTTTTCGTCCGGAAGGATGCTTCCTGAGCAGTATAATAAAGTTCAAATGAATAGAAATACTTTAGTTACAGAGTGAAAATGATCTTAGGACACTGTCCTTAACCAGACTTGCATGGGAAGGATTTCTAGCAGTATCACTATATAATAACCGAAAGATGTGTATATGTGTGTATTGCTGTGCACTTTTCAGACAGTCGTAGAATCCTGACGAATGCGGATGTGATATTTTAAAACCAAAGCTATTATAAATTTATAACCTACAAATTAATGCTACAATTTAGATACCCCCGCAAACCACGTAAATATCTGCACTAATTTTTTTCAAAGTAAGTTTTAAACATTTTAGTATAAAAGTCCGTCATCTTATTCAAGCGGTATTTGTGTCTAAATATATTTTCTTTACTTAGAAAATACGTTCAAAGTTTCCTTATGGAGATTACGTGTAAAATAGAATTCGCTATTTGTGCTTATTTTTGGGTGAAAATGTTGTGTAAACATGCAAAGTTTTTGTCTATCCGAGGTCCTTAACCCATTTCGAACATTAAAACAATGCCAGAAAGTATTTTCGCGAAAATTTTCAAAATGACAAGTATCGGAAACTTTTTCTGGGCAACATGGAAAATTAATTATTTCAAGTTGAAAAGTTATTCAAATGATGAAAAATGATTCTATTATACCTCGCGTTAAAATGATGTAAAAAGTAGTAACAGCATTCATCGTAGACTAATTTATGTGTCCCGATACCTTCTTTCGGTAACTTTCGAAATGTACATGTTTGTGTGCTTATTTCGAATTTAGAGATTTTGAACGATGGACGATGTTGTAGGTAACATATATAGTCGAATGTTTTCACCGAGAAAAATGTTTTTGTCTACATATTTAACTTAATGTCTATTAATGAAAGTAGGTGGCAGTGTATTTTTACGTTACACAATACCAAAGAGAATACCTATACTTTGACTATACTTCTAAATATACAACTTATATTGTAATTAAGAGGAAGTAAAATCCATATTTACTGCTGTACATATACGTGTAAATGATGCCTGTAGTTAGTGAAATAAACAAAAATTTGAAACTGTTTAAGGTAGAGGTCTTTCTATAAAACAGATGTTATGCAACGTTAGACCAGCTTCTATTTGTACATTTTATGTTTTATGGTATTTTTAGTTTTACTATAATAGTTAAAGATGAATGTTAAAACGTTCTCCCTAAGGCCATTTGTATTCCCAAAAAGTTGCCAGTGTCCAAATTGAGTTCTTTTACATTCAAAATTCATTCTAAACTATCCTTATGAAGTTCACACGGAATTTGTTATATTTTCGTTAATTTTTGGGCAAAGACTATGTGCAAATACGTAATTAACATTGTGAAAGGGCCATTATGTATTTTTGGTCTCAAATCTATTCCAAAAAGTTTGCATTTTACATTTTTTTTAATAATTGGTAAAAATTTACTATAGGTAGGAACGAATTCGTATTCCTTTACCAAACATCAACCCATTTATGTGATTTTTACGTCAAACCTAACCCTTTATTTTAGTTACTTTAATAACTTGCTAAATTACAGATACCTATAGGGTCAAAAATCTGAAAAGGTACAAAAATGTAATTTTTTTTTCTTTTTTCAAGCAACTAAGCCAGCTCAACAAGGTGTGATATTTTGAAACAAAAGCTATTACAACCTACAATCACTGATACCCCCCCCCCCCCCACAAAGCACGCAAAACGCGAGAATCGCGTGTACCCCCGTTTATTAAAGTATAAAAGGATATAATTTGAATTCGTAATGTGAAATCAGTATAGCTTTCGTTGTCATGGAAATGAGAAAAACGGAAACTAAATTTGCAATCTGTCATCCAAGATTGATTGTTGTTAGTATCTACCTAATATTTTATTTGATGTAGCAAAGTAGATCAATAACGAATAAATTTCACGTTTTTCAAATTGGTGATGTTGCCATAGCAACTGTAAAGCACGCGCGTTTTTGAAAGTGCGATTTAAACACGCTGGGGCGTGGTTTAAAAGGCTAAAATAGGACACCAATAAAAAAATACAGACTCGACTACAAACAAAGTAGCGATTAACTCCGCCCATCCGCCATTAAGAGGCAAAATTTTGGGCGGGTTTGTATGAACTGAACGGTGGCATCCTAGTAACTTACTAAGTCTAAATAAAAATCACACGCTGATCAAAGGCCGCCATTAATAGGCAAAATATACCACGTGACTAGTCAGGCCAATAAAAATCGATACATCGCCTGTTGCCATTGTTTGTAATAAAGTCACTGTAACACAAATTTTTCTCTGTACATAGGTACCTATATGGCAAGAAAGGCTAATGCTAATGCTCTCCCAGTAAACATTAGTTATAAAATGACGTATATTTGACGTTCATTTTCGGTCATAATTAGTCAGTTACGTTACACCTCCAAATTACGACGTGTTATAGACGTCATTTCTGAACGTTTTTAATGCGTAGGTTATATAACGACATACAGTATGTCTGTAAAAGTCTTCATCGACATAATTGGAATTACGCTCTAAAGCATTTTTGGTTTCTTAAACAATAAATAAATAATTCAATTTGTTAAATAAATGTCATTTCCCACAATAATATATTATCTACGAAGTGTATAATATGATCTAAGTCTTATATAAATATTATGCTTATCCAGACTCACGTGTGAAGAAAATTTGTAACAGAAATAAAGCACAAAAGGATAATAATAATAATACTAAATAATGTTTTATACCCCGCAAACATAATATGATTCTACCTTAATTTTATAGATCGTTAGTCAATGCCAAACTAGAAACCGAACGTATGTTTATAATGATATAAACAAGAATCAAATTTGGATGCCATTTTGCAGCGTTCTGTCAATTTCATTGCCATAATCTCTTCATAACACACATCGAATGTTTCGTAAGTAATCCTTTCGAAGGCTTTCACAACGGCTTCCCTATCAAAACTTCCATCTTCACTGTACAATTTATAACTTCGATACAGACAATCGATATAGCACATGAAATCTTTCGAATCGGAATACTGCAATTTTTCCCAAAATGCGTTCAATTCCTCTTCAGTTACCTTCGATTGGGCCAAGCATTCTGGATGCTCTTTGCCAAATTTTTCCCTCCAATGGTGTAGAATATCCTCGACTGTATCCTAGAGCAAACGTTTGAGTTTAATATAGAAATTGTGGGTTATACGTACAGTAGAATCAAACGAGAAGACACTGGAAATACAGAGTATGGCCATTGGAAGAAAGGTAGGAACGACGATCATGGTTTCGCGTTACAAGAGTCTTGTGCTCTTGACTAACTTTCACACACAAATGCAAGAGATGCCCAAGTAACACTATTTATAAGTTCAATTTTGAAAGAAAATTAGCATCGAAGCTGGGAAAAACCCACATAAAATTTATGAATTTCGACTATCAACAAAAAATACGAGCGACATCAACATAATGACTTAATATATTTACGTAACATATGAATATGGTGAGTTTTTCTGCTCCACGGTGCCAAGCCTTGGTGGTGTTTAATGAAAATTTGAATTTCTTTAGTTTTCCGAATTAAATAAAAAAGTATTCATTTCTCCCTTTGCTTTCTCCATTATTTTCTTCTACACTTCCCGCTCCATTGCCTTTTCCCACCATGTCTGTATTTCTAATTACTTCAGCTCTTCCAGTACTTGGTCATCCGACCCATATAGTTATATATTAAAATGTAAATAAAACACATCAAATTATTTGCAGAACGAGTGCAAAGAACCTCCAAGATTTTCGTGTCTAGTGCCAAAAATGGTGTTCATCACTTTGGAGTAGGTACCATTTGGATGAATACTGACAAACAACCAAACAGAGTTTCTTGCTTCTGTGATTAACATATTTGGTCAAAACTTCAAATCAAGTGCAATTCTCCATGAGAAATCGAAAATTACGATACACAATGTAGAGGTTCTTTCATAACCATTTGTACTTCTTAAAGTTACCAATGATGACAAAACGTAGAAAAAATAAAGAAAACATATAAAAACCTTACGTTATTTTAGCCCCTGCTACGAGATCACATTCCTACCTACCTTAATCATAAAGAATTATGTGTTTAGAATTTTTAATGTAGTGTTAATTATGTGCCTTATTTCTAACTTGAGCAATTACTTGTCTTTTTTATTAATTTTAATTAAAATAATTACTTTTCACACGTTGCAAAGCACGACAATACAATATGCACATATTTCTTATACAAGTACATTCGATGCTTTATTATGTGTATGTTTTAATATGTGATTTATTATGTTTTACAAAGTAGCAGGTGTCTGCCAGTTTTTTATGTTCAAAAATCAGTTCAATCTTTGTGTGCTTGTGAAGGAGCTTGTTAGAATTACATAAAACTGGAAAATAAATAAGAGATAACTAATGTCAGGATGTCAGCAATTTGACATATTTTATATACGTCTATTAGATGTAAATTCTTTTATATCTGTAGCACATGAATTTATATACGGTTTATTATTATAATTATTTATTTACATAAAAAATATTTGTTGTAAAAGCGGTGCGAAGACAAAATGGAAAAACTACATTTTTACGTGCAACTGTACTTTTAATAATTATATTTAACTTAATTTTTTCACCAACCCGTTTTTACCTGAATTTAAAGCCTGCAGTTCATTATTTTATACTTGCTTGAAAAGTTTCCCTTAACCGGATTCGAACCTTTGCGGGTGAGTGTTGCAAATTCCGAAATCGGACATGTGTTTTCTTTGTATTCGACATTGTACCACGGCGCTAATCTGAAGCATCCCTTCTTTTTATTTCATACTTTGTAAAGCTTAAATTTTGTTTGATTATACCGTTGAATGAAGTCTTATTCAATGATTATACCTAACTTTATGTTAAAAATAATCAGGATTTAATTTATTTAATATTTTTTATTTTCTATATAAATTAGACGCATAGTAGATACGGATCTAATATTAAAGGTACGTGAACTACAATTTTTGGTGTTATAGAAAACACGCGCGTGCGATTACTTATGCGGCGCAAATAGAAATGGAATTTATTTTCGACCATATGTAATGATAATTTCTAATTATATTTACAGATGGTATACATAAAAAATATGTACTACTTACATATAACATTTTACATGTAATGTACATAAAATCTAATCATGTAAATATGACAGCATATGAATTTCGTAAGTGATATGTAATTATCTGTATGTATATATTATATGAATTTCTGTATACAGATTATCCGTAAGTTTCTATACTATTATGGAAAATATACATAATGTGTGACATACGCTTTCTGTAACTTTAATAAAGAATACTTACATACTTGATATATAAAAAATCATACGTAGTGTACTTCAATTTTGTATATGTTGTATGTATATTATATGTATGTGTGTTTGCTGTGATAGATCAGAAAGATAGAATAGAAAACCTAATAGTTTCATATTAACCGTAGGCTGTTTAATTGCTAGTAACATAACTATTATGTGACCTCTTTGAAAGTTTTTAATAGATTTAATAGACATAGTGTGAGATCACCTCATTGCGATCATAAATTGGTTGATTGAATAGTCAAAATCGTAAAAGTCATGCTACATGATATGCATGACTATAGCAGTCATGGTTTTCAAAAGTAATACCAATACATACAACCTCCATAGCTTTCAAAATATTCTCTAAATGTCCTTCAGTTCTTTCCACGATCATCAGTGTTTTAACTGCATCCTTAAGGATCACTTCAAAATGTTCTGCGTCAATCCGATCCAGAGAATAACACGGTCGCTCAGGGCTCTCTAGGCAATTCATTTAATTATATAAATGTATTTATATTATATTCCATATTCAGTGTGGAATAATTCATTAGTAGTACATAATGTGAGAAAAGCTAACACAAAGCATTAATTACGAGAATAAATTTTATTTTATTTGAGATATCTGTATACATATAAGTTAATTACAGTTAGCTTAACCATCGACTCGTTGCACTAGTTCCTGTTACAAAGTCAGCAACAAAAATTACCCTTCACATGATTTTCATTAGGTTACAAGAGCATTTTGGGACATTACGAGCAAGTTTAAATTTACTTCCAGAATTTGACATAAAGCCGATATACTCAACGTCATCTTTAACAAGCAATTCAAGCTTCCGTCCCCACGTTCTAGAGAAAGAGCTTTGGGAGAGTTTTGGGTTCAAGGTCATAAAAAATGCAATACTCTTCCAGTGATCTAGATACCAAATTAATATCATCGAAGTGTGCCTCGATTCTTAGAAACCCACCCTGATGCGCACCAGTTCAATTTCCCTCGAATAAGCCCAACCATCCCTGATGGTAGTCTTTCCGAAAAAGGAAAGATAGACACAAATTCTCAAGCGTTACCTTCGAGGATTTCAAGGATTCCTTGTGAATTTCCATTGCGAACATTACATCACCACAGTGTAGTGGAAATTGGCTCCCAAGTACAACTAGGAAATGAGGGGCAACGTCTTTAATATCTTCGTTTTGTAAGACGAGTCACTTTAACATTTCCTCATAATGTTGCGGAAAACCCTTATCAATAAGCCAAAGGGCTATGTCCCTTTCACAGCTTGTTTCCGTAAGGGACTGTAGATAAGACAATCCACAATATCCAAAAATTCATTATGAGCTTAATGGATTTGAGAAAATGGTGCTGCCTCTGCCTGGGATTCGCGAGACTATCAAAAGCATAGGAAACTGTAACAAAATGGTAGATGGACTGGGAACGCCATCGCTTACGAAGGCAATTATATCCTGCACGACGTACAGTGCAGTGGACCAAAAAAGCTTACGAATGAACTTGCCTCTTCAACACCTCATTTCGATGTCTTTTGGCTCGGAAGGACGCTTCCTGACCAAACTTTTTCCGGCAATTTTAGGACATTTGCCCTAGGCTGTTCTGGAATTACCTTCTCTTCCATAGCATTATAATAAAGTTCAATTGAATAGAAAGACTTTAATTACGGAGTGAAAATGATCTTAGAACACTGCCCATACCCAGACTTGCATGGGAAGAATTTCTAGCAGTATTAAAGTATAGAAGGATATTAACAATAAGTAAATGTTTATTAGCTGCAAACAATAATATTATTGTACATTACTTTATTCATGGAGGTGTGGGTGTCCGTGGTATTATTCTTATTATAGATGGGATGCATATTAAAGCGAATAAAAAACTTCTAAATCTTTCAGTTTTAAATTAAAGACTGAAAGATTTAGAAGTTTTTTATCGCTTTACATTATTCATATCATGCTAACGTCATAGGTGTCATTATAATGAAACAAACAAAAATCAAAGTGAAACAACATTTCACAGCGTTCTAGCCATTCCTTCGCCACCATTTCTCCATAACATACATCGAATGCTTCGTAAGTAATCTTATGTAAGGTTTCTACAACGGCGTCTCTATTAAAACTTCCATCTTCACTGTACAATTTATAACTTCGATACAAGCACTCGATATAGCACTTAAAAGCTCTAGAATCGATATGATGCAACTTTTCCCAAAATTCGTCCAGTTCCTCTTCAGTGATGTTCGTTCCGGTGATGCATTCTGGATGTTCCCTTCCAATTTTGTCCCTCCAATGATGTCGAATATCTTCGACTGTATCCTAAAGCAAACGTTTGAGTTGAATAGAAATTTTGGACTATACTTACAGTAGAATTAAACGAGAAGGCAATGGAAATACAGAGTATGGCAATTGGAAGAAACGTAGAAATAAGGATCATGATGCCACTTTATAACGGTATTATCTAGATGTTAAAACCTGTTTACTAACTTATACATACAAACACATGCGAATGTATACCTACTTACAAGGTCGATTTAGTAAAAAAATATGCTGAAAAAATGGAATACATTAAAAGCTGAAAAACACACCTCAGTTTTCTTCCTCGGCAAAAGTTAAGGAATCAACAGAAAGTTAAACTGTGTACATCACATATGAAGAGCAGAGCTGGAAAACGAAGTAGAGGTACATCCCGAATTGAACGAGCCAAATCATAAGAAGAAAGGAATGCAGAGAAAAAAGTCAATCATAACCCCCCCCCCGACAAGATACTACAAAAAAACTACAAAATGAGAAAAACGTGGGAGTCAAAATATCTTTACTCCCATCCATTAAGGTGAGAAATGTAAACAATTTCAATACCTTCATAAATATGATAATGGATTGTTGAATTCAGGAAAATTTTCCTCTTTCTAGCGATTTTTTCTTCCTCCTTTATATTTCTGCACGTATTTGAAGATCAAACTTCGAATTACCGCTCTTCCTGCTATTTACCGCTCCGTTTTGCGAGTTTCTTCATCTTCAAACATGTCGTTCACCTGTCACTTCTATTCCGAAGACCTACCGACCGACCTTCGAGGGAATCCCAGTTCGTTAATCATTTCCGTCGCTTCAGCTCCTGGATTAAACAAATTCTACAACATCGTCGCTAAGTGTGAAAACCAACGCAAATTCCCTTTTCTACAATTATTGCTCATAACTCAACTACGTTAATTGTAACTTTAATTCTACTTACTCATTTACCTTTGTCACATAAAATTTGCTCGTGTCATAACGTATCTTTATCTCAGTATTTAAATTTTATATCAACTTTAGTTATTTTAATTTAATATTGTTTGCACAGTTTGCTACGTTAATTTTTGATTTTGTTATCGAATTACCTTTAATTCTTTCCTTGCTTGAATTAATTTAATGATACAAATATTACACTAACCGATATTTGGTATCCGATTCCGTACTACAAGCTAGTGATTCGTTATTTTTTTTGTGTTAATAATTTTGTTTAAGGTACTTCTCAACGGAAACTTATGTATAAGGATCCTGTGAAGATAAGTAAGGTAAAATTTTGATTTATCATTGCAATTACTGCCTTGTAAAATTTTGATCGTTTCCCCAATATTTTTGTTTGCTAATTTAACGTCACTCAATCATTTTACTTACAATTTTGATTCACATAAAGATAATTTGGATCCCGTATTTTGTGCTATAGAATTCAGTATTGATTTGTATTAACAACTTTTTTTGTATTTATAAACCTGTCATTTTGTTAGATATTAAGATAATTTATTCATTCTTCTATTTATTGCTCAAACTACCCCGTTCTTTTACAGCTGTCAATACCTTCGTAATTCGGATTAGCAGTCCTATTTTCTCGAAGAATTACGTGGCGCCCTGTGTCTTTACTTAACTTTACCTATTTGGATACCCCAATTCTAACGCTATTTGCTCATCGTAACTGACCTACGACCATCTGCCTACTAGAACTGAGCTATTCCGACCATTGCTTCTTTTAAAATTCCTTACGATCAATTCTTACCGTAACGGTTGTTTCAGTGTTTCGATTTTACATAATCATGGCCACGATGGTTTCATAAAAATGTCATAACTGTGTCGTTGCCGTAACATCAACTTTGTCAACGTAAAATTGACGTAGTATCAGCTATCGATAAATTAAGTTGCTTATTGTTTGCACACTAGTATAAATAATTTTCTTTTGACCTTTAATTGGTTCTTTGTTATCTGTAGGACAATATATTCTTCTTTTTATTATTATTGTACTTCACCTATGCAAAATAAATTTGAAGTTGCTGTAAAAAAACATCATAAATTATGTTTTCAAATAGTATTACGTTTATTGTTTAACTCGGCGCATAGGTTGCACTCGAGTGTGTAATGTGTTGTTTGAGTCTTGTGCTAATTGTGAGTATGTGGTTGCATTTCAGTGTATGTGAACGAGTTAGATGTGTCACATGAGTGGTTGTTGATGCGTTATGTGTTTGTAATGGACTTTCTGTATTGCTATGTTGTGTATGCAACAGAGTTTCAATTTGTGAAGGGAGGATTGAGGTGAATTGATTTAAATATTTACGTTTGTCCAAAGTGAAGTAATTGCGTTATAATATTACCAATCATTACATTTTTATATAACTCGTACAGTTATCATTTTAATTTATTTTTAAATTAACATCTCACTAATTATTTCTCTAGAATCCCGTTCTCTTTCAACATTAGCATCACTGACACCAAATCTGTTAATACCTTCGTAATTCCGATTGAAGAACGTGGCGCCCTTTGGCTTTATCTAATTTTACCTATCTTGATACTCAATTTTAACACTTGCTGCTCGTCGTAACTGATCTACCCCACTTTGCCTACTAGAACTGAGCTACAGATGCCATTGCATTTTTAAATTTAGTGACCGATCAATTCTTACCGTAACAACGTGTCTCTACGTATTGGTGGTGTGATGTTTCTATTACCCATATTTAGGGTGTGTAAGATTAGTCTGCATGTGTAACTGTTTTGTTCAGTGCTGATATGTGCGATTTGTTATAAAAGTATTCTCGTAGTTTTTTTATTTGTGTTTGGTCTAAGAAGGCTATGTTTGTTAAGCCTCTACCTCCTCGTTAACGAGGAAGGTAATATTAATATTATTATTATCATTATTGTTATAAGAACATTTGTGTAGTAAATTTGTTGCATTATAGAACCCCATAATAGAATAGAAAACCCAACAGTTAGTCATATTAATGCAAAAATGTGCAAAACCCTGATCGAACCTTTTCAGGCAAAAGAAATGGTAATTTTAAGATATTCGTCCTGGAATTTATCAGGCCGTTCCGTAATTACCTTCTCTTCCATAGCAATACCTCTAGCAAAATGGCATTGCGTGAAAGTTTAGTAATAAAGAGTTTAGTTACAGAGTGAAAGTGTTCTTAGATAAACATTGTGCTTGTCCAGACTTGGATGGGAAGGATTTGTACCAGTATTGAAGTACAAAACAATAACAGTATTAAATCTTTATTACCCACAAACCATAATATTATTCTACATTACTTTATTGATACCAAGCTAGACGCCATAAGCTGCATCATAACGAACCAAACAGGAATCAAAATGGAACACCATTTCACAGCGTTCTGTCGTGACCACACGACCATTACACACATCGAATGATTCGTAAGTAACCCTTTCGAAGGTTTTCACAATGGCGTCTCTATCAAAACTTCCATCTTCATTGTACAAATTATAACTTCGATACATGCAGTCGAGATAGCACTTGAAATCTCTTGAATCAGAATACTGCAACTTTTTCCACAATCCGTTCAATTCCGCTTCAGTGACGTTCGATTGAGTCAAGCATTCTGGATGGTCCCTTTCAAAGTTGACCCTCCAGCGTTGTAAAATATCGTCTAACGTTTCCTAAAGTAAACGTTTGAGTTGAATAGAAATTGTGGGTTATACTTACATTAGAAGGAAACGAAAAGACACTGGAAACACAGAGTATGGCCATTGGAAGGAACGTAGAAACGACGATCATGTTGCCTCTTTACAAGAATCTTGTACTAGATATTGTAATCTGTTGACTAAGGAAGTGACTCTACTTATAAGGTCTATTTGACAATTCCATTTGCATTGAAAGCTGGGAAACACATACCTACACAATATGAATACGTTTTGGACTGTCAACAAAAAATAAGAGCGTCCGTCGTCAAGCTTTGTTTTAATGTAGGTAATGTGTAATAAGTAACGGGTTGTTTACTATATTAACGTAACATATGAATATGGTGAGCTTTTCTCCTCCACGGTGGCAAGCCTTGGTGGTGTTTAGTGAAAATTGGAGTTTCTTCAGTTTTTCAAAACAAAAAAACAATTCATTCAGTTAAAGGAGCAGTCTATATACAATTATTAAAACATTAGTGGTGTTCATCACTTTCTTGAATGCTGAGAGACAACCAAATAGAATTTCTGTGATGGACGTAATTAGTCAGAACTGCAATGAAGTGAAATTCACCACGAGGAATCGAGAACTGCAGTCAAAAATTAAGATTCACAATGAGGAGTTACATTTGCATGACTGTTAGTGGGCACTATCCTTTTTTATAATTTGTAGCACTACCAGAACAAATAGCTTAATCATACAGAGTTATGTGTTTATAAGGTAATTTAAATGTATGTCTTATTTCTAACATCAGCAATTATTTGTGTTGCTTTTAACTGGAATGAAAATAATTATTACTTTTCACACGCTACAAAGCACACAAGTACATGCACATATTTTTTACATAAGCACATTCAACCCATTATGTGTATGTTTTATTATGTTATATGAAAAACTTCATCGGTAAAACAAGCTTCTCATCAAAATCGGCCCAAAAACTAGGGCCGTTATTTTGGGAGAAAACATTCAAATTTTAACCCAAACTAATTTGGCGCCTAATACAGCAATTCTCCAAAATTTTACTTTTTAGGGTCTTAAGGGACTTAATTAAAATTTGAAAATTGGAAATTGTAGCCAAAGATGGCCAGAACATTTACTTATAATTGATGAAGAACAAAAATTTAACGTGCCCAATTTATTGGTGCCCAAAATTGGTCAAAAATTCAAAATCGATTTTCTCAAATTCTGCAGCGAGCATTTTTTTTTATTTTTTGGAATATAGTTCATGATAAACTATTGGCACTACATTTATTTCATTATTTTCTACATAACTTAACGATACTTCCAAGTCCAGTTCCATGGTGCGTTGCCAAACTATTGTCCTATCCACTGTGGTGCCTCACAAGGCAGTGTCCTCGGTCTCTTCTACACATACCAACAACAGACAATACCCTTATCGCCACCTATGCTGACGATATAGCAATCCTATCATCTGACGGTGACGCTAAACAGGCTTCCGAAAACATTCAGCTCCATTTAAACCTTTTACAAAGCTGGCTGGATCGCAGGAGGATTAAAACTTGCCCTCAAGTTAGCATCTACGATCAACCCATTCCTATGGCAACAGAAGTAAAATACCCAGAATTCCACTTAGATCAGAGACTCGCATGGAACGCCCACATCAAAGCAAAAAGACAGCAACTAAATATAATGAAGGCTATCCTTACACCCATATGGTCCTATGGCATCGAGCTCTGGGGGTCCTAGCAAGAATTCTACTAACAGTACTTGCTGTCGAACGTCGATGGTCAGATTCCTGATAACAACGTTAATTGCAGTTCATCATCTCACCTCTAATTATCTCCGAATTTCGGAATTAAGAAAATTATTTACTACCTACAAGATTTTCATCTGCTGTCATCTTCCGGCAACTTTTGGAAACCATCGTTAAATTACTATAATTTAACCTCATACTTTTTATTATTTGAATTTGACTATTGTTTTTTGCCTAAATTGTTTTATACTAAATTACTTGATCATCTCATATTTTGATTCACTTTAAATAACTCATTTAATTCATTTTGTTACGTTCATAATTATTCACTAACTTTGTTTACTACCTTTAAAATTACTTTTGTTATTCATGTTATCTTTTACCTTTGATGAATTTTTTTGTTTAAAGTTAAAAAAGCCAATTGCTAATTAGTTAAATGACAACACTCAATACTGCCTCAAGTTCGTAACCTTTATACATCAGTCGGTCTGCTTTTTGCCGCCCTAACTTCTGTTAATTAACTCTTTTGTTTCGATAATGCAACAGTACTGTGGTTGCGCAATCAAGACCACTGCAGTGTAAGCAAGGTAAGATTTGTTTTGTTACATTTACTGACTTTTGTACAGCTAACAAGTCGGTTGCTGATTTCATTTGTTATTGTATATTTCAATCTCTCCCAAGGTAAAAGTAAACCCCTTATTGTTTCATTTAATGTTGTGAAACAGTTTTGTTAAACATTACATTAATTATTGCTAATTCCAAGTGTTAACTGTTATATTTGTTCATTATAACCACGATTACCGTTATTCCGAATACCCATATTTCCTTCAGCAGTCACATCGCTGTTACTCCAAGCTGCTAAGATTTTCGTAGTTCTGATTACCAGTTTTAATTTTCTAAAGAACTATCGTGGTGTCCTAAGTTTACATAACTTTATTCGTTAACTTTATATAATTTAACTTTAGCTTTGACTACCCTCACTTGCTTGCTGAATTTAAGTTCTATACTCATATCCAACCTACCCCCACATCGCCCCTTATAAGTGAGCTTCCGCGCCATTGCATTATAAATTGCGTTACCAACCAAAAGTTATCGCAACAGTCGAATGATGGTCCACTATAATAACACTTTAAATCTTGTTTTGAACACGATTGTTAATACACGTTCCTGTCAATAAGTTTTTGTCAAATCAAAATATCCCAACGAACTATATGATATGTCCACGTTATTTTGTATGTCCTGTCGCACTGATAGGACGGGTGGGAATATGTAGGACTAAGGCAAATATGCGCGAATACATAGGAAGGGTTTGTAGCAGTATTAAAGTACAAAAGAATAATAACAATAATAGTATTAAATGTTTATTACCCGAAAACAACCACATTATTAGACTTTATTGATCATAAACTAAACGCCAAAAGTGTTATTATGATGAATCAAACAGAAATCGAAATGGAACGCCATTTCACAGCGTTCTGGCCATTCCTTTGTCACCATCTCTCCATAACACACATCGAATGCTTCGTAAGTAACCTTATCGAAGGTTTTTATAATGGCATCCATCTTCATTGTACAATTTATAACTTCGATACAGGCAATCGATATAGCACTTGAAACCTCTTGAATCGGAATACTGCAACTTTTCCCAAATTGCCTTCAGTTTCTCTTCAGTAATGTAGACTTAATAAAGACTTAATAGAGGTCTAAGCGCAAAATTCTTATATTGTAACATTATCTATACGTATGTACTTCTTATGAAATTTTGCAATTATGTGGGAAAACAATATTAACTCAACACTGTGAACCGAGATTGGATTAATCTAGCCAATCTAGGGAATGTTAGAGCGGTACAATATTGGTGCATTATATCGATATACGTACATCCAATATTGGCACTATGGCACTTGTATAACAAATGTTAAATTGCGCCAATATTGGCATAATATTGAGTTCATTATGCCACGTTTTTCTTATAAAATGTAGTAATTACGTGGAAAAACAATATTGGTCCTACATTAAGAACTAAGATTGTATCAATCTAGAAAATGTTAGAGCATGTAATATTGGTACATTATATACAAGCAATATTGGCACTATATAATAAATATTAAATTGCGCCAATATTGGCTGAATTCATTATACCATTTTTTCTAATAAAATTTAGCAATTAAGTGGAAAAACAATATTGGTCCCACATTGAGAACAGAGATTGGGTCAATCTAGGAAATCTTAGAACGGTGCAATATTGATGCGTTAAATACAACCAATATTGGCACTATGCAATAAATGCCAACTTGCGCCAATATTGGCACAATATTGCTTATATTGTACCAGCATTTTACTTGTGAAAAGTAGCAAGTACGTGGAAAAACAATATTGGTTCAATGTTTTGATGTGATATTGGGTCAATCTACTAAATGCTATAATGGGTCAATATTGGCTCAACATTTTGTATATTGAACCAATATTACCGTGTTTCAACTTTGGATTTGCAACATTGGGCCAATATTGGTGGAATATAAACAATGTTGGCCAATATTCCAATATTGGTGCAATGTGATACCAAGCATTTGCCAATATTCATTGCTACTTGGGTTAGCGATGGTTTGCAATGGTTGACGGAAGATGGCAGCAGACAAATCTTGTAGTAAATTATTATTAATTCGAAAATAATTAGGGGTGAGATGATGAGCAGCAATTAACGTTGTTACCATCGACGTTAGACAGCAAGTAGAACGGAAGTCATTTCAGCTAGGAACCCAAATAAAATTCGTTGACAAAATGGCGATTACATTACCCCATCTGTGAAATATGGAACGTAAAACGTAAAACTAAGACGTAAAACTAAGGCGAAAACGCTAGGACAAATAATATGAATTACTGTCAGGAATTTAAAGAAAAACGTGATATTTAATACAAATAATTAGGTACATATCTCGAGGATTAATATTTTCCAGGAGCGCAGCCAGAACGCAAATCGTAAATAAATATTTAATGCACAAATGCGTGAATTACGATTTAATGACACTTGGAATGAGCAGAAGATTCCAAATCGACACTATATTTTTCGAAGCTTTTCACTTAAAGACGATTAATATCGATTTATAAGAAAATGTCACTAGCAAAAAATTTGTAACGTTTTGATCAGTGACACGAAGTAGAAGTACGAAGATATCTGTCTGCAGCTCAATGGCTGTGACGGAACGGACGAAAATGGTAAAGATCAACCTATCAGGGATTAGGTGACGTACACTGGTAGCCAATTAAAATAACGAACGTCGTTGCCGGGGAGAAAATGTGTAACGGAACCAACGCAAACGCAGCGGCTCAAAGGGACGCTTCTATTAGAACAAAAATCTCTGATGCCATGCGAGGAGGGATAAGAAAAAGTATCGAGAGCGAAATCTTTTGACAGAATAGAGAATTAGGAACTATGTAATTTTGACTAAAATCAATACGATCGACTTTTGCGAATTAGGCAACTAGTCGAGCAACGTAACAACCTCATAACTCAGAAATGAAGTGTTACATATTTAGTAAGCTCCTAAATCGGAAAATGATACACCGTCATAAAATGTTGCGTTTCTCGACTCTTTAACATCGTTCCCTCTTGCGCGTTAGACACAAGGGCTGGTTTTCTTGCTAAAGGGTTGCAACTCGGAAATGAAGTGTTACATTTTGTTGTAGCCTATTCCCAGCAAACACATTTATATATAAAATACATATAAATTATATAAGAGCTTTTTAGATTTACATAAAACTGGAGGAAAAATAAGAGATATTTAATGTCAGGATGTCAGCAATTTTCAAAATAATATATGTCTATTAGATGTAAGTTATTTATATCTGTAGTACATGAATTTATATACGTTTTATGTATATTTTATGTAATATTCAGATAAAAAATATTACTTGTAAAATCGTTACCGATGACCAAATGGCAGCTACTCGAGCATAATGTAATTATTACCAATGTAAAAAATTATTTAAGCAGTTTCATACAAAAAAATTGGAAAAACTACATTTTTATGTGCAACTGCACTTTTAATTAGGTCACTTAATTCTTGCACGAACCCGTTTTTACCTGAACTGAAAGCCGACAGTTTATTACTTGCTTGAAAAATTTCCCTTAACCGGATTCGAACCGTTGCGGGGGGGCGTTGCAAATTCCGAAATCCGACATGTGTTTTCTTTGTATCCGACATTGTACCACTGCGCTAATCTGAAACATTCTTTTTTTTATTTCGTTCTTCCTTACTTTGCGCTGTTTCACGAGTTTAAATTTTGTTTGATTATATCGTTGAGTGAAGTCTTATTCAATGATTATACCAACCTTTATGTTAAAAATGACCAGGATTTAATTTATTTTATATTATTTATTTTCTATATAAATTAGACGCATTTTAGTCGATACGGATCTAATATTAAAGGTACGTGAACTACCATTTTTGGCGTTATAGAAAACCCGCACGTGCGATTACTTATGCGGCGCAAATATAAACGGACTTTTATTTTCGACAATATAATATATGTAATGATAATTTATAGTTATATTTACAGAAGGCATACATAAAAAATATGTAATACTTCTTACATATAAGATTTTACATATAACGTACATAAATCTAATCATATAAATATGACAGCATATAAATTTCATGGGTAATATGTAATTATCTATATGTATATATTATATGAATTTCTGTATACAGAATATCCGTAAGTTTATATACTATTATGTAAAATATACGTAATGTGTGACATACGGTTCATATAACTTTATTAAAGAACACTTACATACTTGATATATAAAAAAGCATATGTAGGGGTATGTACTTCATATGTTGTATGTATATTTTATATATGTGTTTGCTGGGTTAATGCTGTAACTACTTAAAGAAATTATAGATTTAATGGCATTTTTTACCTCTTCAGCGAAATTGGTTTTGGGGTTGTATTTAAGGTAAGAAGTGTAGCTCAAAAATCGAAACTACACTGGTTTAAGAGCTCCTAATTATACGCCTATGCGCGATCCTCCGTTGATGTTTTTGTGGTGCAGGAGGGGGGTCACCTCTTCCTCATTCCATATGGTCCTGGCCGACTTTCTTTGGAGTTCCATTTGTTTACATCAGTTCAAGGAGCATTAATTAGTATAAAATTTGAAAATGATGATGGTGTTTGTCCAACGCGCCGGTCCAAAAGTTTACCAAGAGGATGGAAGTGCATTAAAGTAGGACTGTATTCGTGGGATTCTGGTTTAAATTTGAATACCTATACCTATGTGGGAAATAAGTTGTTTGAGAAACTGGTTAGGTTAAGAAATTAAAGCACAATTCTCCCCTCTAAGAAAATTTATTATACTAATGACAGCTTTTACAATAGCTGTGCAATAGAGGCATCGTGGGCATGCGTTAAACAAAAGGAAAACTCGTAGACTCTGTCACAATCATCCCCAATATTCGCAGCCTTAGTGTCGCACTCATCGACAATTGCTTTAGTAGCGTTAGCAATAGCAGCAACAATATTGTCACTCACAAATCCTCCACTCTCATTTATGTAATTTTGCATTTTGTACATACACTGAAGGTAGCATTTTAAACTTCTACTCTGTGTATGTGAATGGTCGTGCCACGATTGGTCCACCTCAATTGAATGCGCTCCAGTTGATAAAAGGCAATTGGCGGTAGCATCGTCGAGTCTATGCTTCAACTTATCTATTAACTCGTCTGTGGCTTTCTAAAATTGCTTTTTGTAAACAATTAATTCGATTAAACTACTTACCTCAGAAGTTTCATGCGATCCAACTGTAAGTATAGACAAGGCACAAATTAGGTAAATTGTCAGACTTGGATTCATCTCAACGGCCAAGTTGTCAATGCGACTCACGTACTGTGGAATATATTTCTATGGGAATCGTACACAATGATCAAACTCGTGCAAGTTTCCCAACATTTTGTCGGTTCACTATTTATGATGTATTATAGTTAAGCGAATTCATCACCAAAGGTTACCCAAAGGTTGAGTTAATGTTAATATTAATGGTATACCAGTAATAAGAAACACAATGAATTTCAATAAAAATTCTCATCACTGCGGCTGACCAATTTTAACAAAAACACAATTGGAAGGTCAAGTGATGCTCTTGGAAATTTTATAAATTAACATAGGCAAATTAGTCGCAAGTGGGAGTTGTTTTTCAACAAAAACTACCACTTTTTTACTTAGTCTGAAATAGTGCAAAATCTAATAATTTTCCATGTTTCAATTCAGAGTAAAGGTGAACACGGTTCTCATAGACAGTCTCACGTACTATTTTGGCATAGGGACAACCTTTATTTAAGCAACGATTCGACAGCTATAGAAAATGGGGGGTTGAGTTATGAAATAACTAGACGTTAACAAGGTATAATTCTTGATAATAAGGGACATGTGGGTATCCAAAGGTGAAATCGCAGAATACGATACACAATAAGTAACCTCTACAAGCAAGTGGTTAAATCAAAATGTTTGCCTTATAATCGGGTAACGGTGTCTTTGATGAAAGATCTGTAACATAAACGCATAGGGCCGAGGGCAATAAACGGTCCAATATACTGGCTCGTAGGGTAATCAATCGGATACTGATATAACAATTCCTGAAGGGAGAGATAAGCATATTTATAATGACTGAATGTGGGCTAAATATTAAAGGTAACAAGACAAGCGAACTGTTTGACGTTACAAAAGTAAAACATTAGCAATGATCTTCCCATCAAAAATTATGACTTAACGAATTTAATTAAGTTATCGCGTTGTTGACGCGATTTTGCTATTTTTCATGAACAGAATATATTTACACACGGGGTACAAAAACATAAAGGTAAGTACATGAACATAAATATAAAATTAAATACTTGAAATGAAATATATGAATGAAATAGATAAGTAACCAAAATGAACAATTTACTCTAAACACGAACTAGAATGTACAGTTATTGCACGTAACACATTGCCTTCTGGTATCCAGCGAATGCAGGGGTTGTCTAGGAGGGCGCGCATAACAAGGCCTGATGTCGAGCTCAAACGGTACCAATCTCCACGACGGCCTCTTGGTCGACGTCGGCGGCAGCGGTGAGACAATGGTTGATACCGGCGATCGATGTGGGGTATTGGACTGTAACTGCTTATCCTAGCCGTGCTTTTATCAACGTCGGCGTCGGATAGTTGAGAGTTTAACCATTACCAGCGGTTTATCCTAGTCGTGCTTTTATCAACGTCGGCGTCGGATAGCTGACCCTGGTCCGTGCTATTATCAACGTCGGGCAGGGTAGCTGACCCACTGCCCGTGCTATTTTCAACGTTGGACAGGGGCACTTGATCCTTTCGTGCTATTATCAACGTCGAAAGAATAAGTAACTTCCTGCAGCGCGCGCACGCTTTAAACCCATTTGAGCGGACGTGTCTTCCGTCTTATGTTTAGGTGAATTCTCATTGGCGCTTGTACTTGGCGTGGGAAACTAATGTCAGCCAACCGCGCTTCGCGTGACCGATGCGATTTCGTGCATTCTCGCATATGCACGATTCCTACAAAGTAATACAAACGTTCTTATAAAACAAAAATTACGTGAATACATTTTACATTGACGAATTCACGAGTTAAAGTAAGGGTACTTATAAAAGTAAATTAGATTAGCCAGTAAAATATAACGAAGGGAAGTTAAAGTTAATGTCCACGTAGCGTTCCTAGTTAAATTGGTGTAAAATCATGGTTACTAAGCAGCGTGTATTTTCAAACAAGATGACGGATTTCCCAAAATGAACGCTCAATCGAATCCAAATAACGGGGCTCGAATAGAAACTTTCGCGCAGCGATACTTGATATTGCTGCGGAATTGTCTGTGGAGTTGGTGCCGCTAAAGGACTGGAAACGTATGAACATAAGGGGATTTCAAAATACCTCTTTGGGGCGTTAGGAACGTAATCTTAAAACTTTGGTCTAGTGCTTACAGAGACGTCAACGTGACATGAAATTGAAAGTCGGGAAGCAGATGAACTCGATAATTTCAATCTTATGCTTCGATGACCGCTTAAAATACGATACAAATCGCAGTGAAAAGGAATGCGGTTTCTTCAAACGGAGCACGACGTGACTGTTTTCTGAGACCGGACGAGACAACAAACACAAGAGAAAGGCAAAAGAAAATATTGTTTCGTGCCCGCTACGTTAGAAAACTAGTGAACTAGAAAAGAAACCTGTTATAAAAAAACTTTTTGTGAACTGTATGCAAATGTCGCATGAGGGCGTTACAGAGTTTTCTTGGGACAACGACCCTTGGTTAACAAAATATCCTCCCAACGATATATTCCCGTGGATTCTTTGTTCTATATGCCTTCGTTGTGGGTAAAACAAGGGACTGGACTATGAACGTTAGTTTGCACGTTCCTTTCTTGGAGACGATCCAATTATGGACCAACCTGTGCACACTGAAGTTCATCCTCGTGTTACGGCAAGAATTGAGAATTGTAACACAATTTATAAATAGGTATTGCACCAGTAAGCTCAGTTATATGGACGAATGGGCGTGGATTAGCAATGATGAGAGAAAGTGAGTTATAAGTAGTAAAATCAGGATGAGTAGCGAATACTCAATAGAGAAAATGGGCGCCACGCAAGTTCTAAAGGTAATAGTTAAAATTGAGAGTATGAACTGCGAAGATAGTCTCAATTCGGAGATGAGTAACGTAGTAATCTGAAAGATAAATATGGTAATGGAGCAATAATGAGAATAAAAAGTAATTTGACGAGAGTATAATAAACGCTCGGTCAAAATATGTACACAAATAACGATAACATAAAGCAATTGTTCAAAATAAAATAAATAAATGAATGTAACTGGATAATAATCAAAAATTGTAGTGACTTACTAAGTAGTAATAACAGTAACTAGTGATCCGGTTTACCTTTTCAAGTAGCGTTGCAATAAACTACTCGTAGAGAATTACGTTAGCATGAAAATTTAATCTGTCAGAATACGATGCAATCGTAGTAAGCCAAGTAAGTAAGTAATAATAATGAAGTACCTGTATATAATGTTCGGTGGAGATCCCTTTGCAAAGAGTCTGCCTAAGCGATGTAATCTAAATAAAGAAAATTAGTACAAATCGGACCAGAAATAATGGTTCGGTCCCAAACAACGAGAATACTCAATTACTCACGATTCACTTGAAGGATCGGATACTGAGCATATATTAGCAAAAGAGTTTAAATCTATCAGCAATTAAAAGTTAAGGTAAAAGGGAGTAGCTAATACAATTTTACGTACAAGTCAATTAACGCAAACAAAATAATATTTAACTTTAAGTAACAAAAGTATCAACTGAAGAACAAATTTAGTTAGAATGAGGTATTTACAAAATGAATGACGTCATAAAAATTTAAGTTAACTGTAAAACAATTTACTAAAACAAATAATTTCGGTAAGTCAAAGTATCCACAAATTAAATTATTTAAAGTTAATGAATTTAAGGTAGTTCCTCCGCGACAATCTCAACCAAAAGTTTCGTCCCATGTAACCATAGTAACTTCTATTATTAACCATTTTTGTCACGGCAGTGGAAGTACACTTTTTGTTCGGACTGTCCGCGTTGTCATGGAACAGATTGCGTATACAATCATTCGCTTGCCTAAACCAAGGCCACACATATCTAATAATACCAAAAACGTCATGTTTCTTAAGGCTATATCTTCAAAGTAGACGGTAAACAATTCTCAAATGTTTTCACAATATTCGTATAATCCCTCTCTAGCATTCTTTAGTTTTTCATTAAATTCTGACAATTAGGTTTGACAGTACAATTGATAATGTGTCAGTGCCCACATAACACGAGATCTGCAAGGGATGTCCTGTGGCCTTATGCGGACATTCAGAAGTTCTCAGAATGTCTTTCGGATGTCCTGGGGACTTATGTGGACATATAAAAGTCCTTAGAATGTCTTTGGGACGCCTTTGAAAGATATGTGCTACGTGGGCGGTGTTTTTTGTATATGGGTTATATGTCAATTATGCCAATTTTAAGTGTAAATATCTCGACTAAGGGACGGTAAACCTCATTTAAACTCCACAGATGTTTGGATAACGTATTTAATAACGTATACGCCAAGTTTGAACAAATTCTGTCGCAAATCGTTCCGCGGAGGAACTACCTTAAGGGAAAACAAAGGTAAAGTAATTTATAAGGAAGTAGGAAAGGTAAATGAAGTTTGTAGTCTTCGGCGAACTTGAGAATATGGCGACGAGTTGTCAATGCAGAAATGGATGTTATCGGCCAAAATGGTGGTTTCAGATATTGTAGTTGACAGGATCAACCATACGGTAAACAGGAAGCGATAAGTTGAACGCTAGGCTATTCGTTGAACGCTAGGACAATTCTGAGAAATTAGAGACGAAAAGTTGAAGGAAGAATGCAATTTTGAAGATAGTAAACGAATAAGTACATACCCAATGAGTTTCAATCACTGACGTCAAGCAGCACTTGATAAGGAATCTCAGATACGACACGCAATAAATGTATAAAAACCGTAATTATATACGTTTGGAAGTGATAGAAATAAGCAGGTGGTTCCTACACAACCAATTAGTTGAAGAAATTTCACTTATAACCGTTTTATATAACGTTAAGTTAAAGAAATTGTGAATATTTCTCACTACAAAAATGGAGCGTCTGTACCGTTTGAGAACTCGAAAGGAAGTCTCTTTGACCAGTAAAAGAAAACCTAAGAGGCTTAAGAAGTAAAAAGAGATAGTAGAGAGTGAATGACGTTAAAAGGAGAGAGATGAGTAGCACGCCGGAAACGAGGTTCGAGGCTATTTATGAGACTAAGAATATTTCAACCAATTAGGAAATTGAGAATTTAAATGTAAAAAGGGACATATTGCGCACAACCAGGTAGGGTCGATAATATCGATCACAACTAAGTACTAAACCATAGAATATACACATATCATAACACTCGTCTCGTTATTTGAAATTTGCAACAAGATTCTGTAATTTTTAAAGATATAGCAAATCCTTGAAGATTCCATACACTGAGAAAAGACTAAAACAAATATTTCCCGAAGACCTCAATTGACACAAACAAGAAATAAATTACGTCCTTTCTCAAAATTCCCTCTTCATCTAACACGAATCTATCACCTAATTTAAAATAAGGGAGCGAATTATCAAACTCTAGTCCCCTTCGTTGTATACTAAAGGGCGACTTGTCTGATCAAGGTTCCAAGCAAAACCATCTAATAGCTCAGCAAGGCTGGGGTAGTTTCCTCCAGGATCAGCGACGGCGTCAAAATTATACTTTCATGGTTTTTCTCACGTCATTGCAGTTAGAAGGTCATTAATACCACAAATGGTAAATATCACAAAAAAGACTCAGGTAGGTTCCTGTGGATCAACATAAAGGATCTTTTTTAATTCCTCGCATGAACTATAAGGAACTCACTGACACAGATGTATGTATGTCACTTCAAAATGGCCAAAACATGAAGCCGCTTTATCCAGTATGTACATTTCATGGATACCGCCCAGGCAAGAAAATTGGGAATGCCTTATACGAATTATCGACCGACGTAGACAGCTCAGATGTTTCCTTTATCCAACACAACTTCTGGGCGTGAAGTCGTTTCATCGTTCACCACAAATGGGAAAAAATAAGTGAAGTTTTCCGATGTTTTAGTACCATGGCTCAATTCTAAGAACATAATCTGCTGCTCAACAGGGAAAAATATTGAAGCCGCCACCATAAGCCAAATAGTAAATAGAAATACTTTATTAAAACGATTTTTACAACAACTGTATAATAGCAGTGTTATTAGTGTGCATCAAACAGAATGAAAAACTAAAAACTTTGTCACATCCGTCCATTATACCAAATACCTTATCAGAACACTCTTTGACCCCGTACTCCGTGGAATTCGCAATGGCGTCGACAAGGTTATCACTCACAAATTCTCCGTTATCATTTATGTAGTGTTGCCCGATATACATACACTCAAGGTAACACTTCAAGCTCCTACTTTCCGTATAAATCAACTTATTCCATAAGAGATCCACTTCTACGGAATCTGCGCCGGTTGATTCTATACATTTAGTAGTTTGGTCATCCAATCTATGTTTCGTTTCGGCCAGTTGTTCAACGGTTGCTTCCTAAAAGATGATATTAATATGATTCAGTGGTAGCACCTTATGTACACTTACGACAGTTGTAAAGTACGACAGGGTTATTGTGGGAAAAAATATGGAAATTAGGAGAACTATCAGGATTCGTGACATTGTGAAGTTTGGAATGTTACTGCAACACATACACTATGTAGTGCCTTATATGCAAAGCGAATAGTGATGCAAGTTTTTGTTAGCTTTTCCCATGTCCTTGATAGACTTCAATTTTTAAAAGATGTTTAAAGTGAACGTAAACGTCTTTTCCACTTCATTCTTATGTTAAGTTAAACGGGGAGAATGAAAGGAGAAGAAAATTCGGTAATATCACAAAATAAACAAGTGTAATATGTAAATAAAGTTGTCATCACAATCGTTGCATTGCTTTCAAAAACATTAGAAATTGCTACGTCTAAATACGAAGACTAAACAAATAGGGGGGTTGAGTGGGGGTGGAAATTCTTTCAACCGAAATGACCTAGAACAGAATCTAAAGAAATGATAAATTAAATATTACTTAATTTGTGTAAAGGGATGCAAATGTTACAAAGTAGTTGGCAAATGACAAACAAAGGTTACCATAACATAACATAAAAAGTTTAAAATAATACCAAATTCTCCACTAATGTTAATATAACCTACTATCGGAGTAAAAATGCAAGACCTCCCACTTTAGAAGCTTGTATCTCAGTAATTAGCAATCATAATGTAATGAAATAAAGTGCATTTAAAAGATCATTTATTCCTACATAAAGGTGTACAGTTTTAGATTTTTGCTACAGATCGTTCATTTTCTGTATTAATTTATGTGCGAAAAAGTGCTAATTATGACTCAAATCGCACAAGCGCTCGACTTTAAAAATTAATTACGGCTATATTATTGAAACTGAGTGGTAGATACTTATATATTTGACAAGTGTATACTTTTTTGTCGGTGTGAGATGCTTTTGAGGGCAATTGGTTTATTAGTCTTAAAGCTATAATGAAAAAACGACATCTTGTGTAACTCAGTACCTGAACGTTCGATATTAATAATATTGACAGTAACATAACAAGGTTAAAGCAATTATATTGTGGTCAAACACGATTCACAAAAATAATGCCTTGTATGCATGTTTTGTTTAAAAGAAATTTGGAAAAAAGGATGGATGCTTGCGTTCGCGCGGGAGGTGCAGTACGGGGTGTAAGATGGTGCCGTACACTATTGCTATGAAGCGCATGGTTTTGTACAATGCTAAAGAATAATCACATTGTTGTGGTTTGCCGCTCACGATTTACGATGTGGTAGATTACCTCTCGCGGGAATATGTGCGTCTTTCTTTCGCGATAATTATAACATTTACTTTGAATTACAAGAAAACAAATTTTGTTTTCAATAAAGCAATAGTGCAGCTCGATTTGAGTAATACAAATTTAGCATTTTAAACAAGAATTTTTTCTTCAGTTACCGTATATTGCAAAATAGCACATTTTCGGTTACGGCTTATAAAACCAGTTAATTATATGAATAGTCAATATTTATTGGCTGTCGACTTTTCAGAAGTATGTTTGCTACAACATTTGTAAATTTGGTAAAAATTTATGAAACAATAACAATTTTATGATAACTTAAAACTGACCGTCAGCCAGGAAAATACTAAATACAGCGTTTTTATTGCTGTTAATTAAAATAATAGTTAAACAACTGATTCTACCAATTTGATTTTTACACATGTTAAACATATATGTATAAATGACTAATGTACTGCCCAAAAACGAAGAAATTTCACCCCCCCCCCCCCCAGCTTCTTCGTTATGACCACTTAAAGTCAGAGGCCTTGTATTTTTACTCCGATAGTAATTGAATACGGTAAGTTATCAGATAGATTTGTAAATTCCTATTGATAGCAATAAATGCCGTGCAAGTCATGTATAAATTATAAAGATCTACAAAAATATCACTGAACATTTAGTTAATAAGCAACCTTCTTCTGAAAAGCCGTCGCTTTACTCATTAGAATAAAAAACTGCAAACTTCACCTATTTTGTCATTTCATAAAATTCATGGGAAGGAAGATGGGAAGGAAGATGGGGAGGGGGGGGGGCATTACAGTTATTGCGAAAAGAGAGATAGGAGCTCAACGGTTCAGAAACCGACATCCTTGGATGGTTTAACAAACCTTATCCGATTTTCATAATAAGACTATCAGGGCACCCGCATTTCTAGGAGGGGCACTTTTTGGTGTTTTGGGGCCCCACGAAACGCGGCCCTCGGTAAATCGAAATCGCGCTCCCGCTCAATCTATTCAGTTTTACTCCCTTCTTCTTTGTCAGCTGGTAGGGGGTGGCGCGGTGGAGCCCTCCTCTGGACAAAGATACTTTTAACAATAACTGTCATGTAAATATATTTGAATATTCACTTTTACAAAGGTTGCCAAGTGCCCGTGGGGGGGGGGGGGGGGGAGATGCTACGCCGTTGGTTACGCCGTTCGTTTTACTTCCCGAGTACGAAGTAAAAGGGTAGTATTGTGTTTTCCAAAAAAAAAATTTGACCTATGCAAATTTTTACAAATCTTTACGTTTCTGAATACGTAGATTCAAAATATGAAAAAAAAATTTTTCCGTCTGTCTGTAGTCTGTAGCCTGTACGTACACATTCCTTGCAACGCTCTAAACTCAGAAACTATTAAAGTTATCAAAATGCAGTTTTCGCCAATCGATTACATTCGGCCCAAGGACGAAAATTTTGATATTACCTTTCATGACGTCACTTCCGGTATAAGCTAAAATGGCGGCACTCATTTTTTTTATAAGATAAAGTTGCAGTTTTTTTATGTAGTTTAAAAGAGTGTTTTTTTTCTGTATTCAGCAATATTATATTGTGCTATACTTATTTTTTGAAAAAAGTGTTAAAAAATCGTTTAAAAAAATGACTGCAACGCTCGATACTCAGAAACTATTAAAGTTATCGAAATGCGGTTTTCGCCAATCGATTGCATTCGGGTCAAGAACGAAAATGCTAATCTTACCTTTGATTACGTCACTTCCTGTGTAAGCTAAAATGGCGGCACTCAATTTTTTATAATATAAAATTGCAGTTTTTTTATGTAGTTTAAGAGTATTTTTTTCTGAATTCAGTAGTAATTATTTTTTGGAAAAAGTGTTAATACGAGGGAAGTCTCGTGGCAACTTGCCAGAATTTTTGAAAAAAGTGTTAAAAAAAATAATTATTAAAAAATGACTGCAACGCTCTATACTCAGAAACTATTAAAGTTATCGAAATGCGGTTTTCACCAATCGATTACATTCGGCCCAAGGACGAAAATTCTGATATTACCTTTCATGACGTCACTTCCGGTATAAGCTAAAATGGCGGCACTCATTTTTTTGTAAGATAAAATTACAGTTTTTTTATGTAGTTTAAAAGAGTGTTTTTTTCTGAATTCAGCAATATTATATTGTGCTATACTTATTTTTTGAAAAAAGTGTTAAAAAAATCGTTTAAAAAAATGACTGCAACGCTCTAAACTCAGAAACTATTAAAGTTATCGAAATGCGGTTTTCGCCAATCGATTGCATTCGGGCCAAGAACGAAAATGCTGATATTACCTTTGATTACGTCACTTCCGGTATAAGCTAAAATGGCGGCACTCATTTTTTTGTAAGATAAAATTGCAGTTTTTTTATGTAGTTTAAAAGAGTGTTTTTTTCTGAATTCAGAAGTATTTATTTTTTCAAAAAAGTGTTAATACGAGGGAAGTCTCGTGGCAACTTGCCAGAATTTTTTTTATGTGCATTTCAGAAGAAAACACAAAACGCGTTTTGTTTAAAAAATAATTATATTATGTACTTTTATTAAGTATAATTAACGTTGAGTACTACAAGTGCGACAAGTTTCGATAATATAATGATCATGATCATTATATTAAAAAATTGCATGGGGAAGGTTTAGTGTCACTTATTTCCCACCGATTTAAGTATAATTAAGTATATTTTATACGAAAAAGCTGTGTACCGCATATAATGAAAATAATCACACATTATCATGATCCATTGAACAAAAAACTCTGTTTTACATAGAGTTTCGTAAATCACTGAAGGTACTTTGTACTTGCCATACCTACATAATTTTATATAGATATATAAATAAAGTTGCGGTCAGTATAAAACACCTGCTGTTATAACTAAGATCAGAAATGTCGTCAATTTCTATAAGTTTTCTGGTATCAACATTCCTTTTTACAACAGTTATGTCATATCTAACTACCAAGGTAAGTGTACACTTAAATGAGTACGACAATTTCCCTTGAACAATAAACAAAGGGTTTATTTTTAGGAAGCGACCGCTGAATATCTCGAGAGTTCGAGACGCAGGCTGGCTGAGGCAACAGAAAGGTGCATAAGATCAACTGGAGCAGATCCTGTTGAAATAGATCTCTTATTCGATAAAGCGATACATTCGGAAAGCAGGAGTTTGAAATGTTACCTTGAGTGTATTTACCTGGACCAAAACTATATAGATAGTAACGGCAAATTTATACACGAAAATGTTATTCATGGTACTGCAAATGCCACTATGGACCTTATCGAAGAGTGTGCTGACAAAGCAGATAGTATAACTGATGGGTGCGAGAAGGTCTCTAATTTTTCTCACTGCGTCATGCACACTAACAATACTGCTATTTTGAAATTGTTGTAAATATTGTTTCGCAATAAGGCGTTTTTGCACCTCAGATGGTAATCCTCAAAGTAGATAGTATAACTGATAGATGTTAGAAGGTCACTAACAATACTGTTATTTTACAATTGTTGTAAATATTGTTTCACAATAAAGGGTTTTTGCATCCCAGATGTAGGTACAGAAATCTTTCAAGGGCATCTTTGGCGGTTGAATCGGATCACCAGCTATTTGGTGATCGTACCAAATAAACAATAAAGTTTTGAAAGTTGTGAAAGCAACTAACATTTCTATTTACAAATTATGTACAAGTTTTAACAGCGTGGAAAGCGGTTAACAATGGAGGTACAGGCAGTAGGTAGATTGGTCAGTCGCCGGAGAGTAGATTGGTTCTGGAATGCAGGCTGACGGGTCTATGTAGACGGACCGGTCGGTGTTGGCCGCTTTCGTTGGCGGCTATGACTTCTGACTGATTTCTGTGGGTAACAGCGTTCGCTTATAAAGGATCCTGGCCGGTATCGACGCGTTGTCTTTGATCGGCCAATGGGAATCAATCGTTGCTCTTCACTACGTAAACGACTGTATACCGGGATCATGTGGTCGCCACAGTATCCTATAATTTTTTCAAAAATTACACAAATGTAATGATATCAAGGTTAATTTGTGAATGATCTTCATTGCTCCCGCCACGAGTGGGTTAAGTTCGTTCTAGATTCGTCTAAATTGACGACGACGCGACGCGACGTTGAGAATGACCAAAATGATTTTTTTAGTGCTTTAGGACATTAATTGTTCGAATTTTCAAAGAAAGGCCGAATATCTTTAACAACCACTAATACGGCCTTACACTTTTTTTCATCATGGAGTAGCTACGGTCCGCGTTATTTTACCAATGACATATTTTCAGGGTTTTCTTGAATTTGGTTGAGCCACCTTGTATTTTGAGAAGGACCACACCAATACAAAACCTTGAAAGTATCAGTCCGATCTGAAAATGGAATATTAAAATCAATACGTGATAAAATCGGAGACGACAAAGTCTTCAGGATGTATTGTTCACGTTCCCCTGTTCACGAGAGGTTTATGCCCTTTACGTATGAGTGCGGTGAATGGGGATCTAAAAGTTTGGAATAAATTTTTGCCACCAAGAATACATATCACACGGAGAACTTTCGATCAGGTTTTTTTCTTGCAAAGCCAACGTTTGCACTTGCTCCTAGCACCTTTTCTCCTATCTCTGGAAGTAGTCCAAATATGCAAAAGCATATGAATCGAGATGGGAACACATCATCCTATCGAAGAAACGTTGGCACGAGTGAATACCAAATGACGCTATCCTAAATTGAAGTAAACCCTAATTGGGAACCATAAAGGCAGTAACTGACAACATTACTTTGAATCGCGACATAGAGATCAGTGTAAAATTAACTTACCCTAAAAGGTAGTTAGTTTGCCCCCACAAATTGCCAATTGCTCCTCGTCCTCATCAGTGATGGCATCGATTTCGAACGAAGACATGAACGCAGTCGAACTCGCTTTTCATGTACAGTACCTTGCGTAAATGGCCAAAAGGCCTCACTCGGGTCCTTTGTACTACCCCCAGCAGGATACACCAATCCAAGTACTGACCAGAGCGCGAGTTGCTTAACTGTCAATACCTGCATGAATTGTGACTGTATACCGTACTGCCGGCACCACCATGCGTAACAAGGCCGCGTCATTGAACTGCAAGTCGATGTGAGTCCCTAATGCTTGAGTAATGACTCTCTACAGCTCCTGCATCTTCCCTATGCTCAAAAACATCACTTCTACATGACTTCCTGTGATCCCTTAAACATCTATTCGGAGATTCATATGTCACTCAGTTATGCCAGTCCCAAAGTACCCACCTCCACTTCTTAACCGCATTCCTTTTCCTGCGTCATCCGAGATGTCGACAAAGTCCCACTTCCCAGAATCACTAAAGCAACACTACTTGTGCGAGACATTTCAAACCCCTAACCCGATCCCGAAATACTGTTCCATCTGTACCAAACTTGGCCACCACCCCATGTTTAAAATAACCATCTTGTAAACCCTAAAAGTATATAAAACTGTTAACAATAGATGAAGGAGGCACGAATCCTGGATGAAGTCTTCGACTAAGCAACAGAAATAGACTGCAATCTTCACCATCGTACCATCCATCCTCGATTATTCTATTAACGAAGATTTGGATCCGCTTCTAGAATATCCTGTAACGGGGGTGCCACATATCTTCCTGAAAGGTGTGCCACTGTGGCATAGCCTTACAACAAAAATATCGGCTGATTCGGCCCACAAATCTGTTGTCTCAAGAATGGAGGCTGTGGCTCCATAAGAAACAGATGAAGTGAAAACATACCAAAGCAAAAACTAGGATCACAGAATCGGTCTCTAGAAAACTCCAGGAGGGGTACATCACCATCCAGTACTCTATAAGGACATACGAACCTGTAGAAATCTTCAAAAAAAATGTATCTTACTGGCTGAAGAATAATGAACAACTTTGGTGGAACTGTTAAAATTCGGAAAGACCATCGAAACTCTGATCTGCTTTGAAGGGATGGACTTTTATGATCTTTACCAGATTTCCAATCGTTAGTATATCTACACGTGTTACCATCTGGTGAGCAAAAGCTCTTTATTACTACAATAATTTTGCAATGGCTGTATTGTTAGTATGAACCAAGCAAAACCCAAATTGGAAGACTTTCTCGCATCTATCTGTTAAGCTATCTACCTTTTCAGCACACTCTCCCACCGCTTCCTTCGTTGAATTTGTCATAACAGCAACAATATTGTCACTCATAAAGTCACCGTTACTGTTCATGTAGTTTAGCTCGAGGAATACACACTTCATAAAACATTTGAAACTTCCACTTTCCGCAAATACCAATTTATCCCATAGGAGTGTTACTTCAACCGGATCTGCTCCTGTCGAGTTTATACATTTTTCTGTTCGGTTCTCATGGCTATTCTTCGCATTTTTCAGAAGTTCGGCGGTAGCTTCCTGAAAATAATGTTTCGCTTATCACCTTTACGGATCTACAAAACCTTAATTTAAAGATCTACTTATCTTGGTGGTAAAATATGACAAAACTGTTGCAAAAAAGAGTGTTGATACTAATAAAACTATCCGAATTGGTGACATCGAGAAGTTTAATCTTGTCTGCTGCTGTTCACTTATGCTTTCTGCCGAAAGTTGTAATGGTTTGGGAAATATAAAACATTTGCAATGGCGTCCGGAACAATAAGCTACCTTCTTAAAAACATTACATATTGTTCCTGAAGTAAGACAAGTATATGAGAATCTTGACAAGTAAATAATGTGCGAATTTTCTACTGATATTCTCATTCTTCCCCAGAAAACACATATTGTGGGTTTAGCAATCGCAAATTGATGATAGAGTTGTAATAAATGTAGAAACAATAAAACATAGAAAAAAATTCGATTGGAACTTCAACCGTAAGCGCGTATTCCTAATAGGGAAGGTCTCTGGAAGAACAAAATATTAATTTTTATTCGTAAAACTGGGGCAGGTGCCTTTCAACTTCTCTTTATGATCATCTTCATTTTGGAGTGGTAACGATACCCATTTAACCTCTTCCCGTTTGAAGTCATACTGAAGCATCCCTTCCTGTCCGAAAACGTTTTTTAATTGACTAAATTAAGTCCTCGCGTATCTTTGACAAATCGTTTATGAAAAGAAGATGAGCTGTGAAGTTGGTGAACACGACTGGATAATGTTAATGTTATTAGTAGTGGTGGCAAATTTAATTTTATTCGTTAAAAATATATTCGAATATAGAATTATTCGAATTCGAATAATAGTCAGAAACAAATTCGTTTCATTCGTTTTATTCGTTGTATTCGTTTTATTCGTTGTATTCGTTTTATTCGTTTTATTCGTTGTATTCGTTTTATTCGTTGTATTCGTTTTATTCGTTTTATTCGTTTTATCGTTTTACTCCTTTTATTCGTTGGACTAGTTTTATACTACCTATCTAGTAGAGCATTCTCCAATGGAAGTTTCATTTAAGCATAAACATTTGAATAGTAAATTACTTGTTGTTGCTCCATTAAATTTAAGACACTTATTGCAAATTTTGCAAGCAACTACCGCATCACTCGTATTCTTCACGAAATATTTCCACACTTTACTCATAAATCACAATAATGTAGTCGTCTAGGGTGAGAAATCATTTGAACTAAATTAAAAATTTATATTTAAATGCTTAGATAATCCTTTAAAGGAATAAATTATCATCAAAGGCGGGTAAAAAGCATAAACTTAAATAAACAAAGTCCAAGCTTCACAATACCGTTGAGTGAAATTTTCGCTCAACGACAATACCATGAAAATAATTCCAGTTAAAATCACCCTGCGTGGTTGAGGATTATTATAGGTAATGTTTAGAGAAACGTGTTCACTGATTTACCGAAAACCTTTTACACTAACAAACAATAAATTACAGTTTATTACGACTTGTAAAAGGGTGTTATTGAATAGTGAATGACTTTAAGCTGACAGAAAAGAAATGCTGAAATAGCTATTTACAATACGAATATTGTAACTACACCGTTTTATCTACTATTCATAAAATATTGTCGGTCGAAAGAAATTTGTAAATGAGAAATAATTCCATGAAATGAGTAGGCCTACCTGCCGTCTGTCATCTCTCAATAATAAACCAACGAAGTTCTCTTTTTTCTTAATTTAACAATTTTCTTTGTTCTGGCCATTATTCGCTTTATACGTTTTATTCGTTTCATTCGTTTTATTCGTTTTATTCGTTTTATTCGTTTCATTCGTTTTATTCGTTTTTATTCTAATTCGAATAGTGGTATTGTTAAGTATTCGAATAATTCCCGATTTTACATTAGAATATTCGAAAAAAATTGCCACCACTAGTTATTAGTACCTTTTCTGTAAATTTTTTTTAGTTGTTTGCATTGTAAGTATTTCTTAATTTTTAGATTTTATATAGGTACATTTTTCTGGGTAATTTCTACGAAAGCATATTGTTTGAAAGGGAATGGAACTTGTTGTACAAACTAAAGACAAACTTTCTCTTTAATATTTAATTAATATTTTTAAATTAACCTTTAAGCAGAAAACTTTATTGAGAAGGAATGCCAGCAGATAGGCAATCAAAAAGTATAACCAGTGGATAAAGTTTGATTCGCATCTATCAACTGTATTTACTTTTTCAAATAAATGTTTGTTTGTCTATACCTAAATTGAATATATATGTGTTGATTTTAACGCTTTTTTCTCGACAGTTGTTGCTTTTCCGTTCCCTTTTTGTCTTTTTTTTCCTTTTTAGGTGCTTTTTTTTATTATTTTTTATGCCTTTTTGCCTGCCTTTTTTAAACTTTCATTTTACCTAACTATCCTAGCTTTAGTGATAACGTATAACATTTTAGAAACATTAAAAATTCGACTTTCAATTTTATTTCCTAAACAAGATTTTGAAATTTTTCCGTGAAAAATATTTTTTTTCTCAACAATTAAAATTGATACGCCGATGATTTTAAGCATAGGTACTTACTAAACATTTGATGACACATCAGAATGTGCAAAAAAATTGCCTGGTTTGTCTTTAAAATAAAGATGTTGATGCGCACTTCCGGTATTTCCGGAAGTGCTACCATTTGGAAAATATGTTTATTTAATAGATTAAATACCGGCATGTCGCATGTGCAAAATTTCAAATTTCTAGCTTTTAGAGTTCTTGATATACTTCTAACCGACGGTCACCGTGAGACACCCTGTATATAAAGGGTTTCGATGTAACGTTTTTGTGTTGTTTCAAATCTACTATCGGAGTAAAAATGCAAGGCCTCTGACTTTAAGTGGTCATAACGAAGAAACTGGGGGGGGGGGGGTGAAATTTCTTCATTTTTGGGCAGTACATTAGTCATTTATATATGTTTAACATGTGTAAAAATCAAATTGGTAGAATCAGTTGTTTAACTTCTATTTTAATTAACAGCAATAAAAACGCTGTATTTAGTATTTTCCTGGCTGACAGTCAGTTTTAACTTATCATACAATTGTTATTGTTTCATAAATTGTTACCAAATTTACAAATGTTGTAGCACACATACTTCTGAAAAGTCGACAGTCAATAAATATTGATTATTCATATAATCATATAATTAACTGGTTTTATAAGCCCTAACTGAAAATGTGCTATTTTGCAATATACGGTAACTGAAGAAAAAATTCTTGTTTTAAATGCTAAATTTGTATTACTCAAATCGAGCTGCACTATTGCTTTATTCAAAACAAAACTTGTTTTCTTGTAATTCAAAGTAAATGTTATAATTATCGCGAAAGAAGGACGCACATATTCCCGCGAGAGGTAATCTACCACATCGTAAATCGTGAGCGGCAAAGCACAACAATGTGATTATTCTTTAGCGTTGTACAAAAACATGCGCTTCATACCAATAGTGTACGGCACCATCTTACACCCCGTACCGCACCTCGCCGCGCGAACGCAAGCATCCATACTTTTTTCCAAATTTCTTTTAAATAATACATGTATACATGGCATTATTTTTGTGAATCGTGTTAGACCACGATATCATTGCTTTAACCTTGTTATGTTACTGTCAATATTATTAAAATCGAACGTTCAGGTACTGAGTTACACAAGATGTCGTTTTTTTCATTATAGTTTTAAGACTAATAAACCAATTGGCCTCAAAAGCATCTCACACCGACAAAAAAGTATACACTTGTCAAATATATAAGTATCTAGCACTCAGTTTCAATAATATAGCCGTAATTAATTTTTAAAGTCGAGCGCTTGTGCGATTTGAGTCATAATTAGCGCTTTTTCGCACATAAATTAATACAGAAAATTAACGATGTGTTGCAAAAATCTAAAACTGTACACCTTTATGTAGGAATAAATGATCTTTTAAATGCACTTTATTTCATTACATTATGATTGCTAATTACTGAGATACAAGCTTCTAAAGTTAGAGGCCTTGCATTTTTACTCCGATAGTAGGTTTCTGAAGACGGACATTAAACATCTATGTTATGTGTATGATACGTTTCTATCGCTGTTTCGGAGATGTTTCATGTTTCAGAGATACGTTTCTAAAACATTTCAGAGACGTTTTTTTGCACTGTGGTCCCAAAGGGCCCGAATAGGTGGCCTATGTGCGCGTGAACTTCTGACTCCACTCCCATCCAAATCCAGAATCCAAAAATTACTATATAAACCAAAAAATATAACAAAAGTATAATGAAGCATAATCTACGTAACAAAAAACAATGAGTAGATAAGACATGTTTGTTAAAATCTATTAAATCCCAACAGAAGTTATACATAAACGTATTTCAAAATGTTGGGAAAATACAAAGATCAAGGAACCATATAAACAATTATAATAGTACATGGAATCAGGTAAACAAGTTGTATTTTTATACTCAAAAACTAATAAAAACTTACGAAATTCAACTTTGGGAACATCTTAATTACCTTTTGCAGTAAAACAAAAACTTAAACAATGTCTAAACAAGAAATTGTCTCTTTAAAAACGTATTTTTAAATTTTTTTTTAAAACGTTATACAATTACATGTATTAAAAATAATAATAATTAATAAATAATTTAAAAAGCAACAATCTCATGGCTTTAAGGGAATACGTGATGAACAACAAACACTTACGCAATATATTTTAAAATATTACATAACACATATCATAATGTTTGTTAGTATATTGATACATACGTTTCCGTTTTTACACAAAACACTATGTTTGCTTACACGTGTAACAGAAAGTTATAAAATCACGTCCTCTCCTAAAACTACGAAAATATTTTTTTCCTTGAATAACTTTTACAATATTAGTAATTGCCATAGAGTTGTATTGGAAAAAAATTTTTGTTTTTCAATTCCGCAATGAATGACATCAAAATATGTAGGGGTTGTTTTTAGGATCCCAACAATCAAAAAAAATTCTGGCAAGTTGCCACGAGACTTCCCTCGTATTAACACTTTTTTCAAAAAATAAATGTAGCTGAATTCAGAAAAAATACTCTCTAGCTACATCTTTATCTTATAAAGAAAATGAGTGCTGCCATTTTAGTTTATACCGGAAGTGACCTCATCAAAGGTAATATTAGCATTGTGCCACCATCAAAGGTAATATCAGCATTTTCGTCCTTGGCCCGAATGCAATCCATTGGCGAAAACCGCATTTCGATAACTTTAATATTTTCTGAGTTTACAGCGGTGCAGGGAATGTGTACGGACAGACTACAGACTACAGACGACAGACGGACAATTTTTTTCATTTTTTGAATCTACGTATTCAGAAACGCAAAGATATGTAAAAATTTGCATTGGTCAATTTTTTTTTGGAACACTAATACAATACTTCCCTTTTACTTCGTACTCGGGAAGTAAAAATTAAGGGTTGTCATTTTAAAAAAAAAGTCGCCATTTTGAAATAATTGGTTCAATTAAAAACCTTATATCACCATCGTGTAGAGAATGTCGTGAAGCATATTACTGCCAAATATTTTGAGAGTAGTACCCATAGTGTGGCTAAAAAAAAATTCTGGCAAGTTGCCACGAGACTTCCCGTATTAACACTTTTTTCAAAAAATAAATATAGCACAATACAACGTGTCCAAGATAAGGATGAACAGCATGGGGATCTTGAAAACGGTAAGAGATACGAAGGCGGTTAAATTAGAGAAAAGTTGTATAATTTAGGGCATGTTCATATGTAGTTTGCAAAAGTTCATTATTGTTTATCGTTTCCGAGATTTTAAACAAAATGCGATTTTTGGGTTTTTCTTTTTTCGTAATTCCTTCCTTTGTTTTAAAAGATTTTTAAAAACCAAAGATACTTCTTCATTGTCACTTTTTGAATTCTATTAGATGGCGGTCTCAATTTTTTTATACGACGTTTCGTCTCCGAGGAACCATCATCAACTTTATTTTTTTATATGGCCGCAATCAACGAAACACCCTGTATTCGATAGTATTTTTTATTACGAATTTAACGATGTATTACACATTATTTCTTCTTCCACCCTCTCCTCACTCCATACTTTCTTTATACTTCTTCATGCTTCCATACCCCGTGTTCCTTCCACTTTACCTCCCCCTCCTCGTAACGTTACTTCTAATGGAATGTGGTCGGAATCCACTTCCTCCCCCACTCTAAACTTTACTACTTCACTACCACTTTATTCGTTCGTTAGGACATAGTCAATAACTGACTCCCCTCTGTACGTGTAGTTTGCAAAGCTATACGTCATGGGGCAACTGAATCGCTAAATCAAAATGAATTTAGACAATTTCCATAGAATTAAAACGAATGTCCGAATGAGATCCTTGGGTGGATGACGAACTTAACCATTCAGTTATGTTATCCATTTTCCAATCTCATTTCTCCTACTGGCTCCATTAATTCATGTTGTTATATTGGTCCTATATTTTTTATTCTATTCTATTCGACTATGTAGTCTATGGAAGTTCTCGTCACCCTTTTGCAAACTTTTATCTCTGATTCTTGTTTATTCATCTTTATTTCCTTCTTTACCTTTCAGCCTTTTTCATTGCATCACTCTCTCGTATTTTCTGGTAGTTTTTCTTACCATTTTGCTTTTACTGGCAAGTCTAATTCCAAATTTAGTTTTCTGTGTCTCATTCTTCATATTTTATTTCATTATTATCCTCAACCATACTGGATCATTTCTCTTCTTTCCCATTTTCAATTATTGGTCTACCTATCTTTTCTCTCATCTACCTAAATTCTCTCGTTAACTCTCTCAACATGTCCATCCGTTCCTCTATTTTCCCCCCGCTCCGCATTTTTTACTATCTTATAGCTGTTTTTGTTCCAGATCGGCGAATTATCATCGTTAGATGACATTTTCATTCCCTGACAAGACGACTTGCCAAGATTGAAACCAAAGCTACGAGTGACGTGTTGCCAGTGCGATAGGAATAAATGCTAGCTCATACTAGGACTAGGACTAGGATAGGGCAAGGAAATCAGTTCTGGCTTCCTTGGAAATGTGTACCTACCATATAAAGAGAAACGCTTTGTTTTGCGTACAATTTTCGATTCTAGGCCATGTCAAGAAGAAAGGTGTTTATAAAGTACTATTTGAAGAAGAAATTTACTCTTGGCGATGAGATCAGTTGTTTTCTTCCCCATCGGTCCCAGTAATTTCAATTAACGAACTTTGAGATACTTCTGAAGGTCGATCACATTTGAAAAACGACCTCAAAAACAGGACACGGTTCCTCAAAAGAATAATGAAATACTTTCCCAACAACTACCAAAAATAATAGAAAAAAATTCACATCATGAATATAAATTACCTATTCACTTTGATCTACCCACACTTAAATGAGAACAATTAATGTAAGATAGGTACATCCAGTATATCAATATCATAATCAGAACGTTAATTAGATTAAAAACCAAACCACGTATTTATATAAGTTGGTCACCCTGTACAGGTGCAATAGAAAAATTCTTCCACGTCTCCTTCAAGCTACCAGCCAACCAAACGTGAATACTAGTGCTATCATTCGTTGAAATGGTGACGTCGGTCAAAACTCTTCTCATTGTTACCGTTTACCTTCCAGCGATCTTTGCATTTTTTTCAAGGGTAAGAATTATTTCAATTCTCCTAAATCAATACAGCCAATTTTACACAGAGATCAAACCACGATATACTCGAAGACATGGCCGCCCAAATCCACGATCAAAGCGTGAGCTGCCAGAAGTCGACGGGTGCCGATGAGGGTGATGTGAAAGAGTATTTGAGTTCCCTTACGTATCCGAGTGGTAAAAAGGAATTTAACCTCTTCCTCTGTTGCTTATATGAGAAAGTCAATATGTTGAATAAAGACGGAGACATTGATAAAGAAGCATTTGTCAAAGGTGTTGAAAAAGTTACGGATGAGATTTTTGATAGATGCCACTCTGAAGCCGAGAAAAATCAAGAACGTTGCGAACGAATTTACCAATTCGATATTTGTACCGCGCACTTGTACATGTGAGGTGGAAAGTTCTCTGTCGCAGTCCAACTTTTCTTTAATCTACTATAGTCTACTATAGTCATATGGTGTCTGTAGGATAGTACTACTACTAGTAATTAATACCTATCTAGTGTGGTGGACCCTATTTACTAATAGGTTATGTACAATTAGCTTTAGAAGAATCAGGTACATGGTAGGTGTCAATTAGTTAACTTAAAGACCGATGTTTAATAAAATATTTATTAATTATACAAATGGACCCTGTGAGCACTATAAACATAAAGAAGCTGGATCAATACCAGTTCCGAAAAGTTATTAGCAAATTCAATTTAAAATCAGTAGTATAGCAAGGCCGATTCTAACTCAATTTGACCTTGAAACAACTATTCTGGACCGGATTCTGAACTTGACCGAGCTCGCAGGTTCTGCACTTGGTCAAGGTCGCAGGTTTTGAACTTATCTAACTGACCAGTTCTGAAGTTAACTAAAGCAGATTGCCGGTTCTGGACTTGGCTAGGTTAATCAGCTCCCCCTCATCAGAACACCTCGATTTAAACAGCTTTATACAAACAGGTGTAGCTGTTCAGCTGTTACATTTACCCTGTTCCATCTCTGTTACCTGTTTATAGGAATCAGCTCCCCCTCATCAGAACAGCTTTAATTTCAAACAGCTTTATACAAACAGGTGTAGCTGTTCATATGTTACATTTACTCTGTTCCATCTCTTTTTGTATGAAGCTGTTTGAAATTAAATCTGTTTAAATCGAAGTGTTCTGATGAGGGGGAGCTGATTAACCTATCCCGGTCCAGAACCGGAAATCTGCTTTAGTCAAGTTTAGAACCTGTGATTTAGATAAGTTCAGAACCTGCGAGCTTGATCAAGTTCACAACCTGCGAGCTTGGCCAAGTTCAGAATCCGGTCCAGAATAGCTGTTTCAAGGTCACATTGATTTAGAATCGGCCTTGCTATACTACTAAAATCTAAATGGATGTCGTCGTCTTCAGCGGATTACAGCGAAAAAAAAATAAAGATTACGGAATATCTAATTTTATGAAAATATGATAAGTAATTATAATAATAATTTTTACTCTATCCACAAATGTAATACTTGTACAAGCAAGTAATTAATCCAAATTCGTCACATTGTAATCCAATACTGGGTCTTTCATCAAAGAGTACCTGTAACAAATAAAACACAAAGGGCCGTAGGCAATATTCGGTCCAGATGAAAACATAAATGCTGGCTTGTAGGGTACCCGATGGGATACTTATATAATGTTTCCTGAAGGGAATTAAGGAATAAATAACGATTGAATGTGATCGAAGAAAATGTTAAAGGTAAGAAGATAAGCGATCTGTTTGACGTTATAGAGATGAACGATAACAAAGATCTTCCGATCGCAAATTATAAAATCCACAAATTTAGATAATTAACTATTTATGAATTAACAATTTCAATTGTTAAGGCAACACGGTAAAATTAAATTGGTTAGTAAAGGACAACAAAGAACAGTTCAAATATTGATACTAATAATCCTCTTAGCGTTTCTGTGATTTAGCGAAGTTGGTATTAATTTTGGTAGTTAGACAGCTTGAATATTCCACAAGATGGCGGATTACACAAAAGCACGCTCAATCGACCGAGCAATGGGACTCATCTACAGATGATTAAGCGGTGATTAATCCTGTTAACTAGTGAACTGGAAAGGAGACATCTGCATATCGTATATATCGGATATATACCGGTGCCATAAATCTATTATTGGGAACAAGTGGACAAATTTTTGAACACTGATGGATCTAAACATGAGGAATGAAAATCTGCATCTACATCTGACGTATCTCCACAATTACGGATTTGCAGCAACATTTTCTATCGCATTTAGTGGATTTTCCAACAATTTTGGGTGTATACCGGATGTATACCGGTGCCATAAATCTATTATTGAGAGCAAATGGACAAATTATTGCACACTGATGCAACTAAGCATGTGGAATGAAAATCTGCATCTACATCTGAAATATGTCCACAATTGCGTATTTGCAGCAACATTTTCTATCGCATGAAGTGAATTTTCCAAAGTTTTTGGGTGTATACCGGATATATACCGATGCCATAAATCTATTATTGGGAGCAAGTGGACAAATTTTTGCAGACTGATGCACCTAACATGAGGAATGAAAATCTGCATCTAGATCTGAAATATCTCCCCAATTGCGTATTTGCAGCAACATTTTCTATCGCATGAAGTGGATTTTCCAAAGTTTTTGGATGTATACCGGATATATTATACCGGTGCCATAAATCTATAATTGGGAGCAAGTGGACAAATTATTGCACACTGATGCAACTAAGCATGTGGAATGAAAATCTACATCTACATCTGAAATATCTCCACAATTGCGTATTTGCAGCAACATTTTCTATCGCATGAAGTGCATTTTCTAACGTTTTTGGATGTATACCGGATATATACCGGTGCCATAAATCTATTATTGGGAGCAAGTGGACAAATTATTGCACACTGATGCAACTAAGCATGTGGAATGAAAATCTACATCTACATCTGAAATATCTCCACAATTGCGTATTTGCAGCAACATTTTCTATCGCATGAAGTGCATTTTCCAACGTTTTTGGATGTATACCGGATATATACCGGCGCCATAAATCTATTATTGGGAGCAAGTGCACAAATTATTGCACACTGATGCTTCTAAACATGAGGATGAAAATCTGCATCTACATCTGAAGTATCTCCACGATTGCGTATTTGCAGCAACATTTTCTATCGCATGAAGTGCATTTTCCAACGTTTTTGGATGTATACCGGATATATACCGGCGCCATAAATCTATTATTGGGAGCAAGTGGATAAATTATTGCACACTGATGCACGTAAACATGAGGAATGAAAATCTGCATCTACATCTGAAGTATCTCCACGATTGCGTATTTGCAGCAACATTTTCTGTCGCATGAAGTGCATTTTCCAAAGTTTTTGGATGTATACCGGATATATACCGGCGCCATAAATCTATTATTGGGAGCAAGTGCACAAATTATTGCACACTGATGCTTCTAAACATGAGGATGAAAATCTGCATCTACATCTGAAGTATCTCCACGATTGCGTATTTGCAGCAACATTTTCTATCGCATGAAGTGCATTTTCCAACGTTTTTGGATGTATACCGGATATATACCGGCGCCATAAATCTATTATTGCGAGCAAGTGAACAAATTATTGCACACTGATGCATCTAAACATGAGGAATGAAAATCTGCATCTACATCTGAAGTATCTCCACGATTGCGTATTTGCAGCAACATTTTCTATCGCATGAAGTGCATTTTCCAACGTTTTTGGATGTATACCGGATATATACCGGCGCCATAAATCTATTATTGGGAGCAAGTGGATAAATTATTGCACACTGATGCACGTAAACATGAGGAATGAAAATCTGCATCTACATCTGAAGTATCTCCACGATTGCGTATTTGCAGCAACATTTTCTGTCGCATGAAGTGCATTTTCCAAAGTTTTTGGATGTATACCGGATATATACCGGCGCCATAAATCTATTATTGGGAGCAAGTGCACAAATTATTGCACACTGATGCTTCTAAACATGAGGATGAAAATCTGCATCTACATCTGAAGTATCTCCACGATTGCGTATTTGCAGCAACATTTTCTATCGCATGAAGTGCATTTTCCAACGTTTTTGGATGTATACCGGATATATACCGGTGCCATAAATCTATTATTGGGAGTAACTCCACAAATTTTTGCACACTGATGCTTCTAAACATGAGGAATGAAAATCTCCATCTACATCTGAAGTATCTCCACAATTCCGGATTTGCAGCAACATTTGCATGAGCTTTAAGCAAATGTCACACGAGGGCGTTACATATGTCTCATGTAATCCCACTACATCCCATCCTGCTCCCTGATGAACTCCCACCATTCCATATTCCAAAACAGCATCTTTAACTCTTTTGAGTCGTCCTGCACTACCTACTTCTCAATTTCTCTTTCGTTTCCTTTCTTCTTCTTTTTCTTTTCTATTACTAATTTTCCTGTTTCTTTGCCGTTTCGTCGCTCTTCTTTGCCCCCTTGCTCCCTCCCCCTCTTCTATTCGTTTTTGCCCTTGGCTACCCCTATTTTCTTCCATTTCTCTGCTTAGCTCTTTCGTTCTCTCATTCCATACATACCTTTCACCATCTAAGTACCTCCATTTTTCTGTATCCTACCCGTACTTTTCCTCCCTCCCCTCATGGAAATAAATGGAAGCATATACCTGTTACAAAGTTCTCACTTTTAATTCAAATGATCCATTTAATGGAAATTGAGTGATATAATCAACATAAATTCCGTAATTTTTTGCAAATAATTCACATTATAACGTATATTAGTGAATATTTAACAGACAACCGGCATGGAAATGTGATATTTCATGAAGTTTCTACAGAAACTTTGACCTTGCTTACTACGTCCTTGGTAGGTATATAAAGAAATTCAGTGCCTTCCAAAATCCTATTTTCTGAGTGAAATGGCGCGTACGCTCGTAATTTTGGTGTTGTCTTCATTTTTCTCGTCAACAGTTATATCGTTCTTAACCGACGTTGTAAGTATAAGTAAGTTGTTATAGTCATAAACCTATAATACTTCAAAACAATTTTTTCAGAATGGTACCACAGAGTTTTTGGATACAATAAAAATGGAAGTAGGTGAAGACAACGATATGTGCATAAAATCAACAGGAGCGGATCCAGAAGAGGTTCATTTGTTGTGGAGTAAGTTGATTTTTCTACAAAAGAGAAGTTTGGAATGTTATATGGAATGTATATACGTTCATAAGAAATATATAAATGATGATGGAGAAATCGTACATGAGAACCTTGTAGCCGATGTTACAAATGCTACCTATCATGCAGTGGAAGAGTGCAGTAGTAAGGTCAGGAGCATGACTGATAGATGTGCAAAAACCTACCAATTTGCCATTTGCTTAATGCACACTAATAACACTGATCTAATAAGTCAGTTATAATGCATAAATGATTACATCCCCGTCTAATTGTCAATGTCAACTATATACAAATTACGCTCACTGGCAAGTTGATAACTTTTGTGATGGTGACAACCTTATTCCTTTCTCATTTTTAGTATACGAATCACACCATAAGATCGCCTGTCCTACTTCGGGTGTAAGAATTTTGACAGTGAGTGTTCAATACATAATCTTCAATAAACAAATAAATATCCAACTTTATATTATATTTTATAAGTATTTTTCATATTTCTGAATGTTTTTCAAATAACTTAAATGTAATATTTTTGTTATATTATTACATACAATAATAAATATGTTATAGATATTTTATAAATGTTTTAAATATTCATTTTGCAGCTTAACATTCGTTGAGAATATAGCTATCCATTACCTAGATTTACAAATCCGTTTGACGGGGTGGATACATTTCACATGTCACTGATTCAGTGATTCATTTTCCCTACTCATTTATCCTCTTCTTTCTTATCCTGTTTTCTCAGTGTGTCTCGCCGCCTTTCTCACAATCTGCCTCCAATCTTGTCTGTCGTGAACTTTGGATCACTAGCTCCCAGCCTTTCCAGAGTTCCGGTAACCTGATCCCACCCAGCGATCCTTGGGCACCCTCTAGCTCTGTCACCAGATGGTCTCCACAGTGTTATTCTCTTCACCAGATCTTCTCCACCTCGCATGATATGGCCCAACCAGCTTATTCGCTGTGAGACTCAAAAATGTCACCACATCTCCTCTACACATTCGCCTTGTCTTTGTTTCTTCGTTTTCAGACCTTGGGCCAAAAATGGTTCGCAATAGTTTTCTCTCGAAAACTCTCATTTTATCGGCCTCACACTGTGGTAAGCACAGTGTCTCCGTATCGTAAGTCAAAGCAATCCTTATCAAGGTCCTATATATCTTTAAGTTTGTTTGTCTTGACAGCTTCTTGTTCCTTAACATTGCTTTGTTTGCGTAATATGCCTTGTTGCCTATTTGTACTCTTCATTTTATTTCTTTCTCCTCATATATTTCGTCTTCTTTTCATTTACCCAAAGCCCCTTTCCTTTAGCTGCTTCTTCCAATTCTGATTCTCATTGGCCGACCAATGACAACGCGTCGACACAGACCAGAATCCTTTAAAAGCGAACGCTGTTAGCCACACAAACCAGTTAGAAGTCGTAGCCGCCAACACCGACCAGTCCGTCTACATCTACATCGACCTGTCTGCCTGTATTCCAGAGCCGGTTTACCCTCCGGCGACTGACCTCCATCATTAACCGCATTCCGCGTTGTTAACACTTGTACATATGTATTTGTAAATAAAAATGTTAGTTGTTTTCACAACTCCCAAAACTTTATTGTTTATTTGGCACGATCACCAGATCGCTGGCGACTCTATCCAACCGCCGAACTTTCTCTCCTGTTTCTCTGAATACTTTTCCCAGCAATATAATAAATATCACTACTGAGAAAGCATCACCTTGTCTCACGCCACTGTCTATCTCAAAACATTCTGCCACCCCTTCCTTAGTTGCAACGCACGCTTTTGAACCATCGAGCGTCATTCTTATTAATCTGATTAACTTTGTTCTTCCATTGCTTTTTATAGCTCACCCCTTTTGACCCTGTCGATAGTCTGTGGAAAATAAACGAACAACATGTGCAGCTTTTCATCGTATTCGTATATTTTCTCTAGTAGGTATTGTCTTCACCACATGTATCGCTCCAGTCGTTGATCTACCTTCTATAAAATCAAACTGGTTGTCACCTATTATTCTATCTGTGTGTTCTTTCAGTCTTGACAGTATCAAAGATGATAGTATCTTGTATACAGGGTGTTTCAAAAAGTTGTCGCTATTCCGATATATGTATAGTCCGCTGCTATATACAACCGGATTCTACACGTGAAAATAAGTCTAAAATGTTCAGTAACATTTTTATAATTTTGTACCATTTTGTATTTTCTTGAAAATAATTATTATTTCATAAACCCTTTAACAGATTTTTATCAAATTCGGCATATGTCTTCATTTCTCAAAAGTCTACAACTTCCAAACATATTTTTTTTTAAATTTATTATCAAATTCCAAATGGCGGACATTCAAACATTTTAAAGTAAAATTAAATGAAAACTACTAAATTAATAAAATTAAGTATTAACAATAAAAGTACTAAAAATAGTAAGTATTTCTTACACAACTTAATTTTATTTAGTTGTTTTTCATGGTTTAAAATATTTGAATGCCCGCCATTTTTAAATTTGATAATTTTGAAAAAAAAATATTTTTGGAAATTGTGTAGACTTCTGAGAAATGAAGATTTATGCCAAATTTCATAAAAATATGTTGAAGGGTTTTGAAATAATTTTCAAGAAAATACAAAATGGTTGATTACGGCTTAACTAAGCCGAAATCATAAACATGCCACTTAACATTTTAGACTTCTTTTCACGTGTAGAATCCGGTTATGCATAGCGCGCTACAACTTTTTCAAACATCCTGTATAGAGCTCAACAGCGTTATTCCCCTGTAATTTTTGCATTCTTCTGGATCGCCTTTGTTTTTTATTCTTTCCTCTCCTTGGGCATCCTCTCTTCTCTCGACACCTGCCTCACCAAATCGCTTATTCTTTCACATACTTCTTCACCGCCGCACTTAACGAGTTCTATGTTTATTTTATCTCTTCACGGCGCCTTTCCGTTTTCATCTTCATAATTGTCTTTATTACTTCCTCCTTTGATGGTATTTGCGATTCTGTTTCTCCATCACCCATTTCTGTATGCGTATTTTCTTCTTTTTGATGTGTCTTCAATAATTCTTGAAAATGCTTGACTTACCCAGATCTGGTTTATTTCTTCTGCGTTGTATTCCGTCCTTTGGTTTTTTGTTTCTTTTTTAGTCTATTGAACATTTTTGATTCATTTTGCCTGTTACATGTTTCTATCTCTTGCATTTTTTCGTCACCCATTCGTTTTTTTTTGCTCCTGTACATCTTATCAGCTTCTCTAGAGCATTTCATGTACCTACTCTTCCAAATCCTCTTTCCGCCCCGTGTTTAGCCATTCCATCCTCTTCTCGATTTTCTTCTTCTGATAGTCTAGGCATTCACCAACCACATCTTGCTTTTTTCGCTAGTTCTGTATCCTAATTCCTCTCATGCACTCTTATGTAAACTCGACGTGATAATACGCAACTCTTCATCTATGTCGTCACGCTTTCCTCTCTTCTTCATTTCTCCTTCACTACGCTTTTCATATCTTCACTTATTGGTATTGAATTATTTTCTAAAGGCCTTGTTGGTCTTAAAATCCTTTACTGCAAGCTGAGAGTGAAACGCAGTATAGTACATTCTAATATGGTACGGTGAGCCGTGTTTATTCAGGGATGCCAAAAAACAGTAACAGACAGTGATGCCCTTTTCTTTATTTAGCCACGTGAAAATAATCTGAATTCTGACGCAATGAATAAACATTGAGCAACACAATGAGTAATAATTCACACAAAGTATCTCAGCACGTTGAATAGACTGACGGCGTGGAACGCCTAATATTCTAAAGGTGACCTTGAAATTGTTAGCTAACTGATCCAACCACCACATATAGGTATAGAATCAACTGGAACGGATCCCGCTGAGATCGATTTGTTGTGGAATAAGTTGATTTTTTCACAGAAAAGAATTTTTAAATGTTATTTGGAATGCATGTATACTTATGAAAAGTATCTGACTGCCGATAGAGACTTAGTCAGTAGTATAGCTATGGAGCTTCTGACTCAATTTGACATCGATCGCTACTAACCCAGTTTGACCTTCATGTATCAATGCCGATACAGAAAACCGGTTAATCAGCTTCTCCTCATCAGAACAGCTCGATTTAAACAGCTTGGCACAAACAGAAATAGCTGTTCACCTGTTACATTTACCCTGTTCCATCTCTGTTACTTGTTTGTCGAAAACTGCTTAAAATTGTACAAAACTGTTTAAAATTAAAAGCTGTTTCAATCAAGATGTTTTGATGAGGGGAAGCTGATTAACCGGTTTTCTGTATCGGCATTGATATATCAAGCTCAAACTGGGTTAGTAGCGATCAAGGTCAAATTGAGTCAGAACCTCTATAGGTATACTACTCTAGACAATGCGAGAGTTGCAGCTGATCTTGCAAATGCTACTAGGTACACATCCTATGGAATCTAAGTTAACCTCGAGGAGGAAAGGAGTCACAGCCTTTCTGTTGAGACAGGACACCGAACTCGGATCATCTGTGTGGTGTGGAAAGAAAAAATTCGGAGCGAACCGTAGCTGTGAACCGCTGGATCTACTCTTAGTACGATGATTCCAAGGGCGATTAATGACTAACCCATTTTGCAGATTGTTGTGGTCATTAAAGGAGTATACTCCTCCTCGAAATCTTCTAAACTCATGTGACTGTTGTTATTCGTAAAGATTTCTAACTAATCGAATGACTCGACAATCACCCTAGGTTTTAATGACGGCACTTAACCGTCTCGTCATGGACAGTTATTATATGACCAGGTTTCTTACTGAAAAATAACTCTTAAATGTATACCGTATTGTGTCGCTCCATCTGGTGTCATGAAGGAAGAATTGTGATGTTGTGACGCTACATCTCATTGTTTCTTTTGTATAATTCCTCTTAAGTCTGGACGTTCGGATTTCATGCACATTTCCGAATCCTTTTCGTTACTCTAAGGAGATCAGCCTCATATCGATGCAACTACTCAACCCAATCCATACGTGAGGTGAAGATACTGGGCGAGACGTCAAGCATTCTACTCACGTCGGGCGCACTCATAGATAAGGTGCTACACGGTCTTGAAATACGGATTGTGGAAACCTTTAGTATCACTTCGTGACAATAAAGTTCAGGACCGTTCCGTCAAGGAACGTTTTTTCTATGGTAAACTATATTTCATTTAAAATTCATGAATAACTCGTCCAAAGGCTCCACACAAATCAAGGCCACCAAGCACGGAAATAACTGCGTTTCCAAAATTCCGTCATCATACTTTTGAGCATTATTAATAAATCATAATTCTCAAACCAGCATTTCCTGGTATCATTATATTCTCCTCTTCCTCCATCATTTGGTGTGAAACCTGCACGAATAAAATGGGGATTATTTTTCTCTCAACTAAATTAGGGCTTAAAAGATCCGCAAATTTTATGGATCCGGGTGTCGGATCCAAAAATATCCGGATCCAATGGATCCGAATACCGGATTTTTGTGGATTCGGATCGAAAATTCGAAGGTTAAATCCAGATCTACGGAATTGGGGGTTAAATCCGGATCCACGGATCTACGGATTTGTGAGTTAAATCCAGACCTGCATTATTATTAATTTACATAGGATCCGGATCTAAAGTGTGTAACAGTATCTGTATTTGAATAAATTCGTGGAGGATATTACTAGATTACAGTAAATTTCATTTAATGGTCCAGATACCTCCATTTTGAGATTACGATGGACAAATTTTATAGCTATCATAAAGAATCACGAAGTTCATTCCATACATCAACAACAGAATTCACGTGTGATCGAATTTCGGATCCGGATACGCGGATCCGGTTACACAAATCCGGATCTACAGATCCGGATCTTAAGGATCCAAATTGGGTATGAGATGCGGAGAAATCCGGATACGGATATCTCCGCATCTCATACATAATTGACGTGTGATCGAATTTCGGATCCGGATACGCGGATCCGGTTACACAAATTCCGATCTACGGATCCGGATCTTAAGGATCCGAATTGTGTATGAGATGCGGAGAAATCCGGATCCGGATATATCGTAGCTGGAGATCCGGAGAAGATCCGGATTCATACCGGATCTTGTTTTGGATCCGGAACCGTTTCACACCCCTACTAAATAGCAATATTTGCAAAAATGCAAAAAATGTGATGAAATTTTCAAAAAAGTTACCCCCATTAAATAACGTCCGCATTATGTACCCTGATCATTGGTTTACACAACGCAAATACCTTCAATATAACGCAACATTACAAAAAAAATGTAGCAAAAAAAAGTTAACCTCGTTAAAATTTATGCACGGGGAAATTTTTTCACACGCTTTTGTTAATTTTTCATTAGCAGTGACGAATGAAGTTCTAAAAATGTACTGCGCTCTTTATTTTTGAAACAAATTCACATTCTCACTAATTACCATTTTTGGTACTTCTAAGAAAACAGAACAAAGCAAATTAGTAATTCGCCATATACAGCGCTGTCCTGATGTGCGCAATTTCGGAAATTCGCTCCCCTCCAAGGCATCTAGAAAGGGTGACTAATTTGTCATGGGTGTTGGTTAAGGGAAATGGCCATGTACCGATAGAGATAAAGTGGCCCCGTTTCCCAAATTTAAAAAATGACACAAACGGACACCCTCTATTTTAAAGTATATTTCCATATATCATTGCCTCACCTTCTTGAATTTCCGTGGAAAAATCTGTGCTCAGTTTAGATTCAAGTTACAGCAGCCATGGTGCAAACTGTTTTGATGGTTTCATTCCTAATTATTATTTCTGGCCCAACAGTCAGGTTAATTGAATATTCTGTGGTAAGTAGACAGAGGGTTGGGAAGGTTGAAACTAAGAACCTGTTTCAGAATGCGACATTGGAATCCTTGGAACTTTGGCATTGCACCTCAGAATCCTTAGAAGAAAGATGTATGCAGTCATCGGGAGCTGATCGCGAACAGGTACACCTCTTGTGGACGCAATTGATGTATTCCAATAACAGAGACTTAAAGTGTTACCTAGCATGCATGTACAAAAATGTCGAGTTTCTAAACAGTCACGATGAGTTCGTTGGGAACATGATCGTGCAAGAAAATGATAAGATCATCACTATGGAAGAATTTGAAGTTTGTGAGAACGTAACCAAATGTATATCAGACAAATGTGAAAAAACTTTTGAGTTTTCCTATTGCCTTACCCATACCAAACATAAGTCTACCGCTGCACGTCCAAAGCATTGATCAGTGGGATTATTATTTTACATTATTAACGGTTTGGGAAACAGGAGGGGACCTTACCCATACTAATGTAGTTTTAAGTTTAAATGAACCTGAACTTAAAAAGTATGAGCTTAAGTTGCAACCTTCACGAGCCTCTAACCTAAAGTTTCCATTGATTCTCTTTGATGATGATATTAAAGCATGAATATTTAATGGTGGGAATATAATGGCCTTTGACGAAACGACCGGCAATCATTACTAGTATTTTGCTCTCATGGTGTTTAAATTCAACTGTTCAAAACTTGAGTTTGTACACGTATTATGTAAGAAAATAGTTGAGCTCAAAGTAAATAATTCATGTTATGAATCTGTAGTCTCACACTAGAACCAGAACCTTGTTTAACTTTGCCCTTATTACCAACGAAATGGAAAAAATAACCTTTTTCCACGTTTAATTTATTAAATTTATTTGGAAGTTGGCAAGATTTTCCACAAATTTTTGAAAACCTTTTTTTGGCTCACGTTATGCCAATTTTTTCCTTTTACTCCTTGAGCCTAAGAAGAGCTGCTTATGCCGTCTATTACAAGTGATTTGTATGATGAGAACGATTTCACCGCCAAGGTGACCCTCGCCAGATCCACCATCTGCTCGGCAACCGCCCAGTCATCCTCCGTGACAATGGAAGGAGTCGCCTCTGACCAGGTAGGGTATGGCGCAGTAGTGGCTTCGGGAAAGTAAGCGTCTATCAGTACCTCAGCTGTCTCTGAGAAGTTGTTCGTGTAAGAACCATCCCTCCTTCTGAGGCTAGCTGGGTTATAGTGCGGATCTCTAGCCGTGATACCGATGAGGAGCCGCAAAAGCTTTTCCATGCCTCTCACAGACGCCTCCTAATATCCTTTTTGTATTTGCCTTATAGGCGTCCCAGTCTGCTGTGGCTTCGCCCTTCTTTTCTTTGTTGAACAGTTTGCCCAGCTGAGTTTTCAGCATTTCGAGCGCCCTACACCACCAAAACTGGTAGTAGGGTGTCTTGGCAGTTTTCAGGGAACATGCCTATTCAAACGATCCCATAATAGAGTTGGACAGATGGTCAACTTCGTCCTTCAGGTCAACAGGACCGTGGGGGTATAATACCATAATCCACATATAGTTCGGTGCTAAAAAGCAAAGTTCAGCTCACACTACTGATAGCACTCTGTAAAGGTCCTGGCCTAGGGTTACAAGTGAAAGTCGGTCAACGGCCTCAAGAGCAGAACATGATACAATGATACAACACACCAACGGTCGAGGTAGTGGACGAACCAAACAGCATCTGAACCGTACAGGCGGCGGCTAAGGATGCATAGGCCCTTTAGAATGAAGGTTGTGGCGTTAAGCAACAAAATAAAAGAAGGAAAAAATCAGTATCATTCTGGATTATGGATTACGATAGGAGGGTGGACATGATCAATGCGTACGTAGGTCTCAAATTCAAATCACTCAAGCCATCCTACACGTGAGATGAACCTGAGAATGCTGGAAGGGTAAGCGTCTCTAATCGTAGCCATGTCTGGCCAGGATACCCCCAACATGGATCGTCGCAGTTGGACAAGCGCGGGACCCTCACAAAGTATGTGGTGTGCCGTCTCCACCTAGCCTTGTGCTAGGCTCGAGTGTCTTGAGTGATTAAGTTGTTTAGTGGGAGAGCCGGTTCTGGACCATAAAACACCTGGATTGGGGCCAGTCGGGCATGACCTGCTCACTCACGTCGAGATATAGTGGAGGCAGACCTAGAAGGGCTTCCATGATGGCTGTGGGGGTTGTTCGCATTGCGCCCATGAGCAGTCTTTACACGTGATTAAAATGTGCTATAGTTGTGGAGTATCTTCTGGTTCTAGACTACCAGATAATTGCTCAATAACCGAACATAGGTCTAATCACAGCGGTGTACAGCCCAAGGACAGCCTTTGGAGAGAGACCCCAAAGTCCTCCAATTGCGGGGCGACATTTCCAGAAGGTCCTATTTGCTTTTTCCGCATTCAGGTGGATGTGTTTAGTCTAGTCAAGTGTGATGCCTAGAGCAATATAAAATGCAAGATGAAAATCAGGAAAGGAACCCTTGGCGAAAATCCACACTCCAGCAACAGGAGGTTCCAAGAAGAGGGGATGAGGAGATGAAATTGTGCTGAAAGCTGAATCGGAAATAAAGAAAGAAAAGAAATTTATGATAAGGGCTTGGGGTTAGAGAGGGAGGAACAAAAAAGAACGGGAGTGGAACGACACGAACATTAAGGATGTAAGAGTCAAAGTGTGCGTAGAATGTGGTACAGATGCCGCGATCTCCGAGTTCACGGGGAGAAAACCTTATATTTAAGGTTGCTTTATGTCACCATAACAACTGCTGAAACAAGAAACATTAATGACTAAATAACGCTTCTTTACATGACAACCGGATTTTAGATAGCAACGGGCGTTATTTTTTATAAAGCTAGCTTATAACGCCCGCAAATGTATAATTATACCTCGCCCTAGTTACCTTAATTACTATAAAAAAATTAAAATTTGGTCCCAATTTTTGGATCCGTTATTGCATTTTGACTTTTTCCCTGTCCCAGTACATACAATTAAAATTTCAATTTTGCAACACTTTGTGTCAACTATTCGTGCTGGTTTGACGACTTTTAAGACTTATAAAAATTTGACCACATAATTGTACAATTCGCGGTTGCTTAACTGCTTAATGATGTAGTCCTCACAATTACGAAAAACGAGGTACGCGTAATGAAGCCATATGTGGCGACAACATGTGATCCTGGTACACAGTCGCTTACATACTGAAGAGTAACGATTGATTCCCATTGGCCGACCAATGACAACGCGTCGACACCGGCCAGAATCCTTTATAAGCGAACACTGTTACCCACAGAAGCCAGTCAAAAGTCACAGCCGCCAACGGAAGCAGCCAACAACGATCAGTCCGTCTACATCGACCCGTCAGCCTGCATTCCAGAACCAGTCTACCCTCCAGCGACCGACTAACCTGTACCTCAGTATTAACAGACTGCATTCCGCGCTGTTAAAATTTGTACATATTTGTAAATAGAAATGTTAATTGTTTTCACAACTTCCGAAACTTATTGTTTATTTGGCACGATCACCAAATAGCTGGTGATCCGATTCAACCGCCAAACCATACACTGAATTCTATGGAAACACATTTTTCTCAAGCTTTGTTAATAAACTATTAGACGAAATAGTTCAAATTGAAACTCAGCAACGTTTATTCCTGCAGAATAATTCTGCAAAAGACAGAAAATGTAACATTTACACATTTACACAATGTCAAAATCCAGAAAATTCAGGCCCATTATTTCCTATGGCTGAGTTTGATACCTTTCATGGGTGCCAAAATCTATCTTTGACAAAATAACAGGTGCATTATAGCTATCAACATAACGAGAATATTATGCGATTTATAATAATCGAAGCCGAGTCGCTGAGCAACGTCCGAGATGGTATAAATCGCAAATATTCGAGTTATATTCAAAGCTTTATCGTATCATTGGAGCAAGCAATTATAAAACAACACTAATTTTGTTTACATTGAAATAAGAGAATTTGTCAAAAGTAACTAACGTGTTATGGCACTTCTATGATATTATGACCCATATAATAAATTGTACAGAAATGTTTGCAATTATAAAGAGATAATAAACGATGATACGATAAAGATATAATATTGGATTGTAGCTTCGCACAAAATTTACATTCCATTTTTTATGTAACAATTATACTAGATAAATTTTGAAAAGAAAGATAAAAATAAATTTATAAGCAGGGGACTTTTTTAAAAAAATACGGGCAAACCTTGGAAAGATATAAGAAAAACTAAAGTGCTGGATGGAAAAACAGTTTTTGGAAAGAGGAAAAGTGATGGATTTAACAAAGCACTTCTTCGTCTCCAAGTGACAAGCAAAAACCATATTCTAACAAAATTCTGAAGAAATTTTATTTACAAAAAAAATATGAAAATAAATAGGTACCAAAAAAAAATAAATACAAATAATTCCATGATGACAACTCATTTAACAGCAGTATGATTAGTATGTGTAAGGCAATAGGAAAACTCGAAGGTCTTTTCACATTTGTCCCTTATGTACCTAGTAATATCATCACAAATTTCAACCTCTTCCAAGGTGATGTTATCATTCTCTCGTACAATTACGTGTTCGTCGAACTCTTCGTGACTGTTCAAGAACTCGGCATGCATGTACATGCATGCAAGGTAACACTTTAAGCTTCTACTGTTCGAATACATCAGTTTTGCCCACAATAAGTGCACCTGATACCGATCGGCTCCCGACGAATGCAAGCACGTATCGTTCATTGCTTCGGTGGTGCATTTCCACAGTTCCAAATATTCCAGCGTTGGATCCTGAAAAAAAGTTTACCAATATGCCAAAAATTCCCCGTCCTTACCTCTGAATGGTAGAACGGTGTAACTAAAGCGAAAGGGCCAATAAGTAAGAATGCAATCTTCCAAAAAATGTGCACCATGGCTACTCGGCAATGGGACCATACTCAAATTTTCGGACTATTTCATGCCAAAGACGCAAATAAAGTAGCTCATGACAAGGTCAAGGTGATAATGCATGCAAATGTATTTGAAAATACAGCGCGTCTCTCCGCGCCTAAATTTTTAAATTTAAATAAGTGGAGCGGTTTGAACATCGTCAATGACTCGCCAAATTCTCTTCCACTGTTGACATTACAAATCAATGAGAATGTGTTCACATACTCATACAAGTAGCCTATCTTCAACGAACTCATAACCACGCTGTATATAAAGTATTAATTGGTTATCAACCTATTTTGATCGAATTTATCCAAACTAGCATGTTAGTTAATGATATAATTGTTGTTACTGGTGTTATAATTGTGAACTAACACTTTTGCAACGGTTGTTTTCCTTTGCGCAATCTAAAAAAAATTGTTTTTTAGTTAAATAAATTTGTTTCACACATTTCACCTTCAAACGTAATTTACTGGGAACAGTTCTGTTGATCTTGTTGGGTAATTATTTGGTTGCTGTGTGTTTTGTACGTATCAGATGTGATTCCAAAAAAAATTATTGGAATGGTCTTATGAATGTTGCCTAAATGTTTCAGGAACCTCTTTAACGATGTGCGGGAACGAAGAACTTGTTCAAACTTAGCTTTCCAAAGGAATGTTAACTGTCCAAACTCAAGAAAAGTACTTTCCCGAAATGGATCCTCTTGGGATCAATCCCAAAAAGGTAAAACATGCGCTGCATGTGGTAAATAAAGCCATTTTGCGAGAGTTTGTATTAGTGCTGGTCGCGTTCGTATGGAAAAAGCACCAGACAGACCCTCTCCCACAAATTAGCCGCTTTTCGTTTCTTCTTTAACAGACTCCTCTACCGACCTCTCCATCTTTCCAATCACAAAAAGGAACTCGACATCATTTACCACTTAGCTTTCCGTAACGGTAACCCTCACAAATTGATTGACAACCTTTGCAACCATCTTTGCCGTCGGTTCAACCAAAAAAACATAACCAACCTCCCCCTTCAAGGTAAATCTCTGAACACTACACCTGCATCAGAACTAACAACTTTGACAAAAGCATCCGGTTAAACCTTCTTGAGAACAGTAAGATACTAGCCCACTATAATAACAACCCCACGTAAACATAAACCACAACATACTCATTTAACATCGGCCAGAACCCTTTATAAGCGAACGCTGTTACCCACAGATATCAGTCAGAAGTCATAGCCGCCAACGAAAGCAGCCAACACCGACCAGTCCATCTACATCGACCCGTCAGCCTGCATTTCAGAACCAGTCTACCCTCCGGCGACCGACCAACCTACCTACTACCTGTACCTCCATTATTAACCGCATTCCCCGCTGTTCAAACTTGTACATATTTGAAATAGAAATGCTAGTTGTTTTCAACTTCCAAAACTTTATTGTTTATTTACGACCACCAAATAGCTGGTGATCCAATTCAACCGCCAAATAACTGGTGACCCCGTCTTAAAAAAAAGAACCACCTGTAAAAAAAAAGAAACCGGGTCCCAAGATGTCTACTCCACCTCATGCCACCACGGAAATCCCGCCGTATGCGCAACCAGAGCAACCGACGCCATTCGTGAACCGAGTAGCTGTCAAACCACCAGTTATTTGGCGGTTGAATCGGATCACCAGCTATTTGGTGATTGTGCCAAAGTTGTGAAAACAACTAACATTTCTATTTACAAATATGTACACGTTTTAACAGTGCGCAATGCGGTTAATAATGGAAGTACAAGCAGTAGGTAGGTTGGTCGGTCGCCGGAGGGTAGACTGGTTCTGGAATGCAGGCTGACGGGTCGATGACTACGGACTGGTCGGTGTTGGCTGCTTTCGTTGGCGGCTATATCTTCTGACTGACTTCTGTGGATAACAGCGTTCGCTTATAAAGGAATCTGGCCAGTGTCGAAGCGTTGTCATTGGTCGGCAAATGGGGCTCAATCGTTGCTCTTCAGTATGTAAGCGACTGTGTACCGGAATCACATGTGGTCGCCACATTAACTCCCCTCCAGCGAACCTTACGGGCAATTTTATGGGTCGCGCGCGTCACGTTTGTCGATGTGAAGTGGGCGGATCTTCCTCGACGGGAGCTGGAGGTGCTGGAGTGGGCTGTGGGATCACGTGACTTGCAGGTCTATGTCAAAGTGTTTATCGTGCCTGTCAATTACTTGGAATGGGCCTTCGTACGGGTGTTGGAACGACTTCTTCGGGCCTTCTACTCGTACGAAAACGTGTGAGCAGTTGTGTAGATCGGGGTGGACAAAAACTTTGGCTGTTCCATGTGTCCTTGGGGGGTGCGGTCTGAAATCTTGGAATGACGTCCTGAGTTCTTGCGCGAACCTGGTTCTGTCGGTGGGCTGTGTGCCGCTGACGAACATTTCGCCTGGTAGTCGATGTCCTGTACGAGTGCGAAATCGGAGTCATCTGCGGGAATTGAGCGAAGATCAAGGAGGATGATTTCCATCCAAGGCTCTGTACTAGAGCTTGGGGGTGGTACACTGTTGTGCGTAGGTGGTTGTTTCCTAGCATTTTGTTGAGTTCCGCGAAGAGGACTGACTCGAATTGTCGACCACGGTCGGTTGTGATCCGTTCAAGGATTCCGAACCGTGCGATCCATTCGATTAGGAACTTCCTGGCCACTGATTCGTTAGAGATGTCTGTGAGGGGAATTACCTCGGGCCATGCTGTAAAGCGGTCGATGAGGGTTAGGGCGAAGATGAACCCAAGGTTTGTCCGGCCAGGAGTCCACCAACATGGATCGTCTTAATTCGACAAGTACGGGACACTTACAAAGTATGTGTTGCGCCGTCTCATCTTCTGTGTAGCATCCTCTACAGGATGGTGATTCAACCAACCTGTAGAGGAGGTCTTGATTAGTATACTCCGTTGTCTTTACAGCTATTCGAAGTTATGTTACAAAATTGTCGCGCAACTGCCCTTCTACTTGCAGGATACTATTAAATTTACCAGAAGGCTTCGCCCGCGAATGCGCGCCGGCGGCGGCGGTTCTTCGGGGTTTCGCGCCTTGGTATCAGTGAACATCTGCTACTGTAGTGACTGAGAATGCTGTCTTTTCCGTTGTATTTGAAAAATTACACAATTTCGAAGGGCATGCATTAAAGTCGATATACATGTATATCTACTTTAATCTCATATCTACTTTAATGCAGGTGATTAATGTATATCTACTTTAATGCGAATTTGTTACGGATGGACACGGCACCCGTTCATTCGCAATTATTATACATTTATATCGTTCAAATATAACGTTTTTTCTAGACGCGCAATACTCCTGAAATTTTTCTTTAGTAATTTTAATTGTCTTTAATATACCTGACACCATGTATTATTTATGACATATTCCGTAGTAGGAAAGACAAGATTCACAAATAACTTTTATTTGTCAAAGCACAATACACGCATAACATGCCTGATAACATTTTACAGAAGCAAATGATGACGCCATGTCTCTTACATAATCTTTTGATAGCAGTGGCGTACCTAGCAAACCAGTGCCACTACATATCACACATTATAATAAATTCTTTGCCAGCAAAAATCGGCAGAAATAATTTGTTGCGACAAAATTATGATGTGAACACCAACTTTACAACAACTACTTATCTCTACAAAACAAAAAGAAAACAATAACTTATACTTAAGAACAGGAATCATAAATTGCTAAAAAATAAAATAATTACGGGAGATATTCCTTATTCACCTCCTACACACTGGAATACAACTAACCCTACATGCAGGCTTTAATATTTGGCTTTACAGTAGTGTAATTCATTACGTAAGTTATACAGTAGTCAAATGCCCATATTTTGTAGCATTTATCCATACATTTCTCAACAGGCACGATGCACTTTTCAAAAAATTGCGGAGTCATTCCCAAAATATTCTGTACGAACGCGTCCTTGTTGATCGAACCATCCGGTAAAAGAAATCCCAACTTTCGGTAAAGACAAGGGAAGTAGCACATAACACAGGGGTTGCGCGAATAGACACGGGTACTCCACGTTGCCTGAATGTCAACAACGTTTGCACCGCTTTCGCAAGCACACAGAGATTCGTATGGAGCTATTTGTATCGACCATGCATCCCATATCTCATCTGGAGTTGGCTAAAACAATAGAAAAGTGTTTCGTCACAAATTTATGAATACACTAATGTAGATTAGACAGATACTAATAAAACTAATAAAAGAGAGGCGGTAGTGCTCTAGCGATTAGAGTGCTGGACCAATAAACAAGGTAGGATAAAAAATAGGATAAAAATTTTCCAAAAAAGTGTTTCAAAAATAAAAGTTACGTTTTCTTCGTGTCTAGGCAAAGTTGTAATGGTGTATACTATTCTTTAAAATATAATACATACAATCAATAGCTCTTTTCGACAAAAATGTTACAGTTAATTTAATTATTTGTTTTTTTACTCACAGAATGTGTGGAAACCACAATCGCTGGAAGGAGGACAAGTATGTAGTGCAGCTTCATCTTTGGTGCGTAAAGTATGTTTAATTGTCTGTCCTTTTATACTGATATCTTCACTGCTTAGAACTGGTAAATATGTACCTTCATTAAATGTTTGCGCGTACATGATGAAACATTTAAAAAACGTCCATGGCACGTGGCTTGACAAGAGCACGGACAAAAGTTTTCATAAATATGATATCACGTCCCTAAATTACGTTGTGAGTTTGTTAATTAAGCGCGATTTTTCCAAAATGATCGTCAGATATTTAGAAATCACACTTACACATTCCACAGTTTCATCATAGAAGATAATACCTACAGATTTAGAAGCGACACTACTCGTCTCGGCAGATACCAATTTGCAATGCGAAAATACTTCCTTTTAAGATGGCCGTCAAACTAAAATGAACTAAAAGGAGGTTGCAAACATCAAAGAAACCGCCGAATCTGGCGCAAAAATGACTAAATATAACACATTTATAAAAAACTAGTATGTTTTTATTTTATACTTATATTGCATATTTTTAATAAACAGTACCGCTCAAATACTTTCTTTTAAGATGGCAGTCTAGCGCTTCAAGCATCAAAGAAACCGCCGTAAGTGTCGCTTCTACGTCGGTAGGTATTTATTCTGTGGTTTCATGTAGTTTTCCACAGTGAATGGAATTGGAAACGTGGGTAATCTCATGCAGAAAGTCACTTATTGTGCATTTTTAACTTCTTATCTCTTGCGAGGTTCTGGTGTAAGGCCATTTTTCTCTCGCTTTTTCTTTCCCTGGAATTAGTTATAAAATAGATGTTTGGAAATTCGTCCCGGTTCGTAAATGGGCCGTGTAAGTTGGTCACGCTGGAACTGGCTAATGGTTACCGTGTCGGCCTGGACGGTGATGCTCCTTCTACCCAAAACATTTGCTCTTGAGGTTCTTGTAGTGTAGGCGTCTTCCCCCATGCTGAAAGCTATCAATTTCCCTCCTGGGTGATTAAGGGCTGTTTGGAAGATACTGATATGTCTGGTTTTGTATAAAGGCCAAGAAAACCGTTGTCGTGAGTGGAGACACAGGAACAGAAAATGAAAGTTAGGGAAACGGGGGCGGGAGACGGTGTTTTGTTTTTTAGAGATCGTAGGGCGTTTTTCAAAGGAGCAGCAAGTGTTCTACTATAATAGTAAATTTTGGTTCTTGTGTGTTTTAAATTCATGAGTTCAGTTATTTTAATTTACTGAATGCTGGGCATATAAAACAAGAATGCATTCATCTCGAAATTGTAACTTTAGCCAAAAAGGCATCGTATCCAGTCCTGTTGGTGCTCTTCGAATTGGAGGAGGTTCGAATAACTAATAACTACGTATATAATATGTGCTTTATGTTTGTCTACTGAATGTTGTAGTAGTTGGAGAACAAGGGAGGAAGTTTAAGTAGTGGGTATTTTCGCTTGTGGCACTGGGTAACAAGTGTCAGTTGTCGACTTTCGTGTTACTCACATAACTGAATTCAATTACCGCTTATATCTGTACATATTGTTGTTTGTATTGTTGTTAATATTAAATTTGTCTCCCTCACATCGTGTTGTTTTATGTATTTCGTTGCTTGGAAACGTAACCGAAGGTTTCTTTGCCTATTCTTCCTTCGGCCAGTTCCAGATGAAGATGGTCTTTTTCCTTTGGCTGTAAATATGCTTTATCCAAATTTTATAGCTTTTATTTTAATCGCTAACTATATAACGTTTACTTTAACTGCTTGTTTGTTTTCCCCCTTCCTACAACCTCACAGGTCTTGGTGAGCGCCACCATTTTAGTTACACAATGTAGGGGAAGATGGATTTGGGTAAGTGTTTCGTTTTTGCTAGTGGACATGTAGGTAAGCGCGCGAAATCTTGTGGCTGTTACATTACAATGCACTAGCTATCCACACTTGCCTAGTAATTCTGTATATGCAAGCGCCGCCTAACTACCACCGCGTCTTCAGGTTCTTCCGGAATCAAAATGGCAGATTTACGGAAGCTGGGAAGATATCTGAATTACCTCAAGGTGTGTAGACAAATAATGCTGAGAATTTCCAGTCACCTCTTTCAGTGGCTCAAGAGAGTGGTTGTTCTCGCACGAGATCCTTAAGAGTATCTCCAGCTCATGAAGGGGGGGGGGGGGGGCTAGAGTTGCGCCTATTGAGGTAAAGACATCTTGGCGAGGTGATTTTGCGACATATTCGTCTGATTCGCTGGCAACTTACCGAGTGGATTGTTATCGTATAAAATCGCTTCCAGCTTCCTTGTAGCTGCGGTTGCTAAATATTACAGTTTTGCTGCTGCCCGCCAACGACTTCTCTTCTTCCGAGGTTAGATTGTGTTATACTGAATTATTTGATCATCCCATGTTTTTATTCACTTTAAATAACTCATTCAATTTATTTTGTTACGTTCTTAATTAATTTTTCATTAACTTTGTGTTATTACCTTTAAAATTACTTTTGTTATTCCTGTTACCTTTTACCTTGATGAATTTAATTCGTTGATAGTTCAAACTTAAAATGCGAATTGCTAATTTGTTAAATTTCAACACTCGATACTGTCTCAAGTTCGTAGCTGTTATGTTCAGTCGGTCTGCTTGTAGCAGCCCTAACTTCTGTTAATTAACTCTTGTTTAGATAATTCAACAGTACTGTGGTTGCGCAATCAACGCTACTGGTTTGTGAAAAGGTAAAATTTTTTTAATTACATTTACTGACTTTTCTAAAGTTTGTACAGTTACCAAGTCGGTTGCTGATATATTATATTTTGTTACCTATCTTCATATTATTTGTTATTGTGTATTTCAGTCGTTCCCAAGGTGAAAGTAAAACCCCCTTTTTGTTTCATTTAATGTTGTAAATCAGCTTTCTTAAATATATTTATTAACTTGTTCATTACCAGTATTAACCGTTATATTTTTGTACATTATAACCACGTTGACCGTTACTCCCATGTATTTCTTCGCCGAATACCCATACTTTCTTTCAGCAGTCATATCACTGTTATTACAAGCTGCTAAACTCTTCGTAGTTCTGATTACCAGCTTTTACTTTTTAAAGAACTATCGTGGCGTCCTAAGTTTACTTAACTATATTTGTTAACTTTAGCTTTAACTACCCCCTTTGCTGTCTGAGTATAAGTTCTATACTCGTATCTCACCTACGCCCATATCGCCCTTTGTAACTGAGCTTCCGAGCCATTGCATTTTAATAAATTTTGTTACAACCCAATTGTTACCGTAACAAACTAAGTAGAAAATAAACTGAAATTAAATTACCAGCAAACTTGCACAAAACTTTTTCGTGTTTACTACAATGGCGTATTAAATGAAACAGTTTTTGCGTAATAACTCAAAAAAAGAAATATATAATGTGTAATATAGTTGTAATCAGACAACGATTTCTGATTTTCTCCTGAAATAATATACAGGGTATGTCACAAATATTTATAATATTTTGTTTAATTGCTGGATAGACCGGAAGTAAGTCGGTATGTCCTCTACGCCACTGTACCATTTTGATGAGAAGCTTGTTTTACAGATGAAGTTCTTTAAAGGTCTTAGTTTTAAATTTCATCAAAATCGGCCTAGTAGTTTAGACTCCACAGTCATAACGTACGCATCCACAGACAAACATCTTTCAAAGATGGTGATTTGGGACTCAGGAGGACTCAAAACATTGCGATTCATCAAAATCTCGAGATCAATTGTTTTTCGATTAAGTACATTACTTTCAATATGTGTTCCCCACGTGTGTGCACGGGAATGTAAAAAACTATAGCAGAAAAAGTTTATTCGCCCAACTCGCGTTTCAGTGCGAACGTGACAAGCCATTTTGTTTATCGAATATTTATAAAGAAAAAATTATATCAGGTTTTCTTTGCATGCAAAAATCGGCACAAAATCATTTTTGGCGACAAAATTTTCATTTGTGGTTGCCAACATTACAACAACTACTTATCACTACAAAACAAGAATAACTATAGATACTTATAACTATACAAGAATCATAAATTGCTAAAGGATTAAAATAATTACGGGAGATATTCCTTATTCACCTCCTATACGCTGTAATACAACTAACCCTACAGACAGGCTTTAATATCTGGCTTTATAGTAGTGTCATTCATTTCGTAAGTTATACAGTAGTCAAATGCCCATACTTTGTAGCATTTATCCACACATTTCTCAACAGGCTTGATGCACTTTTCAAAAACTTTCGGAGTCATTCCCAAAATATTCTGTACAAACGCGTCCTTGCTGATCGAACCATCCGGTAATAGAAATCCCAACTTTTGGTAAAAACAAGGGAAGTAGCACATAACACAGGGGTTGCTGGAATAGACACGGGTACTCCAAATTGCCTGAATGTCAAAAACGTTTGCACCGCTTTCGCAAGCACACAGAGATTCGTATGGAGCTATTTGTGTCATCCATGCTTCCCATATCTGATCTTGAGTTGGCTAAAACAATAGAAAAGTGTTTCATTACAAATTTATGATTACACTAATGTAGATTAGACAGATACTAATAAAACTAATAAAAGAGGAGGTAGTGGTCTAGCGGTTAGAGTGCTAGACAGTGGTGCAGAAGGCCCATGTTCGTTTCCCTGTTCCGCCGGATACACTTTGGCACGTTTCCTCCTCGGATTCGATTTAGTCTCCCTACCTATAGACACGTACTGTAACAAATGTTATCAGTATCAACAAACAAGGTAGGATAAATAGAAGGATAAAAATATGCCAACAAAGAGTTGCAAAAATTAAAGTTACATTTTCATCTTGTCTAGGCAAATTAATTTGTGCTACAGACATGAGTTGCTCCCACATAAGTTGTAATGGTAAACTTCGAAAACCTCTATAAAGGTTATATAACTGCTGTATAGTTACTATTCTTTAAAATATAGTAAACAAAATCAATAGCTCTTTTCGACAAAAATGCTACAGTTCATTTAATTATTATTAGTTTTTTTACTCACATGATGTGTGGAAACCACAACCGCTGGAAGGAAGAGAAGTATGTAGTTCAGTTTCATCTTTGGTGCATAACAAAATTTATGTTTAACTGTCTGCCCTTTTATACCGTTATCTTCACTTCTTAGGCTTGGTAAATATGTACCTTCATTAAAATATGTTTGTGCATCTGTGATGAAACATTCAAAAAAACATTCATTCGCATTGCACGTGGCTTGACAAGATCAAGGACAAAGTTTTAATAAATATGATATCACGTCCCTAAATTATGTTGTGAGTTTGTTATTTAAGCGCGATTTTTCCAAAATGATCGTAAGATATTTAGAAATCACACTTACACTTTGCATCATAAAAGAAATTCCTACAGATGCAGAAGCGACACTATCCGTTTCGGCAGATACCAATTTGCAATGCGAAAATACTTCCTTGTAAGATGACCGTTGAACTAAAATGAACTAAAAGGAGGTTGCAAACATCAAAAAAACCGCCGAATCTGTCGTAAAAATTACTAAATATAACACATTTATAAAAAAGTAGTATGTTTTAATTTTATATTTATATTGCATATTTTTAATAAACAGTACCGCTCAAATACTTCCTTTTAAGATGGAAGTCTAGCGCTTCAAACATCGGTAGGTATTTCTTCTGTGGTTTCATGTAGTTTTCCACAGTGAGTGGAATTGGAATCTCATGCAGAAATTCACTTATTGTGCATTTTTAACTTCTTAGTAATTGTAATGTGAACTTGTTTAATCTAGTTTTCTCTTGCGAGGTTCAGGTGTAAGGCCATTTTTCTCTCGCTTTTCCTTTCCCTAGAATTACTTATAAAATGTATGTTTGGAAATTCGTCCCGGTTCGTCAACGTTGTACAGAAAAGTGTACGTGAGTTCCTTAAAGACGCTGGAATAATTATCTCCAGGTATGTTTTCTTTACTTTCCCTAATTGCGTCACCTAATTTCGCTTTCCTTTTTAGCGCATTCTGGTACCTACCAAAATTTCGCTTATTTTCTACATAACTCCATGCTTTTCTGGTGAAGATGAAACATCGCCATCTCTACATCTGTGCTTTCTTTTCCTTCATCACTCCGACGTGAAGATCGTGGAAAACCACTTCTCCATCCCCGATCGTCGCTACTCCGAGTCACGACGGATCCCTGGAATCAAATTCTCCAGCACCGTCGCTAAGTGTGAAAATCACCGCTAATTTCCTTTTGTACAATTCTTGCTCATAATTGATTGAATTTTCTAAATTGACAACTACGCGAATCTACTTACTCAGTTAGGTACTCTTTTCATTGTTTTAGTTACAAGATTCTGTTTAAATATTAACGATTTTGTCACTTTAAATTTGCTTTATTTGCTTTTGCTATAACGTAACTTTACCTTAGTATTTCGGGTATAAAACAGCCTTTTATTTTACTAAATAAATATAGTTTACCTATTTGCTAATTTAATTTTTTTTATTTGTACAAGATTAAGTTGTTACCAATCTAATTACCTTGACTCCTTTCTTTCGCTTAAATTTAACGTAACTATTTAAGTATTGAACTAACCGATATTTGGTATCCGATCCCGTACAACAAGCTAGTAATTCGTTATTTTTTTGTGTTAATAATTTTGTTTATGGTACATTCTCAACGGAAACTTATGCACAAGGATCCTGCGAAGATAAGTAAGGTGAAATTTTGATTTATCATTGCAATTACTGCCTTGTAAAATTTCGATCGATTTCCCAATATTTTTGTTTGCTAATTTAACGTCACTCAATCATTTTACTTACAATTTTGATTCACCTAAAGGTAATTTAGATCCAGTATTTTGTGCTATAGAATTCAGTATTTATTTGTCATTTTGTTACATATTTTATTTGCATATATTCATTATAACCACATCAAATTTATTTATTGTTCTATTTATTGCTCAAACTACTCCGTTCTTTTACAGTTGTCAACACCTTCGTAATTCGTATTAGCAGCCCTATTTTCTCGAAGAATTACGTGGCGGCCATTGGCTTTACTTATCTTTACCTATTTTGATGCGTCAATTTTAACGCTATTTGCTCATCGTAACTGACCTACGACCATCTGCCTACTAGAACTGAGCTATTTTGGCCTTTGCTCCTTTTAAATTTCGTTACGACCAATTTTTATCGTAACGATTTGTATATTTATTTGGCATTTTATTTATTGTGGGAACGAAATTTCTTTGAGGAAAGCACTTTTTATTTGACTTATTATTATTATATTATTATTTTTTTTCTTTTTATGGTAGGTAAACCAACACTGATGAAAATGGATGATCAACAAAGGATGTGGACGAGACAGGCAACTGTTCGCCAAGAAAAACCAAATGTTTTGTTTGACATAGAGGACTGCGTTATTTGTCAAGCTGTAGACAGTAACAAGACTGTTACCACAGTTAATTGAAGAACAAGAGTACAAGATACTGTCGCTGTAAGAGATGTTGTGTTTGTATATCATGTAGCAAGCAGTGCTATAAAAATCTCGCGAAAAAATAGCAGCAGCAAATGCTAATAGTGAAGTGTTGGTAAGTGAAGATAAACATGCCAGTGAAGAAATCTAGAGGGAAACAAGATCATCTGTTGTACCACACCTTAACTTTAAAAAAGCCGACATTTACGGCAAAAATAAATGTTGCTTATTAACAGTACATATCACATATTATACATAAATACATTCTTTGGAAGCAAAAATCGGCAGAAATATTTTTTTGCGACAAAATTATTATTTGTGTTTGCCAACTTTACAACTACTTATCACTACAAAACAAAAAGACAAGAATAACTTATACTTAAGAACAGGAATCATAAATTGCTAAAGGATTAAAATAATTACGGGAGATATTCCGTATTCAACTCCTACACACTGGAATACAACTAACCCTACATGCAGGCTTTAATATCTGGCTTTACAGTAGTGTAATTGATTTCGTAAGTTAGACAGTTGTCAAATGCCCATACTTTGTAGCATTTATCGGTACATTTCTCAACAGGCGCGATGCACTTTTCATAAAGTTGCGGAGTCATTCCGAAAATATTCTGTACAAACGCGTCCTTGCTGATCGAACCATCCGGTAATAGAATTCCCAACTTTTGGTAAAGACAAGGGAAGTAGCACATAACACAGGGATTGCGCGAATAGACACCGGTACTCCACGTTGCGTCAATGTCAACAACGTTTGCACCGCTTTCGCAAGCACACACAGATTCGTATGGAGCTATTTGTATCAACCATGCATCCCATATCTCATCTGTGGTTGGCTAAAACAATAGAAAAGTGTTTCGTCACAAATTTATGAATACACTAATGTAGATTAGACACATACTAATAAAACTAATAAAAAATAAGGTAGTGGTCTAGCGGTTAGAGTGCTGGACTGTGGTGAAAAAGGCCCATGTTCGTTTCCCTGTTCCGCCAGATAAACCTTGGCATATTTCGTCCTTGGAGTCAATTTAGTCTCCCTACGTAGAGACACGTACATTGCTACTGTAACCAATGCATCAACAAACAAGGTTGGATAAATAGAAGGATAAAAATATGCCAACAAACTGTTGCAAAAATAAAAGTTCCATTTTCTTCTTGTCTAGGCAAATAATTGATTTACGGTACAGACATGAGTTGCTGTCACATAAGTTGTAATGGTAAACTTTGAGCACCTCTATAATGGTTATGTAACTGCTGTATACTATTCTTTAAAATATAGTACCTACATAAAATCAATAGCTCTTTTCGACAAAATTTCAATAGTTAATTTGATTAATTAGTTATTTTACTCACATTATGTGTGGAAACCAAAACCGTTGGAAGGAAGACAAGTATGTAGTGGAGCTTCATCTTTGGTAGGTACGTAACAATTAATGTTTAATTGTCTTTCGTCTATCCTTTTATACTATTATCTTCACTGCTTAGAATTGGTAAATATGTACCTACTTACATGATGAACATTTTAAAAAGTTCCATTGGTATGTTGCAAGTGGCTCGACAATATTAAGGACAAAGTTTTATTAAATATGATAACACGTCCCTAAATTACTTTGTGAGTTTGTTAATTAAGGTAGTACCTCCGCGGAATGATTTATGACAGAATTTGTTCAAACTTGACGTATTCGTTATTAAATACGTTATCAAAACATCTGTGGAGTTTAAATGAGGTTTACCGTCCCTAAGTCGAGATATTTACACTTAAAATTGGCATAATTGACATATAACTATACTTATACAAAAAACACCGCCCACGTAGCACATATCTTTCAAAGGCGTCCCAAAGACATATGTCTATATGTTTACCGTCTACTTTTAAGATATAGCCTTGAGAAACATGACGTTTTTGGTATTATTCGATATGTTTAGGCAAGCGAATAATTGTATACGCAATCTGTTCCATGACAACGCGGACAGTCCTAACAAAAAGTGTACTTCCACTGGCGTGACAAAAATGGTTAATAATAGAAGTTACTATGGTTACATGGGACGAAACTTTTGGTTGAGATTGTCGCGGAGATACTACCTTAAGCGCGATTTTTCCAAAATGATCGTCAGATACTTAGAAATCACACTTACCCTTTGCACAGTTTCATCACAGAAGAAATACCTACAGATGCAGAAGATCTCGACAGATACCAATTTGCAATGCGAAAATACTTCCTTTTAACATGGCCGTCGAACTAAAATGAATTCAAAGGAGGTTGTAAACATCAAAGAAACCGCCGAATCTGGCGCAAAAATTACTAAATATAACACATTTATAAAAAATTAGTATGTTTTTATTTTATACTTGCATATTTTTAATAAACAATACCGCTCAAATACTTCCTTTGAAGGTGCCAGTCTAGCGCTTCAAACATCAAAGAAACCGCGGTAAGTGTCGCTTCTGCATTGGTAGGTATTTCTTCTGTGGTGTCATGTAGTTGAATTGGAATCGTTGGTAATCTCATGCAGAAATTCACTTATTGTGCATTTTTAACTTCTTAGCAATTGTAATGTGAGTTTGTTTAATCTAGTTTTCTCTTGCGAGGTTCTGGTGTAAGGCCATTTTTCCCTCGCTTTTCCTTTCCCTGGAATTAGTTATAAAATAAATGTTTGGAACTTCGCCCCGGTTCGTAAACGGGCCGGGTAAGTTGGTCACGCTGGAACTGACTATAGGTTACCGTGTCAGCCTGGAGGGTGATGCTCCTTCTACCCAAAACATTTGCTCTTGGGGTTCTTGTAGTGTAGGCGTCTTCCCCCCATGCTGAAAGCTACCTATCTAGTATTTCCATTCTGGGTGATTAACTGCTGTTATATAATATACCTATAAACGGGGGTACACGCGATTCTCGCGTTTTGCGTGCTTTGGGGGGGGGCGGGGTATCTGTGATTGTGGGTTGTAATAGCTTTTGTTTTAAAATATCACACCTTGTTGAGCTGGCTTAGTTGCTTGAAAAAAGAAAAAAAAATTACATTTTTGTACCTTTTCAGATTTTTGACCCTGTAGGTATCTGTAATTTAGCAAGTTATTAAAGTAACTAAAATAAAAGATTACATTTGACGTAAAAATCACAAAAATGGGTTGATATTTGATAAAGATATACGAATTCGTTCCTACCTATAGTAAATTTTTACCAATTATTTAAAAAAATGTAAAATGCAAACTTTTTGGAATAGATTTGAGACCAAAAATACATAATAGCCCTTTCAAAATCTTAATTACGTCTTTGCACATAGTCTTTGCCCAAAAATTAACGAAAATATAACAAATTCCGTGTGAACTTCATAAGGATAGTTTAGAATGAATTTTGAATGTAAAAGAACTCAATTTGGACACTGGCAGCTTTTTGGGAATACGAATGGCCTTAGGGAGAACGTTTTAACATTCATCTTTAACTATAGTAAAACTAAAAATACCATAAAACATAAAATGTACAAATAGAAGCTGGTCTAACGTTGCATAACATCTGTTTTATATTAAAGACCTTCTTTACCTTAAATAGTTTCAAATTTTTGTTTATTTCACTAACTAAAGGCATCATTTACACGTATATGTACAGCAGTAAATATGGATTTTACTTCCTCTTAATTACAATATAAGTTGTATATTTAGAAGTATAGTCAAAGTATAGGTATTCTCTTTGGTATAGTGTAACGTAACAACACACTTGCCACCTGCTTTCATCAATAGGTATTAAGTTAAATATGTAAACAAAAACATTTTTCTCGGTGAAAACATTCGACTATATATGTTACCTACAACATCATCCATCGTTCAAAATTTCTAAATTCGAAATAAGCACACAAACATGTACATTTCGAAAGTTACCGAAAGAAGGTATCGGGACACATAAATTAGTCTACGATGAATGCTGTTACTACTTTTTACATCATTTTAACCATGAAAATGTTAACGCGAGGCATAATAGAATCATTTTTCATCATTTGAATAACTTTTCAACTTGAAATAATTAAATTTCCATGTTACCGAGAAAAAGTTTCCGATACCTACTTGTCATTTCGAAAATTTTGGCGAAAATACTTTCTGCCATTGTTTTAATGTTCGAAATGGGTTAAGGACCTCGGACAGACAAATTTTGCATGTTTACACAAAATTTTCACCCAAAAATAAGCACAAATAGCGAATTCTATTTTACACGTAATCTCCATAAGGAAACTTTGAACGTATTTTCTAAGTAAAGAAAATATATTTAGACACAAATACCTCTTGAATAAGATGACGGACTTTTATACTAAAATGTTTAAAACTTACTTTGAAAAAATTAGTGCAGATATTTACGTGGTTTGCGGGGGTATCTATAATTGTAGCATTAATTTGTAGGTTATAAATTTATAATAGTTTTGGTTTTAAAATATCACATCCGCATTCGTCAGGATTCGGCGACTGTCGGAAAAGTGCACAGCAACACACACATATACACACCTTTCGGTTATTATATAGTAATTATATTATAGGCATATAATATACAAGGTGGCCCATTGAAAGGGTAACACGCCTGTTTTGGGACACTTAGACCAGTTTCTTAAAAAAACGCTCGGACACGTCGATTTTCAATTTTTGGGGGACAACTTTTGATGTCAAATTTGACATTGTCAGGTCAACCCCCTAGCCCCAGCAACCCCTAACTCAAGAATTTAAATAGGGAAAAGGAGTCGAGCGACCCCTCATTTGAAGCGTCATTTAATTCTCTATTCGACAGTACAAATGAAAATTAGTTTTATTCAATTTTTTTTCGCCCCCATAAAAAGCACCCTCCAGATTAACGAAGGTGGGGGTGTTGTTTAGGAAAAATCCTGAAACACGTCACTTTTGACCTTTTGAACGGTACATTTTGATGTCAAATTTTACTTTGTCAAGTCAACCCCCTAGCCCCAGCAACCACTAACTCAAAAATTTAAATAGGGAAGGGTGTCGAGCGACCCCTCATTTGAAGCGTCTTTTAATTCTCTACTTTACAGTATAAATGAAAATTAGATTTACTCAATTTTTTTTCGTCCCCATGAAAAGCACCCTCTAGATTAACTAAGGTGGGGGTGTTGTTTAGGATAAATCCTGAAACACGCCACCTTTGACCTTTTGAACGGCACATTTCAGGATTTTTCCTCAACAACACCCTCACCTTAATTAATGTAGAGGGTGCTTTTCATGGGGGTGGAAAAAAATTGAATAAACCTAATTTTCATTCATACTGTCGAATAGAGAATTAAAAGACGCTTCAAATGAGGGGTCGCTCGACACCCTTTCCCTATTTAAATTATTGAGTTAGGGGTTGCTGGGGTTAGGGGGTTGACCTGATAAGGTCAAATTTGACATCAAAATATGCCGTTCAAAAGGTCAACAGTGACGTGATTCACGATTTTTCCTAAACAACACCCCCACCTTAGTTAATCTGGAGGAAGCTTTTCATCGGGGCGAAAAAAAAATTGAATAAAACTAATTTTCATTTGTACTGTCGAATAGAGAATTAAAAGACGCTTCAAATGAGGGGTCGCTCGACTCCTTTTCCCTATTTAAATTCTTGAGTTAGGGGTTGCTGGGGCTAGGGGGTTGACCTGACAAAGTCAAAGTTGACATCAAAAGTTGTACCCCAAAAATATAAAATCGACATGTCCGAGCGTATTTTTAAGAAACTGGTCTAAGTGTCCCAAAAACAGGCGTGTTACCTTTTCAATGGGCCACCCTGTATGTTCAGGAAGAACAAGCACACACTAGACCTCATTCTCAATCAGACAAGTGAGTGAGAAAATAATTACAATTAATATGTTTCATTACCTGGAGAAGGTATTTGACCCAAAGAAAAGACGTATGGAATACGGGCAGAAATACAATGTAAACCAAATACAAGGATAACACGAATATGTACAGCCAGAAAAAGTAATGAAGAGTTCAGGAAATTTGAAGCACAACAAGAAGTCAAACAGGGATGCATTCAGAACTGGAACTTTTGTGGCTGTTGAACACGAGACTGCAAGGCACAATAATAATTTATTACATCGGACGCGTTTCGACAGCATCGATCTCCATCATCATGTTCCACAACTTAAAGAACATTAAACACACTTTTAACGCAAATAGCAGTTTAGAAAAAATACAAAAAGACGCTAAGGAAGCTTTTATGTAGAATAAGAAACAGGAATCGACGTACTTTAATTATAATTTAACTGGCAACGCCTCTAATGCAATTTTACTTCCTTTGCGAAGCAATTATCAAGTAGTACGTGTTAGTAATTAGCATGCAATTAAAATTAGCGAAATTCTAAAAACTGTTTGCTCTGTTTCACTCATTACGTATATTATTAACACAATAACAAGAAATTAATTCAATTTGCAATAAATAATGAACAATAATGAATAATATGTTGATATATGCCTGTGTGATTAATATAATTCACCTATAGTGCATTTGGAAAAGAGCCGGAGTAATAAATCGGCCTGTCAGGTAAATTTCAGTGTAGTAGATGAGAAAACTATATATTGTAAATAAATTCTAATTTATTAATTGTATGAAGTGTTATTGTTCACTCTTTTACAAATTACCCACTTTCTACGCCTATGAACCCTTTGCCGAAGGATTTAGCTGGGAGCTTAATGAGTGTTTCCTATTGTCAACGCGGTCATTTTTAAAGGGTCTTCTATTGTTTGGTGGCCTTAGTACGAAAGAAGCGTCATTTTCATTTTTTGTTTCCGATATTTGCAATATTTATTATTGAAAACTGATGTGCCGCTCATATAGCAAAAATACCATACTATACTTGAAGTACCTAGTTGATTTATTACTTCGGCTCTTTTCCAAATGCACTATTATAGTAGAAATCACCTACGTATGTAGGTATATATTGTATAGTTTGTGAAAGTGTAAGTTATATTTTTTAATACTAACATCATAAACGGCTCTATTGACAACCAGAAATCGTTCATAATTTCCAGTTTTTTTGCACCCGTGCAATAAAACGACCATAGAAGCAAAAGACGTCATCTTTACCTGCTCTGACGTATACGGTATTTACACACGACAAATAGTAACAATCGTATCCAACATTCATGCAAATAGAGTGTTTAAAAATAAAATTTTTCAAATTTATGATGGTGTTTTTCACCTTGCAGTATTTGATAATGGTACTCTGTTTTTTTTACTGCTGCCTCAACTATTTGTAGTAATGGTGCTAGGTTAGTAATGTAATGTATTATAAAGGGTGGTATCGTCTCTGCTTTCTTGTTTTCTGCTTTATTTTCAGACTCGTCTTGGGAGGAATCAGCTGTAGAATTATTCTGGTTGGCGGCTGCCAATGCTTGAAATCTGTTCTGCGTATTATATAAATTTTGTTTGGGTTTTACTCTTCTTTCCTGCGAGTCGGGACTGATGGGATCTCTTTTCTTTTTTCTTGAGCGTACTTCTTGGAAGTCGCTTATTTTAATAATTGTTTCTTCCTGGTTAGTTTCTAATGGCGTATCTACACTTCTGGCATTTTCCTCTTTACTAGGGATTGGCAGTTTTGGTTTCTGATGTGGTGGGTGATATGTTTCTGTTGATTGCGTGTTGTAAGGTGTTTGACTCAGTGTTTGATTTCTTGAGTCACAAGGAATTGTGGTCGGTGGATTGTTAAAAGTAAAATTACTAATTGGTTCCATTAGATGTGATTGAAAGTATCCAAAGTTTGGTTGCGCTGGGTTTATTTGCGAAGGTGCAGTGTAATATACACCTTGAGGAAATAAATGCAAAGAAATTTTTTTATAAAATTGAAAAAAACATGTACCTAGATATCGTATAGAAACAAATTTGTTTTAGTATTTTTCGTGCATATTTCAAGTTTTTTTAGTGCATAACTATCCGAAGTCTACTAATAATAAACAATTATGTATTATATGTAATGGCTGCCTTACAACACACAGAAAGTTCTACATTCAATACTGAAAAACTACATTTTGAAATGTTGAAGAAATAGTTAGCCATTCTTTCCATCCACTGCTTAAATACTCCAAGCCAAGCAGCTTTAGGAGTATGTAGTATTAAAATAATACCGAACAGAAGCAACGATCTCTTCCTCTAAAAAAACCTTCTTTCTCGTAAATTCTTTTTAGCCCAAAAAACAGCCAAAAGACGCACATTTCCAGATCCTGTCTAATTACATTAATCTTGTTTGCAACCAAAAGCTGCCGAGTTTGCTCTGCAATGTGCGAAGAAGCTGTATCGTGATGTAGCACAATTCCAATCCCTTCTTTGGCACCTTAAATGAACACTTTCGGCAAACAGTGTTCGAGTACCATTTAGGTGTAAGGGTCTTCTGTATGGGTCGCAGTGTGGGAACCTATTGGGACCACCCCTGAAATAATAATAATAATAATAATAATAATAAGGGTCTTCTGTTCTGTATATAACTTTCTTCATTGCTCGCTGCTTTCTCATCATCATTGTTAGTGTGGCCTGGTCTTCATGGACGTTGACATCTTGAAAAATTGTATGTAAGTTTCATCATCACATGTTGGCAACTTTTGAGGGAAGAGGTTTGGCAATCGAAGGAATTCTGACCAGAACGACCTTTATATAGCCAACAAGCAGAGACAACATTATAGATGGCAAATCAAACATAGATATAACCATCCAGCCAAACAACTAACACATCCACCTCGGCCAGAATAAACCTAGTGCAGTCGCCAGAATATACTTTTACAGTAACAGGTTCGCGATCACAAAGGCTGACTGGGAGAAACTTAAACAAATTCCAAATCAGGCACACAACAATAGAAAGGGAAGTTGACGAAATTGCGAGAACAACTACAGTAATATGTGATGGAACAATGCCTAGGGTCAGAAGCGCCAAAATCTTCACAAACTGGTTGACAAAGGGCTAACTAAAGAGTGTCACAAAGCTATGACCCTAAGAAGAAAGAACCAAAGGGGAGAAGTCCGACAAAAATAGCCCTAATAACTCCAAAATATGAAGAGGTAAGGAACAAATACGTAAACCAAATCAAAAAAACAAAATATGAAAGCTCCTAGAACATCTATTACCTGATGACACCGAAACAGGCCTAAACCAAGACACGTTCAAAGAACTCAAAGAGATCATAAAAAGACTAAATAATAGGCACTCGGACCCGATAGGTTAAGGAATGAAATAATTAAGTAAATATATCCACATACAAGGGAGAGGTTAAAAACGCCTGCCTTAAAATTGGTTATTTCACAGATGAATGGAAGAAAGTACCGTAAAAATAATGAAAATGCACAGAAACAGGCCAACGATGTTGTTTGACAACCTCAGCAAAGTCTTAAGCTTAACGCGCACTTACCCGTTCCGTTCCGTCACGACACGGACCGTGAAAAAAAGTTCAACATAAAATACACTGCGCACTTGTCCATTCCGTCGCCTTCCATAAGCTATGTGAGTAGTGTAGCAAGGGGAGTTCTAAAACAAAAAGTCACTAGAAAAGTCACTAGTTTTGTTCAAGGTCATTAGATAAGTTACTAGATTTTTGGGGCCGATTCTGGACTAAGGTCACTAGATTGGCCACGTCCCTAGTTTACAACTTGGCTAAGGTCAAATATCTGGTTTCCAACTTGGCTATGTCAAGGTCAAATATCTGGTTTTCAACTTGGCCATGTCAAGGCCAAATCTCTGGTATCCGCTTGAACAGGGGTCTGATCCGATGAACGGATCTGTTTTTTCTGTTCCCGGTTCATCGGATCTGTTTTATCTGTTCATCGGAAGGCCAAACTTCAAGCTCACGCTTATCCAAGCTCAAGGGAATCAGACCCCTGTTCAAGCGAATCAGACCCCTGTTCAAGCGGATCACACCCCTGTTCAAGCGGATCAGACCCCTGTTCAAGCGGATACCAGACATTTGGGATTGACATAACCAAGTTGAAAACCTTGATATTTGGCCTGACATACCCAAGTTGCACACCAGATATTTGGCCTTAGTCAAGTTGCAAACTAAGGGCGTGGCCAATCTAGTGACCTTGGTGCAGAATCGGCCTTAAAAAATCTAGTAACCTTTCTAGTGACCTTGAACAAAACTAGTGACTTTTTGTTTTAGAACTCCCCTTGCTACACTACGTACGTGAGAACAATCCGTCGACGGCCATCAACGTGAAGGAACGGAACGGGTAAGTGCGCGTTAAGCTTTAGAGAAACTGTTAGCCGACAGACTTTAGTATAAAATGGAGACTGAAAGGCCTAAGGAGATACTCACTATCGCCTAAGTCGACGACAAATTAATAATATTTTCAGTCATTTCCAGAAAGGAATTAGAAGCCCATGCGAAGAAGTTGATACGCAGCAAGGAATGGTGCCAAAATAACAAATTACGTGTCTCGAAACAAAAAAAAACAGTAATGATTCTATAAACGAGATTATCAAAGACAACAAAGTCAAAACAATACGACGGTACTGACCCAACTATCAACTTACTTCGTTAAACATTCTAATTCTAAAATTACCAAAACGTCTACGCGCGAAATTTGAACACACTTCAATCATTCTCGAACGCACTGTATAAGGGACATTACATACGGCTGAATGAGCTAAAAATGTTGATCCCGAGGAACAGAAGAGTAGTAATATAAGGCCGGAATGAAGCCACTTCAAGGTCATTTGTTGCGCTCTCGTAAACTATGTATAAAAAGTAGGTCATGATAATATACTGCCGGAATGAAGCCACTTCAAGGTCACTCGTTGCGCTCTCGTAAACTATGTATAAAAAGTAGGTCATGATAATATACTGCCGGAATGAAGCCACTTCAAGGTCACTCGTTGCGCTCTCGTAAACTATGTATGAAAAGTAGATCATGATAATATACGGCCGGAATGAAGCCACTTCAAGGTCACTCGTTGAAAATTTTCTTCTTTGTAAGGTACGAGAGGCAAATTTAGCTGACATTGCACATTATTGAATTTGGACTTTGAACTCCCTAACGATGCCTTTAGGTGGGGGAAAATGCTTTAAAAATGAATACCCGAACGTTTGTTAAACCATACAATCGAAATAAAACCTCGTAAAAATAGTTAAGTAATATAAGTGTCGTGTGAAAAATTAATCTATAAACTTTAGTACAATGGAATTATTAGGCGATGAAATATGGATACCATCACCTTCAGAAAGTGAGGACGACGATGAAATGAATCCAGTAAAAATTATAAATGCGTATGTATATGAACGTATAAGATATTATAAACTAAAAAGAGTGAATATAACAGGAATGATGAATTTTGAATATATACATAGATGTTTACCTGATACAAGATTAATAACGCTACCAACGCATAAGCGTAGAAAATTAACATTACAACAAACGTGTGTATTACGAATTCTTAATTGTAATGAAGTGTTTCGTGAGAAATGTATGAGTTGTTTACCAACACATGGCTATAATTTTGAAATAATTGAAACTTGTTTAATTTTAAGAAGACAAATGCGTCATGTTCGTACAGAATTAAACCAACTGGCAATGAATGTATACCGTACAGGAAGTATATTATTACGTGAAATATCCCACCAGATACCAGTATGGTCACGGTATAAATATACATCTAATCCACTAACTGAAGAGGACATGGGAACATTTAAGATGAAGACAGAAATTGATGTTGATGAATTTTATGATTATAGAATTGAACTGTCAGAGCATTCATATCAATTACAACGATTGTGTTTTGATATTACAAAGAATTTATTGAAAATTAAATAATTATGATGTAACATTTGTATAATTTAATCCACACACACACAAAATTATATGTTAAACAGACGTTCTATACCAAATGTCACTGATTTTGCCAAAACTATGCGCTGGTGGTGACTTTGTGAAGTATTTGAAGGTTCGCATCTCCCTTTAGTTCAAGACCGCTGGGCGTTGAACTGTACATGAATTTTTGTGACCTTTGAACTCTTAAATATAAAAATTATACGTGTATTTAGCTGACATTGCACATTATTGAATTTGGACTTTGAACTCCCTAGCGATGGCTTTAGGTGGGGGAAAATGCTTTAAAAATGAATACCTGAGCGTTCGTTCGTTCAATCATAACATATAGAAAATAAAGTACATAGTGTTGTTAATTGAAAGGAAGAAAAATGGTGAAGATAAATGTTGAAACAAAAACATCACTGAATAAGAAAATGGAAAAGGTGAGGAGAGAACTACTATACAGATATAAAAGACAAGAGGAAATAGAAGTATTTTTAAGGAAGATTCGGGAACTAATGAAGATGTTGGAAATGTACGACACGACCATGAAAATGAAGCGACTGCAAATATGAAGTGACAAGAAAAAAAAGTTTTTCAATCATGTCAATATTTTGGTTTATGTGTGTAAATAAATAAATAATATTTTATAGAATTTTTTACTTGATTTAACGAACACGCATTTTCATGTACTTTAATAAATTTTTTTTTTTTTAGAGATTTCGGTTGTTTTCTAAGATATCTGGTTGCGATTCCATCTTTGGAAATCTAATCAACCATTAAATTACTTTTTAACTCATTTCTATGTAACGTACAATTATATAATGCAAACATGATACATACGGAAGTGTTAATTTGCAAAAGGACAGCGTCCTTACATATTATAATAATAACAGAAAATTTGCTGAGTAAACTTTTACATGTCATTCGCTTTTAAAAAACGCGAATGTTTTACAACTGTAGAAAAAATTCTGAAAGTACGGAATAACGTTTAAAATTTGGTTTTACACTTGCAAGAATAATTCATACCTAGTGAAAATAGTATGTTAAGTTTTGAAATTCATTACACCTTATTTCCAGAACAAAAAGATTTCGTTTAAATGTTACATTACCGAATTAGATTTTAGTAAAGAGATCCTGAACTTGGAAAAAATTGCGTATAATCGTTATGCAATTACCTATGCAAGCTGTTTGTAACGCAAGTGGTCTACATGCGAGTAATATATTTGTATGAAGTACCGCTTCTTACTGCATCATACCATTTACTTGTTGTTTAATTGCACATGTAAAACTTCAATACTTTTTGATGCATAATATCTACACTTTATTTAGGTGATGTGAATGTTTGACCTTAAGGAAAAAGTAAAAAGAATTAAAATATTTATTTTCAAATTAAAATAAAATAAACACTAACTAAAATTAAAAAAAACGAACTAATTGTATATTTACAAAATCCTAATACTATGTCGACTAACTACATATAACTAATTGTTCACTTAAAACTACACTTAACTACACTATGTTTTTCTCATGTCCACCTCCTGCATGGCTCGCTGCATCACAACCACATTCCGCACGTTTCTTTGAAATTCTAACAAATTCGCGTTGGCCTCAACTAACTCAGCCGTTAGTTGGGCCACGCGATTTTGGGCTCGTGCCTCATCACGACGCGCTTTCACGAGTTGGGCGTCCAGCCACGGCACACTCAGCTCCCAGTATAACTGAACACTATCTGGAAGCTGCGGGGGATGATCTTTAGTGGGCACCTGCTGCCCCTGTGATGGTTCATCAAGGAGCTGCAGGTCCTTTCCCCCGTACTGCAACGCTGATGGTGGTGGTGACGATGCAGGGACCGTGGCTGGGGTGATGCTGTAAATAGAGAACGATCCTCATTATCAATACAATCCCAAAAAAAAAAACATAAATTATTAGGAATTAAGTAATGTACTTACTTCTCAAAGAGCCTGACGAACTCATCATCGTAGTCGCTATCCCTTATACTAATAACAGGGATAGCTTCCGGGGCCTTCTGCTGCTGCTGGGGTTGCGGTGGTTGCGGCACTTGAAGTAACAGGTGTTGCAAAATTTGCGGCCCCTGTTGCTCCTTTTGTTGTTGGTGGTGATGGTGGTGACTGACTTTTCTTGATTTATTCATTGAGAGTTTGACTTTCTTGGATGTCGATGCCATCGCGCACAAATTATAAATGAATAAATAGGGGAATTTTAAAATGTTACATATGCATAGTTTTGTCAACGTCTGCACAAACAAGCGGAAATGATAAGGTTAATGAACGAGCACGCGTGGTACTAGTCTGTTAACGTAAGCAAGGTTAACGTACTAACACAAAGGTGAACATGTATTAACTTATAGTGGTAAATACCTAAACATTTTTGACAACGTCCAGGAGGGCCCATTTCAATTTTTTTGTCCTTTTTGGGGATATCAAATTTTGGAGGGTATCAAGTTGCAATTCTTTCTCGCAATTTTCAGGGGTATTTTGTTTTTGACAATTATCGAGTGGTGCCAACAATTTTCGGGGGTTATATTACAATTTTTTTGACAATTTTCTGGGGTGCTTTGTTTTTGACAATTATCGAGTGGTGTCAACAATTTTCGGGGGTTATATTACAATTTTTTCGGTAATTTTCGGGGTGTCATATTACAATTTTGGCCAATTTTCGGGGGTGTCATATTACAATTTTTGGTCAATTTTCGGGGGTGTCATATTACAATTTTGGCCAATTTTCGGGGGTGTCATATTACACGTTTGACCAATTTTCGGGTGTCATATTACAATTTTTGGTCAATTTTCGGGGGTGTCATATTACAATTTGTGGGGAATTTTCGGGGGTCAAATTTCAATTTTCGGGGGTCAAATTACAATTTTCGGGTGTCAAATTACGGTTTTGGCAATTTTCGGGTGTCAAATTACAATTTTCGGGTGTCAAATTACATTTTTTGGCAATTTTAGGGTGTCAAATTACAAATTTTGGCAATTTTCAGGGTGTCAAATTACAATTTTTGGGGGTCATTCACCCCACTGAAAAATCCCCAAAAATGTCAAAAAAGTCCTTCGCTTCGCGAAGGTATCTCGTGCGATTATGTTGCAGTCTCTTTTGTGTCACTGAAATAACGACCTTTGTACGTTACGCATTTTATAACCTTGATCTATTTTGATCTTTATGAAGGATATCAATGTGCAATGACCTGTAGGTTATTGCACCTTTTTTTGTAGGTCAATCAGAAGTCGTTGTACTTGAAGTCGTTAACCTTCGGTGTTATTGAACCCTCTATCGTTCAACTCGGAAAGGTATATAAACGGATGGTTTACGGTAAGAGGACAAATATCGCAGCTTGAACTTGAACAGCGCGATTACCTTACGACTTTTATAATAGTCTTAAAGTATTTATATAGTTCTACAAGAGTTAACCAAGTGGCCGCTTCCCAGTTACGCTGATTTAAACTTGTGCGTGTGTGAATTTAAATAATATTTGTTGCATTGGATATATAGCTTATAAGGTAAATAAACAATTAATATAATTAGATATGAATATAAATTCAGTTTCTGGTACAAGTAGTGAATTAATTAAGGTAATTCGCAAAGCTATTAAATTATTGAAAACTAAGGATGAAATAACTAGACATATTCATTTGTTAAGAAATAATATCAAGTATTTAAAAAAATTTATTAGAATTCAAATATATACTGTAAATGAAAATCCTCTTAGACTTGAAAGTAATTTATCAATTCTCAAATGTTATCTTGCGAAATTAAAACAATTAAGGCACACTTTAGATAAACGAGGCGCTGGTGTAGCTATTCGCTCACGTAACTTGCAGTGGCACGATGTAGAATCTTGTTTCAATGGTAGATTACTTACAGGTATTATAGTCAATTTAAATATTAAAGACCCATTAGTATTTTTGAAGTGCGCTTATAAAAGTTTTTCGATAAAAATTAATTCAATGTTACGTCAATCAATGTTGAAAGTAAATGTCGTTTTAGCGGGTCATTTCATTCAACCCCATAATCTAGAGCTTGACTTAAAAACGTTTGCTTCCAAAAATGCAATTATAGATGTTGGTACCGACCTTAAGCAATGGTACAAAACTCATGTATTAGATAAACTGCAGGCAAAATTAGAAGAGTTTGCTGAAAGGGATTCAGGATGGGCATTGCAAGAAATTTTACATTTAAAAGTTAATATTAACAGTTATATTCCTATAAGGGGAGGCGTTTCGACATATGTTAAAGTACCTCATTTCATAGCAATGAAGCGGGCAGTTGTTAACGTAATAAATAATGACGAATATTGTTTCTTGTGGGCCATAGTATCTGCTTTATTCCCCGTACAAAACCATAATTATAGAGTTTCTAGTTATCCCCATTTCAGCGATGTTTTAAATTATGAGTCCATTCAGTTTCCTATTAAATTAAACGACATTAGCAAATTTGAAAAGTTAAACAACCTTTCAATTAACTTATATTGTGTAAAGGGTAAAAAGTGTTTCCATTTTTATTAAGTAAGAACCAAATAAATAATAGAGAGGCGATTAATTTATTGATTTTACCTTGCAATTCAAATAATGAATGTGGTACAGATGAAGGCATACCACGTTACATTAATAATAATCATAATAGACTCTATCACTTTACATGGATAAAAAGTATGTCAGCTTTGTTTGCCAAGCAACTATCCAATAGGGATCATAAAAAATTTTTTTGTAATCGATGTCTGAATCATTTCTCCTCAAACATTCTTCTAGAAAAGCATACATCTCATTGCCACGAAATTAATACGTGTTACTCTAGATTACCGACGACTGATAGTGAAAAATTTTTAGAATTTAAACATTTCACGTATCAAGAAAAAGTACCGTTCGTCATTTATGCGGACCTTGAAAGCATACTCGAAAAATTCTCTCGGGCAGGTGACGAAGGAAGTAATACACGTGTATGCGAAAAACATGTTCCCTTTAGTATAGCGTATTATTTGAAATGTTCTTACGACGACTCTTTATCTAAATTTCAATTGTACAGGGGCGAGGATTGTATTACGTGGTTTGTTAATGAATTATTAAATTTGGCGTACTGGGCTAACAATATATTTGATACGGTTGTACCAATGGATACTCTAACACAAGATCAGATTACAGATTTTGAGAATGCAGTAGTTTGTCATATATGTAGGAAACCGTTTACGGAGGATGATATTAAAGTTAAAGACCACGATCATTTGACGGGAAAGTATAGATCCGCGGCCCACAGAGGTTGTAATTTAAATTTTAAGGTGTTCCATGTTATACCTGTAGTGTTTCACAATCTTAGCGGCTACGATTCACATTTCATTATTCGCGAATTAGCAAAGGGTTTTCCGGGTCAGGTCAAACTTTTGCCGTTAAATAAAGAAAAATACATTTCTTTCACCAAATTAGTAGACAATACAAAGATACAGTACAGATTTATTGACTCCTTTAGGTTCATGAGTAGCAGTCTTGACAAATTGTCATCATATTTGGAAAATGAGAAAAAAACTATTACGCGATTAAATTGTTCTAGTGATCATGAATTTAATTTATTAGTACGTAAGGGAGTCTTTCCGTATGAATATGTTGACTCTTGGGATAAACTTAATGAAACTATTCTACCTGCAAAACCTGCATTTTTTAGTCATCTTCATAACGAAGATGTGACGGATGAAGATTATATGCATGCCGTTAATGTTTGGAACACATTTAGACTTGAAACGTTAGGGCAATATTCAGATTTATATTTAAAAACCGATGTTTTACTTTTAGCAGATGTTTTTGAAAATTTTCGTCAAACATGCTTAAGCGCATATCAACTGGACCCTCTTTATTATTATACAGCGCCAGGTTTAGCGTTTGATGCAATGCTCAAAATTACTCAAGTCAAATTAGAACTTTTCACCGATATCGACATGGTTATGTTCATCGAAAAAGGTATTAGAGGAGGAGTATCACAGTGTTCCAACCGTTATGCTAAAGCTAATAATAAATACATGGGTGAAAGCTACGATTCTAGTGCCCTAACGAGCTATTTAATTTATTATGATGTTAACAATCTTTATGGAAGAACAATGGAAGAATTTTTGCCATATGGTGAGTTTTCTTTCGTCGATGAGCCCAATATTGAATGCATATTAAATAACCCTGACGATTCAGACATCGGTTACATCGTAGACTGTGATTTAGACTATCCCAGAGAGTTGCACGACTCCCATAGCGATCTACCTTTGGCACCTGAGCACATGATACCCCCAGCACCGTATTCCAAATCCAAATTGAAGAAATTATTGCTCACATTATATCCAAAACGTAACTACGTTCTTCACTATAGAAATTTAAAGATGTATTTAGAGCAGGGATTAAAATTAGTTAAAATAAATCGGGTTTTACGCTTCAAACAATCAGCGTGGTTAAAAACATATATAGCTTTGAACACAGCGTTAAGACAAGCGTCAAAAAATGATTTCGATAAGAACTTTTTCAAATTAATGATTAATAGCGTTTTCGGTAAACTAATGGAAAATGTGCGCAAATATAAGGATGTGCGTTTAGTCACAAAATGGGATGGTCGTTTTGGGGCTCGCGACCTTATATCCAAACCCAATTTTCATAGTTGTGCTATATTTGACAACGATATGGCTATAATACAAATGAACAAATTGGAAGTTTTCTTGAACAAACCTATATATGCAGGATTTTCGGTCTTGGATGTTTCAAAAACCTTTTTGTACGATTTTCACTATAATTATATTTTAAAGAAATTTAAAAATAATGCCAAACTCTTGTATACAGACACAGACAGTCTTGTGTATGCCTTCTCTGTACCCGACATTTATCAGTGTATGAAAGAGGACATTAATAGATTTGACACTTCAGATTTTGAGCCCGATAACGTTTATGGTATCCCATTAGTCAACAAGAAAGTGCCAGGATTAATGAAAGACGAAAATCACGGCAAAATTATGTTAGAGTTTGTTGGTTTACGCGCAAAAATGTATGCATACTCCGTTAACCCACAAGCAGTTGTAAAAAAGTCAAAAGGTTCTACGTCGGCTAGTGTCAGACAAATTACAATAGATGATTATAAAAGGGCTTTGTTCGACTATAAGATTGTAAAGCGTCACCAGCGCCTTATAAGATCAAAAAAACATTTGGTGTTCACAATAAAACAAAATAAAATAGTTCTTAGTCCTTATGACGATAAGAGATTACTACATTTTGGCTTAACCGACACTCGTCCTTGGGGATTTAATGTTACATGAGATTTATAGTTTTGTTTTGCTGTTATAGAAACTGTAAAATGAATCAACAATCTCTAGTAGAACAAATGGAGGCAGAATTGCAACATTCCTCGCAAGAAATTTATGTCAAATTTTTGAAGCGTGCCTTAATGGGGAAGGGTTCTATAGAGATTTATAATCTAGTTTATAACATACTTCAGAATATTGTAATACCCGATGAATGCTTTAAGTGGTATGCTGAGAATGCAGATGGAGCGTGTATCGATACGATTAACACGTTATTTAACGTAAAGGTCAAGTTAGACAATTATATTAAAAGGTTGTTAGAAGTTTGTGCAGTTAAAAATTTTATAACTATCTTAGAATTAGAAGATGTAATTAGTCAAATTAACGTCCCCTTAAATTTAAAAATTTCTTTTAAAAAATATGTATGTAACTTACTAAACTATAATGGCAATTGCGATTACCTTATACCTAACGTACAATATAGTATCGAGAATGTTAAGCAACATTATCACGACATTACTTGGGCTACTAACGAATTTATTTCAACTGCTGCTTATTATGCTAATTGTAAATCACTGAAGCTATATATCGATGTAACGACCGAACAAAACTTTAAATACATTTTTAAACCGTTTAATAATCCTGAACATTTCAAAATTTTTAATTGGATTCAAGAAAATATTGAGAAAGGTCTTCAAAACCAACCGTTAGGTTGGAGATGCGGACCTGACTCGGGGAAGTGGCCTTCGGTTAACCTTGAGGACTATATAACTACTTTAAGGTTATTATATAAGTTAATTAGATATTAAGAAAACTATATGTATAAATAAAACATGTATGTACATAAATTCTTTATTAATAATAAAACAAAAACATAACAATTTGTCTTTTATTTATATTCTTACAGAAATTACATGCTACGTTAGTCTATTTCTTAAATAGATACACTATATTACAATAATTCATATTCATATTAGTCGATACCTATACAAGCCGGACATTTATATCCGTTATTGAACCAGTAGTGATGCTTTCTACAGTAATTTAAATGCTCCAAAGTGCTTGTTGTCCTTACTGGCATTATTGAATTACAAATGAGCTTATTATGCGATCCACTATTACTTATAATACAATATTATCCTTAGCAATCCAAGAATTTTCGTTTAAGCCTAGCCACTTAACGTAAACTTTGTTTTTCTTGCGTCGCAGAATCTTCTCAACCAAATATACATCGGGATGCTTCGCAATCTGTAATTCTTGATCGTAAAATCCACCCAAAACAGGGCCGCCTTTCATATCTTCAAGTAGGTAAGTAACAGGGTTGGTGATGCGAATTTTTGTAATTTTAAACAACTCGCAAGACCAGTTGGGAGTATACCCTTTTTCGAAGACGCTCTTATACTTGCTGATGCGTACTACATCACCAACTTTAAAACGATGTGTCTTATTGAACAGCTTTACATGTGTGTACGCTTTAAGCGTTGTATCTGCAGTAACCTCGCTAGGTCTCATGCCGATCGTTCTGTGTTTTCGATTATTGTAGTCGTTTGTTACATTATCCAATATATCAATCCATTTGTATTTTCCCCGCATACTAAACAATTTGTACAACGAATTCTTTATTGTTCTAATCACACGCTCGGCGATTGCAGCTTTTTTGGTACTATATGTGGAGTAATGATTGACGTTGTTTTGTTTCATTAACTGTTCAAAATGTTTATTATAAAATTCCTTTCCCGCATCCGTCTGCATGTTGTGAGGTATGCGATGATCAGATTTAAAGATCATTCGCATAGCTTTAGTCACCTCTTCGCCCGTTTTCGTTTTTAAACTTTTGGCCCACAGATATTTTGAGAAGCAGTCGATAACTACCAGTATGTATCTATAACCATTATTCTGCTTAGCATATTGTGTAAATTCGCCCAAATCCGCTTGCCAGAGATCATCGAAACCCTTAATTACGGTTCTTCTTCTTGCAAAATTCTTTCTTGCCGGCTTGTGTAACTCATCGACTAGTTGTTTTTTCGACATTAGCAAGTAGGTATCGACCTTTTTTTATTTTATTGTTGTCTCTCTCTTTCTCTAACACTTCCATACGGTTGTTATGATTGTCTAAGACTAATTTAATCATTTCCGTATAATACTTTTGAAGGAACCCTTTGGTCACTACATCACCATCTTCTTCTGGATCCGCAACCCTTTTGAGGCGATTACCGCCCAGATCATGTCGTGTCTTGAGATAATATTGTAAAGTGATTGCGTTATGACCATCAACTGGGTCAGCGACATTCGTCAATCTCTTATTTTCTACATTGAAGTGATTGTCGCTAGTTAATTGAAGTCCGTTAGCAGGGACTTGTTCAATTTTCTTGTTTTGATGATGATGATGATGACGATGATGATGATGAGGACGTCCAAATTTGTCAACGTTCATTTTGGTAATGACAAAAAGAAGTTCAAATCCTCATTATTTATATTGGATTTGAGTGGCAAATTCTTTAGAAGGTTTCTCTATGTAACCGTCTTCATAAAGCTCCTCTACAATTGATATTATCTCGTTTACCAGACCTGTGTTTCCCGCGCTCCTCTCGCCCCACAACACTTGTAAGTCTTGTATTAACTCGTGCACATTGTTCCAATACTTGTACTCGATAGTTTTGTTATTAAGTTCTTTGAATATGGGAGCTCCACTACCTGATATTGGTTGCGGACTGGATGCGAGCAATAAAGGTTTAATTATTTTCGTATATTTTTGCTACGGCTTCCACGCAATTGTTCATTGGCATCATACAATCGCCTAGCGACATTAGTAACCTTTAATATTTTCGTATAATTACTTTCATCCTGTTTAGTTACTAAAGTTTCATCGGGTTCGTTCATAATTATCAAATCGTAAAGACCTGGAGTCCCTTCATATTTGTGACCATTTATTACCAAATCCTTTCCTTCTATATCAACTTGCGTATTACCAATTGTCCATTTATCGGTATCGACGTTATAATGAACACCGTAAGTAGAATCAATCGCATTTTCAGTGTCTCTCATAATTCGTTCTACGTATATCCGGGGTAATTCATCGTACTGTTCGAGAAATGCTTGTGACCCTATGGTATCGAGTAAGGTTGAATTCAGGTGAGAAGAATCGGCCAAAGGCGGTTCCTCTTCTTCTTCTTCAGGATTCACCTCTCCAATAAAGGTTGTTTGTAGAAACGATGGCGAAATTAGAGAACGCTGCATGAGAGAGGGAGTAGCAGCAGCGGATGAAAGAGGAGGGTTTCTCCTAAAATATGAAAGTTGAGCGAGAGGGCTTACAGGAGTTCTTCTTGGATTGATAAGCTGAGGTGTTCTTCTTCTGATAAACAATTTCGATTGGTTATTGTCATACTTTTCCTCCTGCTTCCTTGTCGGCTCTGATTTTATTTCATGCTGCTGCTTTTTATCTACATCTATATTTTTCACTATCTTCGATAACGGTTCAATAAGAGGCTTATACGTGAGCGCAAAATCTTTTTCACTATTAAATTTGTTAGTTTTGAGTACATTATATTTCTGTCGAATGGCTTTGCGTGCTAGAATAATTTTCCTTTTCAGGTTTATCTCCTTATTATCCATAGTTGAACGTTAACACAGGTGATAATGACTACGAAGAAGAAGAACAGGTAAACGGTTAAACAGCTAAACAGCTAAACAGCTAAACAGATAAACAGATAAAACAGATCTGTTATTGTTGTTATTGTGACAGGACTGTAGCTGTTATTGTTATTGTTGTTGTTGTTGCTGATATTACTTCACTGTTGATAATAACTTAGGATAGCGCCGTTAGGGTATTATATACTGATCGAACCCCTTTCTAAAACGACCGCTGCTGAGATCTACATCCTTGTTTATAACTAGAAATCCAAACTGATGTTTCCAACATTCAGAACATATTTCGCGGAAAAGTTGAATGCTTATTGTAGGACTCACGTGATCATCATATATATGTTTTAGATTCATTTCGTCTTGTTCAAATATCACAATCAAGTTTGCATTGTCTCTCACCAATTGTTTAGGAATTTTACTATACGTTTGACCTAAATAAAAGCAATCAACGGCATTATGTCTACCCATCGAAAAATATGCTCTAATATTGTCTTGTTTTTCACATGCGATGTCATCAAATATAAAGATTGAATCGGGGCGGGCATCATTAGGTTCCATAATGCTCTCATTGTCCTTGAAAGTAAAATATCCTATGTCCTTCATCGGTTCTAGAATTTCTTGTAACAGCTTGTACTTATTTTGATTGAGTGATTTCGAGTAGATGTAAACATGCTTGAATCTTAGACCGTTATTTTCGGTTAATAAACTAATCATAACATTAGTTTTGCCACAATTCGATGGGCCGCATATGATGCCTCGTACCGTATCGGGTAGTAGCTCTCCATGTTTACCTACACCGCCTCCTTTTTTATGAAATTATCGTGATTTTGTATAGGAAGTTTACGATTTTGAGCAATTACCTTCATCGTTAACTGCTTAAACGTCTCTCACTTTAGACTTATGAAATAAAACTGAACTTTTTTTTGCATATACAATACTTTATTTAAACAAACTACAGGTGTATATTACAATACATAATCTGTATAATGACAATCTAATTAATTCAATAACTTATAACTTATAACTTCTTCACTTCTCCGGTAAGTGGACTGTATTGCAGTAGTGCATCGTGAAGAATTAGGCAATACGCTACAATTCCTGCTTCGAACGAATTTCGTGATTCCATTTCCAATTTGATGTCCACTGTTGAATTTTTAAGTGTTTCGTTTTGCTTCGAACAGTCCACTATGAATATTGGGCAGTTTTTGAAATACTCATAATCGAACAAGGCGTCTTGATCGTCTTTGCCGTAGTAATTTCTTCGGAAGCTTAGATACTGGTGATAGGCGGCAATGTACGTATTTTCATTAAAGTTCAAATGCATTGCTTCGTATGGATAACTCTCAGAATTCAAATGCAGCTTTATGTCTCTAATGTCTACGTTATCAAAATTGGCCGCTTTTTCCGACTTTGAGAATTTCTTATTTTTCTGGAATGCAACAATTACCCATCGAGGTTTCTCTAATTGCGTAGAAGTTTTTATAGGCCATATATCCATTGGCGCTTGCTTAAGGGCGGGAAGTTCGTATAGTTCCCATTGTCGAAACGGTATACTAATCGCCGAATTCTTGTTTATGCGTTCGAATAGATTAAGTTTTGCGTTGTCGCTAAGAGTCAGATGAGGAACTTTCCACTGAATTTTATTTAACTGTATCGTTGCATCTGCTTCCCCAGAATAACAATCCGTATCGCTTCTTGAACGTATTAATATCAATTCTTGCTTCATATTTACAATAACTTGACGATAATCTTCCATCATTCCAAATATGTGTTTAAGGGGTATACATACGGTAAAGTATCGTGCATGATCACCAGTTTTCGTGTATTCCACCTGTAGAGGTTCTACATTTTTCGGTGACCATCCCAAATGACTCAACACCCTACTTTCCGATGAGGTATACGAAACGTATCCTTTCAATGCGGAAGTAATACCCGGATTTCTGCAAACGTCTACTCTTTGACCGCCTAATTCGTAACGGATTTCTTCAAAAAGGAAACTTGCGAAATTGTTCGTTAGATGACAGGTTTTGAGGCGATCGTCTGCTTTACGTTCTATTTTTCCTTCTATGTATAGAAAACTGTCATACGTGGCGGTTATTAAATCTTGACTTTGTATTAGTATACGTATTTCGTCGGATAGTCCATAATTAGATGAGCCGTAAGGAAGATAGGTGTGAATGTCCGATTTGTTTACCATTTCATCAAAATGTACGTTTTGGAAAACGTTTAAAGACTCGCCCATTTTTGTTTCCTTTATTTACTCTTCTTCTTCTACTACTGCGGCGCACTTTTAATCCTATTGATTGTAAAAATCGTTTCTCGCCGGACGATAATTTTCCCCCTTGCTTCGTCTGCAACGATGGTCGATTTCGAATAAACGCACTACTAGCGGCGTTTACTCTTTTATATGAATTGAGATCAAAAGATAGTGGCAGTGGACCTTGATTAATTCTTAGACCCATACTCTTTGAGTTCTAATCGCACAGTGAAAGATTCCGTTCGACCGAAGTCTATTAGTTCGCCTTTCTGATTTGTTAATTTTATAGTTAAGTTGCTAATTGAGTTGGTATTTACTTCCAAATATTGAGTGTTACTTGGGGTTTTATCCAGTCGAAATCCAGGAGGAACTGACACGTCAATCTCGTACAACACTTTCGCGTGCTTTCCGTTCCGATAAGAACCCGTTACAATATTACACTCCACGTGTATATTAGTATGCTTGATTATTTGTATGTCTAACGTAGATACATGCAGTGTATTGGGTTGTAGCAGTACAGGTTGAAATCCTAGCATACGTCCGATGCTATCCTCTTTGGTGAAATCAATGGCAAGCGTGCAGCTGATTTCGCACTTTAACGTGTTATTATTTGCTTTTAAGGAGAAATCGATTCCGGTAGGTATTCGAGATCTTAGATAAGCGCTTAGTTCATCCAATTCATACGCACCGCGCGGAATGACGATTACACTGTGATGAATAGAATTTGGATTTGTTTTATAGTAAAATTTATCGTTCCCCTTATGAATGTTTCTAATGCTATTGCATCCATAAAATCCAACCAATCCGATGACGTATTTCTTATGTGCGTCAAGTTCTATTGGCGGGTAAAAATCGTAGCTTGCGATGTTACCGGTACCTTCTAAACTGAACGTCGTTGACATGACTACTACTACTACTACTACTACTGATGTCAACCTATTTAGATTAGTTTTATTTATATAAAAATTTCAAGCATAAATGTCCGCAAATCGTCGTATTAAACTCTTGTTCTTGATTATAATTGTAGTAGATTTTAGATCCCCGAAAGTAGTCAATCAGTTCGATGGGTGGTCGAATACTGCCGAAACTGTCATAGTACCGCACCTTTTTATCGTGCTTTTTATAACAAACCCAATGTGTTCCGGGACCAGATTGAGTGTCTAAATTTACAACTCCACACTCGTTTTTCCACGGTGCTTTAGGCATGTTATCGCGCATAAACACATTTCGAAAATAGGGTACGTCTTTGGCAAACTTTCTTATATCCACGTCCGTTAACGGTCTTTCGGGTAACCTTATCAGTTTTTTGAATAAGGTTTTAAGTATAGAGCACCTCCACCACTTGATTTATAAGGTTTTAGATACAACCTCCCTCCATCTTTTTTATTCTTTCCTATAGCTATAGCTTCCATGGTACGATTATGACGAGACGTTTCCTCTTGCAATTTTTGTGCATTTTTTGTATCATTTACCGCTTTAGCTATTCCCGACGCTCCCCCCGCCAAAGCACCGACCGCCGATAATCCTGCAAATAGAGGAATAAGGAAGGGTAAAAAACCTCCTCGTTTAGGTAGTGGAATTATTCTGGGAATGATAACATTTTTCTTCCCACCTAAGGCCTTTACTGCTCGTTTTGCAGTTGCAAGTGCCGATTTTATCGTTTGAGCTACATTTCCATTTTGTTTCTTCATTCCTCTAGCTATTAGTTTTCTTAAAGGTGACAAACTTCCACCTTTTCGTGTCATCTTTGTCTTCTTCTTCTTCATGTTTTTCCTCTTTGAAGTTTTAGTGCACGAGATTTTCGCTCCCATTCCTAATTTTCTTTTTGCTTTCATGATGCTCCCCACAGCTAATGCGGAAATTCGTTCCCCTATAGTAGCGTCTGATGACTTCAGACGACTCCAAGCGCTTTGTTCTAGACGATGATCGGCCTTATGACGATTCTCCAAATCTGAGTTATCTTTGTAGCTAATGTCGTGTAATTTACACTGAACGTCTAAAGGATTTACACCGGGATCTCCACGAGCAAGGCGTTTATCTAATTTGGTACCAGGGCCACAATACTGATAACCGGGCAAGTGTAACTCAATGGGAAGTTTATTAATTACGGTATTCAAAAACCCGTCTGCACTCTTTCGCTTTCCCACTAACATTGTTCGTACACATACATTCATCGGAGTATTTATACAGAAAAAAATAAAAATAAAATGTAATCTTTTTTATTAACAAACTTATTCAACAGATATTATTAACAATATAAGAAGGATGATAATGTAGAATTTCCATTATACATATAGTATTATGAGAGTTTATATTATATTTAGAATTTAATACTTCTTCAATATGTTGGTATACATTTTCATCGCCCTCTTCTTGAAATTCTCGTCTTCGAAAATTACGATATTCAATCACTTGTTCAATGAAATTTCGATAATGCGTTATCAAATTATATGACTCGAGTAATTGCAATCGATAATTTATCATAAATTTAAAACTAAACAATTCCTCGATGTCATTCCTTTCCATATTGCATGATCTACCATATTGACAAATATCAACGCTTCTTAGAATTTTATCCGAACCCTCTATAAACTCCCAGTTGTACATAATGTTTAGGTTATTGGTAAGAAATTGATAATCATCTTCATAATTTATGTCCTCTTCAATAACATCCGACCAGGCAATACTCCTCTCTATTTCCTGAGCCCGAAAGAATTGTATGTCTAAATATGTTTGCCATTTTAACAGCTCATTCCAATCCTCAACGGTCAATACCACATTGCAACCATAATTACAATTTTTAACGTGGCAACCAATTCGTAAAATTGGTACAAGACACAGATAAGTACTGTATCCAATTTCAACGTACTTGGGATGGTCAGTACCATTGGTATAGATGTTGTATCGAACGGGGTCTATAAGAGATTCCCGAGCCGCTTGATTGTATACTTCTGCAACTTCATCTTCAAGACATTCACATGTTGAAGACCCCCCTGTATTGGCGGTTGATATATTAGTATTTTCACTTACACCTTCAAGTGATGCGTTACAATCGTTATTGTCACATGCCCAACATGAGCAAAAAAAATTATCATTCTCCATAATAGTGAGTTTCTAATTCGCGATCGTTGAATTGCTTGTTTAACGGTATCACTACTTCACTCGTTCGATTCGAAACATAAACTAACAATTTTGACAATAATTCGTATGTAACATCTCTCTTTCTCCCCCCCCCCCCCACTCCTTTTTTATTATTCTTTTATTACACATCGTGACCTTGGGATGAGATGTTTCTATAAATTTTTGCACGATGCTTTTCTTGCAATACGGGAGACAGAAGTCTATTAAATTCCTCTATTTTACGACTAAAACGATACCTATCTAGCGCTATAGTTTCCCACGGTCCTTTTCTTGCTTCCTCATAAGCAAAAGGCCACACTACCATTATATACACTCTATTCTGCGATTCGTCGAATGTTACCTTCTTCATCGCTCACGCTCTCTCTCTTTCTCTCAACAAAACTAATATTTGAATTCTTTTATTTACAATTATTTACAATTAATGTCTTAGTTATTTCATATGCATCGAGATGAGCAAAAAGGTTTCTATAATGAACACTTAACACCACGAGCAACACGATTCGGTTCCAATGTTCTCCTTAGGCTGTTCATCATCATCATTGGCATCTTTTGAATTGTCTCTTATCCCACTCGTACAATATTAAAGCGTTTTCTTGAGCACACATCAACGTGTCACTACCGTGATGCAAACACTTGTATGCAAAAATTTCCTTTTTCAATTTCTTCAGCGATGGACAGTCAACTTCTTCTAAGTTAATTACTACTTTGTTAAGAAACTTTAACACGTATTGTTTCTCGGATCCTTTTACATAAATCCTGCTGAATGGCTGTAGCAAAGCGCGTGTTTCTTCTTCAAAGTCTTCAAATCTAATGTGGCCATCGCCCCACTTTAGACCATGATGGTAATTTTCCAAATATTTAATCCCTTTTTTCATAGTGGTTGTTAATGGATATTGTGCCGGCGGTTTTAGTAATAAAGTTGTGCAGCTAGGTCCATATGATGAAACAATAGATATCTCTTTAGGTATGAATTCCTTAAGGCTGCCTCTAAATCCTTGTAAGTCAACAAAAGCGTCCATTTTGGTCAACATTATTTTATATAATATCTTTAATTGTCTATTTACATTAGAAACTCAGTATCCAATGCAAAATATTCATTGCACGTCTTTACTTGTTCGATTCAGAACACAAACTAACCCTCTCCACCTCTTATATCTATAGCTAAGCCAGGATACAAACACTTCAAAAATACACAGAAGATTTTTTTAATATCAATTTTTATTTGCTACAAACATGATACATTTTTTTCTTTTCTTCTTCTTATTAAGTAAAAGTTAAATTTGTAGTTTTGCCGACACTTCCCAAACTACTTATAAACACATCCTTGCTCTTTAAAGACTCGTTGAATTCCATCATTCGACTTCCTTCCATAAAATAGCTGTAAAACCGTTCAGGCAAAACACTTTTGAAGTTTTCTGTTTCTATCACCACACGATTTCCAAACTTTGTATTTATTACATCCACGTTCACAATCTTATATCTTTCACCAATAACTAAGTCCTTTACGTTTTCGAAAGGTTTACAATAAGTGTTACTGTTTAACGACGCGAGATCCATATTGCTCGATGAATACAAAAACTGAAGTGTAAACGTTCAGGTATTCATTTTTAAAGCATTTTCCCCCACCTAAAGCCATCGTTAGGGAGTTCAAAGTCCAAATTCAATAATGTGCAATGTCAGCTAAATTTTTCTCTCGTACCTTACAAAGAAGAAAATTTTCAACGAGTGACCTTGAAGTGGCTTCATTCCGGCCGTATATTATCATGACCTACTTTTCATACATAGTTTACGAGAGCGCAACGGGTGACCTTGAAGTGGCTTCATTCCGGCCGTATATTATCATGACCTACTTTTTATACATAGTTTACGAAAGCGCAACGAGTGACCTTGAAGTGGCTTCATTCCGGCAGTATATTATCATGACCTACTTTTTATACATAGTTTACGAGAGCGCAACAAATGACCTTGAAGTGGCTTCATTCCGGCCTTATATTACTACTCAGAAGAAACCGACACCACTGTCCTAAACTTAACCTTAGTAAAACTCCAACGGAATGAGAAACATATCAAACATCGCAGCCAGGCGAAAGCGGAAAAACTGGCTTCCCTGGAGTGGCACAGCACACACTTAAATGTTACTACAGCAAAGTGAAACAGACAGCCCAATGTGCGAATGCAGCTAGTTTCAATAAAATACTTTTTGTATTTCTCTTGCAGTTTTCCAGTTTTTATTGATAAAAAACGGGAAACTTAGTTGCCCTGCACACCTAATAATTCAGTAGGAAGAAGAACACTGTTGGTACTCTCACGCCTTCATCAGAGAGTATAAATTAAAATCAGTCCAGTAAACTGTAGAAAAATAAAAAATCGCAATTCCAGAAAGAAGATCTTTTATTTCTAAAGAATGTCGCCAACATAAATATAGCGAACGTAGCAATTCATAACGGCGATAAAATCAATGCTTAACTAATCTAGAAAATTAGATCCGCTATAAATTTAACGTTTGTGTTAAATGCTCTACATACGCCAATGGACATCGACATATAAAGCCATATCCTGGATAATTAGTATTAAGCGTAGGCTGGTTAGCAAAACAGAATAGGTACTTAAATCTAGAGACTTGTAAACAATCTGTAGAGGTGACGACAACAATAATTATTGTAAATTACAAAATTTATAGTTAACGTTCGACAAATTAAGAAAGAATGCCGTTTTCCCAAAAAATTTGTGTTATTACCTCTTGTACAAGTAATGGGCTTGTTAATAACCATAAATTTACGCGTATAACATGAAAATGATTTACCTACCGTAATTAATGGCTTAAGTCAGAGTTACAGTTACGTAAGGTTAATACCGATCATTATATCATTTTTGATAGTATGCAAAATATTATGATTCCGCTACTTTTTCCTCTTCAGTGGCCTTCATTACTAATTTAGAGCGATACTTGATATTAAACAAACTTTTAGTATTTTTCGAAGGTTGGACATTTGGGTCCATTACCTTAGCCACCCCCAATTTCGGAAATGATCCCATACTCGTCCTCCGGCTTCTCTGTACCTAGCACCAGCTAGCTCCTAAATTCCAAAACTCGCTCCACTGCCCTGAAAAAAATCCATTATTTTCATTTCACATCACAGTGGTTCTAGACCTTTCAAAATGTAGCTCCGAGTTGCTTGGAGCTAGCTCAAATTCATATGCTATATTTTTTTGGGAGTATTTGGGCCTGCGGGGGGCACAATTTTCTTCTTTGTGAATTGATTACGACGTCTGTCGGGTGGTGCTAGCTATACAGCCTGTTTCAGAGTAAGCGCCTTATTTTTTTTTAGCCACACTATGGGTACTACTTTCAAAATATTTGGCAGTAATATGTTTCAGGACATTCTGTACACGATGGTGATGTCAGATTTTTAATTGAACGAATTATTTCAAAATGGCGACTTTCAATTGTTTTTTTTTAATGGAATGATATAATTTTTTTGCATTATTGGGATCCTAAAAACATTCTTTTTACGATAATATTTCGTTTTTCTTAAAAATTCATTTCTTCCCCTATCAAAAAGCGCACTGACGTTAAAATCTAGTAGATAGCACATGAATGTTTTACACTCGATGTTATTTTTGTCCAAATATCAAGTAGCGGTAGATCCTTCGATCTATTGGCTCCATTGGACGACCGACGCGACGTTTCAAATTTATGTATTGAAAAAGAAGGAAAACATGTCGAGCATTTTTGTAAATACCTACCTAATTTTAATTTTATGTAAATTTTTAATTTTGAGTTTCAAAAAGTAGACGTTTATTGCAAAATAAAGTTTAATTGTTTGTTTTGTGTCCACCGTTACTTGATATTTGGACAAAAATAACATACAGTGTAAACATTCATGCGCTACTAGATTAAAATGTTAGTTTGCTTTTTGATAGGGAAAGAAATGAATTTCTAAGAAAAACAAAATATTAGCATAAAAAGAATGTTTTTGTACAACTGTCATTAAAAGTTACAGTTTTAACGGCTGTCAAGAGTGTTAAAAGATGACGTTTAGAGAGTAGCGTGTTAAAAATACTTTTAACACTAAATATTTTTAACACTGGCCAATAATAGAGCTGTATTAACCAATATTGTTTGTTGGCACCTAAGGTAATACCCCAGCAAACACATGTATATATGAAATGCATATAAATTATGTAAGAGCTTTTTAGATTTATATAAAACTGGAAGAAAAATAAGAGATATTTGATGTCAGGAGGTCAGCGATTTTCAAAATAATATACAGTGCTCGCCAAAAAGTCGGCACCAAATGGATTTTTTTTTTATTTTTAATTTTTTAAAAAAACTTTTTACGGCAATAATTTGTGCTAGTCTGAAAACCTATTTAGCCCCTATCAGATATACCGAGTGATTTTCACTTTTTCTAAATTGTCTAAATTCAAAGTGTGCAATTTTTCGTAAATTAAGCAAGATTTCAATGAAATTTTTTCCTCGTCTGTCAGTTTTAGCTTACCAAACAATCTCAAGACCAGAAAAAAAAATTTTTTCTTAAACTGCCGCTAAAGCTAAAGTGTTAATTTTTTGCAACATTTTCAAATTTTCACATACCAAGACATGATTTTAAAATTCAATTTGATTTCGTTAAAAACGTTAAAGATTTATAATTGGAAAAAACAATAGCAATTGCTAATTATACCTTTAGGTTTGTTAATATATACAGAAAAGTAATATTGTTGCATAATCTTTACGTTTTTGGTGCAACATACTTTATGGGAGAAATGTTTTTCAATGATAATGAATATCTATTTACGTGGCTTCTAAAAACTCTAATTTACCCTTGCCGATTAATTACTTTTACAAAAATCCTGTAAATGTTCTTTTACAGCTGCCTAAACGAGGAGATTTTTCTTCATTCAGTTTACATGTTTCAGTCAATTAAGTAGGCAGAATATGAGACGGCTATGGATTGTTTTACTATTTTTATTTCTGACAGTGATATTATAAGCTTATATTGTCATAGTTACGATACCAATAAAGAGTGTCATAACTCCCTTGGGATATAAAGACGCTATAATTCCCTCTACGGCTCTTTTATGAACCAGTAACCTAGCAACAACCAAAACTGCAATCGACGATACCTGAATCAAATATACCGGAAATGAACAAATTTTATTAAACTCTGTCAGAAATAAAATTATCTATGTATCACGGGAATTAATAGGTCTCAATTACCTCGGGTAATTGCTGTCCCTCGGGCGCAAGGCCCTCGGGACGCAAACTTTACCCTCGGTAATTAAGACCCTTATAATTCCCTTGATACATAAATAACTATAATTGTATGAATCATGTCAACTGAATAAAGAACAATCTCCTCTTTTAGGCAACTGTAAAAGAACATTTACAGGATTTTTGTAAAAGTAATTAATCGGCAAGGGTAAATTAGAGTTTTTAGAAGCCACGTAAATAGATATTCATTATCATTGAAAAACATTTCTCCCATAAAGTATGTTGCACCAAAAACGTAAAGATTATGCAACAATATTACTTTTCTGTAAATAATAACAAACCTAAAGGAATAATTAGCAATTTCTATTGCTTTTTCCAATTATAAATCTTCAACGATTTTAACGAAGTCAAATTGAATTTTGAAATCTTGTCTTGGTATGTGAAAATTTGAAAATATTCCAAAAAATTAAAAATTTAGTTTTAGCGGAAGTTAAAGAAACATTTTTTTTTCTGGTTTTGAGATTGTTCGGTAAGCTAAAACTGACAGACGAGGAAAAAATTTCATTGAAATCTTGCTTAGTACGAAAAATTGCACACTTTGAATGTAGACAATTTCGAAAAACGCCATTTTCTAGCTAAGTGAAAATCACTCGGTATATCTGATAGGGGCTAAATAGGTTTTCAGACAAGCACAAATTATTGCCGTAGAAAGTTTTTTAAAAAAATCAAAAATAAAAAAAAATCCATTTGGTGCCGACTTTTTGGCGAGCACTGTATATGTCTATTAGATGTAAATTCTTCTACATGAATTTATATACGTTTTATATATATTTTATGTAATATTTACATAAAAAATATTTGTTGTAAAAGCGTTGAGATGACCAAAATGGCAGCTACTCGAGCATAATGTAATTATTATCAATGTAAAAAATTATTTAAGCAGTTCCATACAAAAAATTTTACGTGCAACTGTACTTTTAATTATATTTAACTTAATTCTTGCACGAACCCGTTTTCACCTGAACTGAAAGCCGACAGTTTATTATGATATACTTGCTTGAAAAGTGCCCCTTTATCGGATTCGAACGTTTGCGGGTGGGCGTTGCAAATTCTGAAATCTAGCATTGTACCACTGCGCCAATCTGTAACATCCCTTCTTGTTATTTCGTACTTCGTAACTTTGCGCTGTTTCGCGTTATTAGTTTAAATTTTGTTTGATTATACCGTTGAGTGAAGTCTTATTCAATAATATTATACCTATCTTTAACTTTATGTTAAAAATGACCAGGATTTAATTTATTTTATATTATTTATTTTCTATATAAATTAGACGCATTTTAGTCGATACGGATCTAATATTAAAGGTACGTGAACTACAATTTTTGGCGTTGTAGAAAACACGCGCGTTCGATTACTTATGTGGCGCAAAAGAAACGGACTTTATTTTCGACCATACAGTATATGCAATCATAATTTCTAATTATATTTACAGAAGGCATACATAAAAAATAAGTAATATTACATATAATATTTTACATATAACGTACATAAATCTAATCAAGTAAATATGACAGCACATGAATTTCATGAGTGATATGTAATATGTATTGTATGTATATGACTAGGATTTAATTTATTTTATATTATTTATTTTCTATATAAATTAGACGCATTTTAGTCGATACGGATCTAATATTAATGGTACGCGAACTACAATTTTTGGCGTTATAGAAAACCCGCGCGTGCGATTAATTATGCGGCGCAAATACAAACGGACTTTTATTTTCGACAATATAGTATATGTAATGATAATTTATAATTATATTTACAGAAGGCATACATAAAAAATATGTAATACTTCTTACATATAAGATTTTACATAATATAACGTACATAAATCTAATCATATAAATATGACAGCACATAAATTTCATGGGTTATATGTAATTATCTATATGTATAGGTACCGGGTGAGTCATTTAACATGGAATTTGAAATATCTCGAAAAATACGCATTGTATAGAAAAATGTGCCGAATCAAAACTTGAACATCTTCGAGGGGGAAATTCGTTAGTACTAAATTACACCCTCATCCCCACCCCCTATAGGCGGAGCAGGGGGTAAATTTGAAATCTTAAATAGGAACCCCTACTTTTTATCGCAGATTCGGATTTTACGTCGAAAGTTACGTACGATTTGTCCGAAACATTTTTTTCGATTCGCGACAGAGGGCGCTGTAATCGCAAGAAATTGGGCAGAAGTAAAAAAACAGATAAACACGTATTTAGTTAGATTCGGCAGGTTATTCAATGATGTTAGGGTTGCCCTCTCCTGCAGGTGTGTGTGTGGGGGGGGGGGGGTGTTTGGTGAATAAACTGTTTTTAACGTAACCCATGAACAACGACGAGGACGTAATAGTTTTATGTTGCATTTGGAGTGCTTGATTAACGTGAATCCCCTTGCCCCTCACTAATTAAGTCAATGCTCGAAATGGTGACCTTGAAGTTGAACAAGCTGGACACAAGCGTTCGTCTGTCGAATCTTACTAAATACGTGTTTATATGTTTTTGACTTCTGCTCCATTTCTTGCGATTACAGCGCCCTCTGTCGCGAATCGAAAAAAATGTTTCGAACAAATCATGCGTAACTTTCGACGTAAAATCCGAATCTGCGATAAAAAATAGGGGTTCCTATTTAAGATTTCAAATTTACCTCCCGCCCCGCCTACAGGGGGGAGGGGGGGTGAGGATGTAATTTAGTACTAACGAATTTCCCCCTCGAAGATATTCAAGTTTTGATTCGGCACATTTTTCTATACAATGCGTATTTTTCGAGATATTTCAAATTCCAGGTTAAATGACTCACCCGGTATATTATATGAATTTCTGTATACAGAATATCCGTAAGTTTATATACTGTTATGTAATATATACGTAATCTGTTACATACGGTTTATATAACTTTATTAAAGAACACTTACATACTTGATATATAAAAAAGCATATGTAGGGGTATTTACTTCAATCTTATATATGTTGTATATATATTTTATATGTGTGTTTGGTGGGTGTGTTCGACAGTACAGTGTGTCCAACCTAGGGGATCGAGAAATAACTGCCCACCATTTACAATCAGATAAAGATATTGCTGTTATCTTCATATGATAGGAATGGGAAAGTCTCCGAGATAATGCAACACTGTTTCCAGACAGCTGCGTGATCATACGCACGCGCGTGAATACCTTTTGTTTCTAAAGTGAATGTCCGGTGTGGATTGACAAGGAACTCAGTCATTGGACCATTCTGGGCTGCTAAACGTAAGTCTGATAACTGATTATTATCTTTGTTTGTACGTAATCTTATTACTTAGAATGATAGTTCTACCTTTCATCAAAATCTTCAATTATATCTAACTACTTCACGGTTTTAGAAGATAATACCACGGACTGCTGCTGATACATGGAGTACTGGCTCTACCTCCACCTCATGATTAAAATCATTTTCTTTCTTGAGTGCTTGCCTGTATCGAATTGATTTTACCCCTAAATGGATGTATTGTTCGCAAAAGAGCATAAAGGCGAAAGCATATGAAAATTGGTGCAGCCTTAATTCATGGAAGGTGATTGAGTAGCCATTTCGGCAAAGCAAACTGGAAAAAAGGCACGTTAATTTGCATGCTTATACTGCCTTCTTGTACAGACCCCTGGAAAAAAAACCATCCTGTAGCAAGATCAAAGAAGCAGAAGCAAGTTGCCCAACTGCCTTTGAATCGAGATCTTTAGAGCAATGATAATCAGGTTTTGTACCGAAAGGAAACGTGACCGGTCTCCAACAGTCTTTGGTTTGAGTTATGTTAAGTGTAAATTTAACCAGGATCTGTTCATCGATGTCGACAAAACCTACTCGTGTTATAATTTTCATTTGAAAACTGGAAAATACTATTGCATGTGCGAAGAATCATTCAGTGCACTGCATCAGTAGGAAGTTTTTGTAAACAGGCACGATTACCTTTGATGATTTAATAATTTATTGCTGATGTCAAGTTTTTGTTGTTGAAAGATAGATCTTTAAGTATTTTTTTTGTCCAACTTCTAGATAAGTCATGCTAATTCTGGTCGGTTGGTGCATTTGATATTTTTTCTTTCAGGATTTTCGGATATCTCAAGTAAGGATACCCAATTCTCTCCAACTGGCTTATACAGGGTGTCCCACTGCTCCGTAATCGGTCGATAACTCAATGTGGGTTGAAGATACAGAAAAAATTTTCAAATAAAGGTTGCTTTGATTTGAATGGCGCATTTTTTTAAAATATTCTTATATCTACAGTATGTTGCATTTTCACGTGGCAGGACAGGATTCTGGATTCTGGATTACGATGGGAGGGTGGTCAAAAGTCCACGCGCACGTAGGCCTCCTATTCGGGCCCTTTGTGCTGCCTCCCTGACTAGAGTCACTCAGCCCCGCAACATCACTCAAGCCACCCCACGCGTGAGATGAACCTGAGGATGCTGGACGGGGGGGCGGCTCTGATCATAGCCATGTCCGGCCAGGATTCCCCCAACATGGATCGTCTTGTTTTGACGAGTACGGGACACCCACAGAGTATGTGTTGCGCCGTCTCATCGTCTGTGTAGCATCCTCTACAGGATGGTGATTCGACCAAGCCCATGCGGTGCATGTGCTTGTTGAGTTTACAGTGCCCAGATAGTATGCCCACAAGTAGTCGCAGGTTCCTTCTGGATAGCCCTGTGCAAAAGCGCGCCAAGCTACGGGATGGTCCTCTAAAGGCCTCTCTCGCGTGACGGCTGTCTGACTTCAAGTTCCACCTAGTCTTGTGTTGGACTTGGGTATCTTGAGTAATCAAGTTGTTTACAGTTGATACTGTAAGTGGGAGAGCCGGCTCTGGACCATAAAACAGTTGTTTTGAGGCCAGTCGGGCTAACTTATCGGCCTTTTCGTTGCCTATTGTTCCAGCATGCCCTTTGACCCATACGAGCTGAAGGGTATTGCTGTTTGTCACTTGCTCTAGTGCTTGGTGACACTCTGAAACCAGCCTAGAGGTGATTTTGTATTGACCTAGTGCCTGCAGAGCGGCTCTGCTGTCACTGGAAATTCTTATTGTTTTATTCTTTATGCCGCGCATAAGAATTGTTTTCGCACTAAGCGTTATTCCTGCTAGTTCTGCCTAGTGCTTGGCTAATATGGAAGTTCAGTTCTTCGGAATAAATTCCGGTGCCTGTACCTTCCATTGTTTTGGATCCGTCCGTGAAGATGGATATGTCCGGTTGGGATGCCACTTCCGCATCAAAGAAGATGCGGTAGTTTTTCCCTAGTGGCAGGACAATGTCACTTTTTTTTAAATGGCACACCCTGTATTTTTTTCTCTTCATGTATCGACCAAACATATTTATATCACGCCTGAAATTTTTTTTGATATCGGATGTGCGGTTGTCAAGTTATTAATTATTTTGTCAAAATTTGGTACAATTCAAGGTCGGACTATAATATTCATAACTAAGTTATTTTTCAAAAAAGGAAAAATTTATTTGACGAATAATATTACCCTAATGTCGTGTTACTCTACAAAAAAAAAACTAAGTGATTAATTTTATACCGAGTGTTTAAAATGAGAATTCAAACTTTGTGAACTTTAAATAGAATTTATACGAATATTTTAAATGGAACACCCTGTATTTTTATTTACAATCAAATTCTCGACAAAAAACCCTATTTAGCAGTGTATTATTTCCTGGTATTATTTTTTGTACTTTTGTTAATATTTACGATTTTTAAAATTTCACCTAAAAAAATTTGTTAAAAGTAATTTTTATTTAATTATTATTACAAAATACCGTTTAAATAGTTGTTATCAACGCAAAAGAACAAAACTCAAGTCCTGCGACTATCTTAATTTCTAAATAATTAAAGCAAAACAACAGTTAGAGGTACGCGCGAGAATTGAATTTACTGTACCCTAATAAATGGATCGGTAGAAAAGGCCCTGTTCCTTGGCCGCCAAGGTCACCGGACCTTACCTTTATGGATTACTATCTTTGGGGAATGACAAGAAAATTTGAATTCGAGAGGGGTTTCAACCGATTACTCCTATGACTTTAAACAATGTGAGATTATTTAGGGTTAGGCTTCAAAAGTGCATTGATCAAAGTGGAAGACATTTTGAACATTTACTTTAATGAGAGATATTGTATTTATTTTCTATTTTAATTTTCTCGAAAAACACCGTTTATTAAAAATTCCATAAATACCGTTTACTAAAAATTTTGTTTTAATTATTTAGAACTTAAGATAGTCGCAGGACTTGAGTTTTGTTCTTTTGCGTTGATAACAACTATTTAAACGGTATTTTGTAATAATAATTAAACAAAAATTACTTTTAACAAATTTTTTTTACGTGAAATTTTAAAAATCGTAAATATTAACAAAAGTACAAAAAATAATACCAGGAAATAATACACCGTTGAATAGGGTTTTTGTCGAGAATCTCATGGTAAATAAAAATACAGGGTGTTCCATTTAAAATATTCTTATAAATTCTATTTAAAGTTCACAAAGTTTGAATTCTCATTTTAAACACTCGGTATAAAATTAATCACTTAGTTTTTTTTTGTAGAGTAACACGACATTAGGGTAATATTATTCGTCAAATTAATTTTTCCTTTTTTGAAGAATAACTTAGTTATGAATATTATAGTCCGACCTTGAATTGTACCAAATTTTGACAAAATAATTAATAACTTGACAACCGCACATCCGATATCAAAAAAAATTTCAGGCGTGATATAAATATGTTTGGTCGATACATGAAGAGAAAAAAATACAGGGTGTGCCATTTAAAAAAAAGTGACATTGTCCTGCCACGTGAAAATGCAACATACTGTAGATATAAGAATATTTTTAAAAGATGCGCAATTCAAATCAAAGCAACTTTTATTTGAAACTTTTTTCTGTATCTTCAACCCACATTGAGTTATCGACCGATTACGGAGCAGTGGGACACCCTGTAGAATAAGATTTTTCAAATATCTGCTGGTGTTCACTTTCTCTACAATTCCAGCAGGTCTTCTATATTCTGGTGATCCTGTTCCATTTGTATCCTATTCTTTAGGAGGTGATCTTGTCACAAAGACTTTGATAGTTTTCTGACCTACTAGATCAAAGCTTTCAATTTGGTCAATCTCAAGGTAAGGCCATCCCTTAACCACATCTCTGTAATTTAGAAAACAACATTAAATGCTCGTTGGTACTGCAGTATCGCTGGTTTAAATTTGTTCTGGAATACTAAAGCTGATCTGCTAACCCCATTGGTTGCTTTTGATCCTCATGGGTGTAAAGGCGTCGTTATTCAAAATAAGATACTTATTGACATCTGTGGCCGTAAGACACAAGAAGCGGGCAAGATTGAATGTAAAATAAAATGAATCATTCAGCTACCTAAAATTACCATTTCCATGAACACGCGACAGGGAGAGCAACAATTGGTTTAGATTATTTGGCGATTAAAACAAAATTTCACATAATATGTAAATAAGACACCCCAATTATAATTCTAATTAAACAATTAAAGGTTGTATATTAATGAAACAAATTTCCGTTACCCCCTCTGTGAACACTTTCAAAGCGTTTTCCCGGGCCGGGAATAAATTCGTTTCGGAGTTTGCACTTGACAGGTGTCTATATATAGTATCGTTATAACATTCCAAGGATATCCTGTTAAAAGTTGCATATTATAAAACACCCTTAATGGTATATTTTATTTTCTTTCTTAAAATTTCAGGTTAGGTATCTATCGATAATAATTATAAGGGGGAATGACTTGTAGGAGTTACTCTTAACATAATTATATGGGAATAACCGTTAGTTTTACTACATATACGCTATTTTTCACTTTTAAAGTGTAGTAAAGCTACACCTGCAACTATTAGCGCTTAAAAAATCTAATTTCCTTACTTACGTAAATGTAATTAAATACCAGTTGAAGAAATATTTAAAATAGATATTGCGGAATGCTGCTAACCTTTTGTTAATTTACCTGACTATTATAAGTAGGTAGATAAGATGGGATTCTTGAACATCAAATTTAAAATGTTTAGTAAGGAAATTTCAGGAAAAATAGGCCTTATTTATTCAGATTTAGTAGCTTCGTTCCAGCCAAAAGAAGGCTGTGTGGGGATAAGCAATAGAAGAAGTTTCCCTGAAATTTAATGACAAAAAATGAAATTTTGGAAATACGAAAATTGTATATTGCAAATGAGAGGTAAATTGCAGAAACAGGTTATTGAAAAAAAAAATGATGACACGAAATTACCCATTTCTCATCGTCACAACGCATAGTTCAAAACCACAGAAGTTGGTCCAGACCAACAGATTGACGGTAAAATTATCCTGAACGCAGGTTCCAACAAGCGAGAATTTCGAAAACTCAAGGAAAGATCTATTTAGAAGAAGCAGGCAATAAAATTAACAGTTCAATTGCACAAGATCCTCCTGTCATGGTAGAAGCTGGCTTAGAGATAGAGCGAGAGCTGGCTGCAAAAAGCTGGCCTATCGAGTAACAGCATGAAATGATTTTTAAAAGCTAGTACTTATACAGACCATCCATAAAATCTTTGGCTGCCTGGGCGGAACTTGTGCAGAAATTCGCCATGTCTTCTCTCCTGAATTTTTTTTGGCACGTTACTGTACCTATCGAGTAACAGCTTCAAATTACTCTTAAAATATACTTTTATATAGTTAAAAAAGAAAAAAATTTTCTGCCATGTTAAATCTTGTGCTAATACCTAGGCAGAAAACTTTTTTTAATTTTTTTTTTGGCACGTTGCTGTACCTATCGAGTAACAGCTTCAAACTATAACCAAATTCAAGTTTGAACATAATTCTATAAAAAAAATCATTTCTGCCTCGTTAAATCCTATGCTAATGCCTTGGTAGAAAACATTCTGTTTCTCAAAGTGTTATGATACCATTAATACAACTATCATAAAATTTGATTTTTGAGAAGGTGCGTGTACGTCATAGGCATTTTTCTTAGTTACTATTGTTGTTATATTGTTGACAACAATTGTAACAATGTAAAATGTCTATGACGTACACGCACCTTCTCGAAAATCAAACTTTAGAAGTATTTATGGATAAACAAAGAATCGCCCAATGAACAATATTAGAGTGATTTCGACAAAATAATTTTATAATATAAAATATTTAGTAATAGTATACAGGGTGTTTTTTTGGGAGTTTTAGTTAGACATTTCTGGGAAAGTTTTATACAGGGTGTCCCACTGCTCCGTAATCGGTCGATAACTCAATGTGGGTTGAAGATACAGAAAAAAGTTTCAAATAAAGGTTGCTTTGATTTGAATTGCGCATCTTTTTAAAATATTCTTATATCTACAGTATGTTGCATTTTCACGTGGCAGGAAAATGTCACTTTTTTTTTAATGGCACACCCTGTATTTTTTTCTCTTCATGTATCGACCAACCATATTTATATCACGCCTGAAATTTTTTTTAAATTGGATGTGCGGTTGCCAAGTTATTAATTATTTTGTCAAAATTTGGTACAATTCAAGGTCGGACTATAATATTCATAACTAAGTTATTCTTCAAAAAAGGAAAAATTTATTTGACGAATAATATTACATATTATATTATAATATTACACCGTTGAATAGGGTTTTTTGTCGAGAATCTGATGGTAAATAAAAATACAGGGTGTTCCATTTAAAATATTCGTATAAATTCTATTTAAAGTTCACAAAGATTGAATTCTCATTTTAAACACTCGGTATAAAATTAATCACTTAGTTTTTTTTTTGTAGAGTAACACAACATTAGGGTAATATTATTCGTCAAATAAATTTTTCCGTTTTTGAAGAATAACTTAGTTATGAATATTATAGTCCGACCTTGAATTGTACCAAATTTTGACAAAATAATTAATAACTTGGCAACCGCACATCCAATATAAAAAAAAATTTCAGGCGTGATATAAATATGGTTGGTCGATACATAAAGAGAAAAAAATACAGGGTGTGCCATTTAAAAAAAGTGACATTTTCCTGCCACGTGAAAATGCAACATACTGTAGATATAAGAATATTTTTAAAAGATGCGCAATTCAAATCAAAGCAACCTATATTTGAAACTTTTTTCTGTATCTTCAACCCATATTGAGTTATCGACCGATTACGGAGCAGTGGGACACCCTAGATAGGTTTTTGAAAATTTGAACTTAGGGGTTACTCTGAAAACCGAATCAATGTAAAATATTTTCAAAATGGCCGCGCTTCCGGAAATGCCGGAAGTAGCTGGAAACTTCGTTATTTTAAATGGGAACTATTGCATTTTTGGATTCTACGTGAAATTTCAGTTCTTTTAATACCCACATGACAATATCTTAAGTTATTTTCACTTATTTAAAAAAAATGGCGTATTCAGACGGTAATTTAGGAATTCGTTACTTGAAAACCGTTGTAGCTATGGCAATCAAGTTTTCTCCAGCGCATAGAGGAGAAATAGGGCTTTCTTTTGGTGTACTTAAAAAAAAGTTATGTTGTGTACGACGTCACCTATGAGGCTCCAAATTTAAGAAAATTCAAAGACTGAAACTTCAATTTTTTTAAATGAAATGACCATTTTCTTACTATTGCATTTGATAGAGACTAAAAATAGGCATATTTTGGTATTACATGTTCCTATCCCTATCTTTAATAGTTTCTGACTTATTCTCATTTCATTGAAATGATACCATTTTTTTCGAATTTTTTAGTAGTTGGCCATGACGACAAAGTAGGTACAATAAAACTCCAGCACTCTTGAAAGTGTACATCTCTATTCAAACAAGAATTTTAATGGCACCAGCAATGCGAATTATGGCGATTAAATTTTTACTAAATTTGGCCTCGTCTGACCAAGTAATGTTCCCCAAAAAATATTCCTGGTTCCTTAACATTAGCTATTCGTAAAACTCTTACTGTAGGAAAGGTGGTAAAAAGCTTCCAAAATTCAAACAATTTCATTCTAGTGTTCGGATGGTACGTTCACAAGGACGCGGTCTTTCTGGATATCTCTCAATGAACGTGTGACAGGCATGGGACGCGATTCTGTTCATTTCACCATAAATAACAATTAGATTCCAAAAATCTTAATATGTAAAACCATTGCGCGCCATTTTCATTTTTTTCGATTATTAAAAAACTTATGTTAACCTATTACAGGTGACGGTTTAGTATCACTTGATTTGTTCAAAATTCGATTGCCATGGTCCATGTCATGCTCGACTACTACAAAAAATTCGAAAAAACTGGTATCAATGCGATGAAATGGGAATAAGTCAGAAACTATTAAAGATAGGGATAGGAACATGTAATACCAAAATATGCCCATTTTTATTCTCCATCAAATGCAATAGTAAGAAAATGGTCATTTCATTTAAAAAATCTGAGTTTTCAGTCTTTGAATTTTCTTAAATTTGGAGCCTCATAGGTGACGTCGTACGCAACATAACCTTTTCTTAAGTACACCAAAAGAAAGCCCTATTCTTCCTCTATGCGCTGGTGAAAACTCGGTTGCCATAGCTACACCGTTTTCAAGTAATACATTCTTAAAGTACCGTCTGCATCCGCCATTTTTTTTAAATAAATGAAAATAACTCAAAAACCATAACTTGTAGATATTGACATGTTGGTATCAAAGGTTATGAAATTTCACGTAGAATCCAAAAATGCAATAAAAAATAGGGGTTGCTATTTAAAATAACGAAGTTGGTAGCTACTTCCGGTATTTCCGGAAGTGCTGCCATTTTGAAGATATTTTACATCGATTCGGCTTTCAGAGTAACAACCAAGTACATATTTTCAGAAACCTACCTATACAACTTTCGCAGAAACGTCTAACTAAAGTTCCCCAAAAAACACCCTGTATATACTTATATGCTTTGTGTTTTTTTTGGTATTATTATACCAACAAATATTAACAAAACAGTTCTTAATCTTTATAGGGCGGAATTCAAAATTAAAAGCCCAGTGGTTTGTTTTGTTTTTACAGGGAAAATCTTACAAATTCTTGTCTACTCATTTTTAAAAGTATCCTTAAAGGTATCCTAAAAAGTATCCGAAAAATGTATCGCGATATCTACTTGTATCCGAGTACATTTTTGGGTGAAAGTATCCGTACTTTTTTAAAAAGTATCCGGATACATTTTTAGTATCCGTATCCGGTACTCGGTATTTTGGTGAAAACTCGGTTGCCATAGCTACAAAACGGTTTTCAAGTGCCTAATGAATTCATAAATTACCGTCTGCATCCGCCATTTTTTTGTAAATAAGTGAAAATAACTTAAAAACCATAACTTGTAGATATTGACATTAAAAGAACTGAGATTTCACGTAAAATCCAAACATGCAATAGTTCCCATTTAAAATAACGAAGTTTCCAGTTACTTCCGGCATTTCCGGAAGCGCTGCCATTTTGAAAATATTTTACATCGATTCGGTTTTCAGAGTAATCCCTAAGTTCAAATTTTCAAAAACCTATCTATAAAACTTTCCCAGAAATGTCTAACTAAAGCTCCCAAAAAAACACCCTGTATACTATTACTAAATATTTTATATTATAACATTATTTTGCCGAAATCATTATAATTGTTCATTGGACGATTCTTTGTTTGCCAAGGTATTACCACAGGATTTAACGAGGCAGAAATTTCTTTTCTTTTTTAACTATATAAAGGCTAGGTATATTTTAAGAGTAATTTGAAGCTGTTACTCGATAGGTACAGTAACGTGCCAAAAAATATTCAGGAGAGAGGGCATGGCGAATTTCTGCACAAGTTCCGCCCAGGCAGCCAAAGAATTTATGGATGGTCTGTATAAGTACTAGCTTTTAAAAATCATTTCATGCTGTTACTCGATAGGCCAGCTTTTTTGCAGTCAGATCTTGGACTAAGACAAGCAGAGATTTAAGCAGATCACCATGGGCTACAGGATGAGCTTTTCCTACCCAGTAAACTTAATGGGGGGGGGGGGGGGGGGGGGCATAAATTCGCATCTTTAACTGAATTAGCCAGGGAGATTTGTACCAACAAAAATGTGTCAGGTAATGATCCCACTCAGTTTCATTTCTTTTACCACTTTCCCTGCATTTGTCGTTTAGCATTCCATTCGCCCTTTTTTCTCTGCTCTTCATTTTTCTTGTATGTTGTCCTAGAGAGTTTGGAAATGTTGCGTATGGTGAAGAGCGCCCTCAATACCAGTAGTAGTAGTAGTGGACTTACGTACTCGTTGGTTGTTGTACCTTTGGCATCACTTTTCTCACTATTATAGTGTGAATTTTTCCCACTAGCGCCTATTCTTATTCGTCTTCTTAGTTTTCACTATCGTGTGTTGTTTTCGGTACCTATCGCGTTATTTTGGTCCAAGGGCGTCGTTGGGGGGGGGGGGGGGTCAGCCCCCCCCCCCCCCCCCCTGGGAAAAAGAAAAAAGGCAACAGTTATTAAAAATAAAAATAAATTGTGTACGAACTCTTGATAAAAAAGACCAGAGCCACGAACCCCCAATACTACTTACACCGTCTGGGAAAATTTTCTGGCGCGCCCTTGTTTCGGTCTTTTTCCAAGTACAGCGGCCGGTTCTCTACAAGAACAGTCTTGTGTCTGTTTCTTGGTGTTCCCAGACATCTTTTTCATTCAAAATGTCAATGTATGTGATCACTTTGGGGCGCTTTTTGAAACGACCCAAAAACCGGACTTCATTTAAGTAAATACAGTCGAAGGTTTCGTAATTATGGCAGACGTGAAGCTGGCTCATTTTTCGAATTTGCTGCTCGAATCTGCTTATCAGGAAGAAAGGATTTTTAGATTTTTCCTTACCAGTTATGGTTTGACCTCATAATTTTGTTCTGTTTTCAACTTTATGTCTTTTCATTAATTTGGATTTTCCGATTTCTGTCAATTTCTCAAAAATGGAAGATTGCTCTTTATATCGTTAAACTTCAACCTCTTATTGACCTTTAGTAAGGACACCATTAAAAAGCATAATTTTTGTTGATTTTATGTATGTTCATTTGAACAAAAGTTCATCAAAAATGCAAGGTTGAAAAATGACCTTATTAATACATAATAATTCTATAGAGATTTAGATTAAAGTCTCCAATTAATATAAACACATAAAATCCATTACGTTTAGAAGAGTATATTTTGTACACTAATTATGCAAAAATTAAAGATATTTAACTAAGAAGATGGTAGGCACGTGCCCAGCCGGAAGTACAAAAGTCACCGTTGACTGACGGACCGTGGAACCTACAATACTACACCTCACCCTCTACTTCCTTGGAGGAAATGAACTTATGATGATTGGTCTCGGAAATTAATAATTTGACTTTGATATTTTGGACATTTAAAATGACCCTCACAAAAAAATTTTTATACTTAGGTAATTCTGTTACTTTGAACTGTTTGTATTGTGTAAATTGGTAAATTTGCTTTTTATGTGCATTGTTGTTAATGTTAGCATAATTAAACAGATAAAGCATTTTAATAAAACATTCATGACTTAAAGTAGTATTGTTGTGTAATAGACACACGGAAGTGTAAAATATCTTCTGCGTACTATGATCTTTATCTCGAATGTTACCTTAATGTCTTAATATCAAGGTTTTCAAAATAAATAAGTTTTATTTTTTTAATAGTGTATTGGGCTACCGCATAAGAGTTTCTAGTGCCTCCTCAGAGTTACCTAGGTTCCTCAATCTCTTCCCCATCAATTCTATAGCTATACAAAGCCTTCCTCACCTTTGCCTGACTCCTTATACATAGTATGTTTCTTCCTTGCCCTTTAGGCACTTGTAAGTGACTCTGTGGTTTGAATCCTTTTTGCTCTATAGATCAGTTTGCTAATATGTTTTCGATCTTTTGTAGTCAACTGGATGATATTTTGTAGGGCTAGTAGCGGCACACTGACTATGCTGTTTTTCACTTACCTACTAGGTCGTTGGGACTTGACAACGAAAAAATGGTAATCGTGTCATGGGCGCAGACCAAAAGATGGAGAAAGAAGCCAGGCTTGTCGATTCAACTACGACCCAACCTTAGACAAAAAAGCGTCAATATCGTTTCCATTCAATTTCGGGTAGCAACTAAAAGCCAAACGAGACACCTGGCCAGCATCTATTCGGCAATATTAGACCTTCAAGAGAGAGTTGTAGTCGGGCAAACCAGACCTTAAGTGGCTGAAAAGGTGAAGGCCACCTCTCACCATCTTCCAGGGTTGCGCATGGTTGAAATTTGGAATCCAAAGACATGGTTGTAGTTAAACTGCTCCCTTAAGCAGACGGGATATAGCGGAACACGTTAATCTCATTCAAGAACGGTAGATTGTTAAATTAAGAGTTTCTGGATTTGGAGGCAAAAGAGAGACCGTTTTCTTTGACAAACAGAAAAATAACTTTGGACATACATCTATTTTCCTTCTCGTATTCAAATGCTCTGTTGCTACACACGTGTCACTGCAACACATATTAGTCACATACATGGAAAAACTTCAAACTGATGGAGAATCGGAGAACTGCTGAGGCGCCCTCTTATTATTTTTTCTTGTGTAGAGCGCTCGAAAAGTAAACAACCCAGCCGGCCAAACTATTCAACAGGGCACTGTTAATTGGGAGGCAAACCTAAAGGCGATATTAGTAGGTCATTTGGAGTCGTCAGAGAGAGGCATAGAAGATCTATCCTTGGAAGATAGGATGGTCAACCTTTCCAACACAAGCGAGATATTAAGAGATCCTCACTTAACGGAAGCCACCATCACTCCATACCTTATTTGATCAGTATCCATGATGAAGGTCGATAAGGCACAAAGGGGGTAGATTGTAATAAATCAAACAACTCGCAACCTCCCCTTAGACATGTAATTTAATGCAAACTTAGATGAAAATGCATGACGTCTTCTCTAAGGCAAGTGCTGTTGAACCAAATGTTCAGATTATCTGAACATTTGGTTCAACAGCACTTGCCTTAGAGAAGACGTCATTATCTGAACATTTGGTTCAACAGCACTTGCCTTAGAGAAGACGTCATTTCTCAACATTTCAAATTTAAATGTTAATATAAATCTACGTTGGCCCTTTTGGCCTTTGTTACTAGTTATGTGTTAATTTTTTTCAACTGTTTTTTTACTTTATGTACTAAGTTTGTTTAAATTTAATAATGTCCCCTTAAGGTAAGTGGGTTTTTGAAAACCACATGTTCTATTACTAATGTCGTTAATTTTTAGACTCATCATTTTGGTTAAGATTTTTTCGTCACTACAATGTATTACTTGATAATGAGACCAGTGGGCCTCGAAACATGTCGTAACTTGTAGCTTAATTTATTAGTATCTTTAAATTTCACTTTCATTAATTTAACTGTCAAACTTAAGTATTCTGGTTTTCACCTACGTAACATTTTCATCTAAGTTTGCAATAAATTACATGTCTAAGGGGAGGTTGCGAGTTGTTTGATTTATTTATTTGACCAGAATCAATCCCCGACACTTACACGAGAGATGACTGGACGACCATTGATCCATATATTGAACGTGAGGAAGGTCATCTGCACAGCAATTTCATCATTTTCACTCCCAAACTTGGCACAGACCTTTTCTTGTGGCAATGAGATACGGTGTTTAAACTATTCCTGCTGCACCCTACCCAACATGTTTACTCACCAGGAAGCTTTACAGGATCAGCTCTGTACCCTGTTCTTTCAAGATGCAGTGCTGTGATCACACAAGATCGAACACCCTGCTTCCCCAATTTATAATAGGGAAGAAGGTACAGATATTAGTATTTACTCCAAAGAACTGAACTTCCATATGACTCAACCACTAGGAAAACTCCCAACTGGTAGAAATGACGGGTGGTACAAGGAAAATTATCATGATTAGCATGGAGAACAACGTAATTTCCAGTGACACCAAAGCTTATCGACATATAGATGAAGAGGCATGCGGGAATAAAAGGTAATGGGAAAGAAGATGCATTGACCTCATTGGTTTCAAGGGAATGTCTGTGGTTATCCAGTTGCGATACTAACTGCAAGCAACCTTATAAATTAAGACATCCAGAACTTCTTGTTTAGTTTTTGATGATTTCAAGTAAACGTTTTGCTATTTTAGAGCTCTTTTAATGTGAAATGTGCCTCAGCAGACTATGTTCAAAGTTCAAAAAGCTTGCCAATGCAGGCGATCGTCTGGACCAAGGAAGAAAGCATACTGTCAATAGAGACAGGAACTGGAAGATTATTCAGGAGCGTGTGAAGGATCTCCATAAGAAGAATCTCTTGCCAAGATTAGTGTTACCGATTGTTTAGTGCGACAAATATGTACAACAAGCGGATACGACTTTAAAGATGCCGGTCAGAAAATCGGAGATGGCAACGAATTCTTTTCGTGGAAGAGGAGTTGTTCACCGCACAATCCCCAAAAGCTCTTGCTCTGGTACCTCATACCAACCATCCAATACCTCCAAAAATCAAAATTCGTTATGGTATGGGGCGGAATTTGTGCCAGTGGAAAGACACCCTTTGTTTTCGTGGATGAAGGGGATAGAATGGACCATGACGTGTATCGCCACGATACTCTTGAATCCGTGATTTCTCCATGGGGCCAGTAGCACTTCAGTGACGTGCTATTACTTTGCGACAGGACTGTGCTCCGTCCTGCAGAACTAAAGTGATTTAGGAGTGGTGTGAGGCACATTTTCGAGATTTTAGAACTTCCAAATGGATCTCACCCCAGTAGATTTCAGAGGACAGAGCCACAAAGGTTTGGAGTCGCTGAACCAATCTCTGCGCCGATTGTCCTGAAGCAGACCATTATTTACATTGCAAAAGAGTCAGCTCTGTTGTTTCCTCACACCCTGTATAAAATTTGACTAACACCAATTTTATTTAAAGACAGAAAAGCTAAATTTTGAGTGAAATGCGTAGAAAAAATAATGAAATATTTTCAGTTTCAAAATGAACAAAATGAAAGTGATGTCAGGTAATTTGCACGAATGTTAAAAAAGGGCCGTTAAAATACAAGTAATGTCCACTAACCGTAACCTTTAGCAGCTGCAAAAAAGACGCGTAAGAAAGGATACCAACTGTCTTGGGTCATCCTTCGATGACCACCCCATCTTTCAAAACATAAGTACTAGAAGAAATAAAAAATTCGAAAGGAATAAAAATTAAATTCGTAAATCTCACGTCGAGTTAACGACAAAACTGATAAAATCAAAAAGGAATGGTATCGAAAGGCGTTATCGATACCATTCCATATTATCCATATTGTGTACAAAGCGGGCGAGATCATGAGCAATATGTAAATCAGTGGTGGCACCTCAGCAGCCGCTATCTTATCTTCAACAATTATTTGTAGTTTACTGCACCTGAAAGGCATTAGTTATTGCATTCTGTGTAAATGGTGCTCAATGCAGAGTCTCATCCGCGTCCTAAGATTATTTTAACGCGATATATTTCAACGGAGTGTTCTCTTCTCTTTACCACCCGATGTGATCAGATTTACAAGCCAACTTATTTTATTACCCTTTTTTGAATGCCGCGGATACTTATAACACTCATTATAACATTCATTTCTATCACATAATTCGTCGAGGCAAAGGTTTTCAATTTTACTACGTTATTAACCTTTGCAAACACATTCTTCATAATTGTACGTTACAAACATCCGTTTTTCTAGGTCCACACGTCAATTAGGTAATTGTGTGAGATGTGATTGTTGATCTTTATTTTTATTTACTTTATTGGACACAATTTTCAATTTTTCTGCATGAAAATTTTATGCCTCGAATTACGATTTTACAAGAATTCATCATAAAACTCCTTCGAAGTCGAAAGAGACTTCTTTTTTTCTGAAGCAGAATCACTTAAGCCAGCAGCACTTCACATCCTCATATGAAATAGCTTTCTTTATAGCAAAGCAAAAGAAACGAGGAGAAGTTCTTCAATTACATGTACTCCTCCACATATCTGCCGTGCATTCCAAAAACCTCTAAAACTCAAAAAATCAAGTTTTCAGGAGAACCGTTTAAAGTTTTTTTTATTGGTGTCCTATTTTAGCCTTTTAAACCACGCCCCAGCGTGTTTAAATCGCACTTTTTAAAACGCGCGTGTTTTAAAGTTGCCATGCCAACATGAACAAATTTGAAAAACGGGAATTCTATTGGTTATTGATCTGACAGGAGTACTTTGTTACGTCAAATAAAATGACAGATTGCAAATTAATTTCCGTTTATTGGTTGTTGATATGACAGGAGTACTTTGTTACGTCAAATAAAATGACAGATTGCAAATTGATTTCCGTTTTTCTCATTTCCATGACAACGAAAGGTATACTGATTTCCCATTACGAATTCAACCATTTCACATTATTAGTTCATATTTCCATTTTAATACCAGATTTCAAAGTGAACCAATAAAAAAAATAGCGTAAAGTATTCGTGGATAACTGGTCTTTAAAACTCGCGCGTGTTTTATTAAAGACCTGTTTACCCACTTATACTTTAATAGACTATTAAAATGTTTTCATTAGTAATACAACGAGTGGGTACGAAATTGCCGACAATTTTCGATCTCAGATACTAGTATTTGTTTCGACGACAATTTGCGCGAGTGAGCGTAGCGAACGAGTTGAAATTGTCGAAACAAATACGAGTAATCTGAGATCGAAAATTTTCGGCAATTTCGTACCACCGAGTTGTATTCGGGGTGAAAATTCCACGAAAGAAGTAATTTGAGGGAAGGAGGAAGGAATTACAGCGATAATTTGAGGACCATACTAAATTATCAGTGTAATTCGTTCCTAATTGATCCAATGATTTAAAATTGTGCAAACTAATTGGTTGAAATTTTCTGAGTGGAATTGTCACTATAACTTCTATAAATACAGGGTGTTTCATAAATGTCCAGCAGAAATTCTAGGGCGTATTTTAGAGCCCAAAATAAGAAAAAATCTCCCCATAAATATGTGTCAGAAAACGCTACCTAGCTGAGGTACAGCCCTTAAAAGGGGGTGACGTCACACAACATTTTCGCTAATATCTCAGACGCAACTGTCTACTCATTTTTAAACATTTCAAAGTAAGGTTTATGTGCTAATTCAAAACTGAAATAGTAGAGATTTGTTTGTTTTTATCACAATATCATTCCCAAAAATAGTATATTAAAGTATAAGTGGATAAACAGGTCTTTAAAACATGCGCGAGTTTTCAAGCACGACGGCGCAGCCGGAGTGCTTGAAATAGAGCTATTTTTTTTTATTGGTTCACTTTGAAATCTGGTATTAAAATGGAAATAAGAACTAATAATGTGAAATGGTTGAATTCCTAATGTGAAATCAGTATACCTTTCATTGTCATGGAAATGAGAAAAACGGAAATTAATTTGCAATCTCTCATTTTATTTGACGTAACAAAGTACTCCCGTCAGATCAATAACCAATAAACGGCAATTAATTTGCAATCTGTCATTTTATTTGACGTAACAAAGTATTCCAGTCAGATCGATAACCAATAAAATTTAATTTTTTTCAAATTTGTTGATGTTGGCATGGCAACTTTAAAACACGCGAGTTTTAAAAAACGCGATTTAAACACGCTGGGGCGTGGTTTAAAAGGCTAAAATAGGACACCAATAAAAAAAATATTTTCACTATAACTTCTATAAATACAGGGTGTTTCATAAATGTCCGGCAGAAATTCTAGGACGTGTTCTAGAGCCATAAATAAGAAAAAATGTCCCCCCATAAAGATGTGTCGGAAAACGCTACCTAACTGAGGTACAACAGTCCTTAAAAGGGAGTGACCTCACACAACATTTTCGCTAATATCTCAACCTCAGACGTAACTGATGTACAGGGTGGCCAAATTTCGATGTTTTAATAGGGAATCTCGTAAACTATAGGTCGTATGAAAAAATGAACCGCGCAACCTCGATCTGTTTTTTTTTTGAGAAAAACTCACTGGTGTTTTTAAAATTTGGCTAACGTCTTTTGTGTTCGAGTTATGGCCAAACATTCAGATTTTCGAGTTTTCATTTTATGACCATATCTTACTTATTTATGAAAATAGAAAAAAATAATTTCCACATTCTTCAGGCACTTTTTTGATAAGAATACAGTGGTGTAGTCAATTCTTTAAAAATATTCTTCAAATTCGAGTTATACCATAAAGTTGTATTTTTTTATATGGAACGCGTAGTTGGCTATGGCATCAAAAAATTACTAATTTTTTTCTGATTCCAACGGTATACATCATGTGGGGTCAAATTATTCACTTTTACTGCTTTTCAGCAAAAAATCGTTTTTCAGGACATACTTTTTTATTCAAAGTAATAATAATTATTTAAAGAAACTCATACACTATGTGACTTTTTTACAAACCATCAAGAACAAATAACGATAATGTTAAAGATGCTAAACAAACTATACAAAATGTATTTAATAATTATAGGTATATGTATAAAGCCACTTAAACTACATTTTCAAGTAGACTGGTATTTAAAATTTTTCTGATAAACCTTACTTATTTTTTATGGAGACTCCGAATCCGCAATAAAAAATGGGGGTTCCCATTTAAGATTTCACAGATGCCCCCGCCCCCACGCCAGGGAGAGAGAGTGAAGGTAAACTTTAGTATCATTGGAAGACTCTTTTCTAGGCGAAAAATTTTTTTTCGTCACTTTTTTTGATCCGATCCATAGTTTTCGAGTTATTTCACTGCCTTCAGATATATCGGCCACCCGTTATATAATTATTAATTATATCTTGTAGTTTGCTTAGCATCTTCAACATTATAGTTATTTGTTCTTGGTTTGTAAAAAGTCACATAGTGTATGAGTTTCTTTAAATAATTATTATTACTTTGAATTAAAAAATGTTGTCCTAAAAAACGATTTTTTGCTGAAAAGCAGTAAAAGTGAATAATTTGACCCCACATGATATACACGGTGGTTTGGCTTGCAATGTCCAGACGATATTTCTAACTAATTCTAACTAACTTCTAACTAATAACATTAGGAAAAAACATTTAAATTGAAAGTTATTGAGTATTACGTATTCTATATTATAGGGCAAAAAACGTTTTTTTTGTTGAGCTATTTTTGGTGAACAAAAAAATTTTTTTTTAAATCGCGACAGCAATTTTTTTTATAATTTCAAAAAGAGAAAATTTTTCTGGATTCAACGATGTATAAATTTCAAATTTTGATATGAATTTATTTAAATAAACAATAGTTCAATATTCTAATAATATATCAGCCTTTTCGTTACCTATTTGTGAAATTCAATACCATAGTGATCGAATAACGACAAAATAAATCAACTTATTATGTTTTTGTTACTTAAAACATGAAAAATTTGTTGACAAATGATGTGCGGTTTTGTTTTGTTAATAAAATCAAATATTTTTTCTATTCCTATTAAGATATTAAATTATTGTTTATTTAAATAAATTCCATATAAAAATTTGAAATTTATACATTGTTGAATTAAGAAAAATTTTCCCTTTTGGAATTATTAAAAAAAAATTGTCGTCGCTATTTAAAAAAAACTTTTTTTGTTCACCAAAGATGGCTCAACAAAAAAAATGTTTTTTTGCCCTATAATATAGAATACGTAATGCTCAATAACTTTCAACGTAAATGTTTTTTCCTAATGTTATTAGTTTAGGAAATATCGTCTGGACATTGCAAGCCAAACCCGAGGCCAAACCACCCTGTATATCGTTGGAATCAGGAAAAAATTAGTAATTTTTTGATGCCATAGCCAACTACGCGTTCCATATAAAACAATACAACTTTATGGTATAACCATTTATTCAATGGTATAACTCGAATTTCAAGAATATTTTTAAAGAATTGACTACACTACTGCATTCTTATCAAAATATGAACTTTTGGCCATAACTCGAAAACAAATGACGTTAGCCAAATTTGAAATGCATCATTGAGTTTTTTCCAAAACGAGGTCGAGGATGCGCGGTTCATTTTTTCGTACGACCTATAGTTTACGAGATTCCCTATTAAAACATCGAAATTTCGCCACCCTGTAACTCTCTACTCATTTTTAAACATTGCAACTTTTGTTTGTGACTCTGAAACTGTGTTTGTGGTAAGGGATTGTTTTTTGTTTGTTTGTGGAGTTGAATTAATTAATTTAAACACATTCAGGCAATAGTAAACAATCTAATAGCAATATGGATCCAGTTTTTAAAAGTAGTATCAGGCCTTTACAAACAAAGAAGCAGACAGGTAGGAAAAAATGAGATGCAAAAAGTATTAAAAAAGAAGAAAGGAAAATACGAGGAAGAAATAAAAAGCAAGTAACAGAAAGGGAAGAAGACAACGAAATAGAAACCAAATGGAACAGAATAAAGAGTGCGACAATTAAAGCCACACAAAAAGTAGTAGGAATATAAAAGAAGGGAAATAAAAGCAAATGGTGGGATGGCGACCAAATAATACAGAAAAAGAAAAACGCCGACCTTAAATGGATAAAAACGGGTGAAGATGCAGACTATGAAAGATATAAGGAAATAAGAAAAGAAGGAAATCGACTAATGAAAAAGAAAAAGAATACCTATATGGGTGGAACAGATAATGGGAGAAATGGAAAGTGAAAATCAGAGAAAAGAAAAAAAGAGTCAGGAAATAGAACAGGAAACCAAACATAGCAAAAATCGAAGATAAAGAATGGATGGGACACTTTAAGAATCTGCTAACAAAACCGGAACAGGAAACAAATGAAACTGATGAGGATACAGAAGAATAGCAAGAGGAGGATGTGATAGAGATCGTAAATAATCTAAAGCATTGCAAACCAGCAGGACCAGGTGATATCTCGAAGTAAATGACACAATACGCCGGAGAGGAATTAATAAGGGCGTTGCATAAGGTAAGGAAGGTCCACAATAGATGTCATACAGAGCCTAAGCCAAATAATTGAAAAATGCTACGAACATGATATCCGAGCACAAATACTTTTCGTCGACTTCAAACAACCTTTCGACAGTGTCAATCGGTTCAAAATACCAAAGAAAATTATAAAACTAGTGGAAATGACAATGAAGAACACGAAAGCAGCGATACTAACGGACAAAGGAATATCAAAGGAGTTAATCCGGGAGTGAGACAAGGAGATGGACTATCGGCAACTATCTTCAATATTGTAATGGAAGGAATTATAAAATACTACGACGTAACAGGAACAATAAGAAATAAAGTAGTACTGAAGAAAAGACAAAATTTATAAAAATACAAAGAGGAGGTAAAGAAAAGGAAAGTAAACAGATAACAATTGATAAATACGAATTTGAAAGGAGAAAGAATTTCGGGTAGGTATCTCGGGAAAAATATCAATTACAAAAATGAGAAAAGGGATGAAATAACACAGCGAATTCAGGCGGAGCATCGAGCTTACCATATAAACAAATAATACAAAACAAAACTATAAAAAGAAAAAACAATAATGAAAATATACAAGACAGCAATTAGGCCAGTAATTACATACGCGGCTGAAACTACAACAATGACAAGTGAAGAAGAGGAAACGTTAAATATCTTCGAAAGAAACATCATAAGAAAAATATATGAACCAGAGAAGGTGAATACCAAAGACTAATGAATTTTGAAATAGAAGAGATACTCGAGAATAAAAATATAGTAAGAACAATAAAAGCGTCAACAAGACTGACATGGTATGGTCACATAAAAAGAATGAAGGATAATTATAGTGACGTTAAGCAAGATTACAGACTGGAAACCAAATGCAAGCAGACCAAAAGGAAGACCAAAGAACAGATGGGGCGACCAAATCGAGAAGGACCTAGAAATAATGGAAATTACAAATTGGGGAGGGAAAATTCAGGACAGGAAAGAATGGAAGGAAATAGTAGAGCTAGAGATAGTAAAGAAAAACATAAAAGTACACGAGAAAATAAAAAGTGGAGTGACGCACCACGAAGCAAATGCGTCTGAGAGCCCCGTTATCTACCCACCATGACCTTGGATCCGTTTCAGTTACAAATCCTTGGCGTTTCTATTGCAGGAATGGCCAGGACTTTGATGCACTCAAATGAAGGGATTAGGTAAGTTTCCCGATTCAATGTGGGCAGAACTAAGGTACGTCCACTTACATATTGAATAGAACAGGAATATCCATAGTCGAAGATAAACATCCTTATCAGTTATGGCTAGGAAAGAAGCCGAAGACCTTCGAATAATCGGTTCAAGATGCTATGTTCACATCCCTTTACAAAGACGACGTAAGATGAAGAAGAAGTCTGTCAAAGGCTATCTATCTACGATAGAGATGAAAGATATAGAGTGTGGATCAAGGAATAAAATAAAATAATACTTTCAAGAGATGGTGTGTTTCATGAGAAGCTAACCAAGTATGAAGAAAAAGTCAAGATTCCTAGGAAAGATATCGAACCAAACAATCAGGGAAGGCCATCAAAAGACGAAAACAGTAGCTCTGAAGATGAAGCACAAGAGGCGGAAGAACATGAAGGGCAAGAATGAAAGAAAAATAAGAATTTCTGTCAATGAATTTAAGAAACCGCGCTCTGTTCTCTTGATATTTTTGACAAGACATAAAAAGTTTTTGAGCTTTCAAATGTTTTTCCTAAATATGATTACGTACGATGTTATCCAACATTTCACGGTTCTGGAATTATCGTTATGTTGACGATACTTTCCTTATCTTTAAAGGGAGTGATCAAGACATTGATGATAACTGTCTTCATTTTCTTAATTTTTTGTATTTAAAAATCACCAGACTGGATAATTCTTGAGATATAGACATTTACAGAAAGCCCACGACCACGGATCATGTCCGTCACCATCCAACAGATATCCTGAGAAAGATGATCCTCAAACTTTACAACAACTTCATTCGAAATCTTCATTATAAAAATCGCACCAGTTTTCAATCTATAAGGGATGATACATCACAAATATTTCTCTCTGTCTTCATTATATTTGTTCAAAAAGTTGTTCAATTTGATATCAAAATTTGAAAAACAGTTTAGTACGTACAAAAAATAAAATAGATATAATAAATAAATCAGGTGTTTACAAGTTAGCCTGGGAGACTTGAGAAGCCTTTATATCGGTCAAACTGGGCGGAAATTTAAAACTAGAATCTCGCAACATTTTAGAAAAATATGTTCAAAATCTTCCTTTGCCAAACACATTTTAGACTCCGGTCATACCTTTGATCGAAAATTTAACTTTGAAAACCTTCATGTCCGTCTTTCAAAAATTAATTTCTTCTAGATCTGAATGGGATACAATTTAGAGTTAAAGAAAAGTAGAAAAAAAAGATTTTCGATCTGTATAAAACAAGAAGCCCTAAGTGTGTGAATGTTCACACGGTGCATCAAAATAAAGCTCCACCGCCGGCGCCGCTTCCTGTGATCTTGTGGTTTACGATCACGGTTTTAAGATACCTACATCTAGATATATAAAAAATTACCACACTTGCACCTTTTTTCGTAGAGCGAATTGTAAAAACGTCGACCCCTTTATTTGTTGTTAAATTAATTACAATCATATGGTAGGGTAACCCTTTTAAATTAATGCGTGTATTTAACGGTTAAAGGAGCGATCAGGTGTTGTATGTGTCTATCAGGTGGATTTTAAATGACACGTGCTTAAGTGTATATTTGTGCTTTAAATTCACAACGTTAAAATGACAACCCCTATTATTGCAAGACTACTTACTTTCTAAGTAAGTACATTTATCTAACAAGATAATTACAATCTTTTAGTAACATATGTCCGACGTACCTACCTACGTAAGGGTAGTTTGGCGCGAAGAAACTGAATTTAATGAATGCCGCCAAAATTTCACCCCTCTGCGATCAGCTGTATTTTATAAGACGTTTATAACCGATCTTCCGTATGTCGACCTAAACACGGATGTCATTAACATTTGCCTTTATTAAGTATCTTGTAATCATACGTTATCGTTTCTTTCATGAAGAGTGAATGAATAAGTACCCTAATTCATAACCGAAATTCCCACCTTGAAGGAAGGTCGATATAATTGAAAGAATTACCGACAACCGTCAACTGATCATTATCCTCTTCTCGTATAAACTGCATAACTGCATTCTTATTACGAAAGCGTGAATAGCAAGGTCCTTTGCATCCTAAAAATAGCATCGCGACCTTGTCCTATTTGCAGCATCTTTCCTGTATGGGTCTTCTGAGAAAATAAAAATTGTGCAACCCACGTCAAGCTAATAAAAGGTACATGAATGAACATAACGGCAATACTCTTTCGAAACCTCCTCCATAAGTAAGAAAATGGCCAGGCACCTATTTTGGGTCATAATGGCAGCAACCTGGCGTTTACATCATTACCTCTATAACTAGTTGGCCAATTATGCCCATTTTCCATCTCATTATAGGCCGATGACAACTCAATTGCCTTCTCTAAGATTTTCCTAATTCTGATTCCAACCCACTTTTACCTTCATCCCCTTCAGCGACGTACTCCATGCACAGTGCCCAGATAAATATTCTATTTGATCTGCTGAACGAAATGACTATTGACTTCTGAAGAAGAGGAAGAAAATGATAGGAAAGCGTCAAAACTTAGTAAAACGTTTCCTTAAAATTTGAAACTTTTCAAACAGGTCCAGTTATAATGAGTTTCCATGTTTCTCTGCATAGAACAAATTTCAAAATCACGTTACACCGAATACTCTATTCAAATTTTGACTAACGTGATAATGAGCTATGAGAAATTGTGGGAAAAGCTAAAAAATAGGGGTGAATACATGACGATACGATGGGAAGGCGTCAAAACTTAGTAAAACGTTTGCTTAAAATTTGAAACTTTACAAACAGGTCCTGTTATAATGAGTTTCCAAGTTTCTCTGCATAGAACAAATTTCAAAATCGCGTTACACCGAATACTCTATTCAAATTTTGACTAACGTGATAATGAGCTATGAGAAATTGTGGGAAAAGCTAAAAAATAGGGGTGAATAAATGACGATACGATGGGAAAGCGTCAAAACTTAGTAAAACGTTTGCTTAAAATTTGAAACTTTACAAACAGGTCCAGTTATAATGAGTTTCCATGTTTCTCTGCATAGAACAAATTTCAAAATCACGTTACACCGAATACTCTATTCAAATTTTGACTAACGTGATAATGAGCTATGAGAAATTGTGGGAAAAGCTAAAAAATAGGGGTGAATACATGACGATACGATGGGAAGGCGTCAAAACTTAGTAAAACGTTTGCTTAAAATTTGAAACTTTTCAAACAGGTCCAGTTATAATGAGTTTCCATGTTTCTCTGCATAGAACAAATTTCAAAATCACGTTACACCGAATACTCTATTCAAATTTTGACTAACGTGATAATGAGCTATGAGAAATTGTGGGAAAAGCTAAAAAATAGGGGTGGATAAATGACGATACGATGGGGAAGTGTCAAAACTTAGTAAAACGTTTGCTTAAAATTTGAAACTTTACAAACAGGTCCTGTTATAATGAGTTTCCAAGTTTCTCTGCATAGAACAAATTTCAAAATCGCGTTACACCGAATACTCTATTCAAATTTTGACTAACGTGATAATGAGCTATGAGAAATTGTGGGAAAAGCTAAAAAATAGGGGTGAATACATGACGATACGATGGGAAGGCGTCAACACTTCGTAAAACGTTTGCTTAAAATTTGAAACTTTACAAACAGGTCCAGTTATAATGAGTTTCCAAGTTTCTCTGCATAGAACAAATTTCAAAATCACGTTACACCGAATACTCTATTCAAATTTTGACTAACGTGATAATGAGCTATGAGAAATTGTGGGAAAAGCTAAAAAATAGGGGTGGATAAATGACGATACGATGGGGAAGTGTCAAAACTTAGTAAAACGTTTGCTTAAAATTTGAAACTTTACAGACAGGTCCTGTAATAATGAGTGTCCAAGTTTCTCTGCATAGAACAAATTTCAAAATCGCGTTACACCGAATACTCTATTCAAATTTTGACTAACGTGATAATGAGCTATGAGAAATTGTGGGAAAAGCTGCAAAATAGGGGTGAATACATGACGATACGATGGGAAGGCGTCAAAACTTAGTAAAACGTTTGCTTAAAATTTGAAACTTTTCAAACAGGTCCAGTTATAATGAGTTTCCATGTTTCTCTGCATAGAACAAATTTCAAAATCACGTTACACCGAATACTCTATTCAAATTTTGACTAACGTGATAATGAGCTATGAGAAATTTAGGAAAAAGCTAAAAAATAGGGGTAGATAAATGACGATACGATGGGGAAGCGTCAAAACTTAGTAAAACGTTTGCTTAAAATTTGAAACTTTACAAACAGGTCCTGTTATAATGAGTTTCCAAGTTTCTCTGCATAGAACAAATTTCAAAATCACGTTACACCGAATACTCTATTCCAATTTTGACTAACGTGATAATGAGCTATGAGAAATTGTGGGAAAAGCTAAAAAATAGGGGTGGATAAATGACGATACGATGGGGAAGTGTCAAAACTTAGTAAAACGTTTGCTTAAAATTTGAAACTTTACAGACAGGTCCTGTTATAATGAGTTTCCAAGTTTCTCTGCATAGAACAAATTTCAAAATCGCGTTACACCGAATACTCTATTCAAATTTTGACTAACGTGATAATGAGCTATGAGAAATTTAGGAAAAAGCTAAAAAATAGGGGTAGATAAATGACGATACGATGGGGAAGCGTCAAAACTTAGTAAAACGTTTGCTTAAAATTTGAAACTTTACAAACAGGTCCAGTTATAATGAGTTTCCAAGTTTCTCTGCATAGAACAAATTTCAAAATCACGTTACACCGAATACTCTATTCAAATTTTGACTAACGTGATAATGAGCTATGAGAAATTTAGGAAAAAGCTAAAAAATAGGGGTGAATACATGACGATACGATGGGAAGGCGTCAAAACTCAGTAAAACGTTTGCTTAAAATTTGAAACTTTACAAACAGGCCAGTTATAATGAGTTTCCAAGTTTCTCTGCATAGAACAAATTTCAAAATCACGTTACACCGAATACTCTATTCAAATTTTGACTAACGTGATAATGAGCTATGAGAAATTTAGGAAAAAGCTAAAAAATAGGGGTGAATACATGACGATACGATGGGAAGGCGTCAAAACTCAGTAAAACGTTTGCTTAAAATTTGAAACTTTACAAACAGGCCAGTTATAATGAGTTTCCAAGTTTCTCTGCATAGAACAAATTTCAAAATCGCGTTACACCGAATACTCTATTCAAATTTTGACTAACGTGATAATGAGCTATGAGAAATTTAGGAAAAAGCTAAAAAATAGGGGTGAATACATGACGATACGATGGGAAGGCGTCAAAACTTAGTAAAACGTTTGCTTAAAATTTGAAACTTTACAAACGGGTCCTGTTATAATGAGTTTCCAAGTTTCTCTGCATAGAACAAATTTCAAAATCGCGTTACACCGAATACTCTATTCAAATTTTGACTAACGTGATAAAGAGCTATGAGAAATTTTGTAAAAACGTGAAAAACAGAAAGGACTGTGGATGACTTGAGGGTTGAGGATGAGACATCGATCCGTATATTAGGGCCGGAAGATATCCAAGTAAGCGAATCACGGGATATCCCCTGTCATTTTTAAAAAGAATTGAAGGGGGTGAAATGGGTTACGAGATGCGGATTCAATTGCCAGAAATGCTGAAGGGAAGAACGTTGTTATGGTACCGGAACAACAAAATATTTTGGAGAACCTGGAAGGAAGTAATACAAATTTTTTATTTATATTTTATGCCGCACCGTTACCAATGCAAACTGGAAAGGGGAAAATAGAAACCGAGTACAACGTCCGAAAGAATTAGCAAAAGAGTATATCAACTGAAACTCTCATGTTAATGATGTCCACTACAACACCAAGAAGAAGTAGGTATGAGTCCAAGGAGCTGACTTGAAAATAAAGAGTTAGTTGGAACAAGAGCACCTGATAATCTGAATACTCACAGAAGGGAAGCTGTGTGTTGGAGATGTGGCAAGAATGAACATCATCGAACGGAATGCCGGCGAAAATTTAATTTATTCTGTTCAAGGTGCGGAAAAGATTGTCCCTGTAGGGTAGCTAACCATAAATGATGCCTAAACATTGCCATTTATCCAGGGGATTTTAGATAAACTTGGGGAAGTCAGATATATTCGCACACTAGATTTAAAGGCTGGCTATTGGCTATTAGCGAAGAAAGTAAGCCTATTACGACCTTCACTGTGCCGGGAAGGGGTTGTTTCAGTTCAAACTGTTCAAGGTGTTTATATGTATACTTAGACGATATAATCATCATAGGTAAGTAAGACATTCTACGACCATTCGAATAATCTAGAAGGAGTATAGCGCCGTCTAAGAAGGGGTGACTTTCAGCTACAAGTGGAGAAATGTCTCTTCTGCATGACGAGACTTAGGCCATACTATGGTAACAAAAGATGGAGTAAAGCCAGATCCTGAAAAGTAGAAACCGTTGTTGAGATGGAACCTTCTAAGAATACCTATATGTGGGGTAAGACCCTTTTAGGAATCACACCATGGTGTTGAAAGTTCATTCCACGATATTCGCAGAGGCCATAAACAAATTGTTGAAAAAGTTACAAAAATTTAATTAGAGAGAAGAACAACAACAGGCATTTATATGTTTAAAAAAAGGCATTAGCCATCGCTCCAATTCCAGCTTTTGTGTTGCAGAATAAGGTCCTACCATCTCTTATCAAAAATTTACTTCTTTGCAGGATTTATATGGACAAATCCTTAAATTAAAAAATGCAAATTGTTCGTAGGGAAGGAGGAATTCGAAGGGCGCCCACAAAACCTAATCGCCAATAGGGGAGACCACACCGAAACCTACCGAATATCACCTTATTTTTACGTTCAAAAGGGTTGCCAGCGAACGGTACTGAAAGTGCTACACTCTTAAAAAATATCTAGTTTGTAAATTAATAAAGGCATAAATTGACACAAATCCATACATTGGGCTTCTCGCAGTACTTACAACGGCACAAAAAAGGCACTAACCGTTATGGTGCGACCTACTAGTAGGTCATCAAAAAACAACGTAATAACGGCGCTAGTGAGGCACTAATTATGCCAAGTAAACAGGAGCACAAACTCTGAAATGATGAGTATTGTCGACAAATTAATAATAACATCAAACAATGTGTTAACAGTTGTGTCTTCAAACAGATTTCAAAAAAGAGCACTTTCCTCCATTTTCTTTCACCCTCTTATGGCCCGAAAAAAACACTGCAAGATCCGATTATTCCAGATTCTAAAGAGTCTACTGCGTGAATGTTTTCTTGTAGGAGAGCAACTGACGAATTACTGGGAACCGCCATTTTCCTGGTACCACTTGGACATGATACCATAATGTCACTAACCATCACTATCATTCACTTAGGCCAAAGAACCTGGTTCGAGGGGACTTTCTTTCTCCTTCAAATGACAAGGTATCATATAGTCTTAACTCCAAACACTATTTTTTGATTACTACGGCTTTTAAAAACAGCCCATTGTCAACGCGCCTGCAATTTGAACAAAATGTAGCTTATATGATCACAATATTTTCTCACCTGCACTCTTGCAATCAAGTACCAAACAATATCCTCACGGATTATCTATTTATTTATTTATTTATTTATTTATTTACTTACTTACTTACTTACTTACTTACTTACTTATTTACTTTTACCTATTATTTGTTTATATTTATTTATTTATGTGTTTATTTATTTATTGATTTACCTACTTATTTATTTATTTATTTACAGTAGGTTAAGTTATGTTACTCAAAGTCATTAATCTTTGAATTAATAAACTCCTCACTCTAATAAAAGGAATTCTTAATTAAATATAATTTTAATGAGCTTTTTAGCTTTTTGGGCGGTAGATTGGGGATTTGCAATGGCACACTATTAAAAAGCTAAATAGACATGTTTTCAAAACTTTTATGCACTTTGGTTACCTAATCGAACAAAATTGAAACATAACTTATTACAAGTTCTTGTATTATAATTATGTATTTCAGAGGTTCATATTCGGTCTATGGTCCAAAGAAGGAAAGAACACATCAAAAGAGAGCAAAAGAAATAGGTGCATTAGGTATGTGGAAGGCGTATTGAGTAGTCCCCCTCCCCCCCCCCTCCAAATTCCAAATTGAGTGTTAGCGAAGCTAGAATCATAATTGGTTGAATTATCGCCTGGGACAACTCTTGTGGACAACAATGGAGCGATGGTAGTTGTTGGTGAAGGTGATCTAAAAAAAAGGTTTTCACTAGTGTTCGCCGCGAATCTAAACGTCGTAGTACAACTACCTGCTGAAGAACATGATCTAGGAACGTTTGAGTTAGAGGCAGGTTTTCCTGTGAGAAATAAAAACTTTGCAACGAATGTGTAAAGTTTATAAATGATAATAATAATAATAGAGCGTGGAGAATACACAAAACCAGCCTGTCTGGTGACCACAGAAGTCAATCCCTTTTTCGTACAACCAATACCATTCGAAGCTTTTTCTATCCATGCTTGCATCTGTAAATTTACCTATAGGTTTAACGGGTGTTGATAATGTTTCCGAAATTATTCTTCTTCCTTTGTCTAACTTTGTCAGTATACCCATCAAAGATCGTAGGTGAGAAAGAAAACTTCTATCGACTACAGGTTGTCTGTTCTCCAGAAATATTCTTGTTTTTATTAATGAACCTTCGTCAAATAAAGATGCGAATACTATTACTGAAAAAGTAGGTAGGTACGTCGTATTTACGTCGATTAATGACGCGACAGAAATGAGTGAAATTGAGTGCAAGTGTAAGAATTCCTTTGTCTGTCATCATCCTAAACACAAATTATGTAACTAATGCAAGTATGGATAGGTACATATTTTTATAGGATTGTAACTTACTATAATCAAATATTGTCGCCATCTTGAGTTTATTTAAGTTAGTAATGATTGATTATGTACACAACTCACAACATCAGCCTCAAGTGTCAAAAACATTGTGGTAAATGAAAAAAAATCACATAAAATTTTTCACTAATGTAAAATTTCCAGCTAGGATGTCGAATTTTGGTCATTTTATGTCTCATTTGTTACATTGTAGCCAATCATTTTTGAAAAAATTCACCTCAGTAAATAAATTCTACTTGAAAACGTCGTTATTCGCGTTATTTACAATTTCATTCGTCTAAAAAATTCGTCCGTTATTACTTCTAAGTCGAAATATTCAAATAGTAACGGTTTACGTAAGTCAATGGAGAGTTTATTTCAAATTAGAAACGCTTGCTCCATCTACCTTTTTAATTTCATAACATAACAACGATACAGTTGAAGCACAGTATATAAACGAACCAGTACAATAACTCCTACGCATTTCATTCACCGTCGGATGAGATTCTCATCTGAGCAGCGTTGAAGGTAACAGAAAGTTTAGTGAGTTTAGTGCGTGACGTCACGAGATATCATACTGGTTCGTATGTATACTGTGGTTGAAGCATTATGTATGACCAAAGAGTATATAATTATATACTCTTTGGTATGACAATACGTCAATCTAGATGTGATAATCTTCTCGTCATCCCCGTGTACTTAAAATAAGCTTGTAATGACTAATATTCTTATATTGAGTTGCTAAACGACTTTGATTATAAAGAATATCTCATATATTTATGATTCATTATGGGTAGTTTTGAACTTTGAATTGCAACTGAGCAGTTTCCGTCTTTTTCAAGTCATCATTTATGTAGTAGCATTGATTATATACACGAAGTATATAATCAAATAATCAATGGTAGTAGCCTTGTTTTTTCATATACAGGGTGGCGCAAAAGAAGCACACGGTTTTTAAAAATTTAAGTACCTACCTATATCGAGTTCATTTGTAAATTCTTAATTTATTTTGAAGAGGAATTATAAACTGCAAATTTTGGAGATTTTTTAAAGCTACATAGGTACCTACTTAATTATTGAACACTACATCGAGCAAATAACTCCCATTTCGTGCCTTACAAAATTGGGCATTTTCAATGGCATCGTTTAAAACGTTGGGAGTCAGAGCCTAAATTGCTTTTATCTGTTGGATCGTCGTTGACTTATTAACATAAACCCTCCCCAGAGATGATAATCTGGGTCTGTTAAATCCGGCGAACGAGGAGACCAGTTGATTGACGAGTTTCTTGAAATTGTGCGTTCGGCAAAAATCTCTTAAAAGCTCCATACCGGTCGAATCGAGCAGCGTGTGCGTGACTCCATCTTGTTGGAACCACCTCACTCTACATTGTCAGCAAGAGCAGGTCGCAAAGAACTTGGAATCATAAATCGACGAAAACTAACATTCGGTGGATTTCGAGAAAATATCAACGTTATTATTTGTGAATATTTTTTTCATGTTGCCTAAATATAACATTTTAAATATCCAGTAATATTGAAAACACAGTATTGTTATGTTATTGATAAATAAATATTGACTTTATATTGTATAGTAATATTTACTAAATATTGTAAATATTTAGTAACATTATACACGCAATATTGGTGCATTATTGTGTGTACAATATTTGAATTTACCTACATTAAATTTACTAAATATTAGAAATATGTATGTTATATTGCTTAAATATAGATTTTCAATATTTAGTAATACTGTACACGCAATATTGGTACATTATTGTGTGTACAATATTTGAATTTACATTAAATAGCCCTATTTACTAAATATTGCAAATATTGTCCTTATATTGACTAAATATTGTATTTCGAATATTTGTATATTACAAAAATATACGTATTCACCCCATATTGGCTGCAGTTCGACAATATTGCCCCAATCTCTCTATATTAGGCCAATATTCCGCCAAGCTAACGCCAATAAATGGTGCTACATGGGGAACGTTTAAAAAGATTCTCCTCAGCAGCACTCTTTCGTACTCGTTGAATATTCTCCTCTGTTCGGGTCGTACGTGGTCTTCCGGATTGTGGCATATCTTCTACTGAACTCCGCGGCGGAAAACGTTGCACCAAACATTTAGTCATGGAAACGGAGGGCGGCGATTTTTTTACATTGAAATGGTGGCAATCAGTATTATCGGGTTTATTTTCAAAATAAAATTCTGTGACCTGTGACTGTCGCTCGCTGAGTAACTGTATATGTTTCCATAATTAATTTCCCAATTTTGCTTTCTCATATATACTTACGTACAAAGAGAAAACTCATCGGTTTAAATTCTCAAAAATTTTTATTTTGCATTTCTCGGCGTTTTATGACCAAAATAACACGAAAACACATTTTAGAAAAAGAATAAATGTCATTATGTCTGTGTGCGCGAGATATTTTTTGAACTATTAAAGATATCGATATGAAATTTGGTACAAAAATTCTAGGTCAAGTTCGTTGATGAGCAAAATCCAACCAGTGGCTGGGGCATTTTTAGGGGGTTAAAAAATCATAAAAAAATCATCGCTTCATATTTTAAAGGTGCGAAATTAAAAAACCTAACTAATACCTACTTACCTTTTTACTTATATAATTTTAAAATAAAAAGATAATAATAATCAGAGGCGCATCTTTTTTTAGGGTAGACTGGCAGAAAACTTTTCCATCGTTAACAATTAAAAGTTTCTTGTAGAATATTTACTAATTCACATTAATTTCACCACAGACAACTATTGTGATTTCACTCATAAGCTTCCTTTTTCTCTTACAGGACACCCTGTACCTACAGGCAAACTGTTTCAGATTACGATGCTTGTGGTCAAACAAAATCGAGATTGATAATTTATACTACAATGACGTATTAAACAAAATAGCTTTTGCGTAATAACTCAAAAAAATAAATATATAGTGTATGGTCGTTGTAATCACAAAAATGATCAAAAATGACGTAATTATGACGTATTCGAATACCGACTCAGCTTGCCAAAAAAAGTAAATAAAGGAAAACGAGAAGTTATCGTCCCTCGCATGACGTCATATCGACGTTAGAAAGTGGGGTTAGTTGGCTGTGAGTTTTAACTCATTTATAGGTACGTTCCATGTGTAAAGTAGTTATGACGTACGGAAAGCAAAAATTACGTCATTACGTCGAAGAAATTGTTAGTAGGAACTAGGAACTCCCTCGTACTAAATTTTGCATAAATGGGAAGGTTAATAAAGAGTTTACGAAAATCTCTAGAGGTCAGTTCTTTATATTTTTGTGAAAAAAGTGCACAAACAGGAACGCTATAGTAAAAATAAAAAAAATATTCGGTGAATAATAAACACAACCATATAGATACTCATATTAACACAAACTAAAGAAAATCAAGACTACCTATCGTAAATGATCCCGTAATTTACACAGCAGATTCAAAAGGTTGCGGTTGCTTCAAATCAATGGCAGTAAGTGCCAGAATTTCCTCCAAGACAGTTTTGTAGCACCACGAATCGCCTTTTAATCGTTTCCTTCGTATCCCGACGGTCGCCGTTGCCAATTTCACGACGGGAAACAAAACCTTGCGGACATTTGGACTAAAATTCGAATTTTTCAGAATCGACTTGGTAGGTGTTGACTCCTTATTTGAAGACACTTTGGTATGTAAATCTAAAGATGGCAAATAACATATTTCTAACTCAAATGAGCAACCGTTCAATCTACGAGTTACATTTGGTTCCACTTTTCCTCTCAGACAGAATCTGGAATGAAATTACTAAAACGTCATTCCTAAAATATGTAACCTATCTTCTTTTTACCCATCGCGTTCGCATGGTATTCCCTTCTTTTCCAAAGCTTCCGAAAGTTGATTAATTACGAGCTCGGGATCCTTATACTCGGTGCTTGAAACATTGCAGAGATCCTAAAAAAAGTCGATTTGGCAATCGAGCCTTGTAGAGATGCGGTCATTGACTTTATAAAGTCAATTGATGCGGTACTTACTTTACAAGTTAAAATAGTTGGTTGCGGTTTATTCTCGTTCGGTGCCTTTTTAGGTGTCAATACGTGACGTACGCGATGTAACGATCTCTCAATTGTTCCCAAAACCCGTCTGGCCGATCCTGGCGTTGTAGGTTTCGCGTGTTTCCTATAAAAACAAATTAGCAAAAATTATGACAATTGCAAAGTGTAAATATTCGAGTCCATCGTAGCCGCAATCCTGTAAAGGTTGACCAAACACGTTCCAGCCCTTACTTTACAACCCTTACTACACATATACCCCTAGAGTTTATCGCTTTAATTTGTGTAGAGATCTACTAGCTATTAACACTTGCAAATTACGGTGACATTAACTTCCATTTCCATAAAGTTGGGTTGGACTTTAATTAAGACGAGACGGTTACTTACAAATCAGGAGTTCGAGGTTTGACGACGTCAGGTGTGGGTGTCTTCTTTATTTTCTTAACGGGAACTGCAAACAATAAGTGGCGTTAAGGCAATAACAATGAAAGGAAAGTTTACGCTCTTACATAAATCTTGTAACAATAATAGTGCCCTTATAAGAATAAATGTTAGCATATAGGATCATGAAAGAGGGTAACAAAGTTAAAACGACGATATTTCAGATCCGGGGCTGTGAGCTATTCCTCCCAAGGGATCACTTTCGCAAGTGCACCAACCATATTTTCCAAGCACTTTCTTATTAGTGTTTAGAACACTTGTATAAAGTTGAACTAATTTAAGAGTTTCAAGTCATAAAGAAGAAGGTAACAGCCCTTGAAAAACACTGGACACTGATGTACACTTCAGACAAGATTTTCCAATTCTTTTACCCCTTTAATTTCTATTTCGTTATTTTTCCCCTTTTAACTTTTAATTACTTTACCGCATCTACAATTAATTGGTTTTTAATCGTAAATCCTTATTAAGAAAATGGCGCCCGAAAAACACGTTGCCCGTGAAAAATTACGTAAAGGCATTTCTGCAATAAAAAGTCAACAAAAGCAAGAATTACTGCAAAATGAACGCGATTAATCCTAAGGGTCATAAAAATTTGATTCTGTGGTATGACCATTGGAAAACAAAGAAAAAGTTTACGGGAGACAAATCTGCAATGTTTCTCAAGTTTATTTGGTACATTGCAACAAACATTAGAAACAAAGTGAGGTATGTTATCAAAAGAAGAATGCTCAGCCATTTTGGGAACAAAAAATTGGTAATTATTTAGAATCTGGAGCCATGCACCAAGCCGTTTCAACGTTTCCCCTATAAGAGAGTATTACCAGACAACTAAGAAAAGCTATAACATAATGACCGCAAGTCACTAAATGATTTAAAAAGTCAATAAATAAATAATAGCAATTAGTAGCAGAATGTCAACACTTGGCGGATTTGTACATAGGTGGCGCTATCTTTAAAAAAAAATATTTACATTTACATTTTTTTTCCTTTTTTCAATGCAATTTTGAATTTTATTTTATTTCTCTTTTACAACTAGATTATTCGCTCCCTTTTGATTATTCTACAATTTCTTAAGTTATCGATTATGTGCTTACAACGTCTCTAACAGGTTATCCGCTAGTATATAATATAAGGCCATTTAAATGCCACTGTTTTACTTATTAAGCTAACGATAATAAATTCTACACATTGATCTGTGCCTTGAGTTGAGAAGAGGATCCACTTCGCTAAAATCTTTTCCATTTATTACTGGTACACATTAGACAAGTGTATTTATGTATTGAGTACTACTTTACTGTTACACCGAATGCTCCCACTGTCGCCAGAATCAATAAGATAAACCCGCCCCGGGGCGAAACGTTGACTCTTACTCCTGTCACAGAATTTTATTTTATCTGTGCTCCTTTACTATTTTTAATTAATTACTGGCTGGGTATGTGACCTGCAATGCCCACGGGTGTTTACATTAGACAACCCACATATTTATATGTTCTTTCAATTTGAAAAACATTTGATTACTGATGTACTATTCCATTTCGTGGATCAACACTACCCCCATTCCAATGTCGCAAAAGACGGTTGCCAAAACTCTGTTTTGTTGTTGTCAAAGGTTTTCAAGAATTTCTTTGATTTGTTTAGTAAAGTTCAGCGCATCCGCATGGTGATTTGTTTCAAGCGTCTCATCTCCCGTCAATTCAAGAGTCCTCTTCTTCAGAAAATTCCAAAGACAACCCATTTATGGTGAACCTCCCTCTGTCTCGAACCCCTTGATCAACTCGTCGAAAAGGCAACCCCTTCATCATGAATATCAATTCGACCATCTTTACACGTTCTACACCATCATTAATAAATGTTTGTCCATACACTCGACTCATTCGTCTACGCTAACCCCTTCTGCTTGAAGATAGCGAATAACACCCTCAATTCGTACTCGGTAGCAGAATCAAAGATGGTGGTTATGTATTAACTCACACTAAGATAACGCCCGTAAAAATTTTAGGAGAAGTGTCAACAGTCAGGGTATAGGGGACATACTCAGAACGTATGTACAATAATAATAATAATAATAATACGCAGGAACATACTCAGTAGATGCAAGGTATATTTTAAATTAATAAAGATACCAAGAATTTCATTACGTACGGCGATAGGCTAATGTTGTGCGGCTAACACGACAGATAAAAACACATCTATTATATGTCGCACCCCAACGTACAATTCACAGCAAAAGCAAAAGCTTTAATATGAAAACAAAATTAAATAATTCATTAGCATAACAAACATTATAGAATTTCATACTCGTAATGCACAATTTTTAAAATAAACTCAATAATGAGTTGTAAAAAATCTTGTATAACTCTATTTCAATTGCTGGTTTGTTATGGTTTAAGGCGCAAAAGGTAATATGTACACAAGCAACTTACTGCGTAGATGATCTAATTTTAATACGTTTTTAGATCATAGCTATTTATGTATTAAGCGCGTGAAGGACGGGTTTTGGGCCGCGGCGGAATACAAGACCGAGGCCCGAAGGGCCAAGGGACTATAAGACGCCAAAAGTACAAAATCATCGTTCACGTGGGTATATCTACCACTGTCAGAACTCTATTATTTGGAGAAAGTGTACGAATTTTTGCACGCGAATGTATCTAAACATGAGGAATGAAAATTTGTTCCTATATCTGGAATATCTCCACAATTGCGGATTTGCAGCAACTTTTTCTATCACATGAAATTGACTTTCTAACGTTTTGGGATACATAACCAGTATCAGAACTTTTTCTAACGCATGAAATGGATTTTCCAACTTTTTGGGGTATATCTACCAGTGCCAGAACTCTATTATTGGGAGAAAGTGTACGAATTTTTGCACACCACTGTATCTATACATGAGGAATGAAAATTTGGTTCTATATCTGGAATATCTCCACAATTGCGGATTTGCAGCAGCTTTTTCTATCGCATGAAATGGACTTTCCAACGTTTTGGGGTATATCAACCAGTGTCAGAACTCTATTATTGGGAGAAAGTGTACAACTTTTTGCACGCCACTGTATCTAAACATGAGGAATGAAAACTTGCATCTACATCTGGAATATCTCCACAATTGCGGATTTGCAGCAGCTTTTTCTATCGCATGAAATGGACTTTCCAACGTTTTGGGGTATATCAACAAGTGTCAGAACTCTATTATTTGGAGAAAGTGTACGACTTTTCGCACACCACTGTATCTAAACATGAGGAATGAAAACTTGCATCTACATCTGGAATATCTCCACAATTGCGGATTTGCAGCAGCTTTTTCTATCGCATGAAATGGATTTTCCAACATTTTGGGGTATATCAACCAGTGTCAGAACTCTATTATTGGGAGAAAGTGTACGACTTTTTGCACACCACAGAATCTAAACATGTGGAATGAAAATTTGTTTCTATATCTGGAATATCTCCACAATTGCGGATTTGCAGCAGCTTTTTCTAACGCATGAAATGGACTTTCCAACGTTTTGGGGTATATCAACAAGTGTCAGAACTCTATTATTTGGAGAAAGTGTACGACTTTTCGCACGCCACTGTATCTAAACATGAGGAATGAAAACTTGCATCTACATCTGGAATATCTCCACAATTGCGGATTTGCAGCAGCTTTTTCTATCGCATGAAATGGACTTTCCAACGTTTTGGAGTATATCAACAAGTGTCAGAACTCTATTATTTGGAGAAAGTGTACGACTTTTTGCACGCCACTGTATCTAAACATGAGGAATGAAAACTTGCATCTACATCTGGAATATCTCCACAATTGCGGATTTGCAGCAGCTTTTTCTATCGCATGAAATGGACTTTCCAACGTTTTGGGGTATATCAACAAGTGTCAGAACTCTATTATTTGGAGAAAGTGTACGAATTTTTGCACGCGAATGTATCTAAACATGAGGAATGAAAATTTGTTCCTATATCTGGAATATCTCCACAATTGCGGATTTGCAGCAACTTTTTCTATCACATGAAATTGACTTTCTAACGTTTTGGGATACATAACCAGTATCAGAACTTTTTCTAACGCATGAAATGGATTTTCCAACTTTTTGGGGTATATCTACCAGTGCCAGAACTCTATTATTGGGAGAAAGTGTACGAATTTTTGCACACCACTGTATCTATACATGAGGAATGAAAATTTGGTTCTATATCTGGAATATCTCCACAATTGCGGATTTGCAGCAGCTTTTTCTATCGCATGAAATGGACTTTCCAACGTTTTGGGGTATATCAACCAGTGTCAGAACTCTATTATTGGGAGAAAGTGTACAACTTTTTGCACGCCACTGTATCTAAACATGAGGAATGAAAACTTGCATCTACATCTGGAATATCTCCACAATTGCGGATTTGCAGCAGCTTTTTCTATCGCATGAAATGGACTTTCCAACGTTTTGGGGTATATCAACAAGTGTCAGAACTCTATTATTTGGAGAAAGTGTACGACTTTTCGCACGCCACTGTATCTAAACATGAGGAATGAAAACTTGCATCTACATCTGGAATATCTCCACAATTGCGGATTTGCAGCAGCTTTTTCTATCGCATGAAATGGATTTTCCAACATTTTGGGGTATATCAACCAGTGTCAGAACTCTATTATTGGGAGAAAGTGTACGACTTTTTGCACACCACAGAATCTAAACATGTGGAATGAAAATTTGTTTCTATATCTGGAATATCTCCACAATTGCGGATTTGCAGCAGCTTTTTCTAACGCATGAAATGGACTTTCCAACGTTTTGGGGTATATCAACAAGTGTCAGAACTCTATTATTTGGAGAAAGTGTACGACTTTTCGCACGCCACTGTATCTAAACATGAGGAATGAAAACTTGCATCTACATCTGGAATATCTCCACAATTGCGGATTTGCAGCAGCTTTTTCTATCGCATGAAATGGACTTTCCAACGTTTTGGAGTATATCAACAAGTGTCAGAACTCTATTATTTGGAGAAAGTGTACGACTTTTTGCACGCCACTGTATCTAAACATGAGGAATGAAAACTTGCATCTACATCTGGAATATCTCCACAATTGCGGATTTGCAGCAGCTTTTTCTATCGCATGAAATGGACTTTCCAACGTTTTGGGGTATATCAACAAGTGTCAGAACTCTATTATTTGGAGAAAGTGTACGACTTTTTGCACGCCACTGTATCTAAACATGAGGAATGAAAACTTGCATCTACATCTGGAATATCTCCACAATTGCGGATTTGCAGCAGCTTTTTCTATCGCATGAAATGGACTTTCCAACGTTTTGGGGTATATCAACAAGTGTCAGAACTCTATTATTTGGAGAAAGTGTACGACTTTTTGCACGCCACTGTATCTAAACATGAGGAATGAAAACTTGCATCTACATCTGGAATATCTCCACAATTGCGGATTTGCAGCAGCTTTTTCTATCGCATGAAATGGACTTTCCAACGTTTTGGGGTATATCAAGAAGTGTCAGAACTCTATTATTTGGAGAAAGTGTACGACTTTTTGCACGCCACTGTATCTAAACATGAGGAATGAAAACTTGCATCTACATCTGGAATATCTCCACAATTGCGGATTTGCAGCAGCTTTTTCTATCGCATGAAATGGACTTTCCAACGTTTTGGGGTATATCAACAAGTGTCAGAACTCTATTATTTGGAGAAAGTGTACGACTTTTTGCACACCACTGAATCTAAACATGTGGAATGAAAATTTGTTTCTATATCTGGAATATCTCCACAATTGCGGATTTGCAGCAACTTTTTCTATCGCACGAAATGGATTTTCTAACGTTTTGGGGTATCAACCAGTGTTAGAACTCTATTATTTGGAGTAAATGTACGAATTTATAGCACACTAATGTATCTAAACATGAGGAATGAAAATTTGCATGTACATCTGGCATCTGGAATATCTTCACTATTACCAAAAGTACAAAATCGTTGTTCAAGCCCGAAATGCAAACAAGATTTTTTGTAAAATCGTTTAAATCCACCTTAAAGCTTCCAAAAAATAGATAGTACAATTTGTTCTCAGAAACCAAGTTGTTGGTTGCTATGGTTGCTAATACAGCTAATGTTGCTATAACTATTACAATGGCTGGTTTTTTAGGCTTTAGGGTGCGAAAGACACTATTTACCTCCGCAAATTACATCATAAATAATGACCTAATTTTAATACAATTTTAAAAAAGTTATTTTTGTATTAAGAGCGTGAAGGGGACGATTTTGGCGATTATAAGACGCCAAAGAGACAAAATCGTTGTTTACGATCGAAATGCAAACAAGATGTTTGTAAAGTCGTTTAAATCTACCTTAAAAGTCTTGAAAAAATAATTGGCACGATACGTTTTCAAAAATCAAGTTGTTGGTTGCTATAACTATCACAATTGCTGAGTTTTTAGGCCTTAGGGAGCAAAAGGTACTATTTATGTCCACAAATTGCTGCACAAATGATCTGATTTTAATACGATTTTACAAAAACATTATTTTTTGATATGCACCCAGTTTAAACATACATAATTGCATATTACATCAATAATTATGAACTTTATCCTATCATCGTTTATTATCTCTCTATAATTGCAAATATTTCTGTGCAATTATATGGGTCATAATATCATAGAAATCCCATAACATGTTAGTTATATACACATAATACATTATAGTAGAATTGCCGAACAGATGGAAACAGGCTCCTCCCATAAATGCGTTTGTAGAGTGGTCTCAAGAAGAGAACATGACATTAGTCATCATGCGCCGTAAACCAGAAAGCGTTCGGTCGAGTCCAAATTGTTACCGAAGGGGAGACAGTTTGTTGTTGTCATTGGCGTCCCTTGTGTGCACCTTGTGTGTTTATTTCGTTTCTGTGTAACTTTATTCTCGGTTTAAAATGTTACGCCACTGGAATTTTCCCGCCGCGCAGACAGTTGATGGCGTCTGTCATGTTCTCAACTTGAGACCACTCTAATAGGTTAATTCAAAATACGCGGGAAAATTACATTGAAAGTCTGATGCACTTCCCCAAACAGTGGCGTAACTACCGGTGTTCCGCGTGTTCCGCGGAACACGGGCCCGAGCCTTCAAGGGCCCGGCGCGACACGTAAAAAATAATTTCAATACACATTTGATTTTTTATTTATTGGTAAGTAACACTAGTAGGCAATGACAATGGTTGCTGCGAAGCCGGAATTTACCTCCATATCCATCCATAATACCAATTCGCTGAATAATAGCACAGACTAAAATAATATTTTAATCTGTGATAATAGTCAACGTGGGCCTAAACGAACTTTGTACAATTTTTAAAGTTTTAACCCCAAATGTTTATGTCATGCTTCCGATGGAGAATTATATCAGAGGGGCCAGGAGTTATTCGTCAAATATTCGGACTTTTAACGTAATATTAACCGCATGTTATATCTTTCTCACCATTCCCGTTTCGGTGGCTTCAGCAGAACGATCATTTTCAAAATTGAAAATAATTAAGACCTTTTTAAGGAACACTATGAGCGAACAAAGGTTGTCGCATTATCTATTATTTCAATAGAAAATGAAATGGCCAGAAAAATAAAAGTTGCTGATATAGTATCAACTTTTGCGAATGTTAAAGCAAGAAAAAAAAGTTTTAGTGAAGAGTAGTTTAGGTATACAATGCATTTTTTGAATTTTCTTTGAATTTTTTATATTCTTGTCATTTACTAAAATCTTTCATCTTATTATTTTGTCATAAACGAACAATACCCACCCGTAAGTATGAACAATAAATTCCTAGTGTCCTGCTAATGGGGCCCTTAAGAAAATATTATTTTTCTTACGCATTGACGGGCCCGGTTTGCTTCTGGAACACAGGCTCATGGATGCATTGTTACGCCACTGTCCCCAAATTAGTTTCTGTCACAAAACAAGTTTTGTGGTTTCTGTTAAAATACCTAACAACTAACAAAATAAATTATAGGTTAAGTAATAGGTATAATGATGGATTTTTTGCTACCAAAAAAACCTATATCGAAACATTTATCAGTGTTTGATAAAGTGTATGTAAATCTAACTTAACACAATTCAGCCCCTTTTTGTAGTAGGAGGAGCCTATTTCCATCTGTTCGGCAATTCTACTATAGTTAGGTATTGTTTTTTTATATTCTAAGGTTAGGTACCTATAGCCAGATATGATTTATTGTAATAATTTATTAGAACTTATATAGATATTAATATAACGGCAATATTATGCGATTTATAATAATGGAGAATGCCAAAATCAACAACAGACTATACTGAGATGGAAACGTCACGGTTTTTTTTGGTGCGTTTCAAGATTGTAACATGAAGCTACGAATGCGCCTGATAGTAGGCAACCCAAACAAAGTCACCCCTGATAGTAGGCAAATTAAACTACGTCACCTATAGAATTACCTATAATCGTTGATTGAAATATTAATATTTCAATCAACGCTATAATTCTGTAATTTGCAACAGTAGTAATACTATTTCAATACAAATGTACTCATATTCGTTTTATAGTATGTTGTGAACTTTTCACGCAATTTGAACTTGATTTATTGAGCTAAAGTTCAAAAATTGTAAGTCTAGTAAATGTTAATGCATTGCTAGAAATCGATTAATGCTTCAATGAAGTAACGCAAAAAGTAAACAAAATAATTACACAAATAAAAAAAAATATGCCATTGAACTTCATACACAATGTTACCTTTTTATCCAATGACATTCCACACAAACAAAAACTATACTAAAAACAAAAGATAGTGAGCTCTTACTTTGGACGACATCCGGTTCCAAAACAGGACTCCGAATCCGTTTCTTTGTTTTACGTATACCTGCGGTTTTTCCACTAATAGGAGTTATAATGACTGTGGGAATAACCTCGTTATTTTCTTGGAGAGTTTCTCTCACTTTCTAAAAGTAACCGAACAATAACTCCGAAAATTAAACATTTCGACTTACAGATCTAAGCTTAACTGCGACGTTGTTATTATTATTATTACAAGGATACGGATTAAGCCTTAAAGGTAACCCGAGCTCACGACGATGCCTCAATATAAAATACGTCGCCGTATTGTAATCGTATTTCGGATTTTTTAACTCGTCCCAAATCGCTTCCGGTGACGTTTTCTGATTATTCGCCATTAACTCGATACATTCCTCGTCTTTACTTTGATTATTCTCCGCTTCTCGAAAAGATACGGGATCGAGAATACCACTCGCCGTAATCCAAGCGTGACTCGATAATTTACTTATCGTTATACGTTCCTTCGGATCAACTTGTAACATCGATTTAATTAAATTTCTGCTCGCTTTCGATAAAAATAACGGCTCGTAATATTTACCGCTCTAAAAAGTGACGAGTGAGAGAAAAGTGTAAACAATTTTCCAGGGTGTATTACCAATATTTTCTTGTACAAGGCGTCTATCTTCGTATCGTCAAACGGAAGTGTTCCGGTTAGTAAAGCGTACAGCAGTACACCCATGGACCACACGTCGGCCTCGCTGCCACGGTACGATTTACCCATTACCAACTCAGGTGCTGCATATGCCGGTGATCCGCATGCCGTTGTGAGCTGCGTTTGAATTCCACCATCCGGTTTCGCACATAATCCGAAATCGATTAACCTCAAAGACCGATCACTGCTTAGCAGAATGTTTTCCTAAAAGAAACCGAGTTATTAATCCACATACGCAACGGCTAAGAACTTACCGGTTTTAAATCACGATGTGCGTATCCTAAACTATGTAAATAAGCAACGGCCGATAAAATCTGTCTAAAAAACTTTCTACTGTCGTGCTCGGAAAGTCGATTTTGTTCGACGATATGATCGAAAAGCTCGCCACCTGCGCAGTATTCCGTTACAATAAAGAAATGTGTCTCGGTCTCGAGAACTTGGTATAGTTTACATATGTGTTTGTGCGATAACGTTTTTAAAGCTTTCAATTCGAGTTTAACACGAGGTAGATCTTTACCGAGACACGATTTTTCCATAATTTTAATAGCGACCTTACTACCCGTTGCAATATGTGTAGCTAATTTAACTTTGGCAAATCCTCCACAGCCTATAGTTTTTTCGAGGTCGTAAAAACCACGTAAGATCGAATAACGTACCATATTTCTTCTTCTTATTCTTAATGTTTGGTTAATTAATTATATATAAGTATTAAAAAGTTTTAATTTCATTAACAGTTATTGAAAATACATACTTAAGTGTTGTTTGTTTAACGATGTGGTTGTTAACGTACACTAATTATTATTAATAAATAATAAAGAAAACATTTTTAAATTTTAAAAGTTAACGGATTAAATTAATTACAAATACATTGCAGAGGTACCAACTAGTAAATAATAAATACCAATCTCACTGAAAGAAACTTAAAGGTGAGTTTACACGCTTACACATACTGTGAGAAACGTGTAAATAGGAATAGCAGAGAATACTCTATGATGCTCATCGACTATTAAACGTATAAGGCGGCAGTCGCACAGAGAGACGACCAACCATGGCCATCCGCAACCGTCCAACTTCGACCGACCAAAAATTAAACAACCGTCGCACAGGGAAGACCCTGCAAGACCAACCGATTTTTAAATGTCGCGCTAAAGTCGATAATAATTCTGCAGGTTTCTACATACCCACCATAAATAAAATCGATATTTATGTTACCCACAGTAAATTAAACAAATTAAGCAAATTTAACAACTTCATTCATCCACTTCCTCGACTGTCCACCCATCCATACTTAACAATAATAAAATACTTTAAAATAAATAATTATATCAGGTTAGTAAAAAAATTTCAAATGTTATGAGTCACCGACCGTTAATCGTCGACCAAAAGTTTAAAGCCGGGTTGAAATTTCAAACCGTACGGTCGTGGTTGCTTGTGGACGATCGTGGACGGTCGTTCTTGTAAGACGTGCTCTATCTAACAACGTGGTATTGAAATTTTGGTCGGTCGTCTTTGGTCGGCGACCAAAGTCTGTGCGACTGCCGCCTAATCCTCGCCAGGAGTGTTTACCGCTACGTCATTAATTTATGAACCTAGCTATACCCTGTTCAAGTCACCAGTCGTTGCACGTCATAGCTTAAAACTTACTAAATCAATGACGTAGTAATCAGCGTTGTCAATTGTACGTGTTGTCAGACTGATTGCTTATACTTATTTTTAGGTTAGGAACAAATAGATACTGTATACCTATGTAATAATAAAATACAACAACTAATGTAGACATAAACGAAATAAGAGTACTGTTTTTAGTAAGGCAATTTAAAAAGTAGCTTAAGTGCGTATACCGATGAATTTAACAAAGTAAACAAAACTTGACGTGACAACATCGAGATATTTTATGAGTTTATATTCGCATCGCACTACGTTTTTGTCAGATCTCGATAATATAGAAATTGTTCTAGACGAGAATTAGGTCCTATAAGTTTTGTTAGAAATAGCGAGAATAACTACGACGCGTGTAATCTCTAATCTGTTTTGTGTTTAAAAACGTGTGCTTGAAAATAAATAATTAAATATAATAAAAGGCAAATTATCAATAACCCAGAAAAGAATCCCCTCTTACAACTCAGATGTGGGGTTAGAAGTTGATATTTGCAAGAATAAGCAGTATTTATTTTTGAGAAGAAAATTGTTTTTAGAGTAGCATGCCGATAACACGTGCTGGTACGTTAACGGATGAAGCCAGGGGGGCTCCAGAAAGTCACTCCAGCAATGATGGCCATGCAGCAGGTGGATCTGAGGTAGTAGTAACCCCGTCAGTAGGCGTGAATATTTCAGTGCAGAAGTTAGTGTCATTGGTGGTTACCACCATGAAAGAAACTCAGGCTGGCGAGGCGAAAGATCTCAGAAGTGCCGAGATTGCGTCACTAATCCCAGAGTTTAATGGTAACGATGATGAAGATGCAGCTTCTTGGTTCAGAAGAATTGATATGGTTAAAAGAACGCATAGTGTACCTGGTGCTTTAGTCGTAGTACTGTTAGTAGGAAAGCTAAAAGGAATGGCACTCAAGTGGTTCCATTCAAAGCCATGTTACGCTGCTTTGTCATACGAGGAGCTTAAGATGCTGATGATTCCTATGTTTAGTCGTCGAGAAAGTAAGATCAGTCTAATACGTAGGTTTGATAGTCGTAAGTGGAGGAAGAATGAATCGTTTACGTCCTACTTTCACGAGAAAATGATGCTTGGAAACCAATTGAGTCTTCCAGAAGAAGATTTGCTAGAATATTTAATTGACGGATTTGATAATCCTGTGTTAACAATCACAGGCACGTATTAGTCGATTTGCTTCGTGTGAAGAGCTATTGTCAGTATAGCCTAAGCACGTTTGAACGTGGTTGCAGCAAGAGTGTGCCAAGTACCAATGTAGGGCCGGTAACAAAGGTCAATGAAGATCAACCAAAGTCGATTAAATGTTTTTCTTGCAAAGGTAAAGGTCATTTTGCCTCGCAGTGCCCTGAAAAGAAGTGTTTCGTGTGTCAAGCAGTGGGACACCAAAAGAAGGATTGCCCTAAAGTCAAAGGCAGTACAGAACAAGCTCGAGCAGACAGCACGACAATGATGGTGGAACAAAAAACGAAGATCCCGGCAGCTTATTACTTCCCTGTTCAATTGAGTTTTGGAGAAGATACCTTTCAACTGCAGGCCTTGGTCGATTCTGGTAGTGGAGTTTCTCTAATCAAGTCCAAGTATGTGCCGGAGGATTATAGGAGTCCATACGTTCAAGATAACATTTTCACAGGTATAAACAAAACTGTTGTAAATGTATTAGGTACATATAAGCATGTAGTTAAGTTGGATAATGTAGATGTTCAAATAACTTTTTGTGTTGTGAGTGATGACACAATGCATCATGACTGCTTGGTAGGACGAGATTTTATTTCGAATCCTATGATTAATGTTCAGTTTAGAGATGAGCAGATGATTGTCAGTGCAATTCATGATGATGTAGATTCATTCAGCAATGCGGTTAATGAAATTATGTTAATTGATGCCGATGTGTGTAGTAAGGTTGAACCTTGTCTAAATGTTGGGCCAGATATAGATGTGACTGATAAATGTAAATTTGATGAATTGTTTCAACAAGAGTATGTTAAGCCTGCTCGAGGGGTTGAGCCAAAAATTAAGTATGAGCGTTGATTGAAAAATCCTTTAAGATACGCAACGGCACGGTAATATCCGCAGACAAAATTGGGTCTCAACTAGAGACGGCGCCTGTAGTAATGTGGGTCTCAAACGTTCAGTCGCTTGTTAAGTTTCTACGTGAAAGCATCTACCACTTTCAATGCGCAAGCGTGGTTGTCTTCGTATTTCTCCTACAAACTTTTTTCACAGCTGCATAATATACGAACATTTTTATCACTTACGTCATTGACTAAAGAGTTTATTTTTTTCAATCAACGATTACGTTTTGTACACATAATTTTTAGTTTTTAATTGTTTATTTGTGTTTTTCCAAAGGGTATCATTTACATTTTTCAAATAAAATACAGTTGTTTGGTGGTTGATAGTGTGTTATTAACCCGTGAAAATGAATGCTGCAGACGCTGCAGTAAATTACATATGTGTTTATAATAACAATAACTGCTTTAAAAACCAAAGAGTTAATAAACTTGTGAGTTTTTTAAATTTCCAATAAAAGACATCTTTCGAACAGAAGAATGGAAGAAGATTGTGGTAACAGCACAATTGCGTTAATGAACGTAGTTGACTTCAAAAATAAACTAATTTGTGAAGAACATTTTTTGCCAAAAGACATTAGGATAAGCAATCGGCGCAAGTTGTTATCCAAAACAGCAGTTCCTTGAAAATTTATTGAAAAAGGTAGGTAAGTAATACGATCATATACGAATTAACATTTTTCGCCTATTTTTAATAATACCTAGATGTTGCTTAAAAAATAAATAAATAATAGTATCTAACTATGTATAAATAAGTTTTATTAAAATTAAAAGAGAAAAATAATTTAGATACTGATTAGTTAATTAAACTCATTAGTCATTAGTATTAAGAAAATCACAGGTGACTCCCCAACTTAAAAATAACCGTTATACAGGGTGTCCCAGTTGAAACTGACACATTTTAAACGTGATTATTGACTAAACGAAATAAAATAGAAATGTGCGGATTCAATAAACAAGTTTCAAATTTCTAAAAGTTTTTTCCCAATCATACTAAAAAATTCTCCAAGTTACACAGAGCGAGGGAAAAAATTACCTATTTTCAACTAAAAATTACTTGACTTATTTAAATATTTTTACACTAATCGCAAGTTGAGTTCTTTAGCTTTTTAAAAATGTCAACATGTGTAATTAATTTTTACAAATAAAGAAAATACGCGAATTTTTGTGAGTGCGTGCACTCTCATTAGTTTCGATACCGCCAGCTGCTTTTCAGTTTTGTTTATCGATGGAATTCGACAAGACATGCTACAACATTCCTTTTTGAACTTACAAGTTAGATTTCAAAGTACATACATATAATACTAAGAAAGGTGCCATATTCAACAATTTTCTATAAAATTCAGTTGTCATATTTTTTCTTAATTATTTCCATGATGTTTAAATTACTTACCTATAATAGTTATTTACGATACAAGTATCGTAATATGGTGTTACGATACGAATATCGCACAACGTTTTATCTACTATTCATAAAATATTGTCGATGGAAAGAAATTTGTAAATAATTTAGAAATAATATGATATGAAAACAAAAATAGTAGGCATATCCTTCATCTGCCATCTCTCAATAATAAACGCGAAGTTCTCTTTTTTCTTAATTTAATAGCATCTAAAATAATTGGCAGAAATGGAGATATTGTGGATATAAAATAACGATAACTCCACCGAAACTAATTGTATAGCTTAAACATCTGCCGGAATGTTTCGCATTTCTATCTTATTTCGTTTAGTCAATAATCACGTTTAAAAAGTATCACTTTCAACTGGGACACCCTGTATAAGAGGTCTTAAAAAATGAAAATTTGATTTAATTACGTCCCACGCTTTTTTGTAGTCATATGTGATAATATTTAGTTCAGTACCAAAAGTATTTTTTTGCAATTCAGTTACGAAATGTCATCATTTTGTCACCCATTTCAGTGACAATTTAACTCATGTATAAAAAATCCCATTAGCCGCAGTGCAATTGTCACTTTTACAGCGACAAATGCACTAGTGGTTTTTTCACTTTCAAATTCTAATCAACTATCGCAGTATCCGTGCCCGCCGTATAAATACATAGTTTGACATTTGCGAATAATTTATTGCATGATGTTTGTGTTATTTTAAGAAAACTGTCAACCTAAAAATGCTCCACCTTCAGTGTCGCATTTTTATTGGTTGACAGTTTTTCTCGTCTAATTGCTAGGCAACAGATTCTTATTAAACAACCCAAATTTACTCGGTAAAATACAAACCTCTTGTGCAATTATAAGTGATAATTAACTTCATAGTATTGTAGACCAATGAGACATTAAGAACAGTGTCACATGCACCAATCACAAATTTCTTTAACTGAAAAGAATGTATGCTACTTTTCTTGCCGCTACCTCATTGTTTTAGTAGGTATTGATTAATATTTTAAAAAATCAAATGTCATTTTGACAAAAGTAAATTAACGCTTCATTCAGTTAATTCTCCAACCGAAGATCATTCGTTCTCAACTCTTGTCAGGCAAGATTTTTATTTTGTATTTGCATTGATTGCTAAAAGGTAATTAAACTCGATCAAATTCTTGGGAAAAGAACCCTCGCGCTCTGCGCTCGGGTCTTTTCGTCAATGTGATCTCGTTTAATTGCCAAGCAACCAGTGCTCATACAAAATAAAAATCTTGCCGACAAGAGTTGAGCACTTATGATCTTACTGTTGACAAAATGTTATTCATTTTGTCACTCAGTGACAAAATGAGATTTCATTGTTGTGATGGTTTATTTCCATAGCAACAAACAAGGATTGCTTTGAAAATATCCGACGTCAAATAATTACCAAGTCAAATAAATTCAAAATGAAGATGAATTTTACTGAATTGCAAAAAATCTTGTATATAAACACGTTGCAAAACTCCGTCTTTTTTGCACACGATGTGTTGAATTACTCGCTACGCTCGTGATTCAATTTCACATCTAGTGCAAAAAACACGTTCATTTTGCACCTTGTTATATAAATAGCTATTGTGTATTTAGGAGCTAAATTAGTATATTATGCAACGAGCATGTAATGATAGCTATTAATACACGAGCACGAGGTAAGTTATGACACGAGCCTTGGCGAGTGTCATAAATCTTGTGCGAGTGTATTAATAGCCATTACATGAGAGTTGCATACACTATTTTTTCTACGACCTGTGTTAATTAAACAAAAATTATTATAAAAGAACGAACAAAATTTTTGACAAATATCAAAAACTCCTGTAACTATGGCAATCAAGTAAAATGCTTGACAGCTATTGGCTAATTGACTCGTTTTATAATGAAAATCTGTATCGAAATGAATATCATTTCGATACAATCTAATTACACTTAATAAGTCGATTAAAGTATGGGAGTAGAAAAATGTACATTTTAACAAAACCTTTGCTGTTAAAAAAATACTTTAGTTTGTAATTTTTTAGTCTTTGGGAATGTTTCATTTGATAATTTTCCAGATACAAACCAATATTCCTACGGAACATCGGGTAGTTCGCAGCCTATGGAGAAGTACACAAGAAAACGCCTCTTTTGCAGTTCAGATGAAGATGATTTAGATATCAACGATCTATGCGCGCTAGAAGGTTTACCAAGAACTTAAAGTGTTTGTACATTCTTCTAAAGTAGCTTCTTCCGGCACGGGAGCTGTTAATATATCAAGATCGTCGGATGTAGCTTCATGTATAGGTACACTTTCATCTACTTCCATGTTAACTGGTGCGCCTGCAGGAATATTGGAACTTGCTTCAGTATCTAAATTCAGAATGTCATGAACTTCATCAGCTTGACAATTTCCTGTATCTGCAGCCATTTGAAGCCTAAGCTCATGTTATGTAATTGTTAATTTTCATTTATATTTTGTAATAATACGCACATAAGTGGATTGTATTCATTTATTTGTCATATTCAACACGACTCATTCTTCTTCATTCTTATATTTCCCCAACATATCAATTCCCACACCCAACCTGTTAAGGTAAAAAGAGGGGATTTATCCACCAAAAAGTCACGTTTCAAATACTCTTAAACAGTTCATATTATTCTGCTGACGAATTGAAGGAGTAGGATTGTAACCCCCTTTGTTTCTAACAACAGAATATAATTTTCGAGGGGATTCTGATTTAGAAAGCCTGTTAAAAGGTATTTCACTCCCTGTTCTTTTATATCCTTCCATAATAAAAGAATTGATTTTATGGTCCACTGAAATCCTTCCAGGCAATATATATTGTTGCGTTTCTTGGTTCCCTCAAAAACTTCAATATCTGTAAAATACTCTAGCCCTTGATGTAAAACTATTTCAGTTTTATTGTTATAAACTGATAATGGGCGCCTATATGGATTATGGATTAGTGTCATGTAAAACTGTACTATTTAAAGAATCGAAAATATTGTTGATATTATCCACAAAGTCAGCGGTTTGTAATGACGTTGGAGAAACAAACTGTTTGGTTGATGCTGTTTTAATTGCTGCTGAAACTGTGTGAGAAAATATTAGGGCTGCATATTTTACACGCATCTTTTCAAAATTTGTTGGAGTAATATGCCGTGATGTAATTTTAACCATGGTCCTGGTTGTGAAATTTCTTTCATCAATCTCGTATGTTTTAACTACGTCAGTCCAATTGACACGACTATTTCCAACAATAAATTGAAGTTTGGTATTCATAAAATTATTTCTTTGGCTTTTAAGTAAATGGGGAGCATCTTATAGTATAAATTTTTTGACCTATATGTTGACTGCAGGGCTACAGGTTCTTGCATAGTGGCACCTAACAAATTAAAAGCGCGACGATTGTTCGATTCTTGATCGCATACCAAACCCATCGGATTAAAAGTTAATTCTTTTAATTTTTTTATTACCACTGGAATAATTTAGACCCAAAGAGTTAGGTACTGTTCACAGGTCCAGCAGAAACAAAGTAGCAAAACGGAATTTTCTAATTATAAAGTAATCCCCGAAGGAAAAATACTAAAGCCGTGTTAGCTAATTTGTTATTCCTTCCCAGAAATCCTAAGTCAATTGAACAGAAAAGCTCGCACCTTCACCAAATCCAACTAAAGTAAATTGTTTAATTGTACGTCCCTTTCTTCTTCCTCAATTTTATTATAAGGTGTACCGACATAGTACATCTCCTCTTCACTTGTTTCTTTTTATTCAAAAGGTACCACGACATCCACCCTACCTTCGCCACCCGCGCCGGCGGTTAATGAATGACTCGAAAGGCCGTATCTGGAAAGTATGCCGTCAGTTTCAACCGCAGATTCCGTATCTCGCATACAGTATTCCCGTCTGAAAGGGCCTTTATTGCACATTTAATTCGTGCATCTTATCCCTCGCTCGAATTCTGTTGCGAAGCAACTGGCATTCGACAATGACAAAATAGCAGCCTTAATAGCAATAAAAATTCAGATAAAATAACGCCATGTCGGATCGTCATTTCCAGAGACTCAAGTCTCTGGTCATTTCATTCGTGTGGTGTAGAGGGGCCTAATATGTATTTTGCACACAGGCCCGAAGTACTCTTACTACGCCACTGGCCACTCGTGAACGTTTTAAAAAATTATATCAAACTTTACTAGGTAATAAAGCTTCCTAATTATTAGATTAACTCAGAAATTAATATTCACATCAATTTCAATTTTTTATAACTATTTTCCTAGTAATAATGCGGACTTCATACAAACACGTAGGTACAATATGTTCTCAACTACCTTTGTAATCTTCCTCCGCCACGATTAACCAAATTGGCAAAACAAAGACATTTTATGTAATATTTAAATACGGATACCTACCCAGATAAATAGATGTACCTACATGTTACATGGAATGGTTTACGCTTATGATTATTTAATTCTCCGTAGTTATTTAAAAACAATAAATTAGGTATTAAACATAGGTAGTAACTATAATTATTATTATTAAAGTAAATTTATTTTGCATCAAATTATTTTCATGTATTGCAAATCAAATAGGTATTATTTCAAAGAATAATAACACAGAACTTATCTGTGATAATAGCTTGCGTTGCGTAAACAATACCGTTATAACAGCTTGTAGACGGATGACGTCGACAAGGTCGTCATGACTCGTGCAGTCGAGTAATCAGTTCAGAAAATTTACAACGATGGCGTTAGTTTACAATGCAATAACTTGTAGATGGTGGGGAGCAGGGGTTCCATAAAAAAGAGATAGCATGTTTGGAACGCAATTTAACATTACACTTGCGTGTCTTATAAACTCTTTAGTCAATGGTATGAGGTAAATGTGTCTCTACTTCATGACCACAGCCAGTTTTATTTTAGGCCCCGTAGACTTGCATATAGTGATAAGGCAGTTGTGCAGGAAATAATTTCAGGTTTGTTAGATAGGAATATTATCAAAGAGAGTCATTCACCATATTCATCTCCTATTGTATTGGTTAATAAGAAAGGAGGTGGTAAACGGTTATGCATAGATTTTAGAGAGTTAAACAAGATTACCATTAAGGATCGTTTTCCAATGCCTAGCATAGATGAGCAATTAGACAGTATGCAAGGGAAAAGGTGGTTTACCAAATTGGACTTGAAGGATGCTTTTTATAATGTGAGTTTAAATGAAACGTGTACTAGGTATTTCTCTTTTGTAACTCCATATGGTCAATATGAGTTTTTGAAGTTACCATTCGGATTTTGTAACAGTCCCCCACTTTTTGCTAGATTTATTAGCGTAGTATTTAGTGAGCTGACCCGAGAAGGTAAAATTTCAATTTATCTTGATGACATAATGATTGCCACAGTCACGATAGACGAGAACCTACAGATTTTGAAAGATGTGTTTAAAGTTTTGGTAGATAACTTGTTAGAATTAAAACTAAGTAAATGTTGTTTTTTGTATAACCAAATAGAGTATTTGGGATACGATATTAATGCGGTAGGGATACGACCTGCTTATGAAATTGAAAATATTAGATCAGTTATAGAGTACCCTGTTCCAAAGAACGCGAAGGATTTGCATAGTTTCTTAGGGCTGGTTGGTTATTTTAGGCGTTTTATTAAAGGATTGTCGGTAACGGCTAAACCGCTTTATGAATTAATAAAGAAAAATGCTCAATTTAATTTTGGCGAACTAGAGTTAGGAGTTATGGAGGATATAAAGCGAAAGCGAAAGCAATTTTAGCGATTTATTCAATGACGGCTGAGACCGAGTTGCATTGTGATGCAAGCACATTGGGTTTTGGCGCAATTTTGTTGCAAAGGCAAGGTGATTCTTTGTTTCATCCTGTCAGTTATTTTAGTAAACGCTGTAATGATTGCGAAACCAGATATCATAGTTACGAGCTGGAGTGCCTCGCAATTATATATGCGGCCAGGAGGTTCGAAATGTACCTCAAAGGTATTAAATTCAAGATTGTCACCGACTGTGACAGTATCAAATTAACGTTTAGTAAGAAAGAGGTGGTTCCGCGCATAATGCGTTGGGTCTTATTTATGCAAGATTTTAATTATACGTTAGAGCATAGGTCAGGAAAATGCATGCAGCATGTAGATGCTTTGAGTAGGGCGTATGAAATTTTGATATTGGAAGATAATTCGTTGGAGCAGAATTTGGCATTTAAACAGAATTCGGATCCAGAATTACAGTTGATTCGAAAATCGTTAGAGGAAAATGAAAGTTCACTGTACGAAATGCAGAATGGGTTAGTTTATCGTAAACTTGATGGAAAACTGTTATTTTGTGTTCCTAGTGTTATGCAACATAGTATTTTGTATAAGTATCATGACGAGTTTGGTCATACCGGTGTAGATAAGACAGTTCATTTAATTTTACGTAATTATTGGATGCCCAAGTTGCGAGATAAAGTAAAAATGCATATTAGCAATTGTTTGAAATGCATTGTTTATACATCAAAGAGTGGCAAGAAAGAAGGATTATTACATCCATTAGAAAAGGGTAGGGTTCCTTTCGAGTCAGTGCACATTGACCATGTAGGTCCCTTTGAAAAAACTCCTAGTTCGAAAAAACACATTCTTGTCCTGATTGATGGATTTACTAAATTTGTAAAGTTGTATGCCTGCAAGTCGGTAGATGCTAAAGAGACGGTTAAATTTTTAAAGTCATTTTGTGAAAATTATAGCGTCCCTAATAGGATTATTTCTGATAGAGGTTCAGCTTTCACTTCAAATTTGATGCGACAATTTATAGATGAATGGAATATTAAGCATGTGCAGATAGCTGTTGGTGCGCCTAGGGCAAATGGCCAGGTAGAGAGGATAAATAAGATAGTAGTCAATATGTTAGCCAAGTTATCTATCGCGACAAATAGGTGGGACGAAGTTTTAGCTAAAGTGCAGTTTTGCATTAATAATACTGTAAGTAAGTCTACGGGCACTACCCCCAGTCGGTTACTGTTTGGTATAGATCAGCGTGGTGAAGTAGATGAAGAGTTGAAACTCTTGATAACGGAAAATGAGCCTTCCGATTTTGAAACTTCTCGAGCAATGGCTGATGCTAATATTCAAAAGGTTCAGACTTACAATAAGCAATATTATGATAAAAGGCATAAAGTTGCGCAAGTGTACAGTTTAGGTGATAAGGTAGTCATAGCTAATACTGTGACAACGCCGGGAGTAAATCAAAAATTGGTATCTAAATATAGAGGACCATATGTGGTGGCAGAATGCTTAGGTAATGACAGGTACGTTGTAAAAGACATTGACGGATATCAGTTGACGCAAGTGCCGTTTGACGGGGTAATAGATGCGTCGCGAATGAAATTGTGGTCGGCTGACTATCCTTCAACGTTTTCTCCAGAGATCGAGGACGATCATGACGTCAGATTGGACGAGTTGTCAGATCTCGATAATATAGAAATTGTTCTAGACGAGAATTAGGTCCTATAAGTTTTGTTAGAAATAGCGAGAATAACTACGACGCGTGTAATCTGTAATCTGTTTTGTGTTTAAAAACGTGTGCTTGAAAATAAATAATTAAATATAATAAAAGGCAAATTATCAATAACCCAGAAAAGAATCCCCTCTTACATTTTAAGTTGTAAGTACGCACTGCAAAGTGTGTGACGAGGATAAAATATGGTCGCTAACCCTACACGATTAATGACTTTCGTGCAACGGTTGGTCACTTGAACAGAGTATATCCAATTTGTTAATACTGTCTTCTCATATAAAATAGTGAATTCAATAAGGATGGTGAACATTCGTAGTGCATTTGACGAAATCGACATACGGTATTGATTAAGCAAATGCTGTAGAAAGAGTGAACCTATAAACGCGAATTTAATTTGTTTTATATTCATATGAATTAAATTCTTATTTGACTAATATAGTACAATTTTGACTCATGTTTTTCATATTACACCACCAAATTGTATACATTGCCTGTGGGGGTGCCGCACTTCCGAGGATTTCGGGATTTTGGTATACTTTGTCGGGCGGCGGCTACTCGTCTCCATCGTCGCTGTCCTGCTAGCCCTCTGGGGCTGCCCGGCAGTATCTGATCGGCAAGCTCTTCCTTTTAAAATTCCTTTCACCCTCTCGCGCCGGGGCTAGGCCAACGGAAACCGGGACCAACTGTTTCAGCAACGCCAGGGGCGGCGCGCCGCGACTTCACCACGGGGGACAGTTTACGAGTTGCTTCGATACAAGGCATCAGTTAACCTGCTCACGCGCGCGTGGCGGTTCAGTCGGCGGTCTTGGATTATCCGTCGCTCGGATTTTCTAATCTGGCTTTCCTGAACATTGAAAATCGATAAGTTAAAAGAAATGTGACAACGAAGAGACCTGTGTTAACGCCAACGGACGGTTTTCTAAGGCTTCGTCGGATTACCATTTGGGTTCAGAGAAAACGGTAGTTACGCCGACCGATGGGCAAAAGTAGGCATAGCTGGTGTGCCTTTCACAAAGTCGTGAGTAATCAACCTCAAAAAAACTTGAGAGCTTTCGCCATTAGAAAAAGAGGCCCGAAGTAAACTAAGCACCAGGGGTAGAAAGTTGTGCTGTAGATTCTCTCTTCTTTATAGGTCAAAGCTGGTTACCCTTGGCATTACCTTTGGCATTTTCACCAAATATCTAGAGTAGCTGTAATTTGGAATGTTTGTACTAATAATGTTTTCTCCCGTGCAGAGTTTCAATCAGGTAATGAAATTAATTAATGATGTCCACTTTGCTTCTTGAACATCATCTTAATATAGGATGAAATATCCCGCAACAAGGGGCCACTTAGATTGAATTTTAATAGGCAGCTTTGGTGCATATCTGCATTGCTTTTAATTGATATATCTTTCTCAATGGAAGATTTTGTGTTGCCTACACAATATTAACACGGTGCAATGTCAAAATTTGAGGGATTTTTCTATGATAACTTATCTATAAATGCGTTTAGGGCAATTCCCAAAAATGTTAGTTTCTAACGTTAATATCTAAGCACTAACCTGTGGTATCCACAGTTGGGTTACCTATATTTATTAGATCCGACAACATGTACAAAAATCGGAAAAGTAGCGGCAATGTCGATGCTTTTGTTTTTACTCTTAGGTCCATCTGGCGGCGTATGATTGCGAGGGAGTTTAGTGTGAGGCGTCTTATTCAGCCTGTGAAGTTGTAAACATCGTTTGCATTTGTTTTATTTTGATGACTCCATTTTTAGTGCTTTATCTGCAGGTGATATGTTTTTGATTAATACGATTATATCTAGATAATTGAATTGCATTGTTTGTTATTATAAACTGGTCTTACCCTGAATTTTGCATTACCTCACTTTTTAACGTGATTGTTCAATTAATTTGAAACTCACATTGGAAACGTTCTGATGTCGTGTAGAACCTGTAGATCTGTCTATGTTATATCCACTTGCTTTCATATTAAATATGTGTTTGAACTTATGGCATTTCCGACATTTAATCTAATATGTGTGTAGTTAGCAGAAATATGAATATCTTAAAAACAGACAGACGAAACTAGGGAATACCCACGTCTGGTCTGACTTCGATTTTTATTATGATTTTGTGTGTAGTTAGCAAATATGAGTAACAACAGATGTAAATGAGGGAATACTCAAGTCTGGCTTGACTCGATTTTTATTATGTTTTTATGATTAATTGAGGGACATTCTAAATGAGTTTAAATTGAATATATGTATTAAATATTTCTGGGTAAACGAAAAACGATGGCTCTATTGTACTCGAAACCGTACCTAAAACTGTGCCCTTTGTGTATTTTTATCTGAAGTTGAATCTTTTGTAACTTGTGTACATTTTTATCTTTTTAAACTTTCTGGGCCCTTTTATTTAGGTATGCAATGTATTTGATTTGATTTTTATTGTTTAATTTGATTATTTATTGTGCTATTTATCCATTGCTGCATAAAGTATTTAAATATGATTGAAGAGTACCCACAATAAAATTGTAAACGTTTTGTCTTAATATTATTTAACAGTCTTGTTGCTATAATTGTAATTGAATTGGTGTCATGTATGTAATTATGTCAAAAGGAGGAGTTTTTTTTGTGTTTTCACTTTTTCTCCTCCGAATCGTCGAGTAACTGTCAATAAATGCATTATTTTGGTGCAGTTAATGTAGGTTTTGATTCTCCTTCCCGATTATAGTTCACGACTAGTGTATTCGTACCTTTTACACGATAGGGGGCCTGTTAGACGATCATGAGCTTGTGTCATTTTTGGGTTGGTTTGTTCTGGAGGGAAAGTTTGAATTTGAATTTTTATAAAAAGTAGGGTGTGAATATAGCTTTTCTTCTAACGAATAAAGGAATAATAGGGGGGGTACATTACAAACCCCAGAAAAATTATTTTCTATTTTTTAAAATGTGACATTCGACTACCCTTTCGAGTTCTGTAACCACCTTTTAGAATGAGTGCGATTGTGTTCTTTGAGGAAGCGCCTACGAAACACTTTATTGCAGGTGTTGTCAATCGTAGTTGCCTCCTGAAACGGCAGTTCTTCTTCTTGTTATAATCGTCGTTGAACTGCGCAATTTCCTTTTGGCATGATTTACTAATAAACTAAAAAAATTTGGGCGTGCTTGTTTTGCAATTTTGGAGGATTCTGGATTACGATGGGGGGGGGGGGGGGGGGTCAGAAGTCCACTCGCACATAGGACACCTATTCGGACCCTTTGTGCTGCCTCCCTGATTAGAGTCGTTCGACCCCGCATCATCACTCAAGCCATCCCACACGTGAGATACACCTGAGGATGCTGGACGGGGAAGCGGCTGTAATCTTAGTCCGGCCAGGAGTCCCCCAACATGGATCGTCTTAATTCGACAAGTACGGGACACTCACAAAGTATGTGTTGCGCCGTCTCATCTTCTGTGTAGCATCCTCTACAGGATGGTGATTCAACCAAGAAGCCCATGCGGTGCATGTGCTTGTTAAGTTTACAGTGCCCAGAAAGAATGCCCACAAGTAGCCGCAGGTTCTTTCTGGATAGCCCTGTACAAAAACGCGCCAGGTTAATGTAAAATTGAATCGCATAAACTAAAGTTGTCGCCTGTCTAGGGTTGATCTAACGATTTATTGGTTGGTAAATTGGTGGTAAAACCGTCCAGATCAACCCTACCCCGGACGTATCAATCCTAGTTTGGGCGATTTAATTTTACACTAACCGCCGGTTGAACTCAACTAGACTTTTATACAACCGGCCCTAAGTGGGAGATCCGGCTTTGGACCATAAAACAATTGTTTTGAGGCCAGTCGGGCTAACTTATCGCTTTTTCATTGCCTGTTGTTCCAGCATGCCCTTTAACCCATACAAGCTCGAAGGGTGTTGCTGTTTGTCACTTTGCTCTAGTATTTGGGGACACTCTGAAACCAGCCTGGAGGTAATTTTGTGTTGACCTAGTGCCTGCATAGCGACTCTGCTGTCACTGGAAATCCTGATACTTTTATTCTTTACGCTGTGCATACGAATTATTCTTGCACTAAGCGTTATTCCTGCTAGTTCTGCCTGAAAGACAGTCGAAATTTTGCTTAGTGGTTGGCTGATATTGAGGCTCAGTTCTTTGGAATAAATTCCGGTTCCTGTTCCTTCCATTGTTTTAGATCCGTCCGTAAATGGATATGTCTGGTTGGGATGCCACTTCCGCATCAAAGAAGATGCGGTAGTATAGATCGAGGGATGAGTGAATCAGATCGTCCTTCTATTATATAGGCAGTCGCTTGACTGCCTCGCCCAGAATTCGAGAGTGACCCTCCTCAATACCTCTACTGTTCAACAACCCTTTATTTTTCAGACGCAAGGCTGCCACCGTGGCCTGCTCTCTCACGTGGAGATCCAGTGGAGCCAGACCCAGAAGGGAAATTTTGGAGGGAAAGTATAGTTTAGCGGCCATTTTAAAATATTCCCGCACTGATTTGAATTTTCTAAATGTAGTGTGTGAAATTAGCGTAGGGCCTGCGGGTTGGAAATGAACACTACAACATTCAAAATGTCCACTATAAACGAGCGTTTTTAGTACAGGCAGTTATAAGTTTTAGTGGTTTGTGGTTATAAGTCTCTAATCATTACTGCACTCAACTTGTCTGTGTCATTACATTACACAACAGTGTAACTAACGTGCGCCCTGTATATAAAACCATAGAATAAAATCTTTCACTCAATGATAAACGTAGGTGTCGCCGTCTAGCGGTTACAATTTAATATTTATTTTAACCTAATTTTTTTTCTCACGTTTTAACAATAATTAATAATTATATAGAAATGCAGGTAAATTAATAATTAAACATAACTTAGTTGTTAACATACAATTTAGAACCCAAATGAAGATACCGAATGGAATGATGTTTTACGAGCTAAAGGCATCATCCCTCCGAAAGAGAAGGAGGTTACCGAAGAGGATTTGGTCACAATGCTGGAACAAACTATTGAAGATAAACAGGCGGCGACAAGTAAGGTTTCACTCTCTTATATTAAGCACACATCTTATAATTTTACATTTAGAAGGCAAAAACATGTCCGATATGAATTTAGACGAGCTGGACGAACTGGAAGATTCGGAGGACGAAGGGATTTTACTGGAATACAGACGAAAACGTATCGCCGAAATCAAGGCACTTGCGGATAAATCGAAATTCGGTACCGTTTTGGAAATATCCGCTCAGGACTACGTGCATGAAATTAATAAAGCGGGTGAAGGTGTTTGGGTCATTTTACATCTTTACAAACAAGGGTAAGTTACAATTTATCGATCGTTTCACGTTCTTACATTTCGCGCCCGATAGGATACCATTGTGTGCACTTATCAACCAATACATGAATAACTTGGCAACGAAATTCCGTACGGTTAAGTTTGTTAAATCGATATCGACAACTTGTATACCGAATTATCCCGATAAGAATCTGCCGACAATTTTTATATATTTCGAAGGCGAGATGAAGAAACAATTGGTTGGGCCAATCGAGTTACGCGGTCCTAATATGACACAGGATGGTAAGTATTTCCATACATACAGGGTGATTCACGACTATTCCCTCGGTCTCTTATGCCTAAAGGGTACAAGATATCAGCTTCATTTTTTGGTGACATATGTAAATTGATAACGACTATTTTTTAAAATTATTTTCACTTATACAGGATGCTTCACAAAATTGTAATATATCAAAGTTAGGTTTTTTTAAATGCAACCCCCTGTATTTTATTACATTTTTTTATTTATTTTTATCTTGACCTTTAAGGCTTTTATTTGCACTACGTAGGATTTCGATTTTTTGTACAGGGTGTTTAGAAAAAGGATTAATATTTTATATTTTTCAAACATCAAAAACTCACTTAACTTAAATGGAACACCTTGTATGTTTTTATTCTATGTTGAATAACTTTTCATTTTCTATCAAAAACTATGAGTAATAGAATTTTAGAGAAAAATCTTAATAACTTTTTAATCGTTGATTTTAGACATATTAATTACTCATAGTTTTAGATAGAAAATGAAAAGTTATTCAACATAGAATAAAAACATACAAGGTGTTCCATTTAAGTTAAGTGAGTTTTTGATGTTTGAAAAATATAAAATATTAATCCTTTTTCTAAACACCCTGTACAAAAAATCGAAATCCTACGTCGTGCAAATGAAAGCCTTAAAGGTTAAGATAAATCGATATAAATTTGTGTTACTAAAAGTAAGTGGTTTGCGTGTTATTAGGGGTTGTTTAAATTGAATATTTTTCTTAAAATCACAATTTTCTCAAAATTGGTAAGCGATAGGTATAGGGAATGTTTAATAAAGTTACCTTAGTTTTTAACATATAATCTAAAAATGTAATAAAATACAGTGGGTTGCATTTAAAAAAACCTAACTTTGATATATTACAATTTTGTGAAGCATCCTGTATAAGTGAAAATAATTTTAAAAAACAGTAGTTATCAATTTACATATGTCACCAAAAAATGAAGCTGATATCCTGTACCCTTTAGGCACAAGAGACCGAGGGAATAGTCGTGAATCACCCTGTATTATACTTGTATTTCTACGCGTGTCGCAAACTGACAAGTAAACATTTCCAGAGTTCGAGTACTTGATTGGGAAAACCGGAGCGATACCTACAGATATTATGGAAGATCCACGCGTAGTGGTGAAAGACAAGTTGTTTTCGGATTTAAAGGATCTCAATAATGATTGGTGACAATGATTGTAAATCCTTGTTTTATCAGATGGTGCTTTTTTATTCTTAACATCGTAACTTATTTTTAACAATTCTTAACCTAAACTATACCCCCTGTGATTGGTTGTACATTTTACCAAAGAGCATATTGTATTATAAGAGAAATATTTAAGATGTGTTGCCACTCAAATTTAAATGATTTTATCATGTTTACCATACCCAAGACAATAAACCACATCATTTGCATCAACTACTGTCTGTTTACCCAACAGAAATAGTTAAGCTCCTCCCACTAAATTTTGGCCAATGTAAGCATCGACCAGTTTTACACCCACAAAATTATTAAAAATTAATGAGATTAACAGCAAATTGAGACAGTAACGACGACGTAAATAGAGTATTATAAACATTTGTTCAATTACCAAAACGCAATGACATATACTATAGATGTCGGTTCTATTGTGGTTGTTTGAAAATAAAATGAAAAAGAAAGATTTATTAATTGACGTTTTTACATCTCAATATGAAAAAACATCTACTTGTTAATTTTCAAAAACAAAAAAACGTTTGAATAACTTAGGCAACTTCATTTACAATCTACAAGGGCAACACTTTCCCTTATTCGTATATTGAAGAAGTATGTACAGCCTATCTGGAAGGAAAGTCTGTTCTTTTGTCACTTTTGCTGATTTGTTTACCGATCTCTGGTTCCTTTGTCATTGGCGTAGACACTGACTTGAAAGCCAAACCTTTCTAGAATTTTCTTAGCATAAGGTTACTGGCAAACCTTGACTGATCCGTCTTCTGAACGTTCAATCTCATCATGCTTTTTTCTCCTCCCAACACCTTTACAAATAGAGTTCAGCTTCTTGCTGATGAGACCTATTGTGATTGTTTGAAAATAAAGTGAAAAAGAAATATTTAATGATTGACGTTTTTACATTTCAATATTGACAAACATCCGTTCTTGTTATTTTTCAAAAACAAAAAAACTACTACGTTTTTGAACAATTTAGCCAACATCAACTAAAATTTAACAAATTTAGTAACAAAAACTTTGGCGCTAATTTTGAATTTTAAGAATAGGTTCACATAATTGTCAAAGTCGTATGTTTTTTAATGTGTGTATGTAATGTATTAAATTTACATTTATGAATTACCTGCAAGTTCAGGTTTAAAATACAAAAAAAAAGCAAGAATGAAATACAAAAACGTAAAAAAGTGTACAACACAAGTGCAACTGACAGTTAAAATTGTCAATTTAGAAATTTCCCTAGTGTAAACAAGCCAATTAAAAGTAATTTTTTTTGCGGGAATTATTTGAAACGCTCCTCCTAGTTAAAAAATGATGTATACAACAATTAAAAGCAAGTAATTGCTTCTCTTTCAGGTTTCGAAAATTCGACCAATGAAAAAGTTGCATTCAAATGTGGCGCTAAATTTTTAGGGAGGAGCTTAACTATTTCTGTTTGGTAAACAGGTTATACTTACCTATTCTTTCCTGCAAATAATTCCGCAAGTCCGCATAATTTACATCAATTCGGCTATCAGTACATATTTTCGAAAACTTTTCCAGAAACCTTTAACTAAATCTCCCAAAAAGTCGACCGCTTTGTTCCTTCAACAAGTCGTCTATTGGTAGACGGAAATAAGAAATTGTTGTGGTTTTGGATTTTCTTTACATCGAAACCAATCCTCCCCTTTATTTTGACAGCAATGGTAAAAATTCAGTAAACAAAGTTTTACATATTGATCACTAGTTTAGAATGATTAAATTTTTTTAAATACATTACTGAGGAAAATTGTCCAAAAATCGGAATTTCAAATTGAAATCAATGAAACGCCCTCTGGCGGTAATGATAGGAAATAAGTTGTTTCAATACAGTATAGCCCCTATAGTTAACAATACATAAATTGACCATGTACCAAATGGAAATTCTAGGAAACCATCCATTCAATAGATTCTATAAACAGCAAGAAAATCACAATCTAATTAATTTATTATAATTTCAATACCTACCTTTTTTGTATTTTGTCATTTCTATTTGTTTATATGCCTCCTAATTCATATCATTTTCGTATGCAAATGTTATAGAGCTATTAAGAAAATTAGCCTTGATTTTTTAGCTGGCAAATTCTTATAACCTATACGTCGTGTCAATACTGTACCATAGTTTCTCTTAATATGGATGCGCTTTGGTTTTACTGTTAAATCAAATGAATCTGAAGTTCAAAATTGTGATTGAAAAAGGTGAAAACACAATGACATATCGTATGGTTATTATCAATGTATTAATTATATGTCACTTGTCACTTTGTTAGTACAGAATTTGTTTTCAGTTTTTTTTTGTTTTTATGCAATGCAATTTTTGTTCATTCAAGTATTATTTTATTTATATTATTATTAAATACTGTTTTCTTGATTACTTTTCATTTGTTTTGTAGGGTAGAACGTTCAGTCCAATTTCATTTTAAGATGGTGTAAAATCAATTAGTCTTATCTTGTAGGTGATACATTAAATTTTCACATAAATCATAAGTAGTACAATGATTATATCAACGAAACCATTTGATATGGTGTACCATTGCATCATATTGGAACTATTTATGTAACATGAGTAGGTGTTCAGAAGAACAAAAAATTAAATGCTATTGGACAGAAATGTATAAATAAAAATCAAGGAGGTGCTTAGTACTGCTCAAACACTAAAAACAGGAATGTCACATGGCTTGATGCCGTAAAATCATATGGTCAATTCGACATATGACGGTCCCAAATGTGAAAACGCAGAACTTTTGTGTTTGTGTCATATCTGTTCATATTTTTGTAATTGCATCGCGCTTGGGATGCAGTGCGACATCTTCAGGATTTAAAAACACACTACCTGACAAGAATTTCACTTATGACAGATCACCCAACTGTGCTGTGGTGTCAGACTATCAACTGGGTCAGTTTTTGTAGGACAAATGGCAACAGTACTAGTAATAGGTTGCGCTCTATGGTGGGTAAAGAATTAGAGGGATCAACTTTTTGTCCTCAAACATAGATAGTAACACAACAATAAAAACTAAGACAGAGGGAGCATCCTATCCTTCAGAGGACAGTGACCTGTGACCATCTCTGTCGCATGTTTGTTGTACTTCATTTTAAGATGAATGCTGCTAAATCCCCGTTTGGGTTTTCCAGGAAGATCTTTGAATGGTTCTGTCCTGGAATTTTTAGCGGACTGACTAAATAAAGCTTGCTGTTGTGAACACAGCGCAATTATTTACATTTAAAATATGTTAAAGTTGAAATGCTGCAAGCGACGAGCTCAAGAAGCTGCCGGTGTTCGGTTGAATCAGCTGGTTCTGTCGACTGGCAGATAGGAATAAAACCGTCTCCTCCACTAAATAATATGAGTGAAGTGGAAGGTTGCGTGTTTTATTCCCAATCGATTCTACCCCCCTTTATGAGTAGGTACTGGACTTCCTCATCGAGGTAGATATGGGCACAAAGTGTGTTTTGTGGATATAGGCAGTGGTGTGTTGTGATAGAGTTAGTTGCAGAAATTCTGTACCACAGTTTATGTTGCTCCAGTACACTCCTGATACAGTATCCTTACTAGTTTTGGAGCCATCTGTGTAACAGCAAAGAGTATAGGTACATACCGTACTAGAATTATTCTCGCAGGCGTACCTAGTGGGGATTGTTGCCCTTAAACAGTTTATTAGGACAAACTGTTTTGGTTATCCTCTTGCGGGTCCAGGATATTTCGTTGGGCGAATGTTCCTCTCTTGATCCCTCTTCGCCATTCATTTCAACTGATATGGTCTCTTCAACTCTGCCACAATGTAATCGGCATAGCTAACTGTGACATAGTCTGCCTCAACAGTACCCGAGGTCCACAGTAGCAATGAGAGTAGTCTCCTTTGCTCCCTACTATTCACAAATCGTGTAAACTTGTGAATGCCTTTTTTTTCGCAATTTTGTTTTAGTTATAATTAAATCGTTTTCTATAGACACATTTCAATAAGCATTTGTGTGGCGACCACATGATACCGGTACACAGTCGCTTACATACTGAAGAGCAACGTATGATTCCCATTGGCCAACCAATGACAACGCGTCGACACTGGGCAGAATCCTTTATAAGAGAACGCTGTTACCCACAGAAATCAGTCAGAAGTCATAGCCACCAATGAAAGCAGCCAACACCGACCAGTCCGTCTACATCGACCCGTCAGCCTGCATTCCAGAACCAGTCTACCCTCCGGCGACCGACCAACCTACCTACTACCTATACCCACATTATTAACCGCTTCCCGCACTGTGAAAACATTTCTATTTACAAATTATGTACAAGTTTTAGCGCGGGAAGCGGTTAATAATGATAGTTTTTTGAATAAGAACTCAAAATAAAATAGTTTTTGCGTATAATAACTCAAAAATTTAAAAAAGTAATATATAGTGTGTAGTATAGTTATAATTGTAATGAGAAAACGATTTCTGATTTTCTCTTGAAATAATATACAGGGTATGTCGTAAATGTTTTTAATATTTTGTTAATATCCGGATAGAAAAAAAAGAAATATATATAGGATGACATTGAAAAAACTACAATGCATATTACCACGCGATAGAGGGCTAAGAAATAATAAAAAAATTCCTATACACTAATGTCCGATCACTTTTGTTGTTAAGATAGAGCATCTTGACTACGACATTATGGCACCTGTCAAATTAATATTGTAATAATTTATTCAAGTTTCTCGTGTTCCTGATTACGTTTTTGTTTGATTAATTTGCTTCTCGTTTTTTAAAATTGCTTTTAAAAACGGTTCTCTACACGTTTGAAGATTACAGAGACATGATTATGTGTTAAATTTAATTATTGTTGTTCTTATGTCATGTTATGTTGCTGTTTTTAAAGCTCTTACCGACTAAGTAGCGATTTTTTTTTGTTATAAGATGTTGAAGAGCAATAAATTTTCGAATAAAAAATGTTAAAATAATTTTCAAAGCGACAAAAAAAAACAAAAACCTTTAAGATCCTATATCTTAAAAACAAAAGGCGATCGGACATTAGTGTATAGGTTTTTATACGAATTAATGTGCTGGTGGTAGACGGATCGTCGGGGGTTCTCAACCCCGATTAGTGTATAGGCCATTTTGAATTTAGAAACAAACGAAAAACGCTGTTTCACTTGTATACTAACTTTTCACAAAGGGAAATTAGTTCGACTTAAAATTTGAATGTTTGCTCCCAAAATAACGCCCCTAGTTTGGGCCACTTTGGGATGATTTTGATGAGACGCTTGTTTTACCAATGTTTTTTTATAGGCCTTAAATTTCATCAAAATCGGTCCAGTAGTTTAGGCTCCACAGCCATAACGTATCCACCCGCCCACAGACAAACATTTTTCAAAGATTGTGGTTTTGGACTCGGAGGGACTCAAAACGCAGAGATTCATCAAAAAATCGAGTTCGAGTTTTTTTTGTCGATTAGGTACCTACATTATTTTCCCTATGCAGTGTGTATATGCACGGGAAAGTAAAAATTATGCGTTGTATACAGTCTATAATTAAAAACAGATTTGTAAAAAAGGATGAATGCTTAGGTTCGCGTGGGGAAGCTGTAGTCCTACACTATTGCTATGAAGCGACGCAGCGCCGCAATGCAAAAGAATAATCACATTGTTGTGGTTTGCTACTCGCTGTGTACAATGTGGTAGAGGTAACCTGTGCGTCTATCTCTCGTGGTAATCATAGCATTTACTTTGAATTACAAGAAAACAATTTTTGTTTTCAATAAAAGAATAATGCAGCTTGATTTCAATAGGTACTAGAAATTTACCATCTAAAACAAGAATTTTTTCTTTAGTTTCCACCATAATAGACTATTATGGTTTCCAGATATTTGAAAATAGGTAATAAAGTTTCGGTTATAACTCATAAAACCAATTGTCAGCTTTTGACTTTTGAGAAGTATGTGTGTTACAACATTTTTAAATTTGGTAACAATTTATGGAACAAATAACAATTTTATGATAAGTTAAAACTGACCGTCAGCCAGGAAAATCCTAAATGCAGTGTTTTTATTGATGTTAATTAAAATAATAGTTAAACAATTATTGATTCCCCCACCCCGTTTTCCCATTATGACCACTCAAAGACAGTGGCCTTGTTTTTACTCCGAAAGTAGTGGTAAAAAAATAAGATTGCTTGTATATTTCTAAAAATACAATAAATACTGATTGTTCACTATGTATTTCCCATTCTTATAAGACAAATTCTTTGCCTTTGTCCTCATATTTCTTTATTATTAGTTTCATCAATCATCACTTTCTTCCTTTTCTTCTGATCTTTATATTTCTTTTTCTTCTTTTTTAGCTAGAACTCATTCATGTCATTTATTAAGTTTCTTATTTGCCTCAATTTCTTTTTGTCTCTAAGTATTTATTTGAATTTTGTCTTTTAGTGCTTCCACTTTTGCTATATCAGGGTTATTTTAGTGTTAAATTTCTTGATATCCTTATTTATTTATTGTATGTATCCTTACTCTTTCAATCAAGCGCATGCATCTATTATCTGTTCACCAACAGATATAAGCTCCTCCCAATAAATTTTGACCAATGTAAGCAGCGACCAGTTTTACACCAGCAAAATTATAAATACGTTACAGAAGTCAAATTCATTTACGCAAACTATAACAATTATTGAAATAAAGTGATTGCTTATGTTACGGGTTTGGAAAATTCGACCAATAAAAAAGTTGCATTTAAATGTGGCGGTAATTTTTGGGGAGGAGCTTCACTATATCTTAGTTTACTCTTGATTACATCTCTGTATGGTTTCATTATCACAAACACTTCACCAATTCTTGGCTATTAGTTAACTAATATCAAGTGTTGATGCTGTAATCACTAATTTTCTATATTTAGCCTATCGAAAAACGAAATAAGATTTGAGTTTATTATCGTTGTTTCTCTGATACCACATCCGCCTCCTTTAACTGGCGAAACTCTATTTTCCGCATTATTTAAAAATAAAATTAAAAAAAAATATCTTTTTATGTAATTATTTATAAATTAATTTCAGGGTATTACAATAAGACAACTTGTCAACAAATACTTTCTCTCAATCCCTTAAATAGAAAATGCAACTAAAAATTCTTTGTGTACACATCCTCACAAAATAAATTTCTGCGGCGTAAATAAATAAAAAAAAATTGGTAAACATAGTGTAGGAAGCACGTAAACATTTTTGAATACAAAATTCATGTAATTTGCTATATAAGAAATGTAATGTTAGGGTCGAAAGACGACCATACTTACTAAGCCTAAAACGTAAGCGAATACTAATTTAAAATTAACACTAACGTGTAAATAACTAGGAATTTGTGTCTCCTCGTGCTTTTCCTCTTTCGTCGGTAATAGCAAAGCGACAATACTTACGATACCGGCAAGTATTGCCAAATAATTCGCTGTATAAGCCGTGCTCAATCTGAAAAATAAACGGTTCAAGAGTTTCGTTGAAAGCGAGTGTCGGTAAATACCTTTGGTTCGTTTGTAAAGTGTATTGGTATTGAATTGATGGTGGACGATCCGCCGAACGTTCTACTTGTGGTAGACTGACAAAGTTATCACCATCGTTTGAAATGTTATCGGGTTCGGTTTGAAGTAACTTCGCTTCGATATCTCTTTTGCCTAATACTTTTCGGGTTGAATGGTCTTGCATTGTAATACGAAATTTGTCTGTTGTATTACAATTTGGGACTATAGGAAGTGTATGTCTTACAACGATATCGACACATGCCTGTGGGCCAATACTACCTTCGGGGTCAATCACAGTATATTTATTTGGTGCGGTGCATAATACTAAAAAATCACAACTAGAATATGTAAAGTTAGTAGGGTAGTGCTTACCTTTAAATCGTACAGGAAAATCGTAGGGATTATAAAGGGTTAATAGTTGTTTATGTGTATGACGTGCATTTAAATAAAAATTTAAAGATGTTGGAAATACAAAAACTGGTATTTTACGTACATTTTGATCCATTCTTTTGTTAATTATAAATAAAATTATTTTTTGTTCTCTTTATTTTTGTATTAATTACATATGTGCGTTTCTGACGTTTCAAATAAAATCTTTCTTATACAGATCATTACATATACAAGTTCCTTTTCCCTGTTTCTTAAGCCAATAATAAAATTGCAACTTGCAAGCAAGTAACAACGATTTATATAAATGGCAACATCGCAAACCAAGTCGTGCCACCACTCATTTTTATAGACAGGGTGTTAATGCTAAGTTGTAACACCGGAAAACGGCATTTCGAACTCATTGAAACAAATAACTTTGCAAACCAACTCGTGCCACCACTATTTATACCGTCATTTTTATATACAGGGTGTTAATGTTAAGTTGTAACACCGAAAAACGGCATTTCGAACTCATTGAAACAGCATATAACTTTGTAAACCAACTCGTGCCACCACTATTATACCATCATTTTTATATACAGGGTGTTAATGCTAAGTTGTAACATCGGAAAACGGCATTTCGAATTCATTGAAACAAATAACTTTGCAAACCAACTCGTGCCACCATTATTACACCGTCATTTTTATATACAGGGTGTTAATGCTAAGTTGTAACACCGGAAAACGGTATTTCGAACTCATTGAAACAAATAACTTTGTAAACCAACTCGTGCCACCACTATTATACCATCATTTTTATATACAGGGTGTTAATGCTAAGTTGTAACACCGGAAAACGGCATTTCGAATTCATTGAAACAAATAACTTTGCAAACCAACTCGTGCCACCACTATTTATACCATCATTTTTATATACAGGGTGTTAATGCTAAGTTGTAACACCGGAAAACGGCATTTCGAACTCATTGAAACAAATATAATATAACTTTGCAAACCAAGTCGTGCCACCACTATTATACCATCATTTTTATACATAGGGTGTTAATGCTAAGTTGTAACACCGGAAAACGGCATTTCGAACTCAATGAAACAAACAACTTTGCAAACCAAGTCGTGCCACCACTATAATTATACCATCATTTTTATACACAGGGTGTTAATGCTAAGTTGTAACACCGGAAAACGGCATTTCGAACTTATTGAAACAAACAACTTTGCAAACCAAGTCGTGCCACCACTATTATACCATCATGTTTATACACAGGGTGTTAATGCTAAGTTGTAACACCGGCAAACGGCATTTCGAACTCATTGAAACAAATATAACTTTGCAAACCAAGTCGTGCCACCACTATATTATACCATCATTTTTATACACAGGGTGTTAATGCTAAGTTGTAACACCGGAAAACGGCATTTCGAACTCATTTTGAAACAAATAACTTTACAAACCAACTCGTGCCACCACTATTATACCATCATTTCTATAATATACAGGGTGTTAATGCTAAGTTTTAACACCGGAAAACGGCATTTAGAACTCATTGAAACAAATATAACTTTGCAAACCAACTAGTGCCACCACTATTATACCATCAGTTTTATATACAGGGTGTTAATGCTAAGTTGTAACACCGGAAAACGGCATTTCGAACTCATTGAAACAAATAACTTTGCAAACCAACTCGTGCCACCACTATTATACCATCATGTTTATATACAGGGTGTTAATGCTAAGTTGTAACAGTGGTTTGTGGTTGTAACACCGGAAAACGGCACTTCGAACTCATTGAAATAAATAGCTTTTCTTAGTGCAAATTTTTGATTTGGTACTCTAGTTCATAGTTATTGGCGTTTTTACTTTCCTATGTGTACAGGGTGCGTCCAAGAAGTTCCGGAATTATTTTTTACCTGCCAAGCGAAGCGTGAGCGGGCGGCCGCTCTTCTCGGGAAAAATATTCAGTTGCCTCCGAACCGCCGGAGAGTGTGGAAAGACTGCTGATGAAACTTTACAAATGCTTCGGATAGCTTACGGGGACGAAGCAATGAAGCAATCAAGTGTATACGAGTGGTTTAAAAAGTTCAAAGACGGCCGAGAAGACGTCCAAGACGATTTCCCGAGCAGGACGACGAGTTCAGCGACAGCCGACAAAAATATGGACCGAGTGCGAACCTTGTTGAACTCTGACCGTCGGTTAGGCGTGCGATTGATTGCTCAAGAGTTAAATCTTTCCAAATCCAGTGTGCACACCATTATTAGTGATCATTTGAACATGCGAAAAGTCTGTGCATAGTTAGCACCCAAGGTGTTGACAGAGGACCAAAAGGAACGTCGCCGATCGATTTGCGCTGAACTTTTGGAGCGTGTGCAAGTCGAACCTGATGCTTTGGATTGCGTGATAACCGGGGACGAGTCATGGGTCTTTGAATACTACCCGGAAACCAAACGGCAAAGTGCCGAGTGGCACACCAGTGCTTCTCCTCACCCCAAAAAGGCGCGCATAAGCAAGTCGCGGATCAAAACAATGCTGATTGTTTTCTTCGACTCCAAAGGAATCGTCCACAAGGAGTTTGTGCCAAAGGGACAGACGGTAAACGGAGTTTTTTTACAAAGGAGTCATCGAGCGTCTAAGAAAAAGGGTCGCCCGCGTCCGCCCGGAGATCGCCTCCATCATGACAACGCTCATCAGCCACACATGACTTCTCGTGACTGAGCTGTTGATCAAGTACGGTGTGACAAACGCTCCCCCCCCCCCCCCCCTAGTCCGGATGTGGCTCCAAGCGACTTCTACCTGTTCCCCAAGCTGAAAAGAACACTCAAGGGAACTCATTTTGGGACTACCGATGGGGTTCAAAAGGGTGTGACGAATCAACTCAACAGCATGTCAGAAAACGACTTCAAGGGCGCGTATGAAGATTGGAAAATTCGGTAGGGGAGGTGTTACGATGCCGATGGGGACTACTTTGAAGAATTTTGAACAGTTGTATGCTTTATTTGCAATGAATCGTGTTGTATAGGCTCATTCCGGAAACTTCTTGGACGCACCCTGTATATTACCTATACATAGGGAAAGTTTGAAAGTATAATGTAATCGAAAAAATAAATCGAGGTTGTGATGTAACAGTCACCAAGTTTCGAGCGCTTACCTACAGAAAAACGAACCCAACTCCATCTGTACCTACATTGTGTAACTAAAAGAGGGCACCTACCAAGATGGCGGTTCCCTAGATGGCGCTTATCAAGACCTGTGAAGTTGGATGGAGGAAAACAAGTGAACGTAAATATACAGGGTGTCTCACGGTGACCGTCGGTTAGAAGTATATCAAGAACGGTAATAGCTAGAAATTTGAAATTTTGCACATGCGACATGCCGTGTTTAATCTATTAAATAAAAATATTTTCCAAATGGCAGCACTTCCGGAAATACTGGAAGGCAATTTTTTTTCACATTCTGATGTCATAAAATGTTTAGTAAGTATGCTTAAAATAATCGGCGTATCAATTTCGATTGTTGAGAAAAAAATTTTTTTTCACTGAAAAATTTGAAAATCTTGTTTAGGAAATAAAATTGAAAGTCGAAAGTGGTAAAAGTTAGGGAAATGGGATTTTAGGTTCTCAATGTCAAAAGATTGAGACACAATTGTCTGTAACGGATAATAAAAAGTTGCCCGCTGTTACGTATCTATTTGACGTTATTTCCAGACTTAAGAAAAACTTTAAAAAGTTTTTTTTTCAAATGGAATGCCTATTCAATTATCAGCCCATTCGATGCAGAAATAAATTTCCTTTAAATTGATATAACATGTTCCTATACCTAAAATCAATGATTACAGAGTCATTTACATTTTTTTATTTAAATTTATAATTAGGTACATACTTTACAAAACAAGGTTGGCTTTGAAAATTTTCTCTGTTGCGGTGTCTCCACTCACGCCAAAGTATTCTTTCACTTTATTTTCAAAACCGGACATCTCAAGGTCGAGATTTTGATGAATCTCAACGTTTTGGGTCCAAAACCACCATTTCTGAAAAATGTTTGTCTGTGGAGGCGTCGGTGGGTACATTATAGCTGTGGAGCCTAAACTACTAGACCGATTTTGATCAAATTTAGAAGTAAGGCCTATAAAAAAACTTCATCGGTAAAACAAGCTTCTCATCAAAATCGGCCCAAAGTGGCCCAAACTAGGGGCGGCATTTTGGGAGCAAACATTCAAATTTTAAGGCAAACTAATTTCCCTTGGTGAAAAATTATATAGACACGGTTACAAGTACAACGCCCTTTTCGTTTGTTTCTAAATTCAAAATGGCGGTCAATATAGCAAATCTCCATGTTTTTACTTTTTAGGGTCTAGTTCAAGAACCGTTTAAATTAATTAACATTTGAAAATTGAAAATTGTAGCTAAAGGATTTTACTTATACTTAATTGATAAAAAACAAAAATTTAACGTGGCCAATTTATTGCTGCTCAAAATTCGTCAAAAATTAAAAATCGTTTTTCTCAAAAGCTGCTTCGAGCTTCATTTTTATTTTTGGGAATGTTGTACATATGGTTCATGGTATGAAAAACTATTGGCACTACATTTTTATTCCTTTATTTCCTATGGGGGAAGGAGGATGAATTTTTAAAGTTGAACAATTTAAAAATTCATAACTTTTTTGCTAACAAAGATGAGAAGTAAAATTGTACAGTGAAGTAGAGAGGACATACGACTCTTTTAATCGAGTGTAATAAGTATACCAATTTACTTCCGGTCTAGCCGGAAATTAACAAAATATTAAAAATATTTATGACATACCCTGTATATTATTTCAGGAGAAAAACAGAAATCGTTTTCTGATTACCACTATATATTTCTTTTTTCTTTTTTTGAGTTATTTCGCAAAAACTATTTTATTTTTTGAGTTATTTCGCAATAAAACTATTTTATTTAATACGTCATTGTAGTAAACACGGGAAAGTTTTGTGCCAGTTTACTGTGTGAATAAAATCGATAATAATAATAAACTTCTAAAGTTCACACGGAATTTTTTGTTGTTTTACCTATTTATTATCATTCAAAACTTCATCGCACCGAGCAGCACTTACCCTAGGTACGCCTCTAAAGTACCTAGTCTATGAAAGATGATGGCTCTGGCTACTTTCTACCTACATCATTTTGAATATGAAAATATTTAAATGAGGCACAACAGAATCATTTTTCATCACTGCGACAATTTTTCAAGTAGAAATAAATAAATTTCAATGTTGTCGAGAAAAAGTTTCGAATAAGTGTCGTTTTTGAAATCTTCGCGAAAAATGTTTTCAGGTAAGTAATATTTTCACGCTTGAAACGCTTGAATGTTGCATTTTTACACAAAGTTGTCCCCTAAAAATAAGCGAATTTTAGTTTACACGTAAAATCCATAAGGCAACTTTGGAAAAAGAGGGTAAACCTGCAGTTACAGTCAAACTACTTGACAGGTTTACTTACTCCTTTTCGTTAATTCCTTAGGCACACATTACGTGACAGCACAAATACTGGTCTGAAATCACGTTGGTAAATAACATAAAAGTAAAGGGTGCAATTACACTTTTTCTACTAAGGTAGGTATCGGTCGCGTTTCTAAGCAATGTACGTTTTGGAATCGGAAACATATTGTTACGCCATAGTTTAGTCCTTGAATAATAAGAAATACCCAAATATCGTATTTGTGGCGCATTACGTTCAAGTTTGTGAAAGAAGTCGGAGTGATGGATGTTAGAATTTTAATTTTGATTGGGTTACTCCAAAACGCAAATGCGTTTTATTTGGATAATGATGGTCCATTTCAAAAATGTGTTACGCGTGTTGCAAATAAACTATTTGAAAATGATTATTATGTATATGTAATTATAGATAGGGGAGACCGGGGCATAATGGGCTACCGGGGCATAACGGGCACTGCTAATATTTTTGACGCTACTGTACTTCTCAGATCATCATTCCCACCAAACGACGTCTTAGTTGTTCCGTAATTCGAAATATATCAGTATGAGTCTGACCATTGTATTATGTAGTCGTTGTATTTTTTATGGTGTTTGCGTAGTGAAAATTAAAATAATTGGAATATTTGGTGGTACAAATAAACCTAGTCATTGAAGTATAAGACGTTTGCTGACTTACTAGTTACAAAAGGGATGTCTTTTAGCTCTTTTAATAGTGTTTAGATATATTAATAAGCTTTGATTACTTATGAAATATTTGCTTTATTTACAAAATGAAGTCGGGGGCATAACGAGCGGGGTAAAATGAGCACCTGCCTTTCGAGTGGAAAGGAAAATAAAGCAAAGGGAAAGGGCCAACAAAAACCTAAAAAACAAAATAAAAGCACCTTATCAGACCAAGAAGAGAGTAATGATGGTTCTGATGTGGAATGTTTATATTGCGGATATTTATATTCCCAATCCACTGAAGGATGGGTAACCTGTGGCTCATGCAGAAGATGGGCACATTGTTCGTGTGCTGGGGAGGATGACAACGATGAAGAATGTTGTCACATTTGTGAATTTTGTAAAAAATAAAAAAAATTTTATTTAGGCCCCCTTTAAATTAATTTTAAACCTTATGCTCATTATGCCCCTTTCAACTGCCCATTTTGCCCCAGCTGATGGGGCAAAATGGGCATTTTGCAAAAATATTTAAAGCTTAAAAAAAGTACTTTGGAGGTTTATTTTAAAGAATGATGATAATTATTTTTTTAAGCTTGTTATGTAGTTATTAAATTTGTAAAATACTGTCTTCGTATTGTAAATCGATCGGGCTAAATTAGACAACTTGCTTAAGGTGCTCATTATGCCCCGGCCTCCCCTACATACGATGGAGAAATTCTTCAATGTATCGAACAACCGAAGATTATATGGAACGTAAATGTTACTAAAAAAATGGAAAGCCAATTAATTGGAAAGAGTTTAATTATTCAAGTTGAGAACTGGGCTAATTTGGAAAAAGCTTTAACGTATTTGAGCAGCAGCAAAATTTGGGATCGTGTAGAAACGCCAAGAGGTACCTTTCTTGTAGTTATATATGTGGAAAAAGTGAAAGCCACATTTGAGCTGTTGTGGAGCTACTCGATCCACAATGCCGTGGTATTGGTCAAGCACGAATTAAAATTGTATCAATCCGATCCGCAAACTGTCGAGAATGATTGCGGAAAATCGGCGAAAATCGTTCACGTTCAAGGTTGCGAGGAGATCCAAATAATGTTTAAAAAGGGTTATCGGAAGTATTCTGGTTGTAAAGTGGGACTTAGACCGGATGACTTTCATAAAAAAGGTGCAGTCAGTAAACGCCAATTGCTTTCAAATGCAACCGTAGATGTACTAATTAACAAGTTTCAGGTAGCTATCTCTAATAATACAAATGGTACCTACATCAGTGACTATTTCGGAATCGAACAGTATACACCCCAATGTACAGGTCAACAGTACTCCCAAATAGTAACCAATGAAAAAGTGGTTGTTGTTCTTCCACTTCCCAATAGAATTTCACCATTAATGATATTTGTGTCAATTTTCCAATTTGAGGTTTGGATAATGGTAACGTGTGGATTCTTTATCACCATTTTCTTTTATGCGATCCTACTTGCTTGGCACGGTGCTCGTATCACCTTCACCAAGTTATTGTTGCTAAATATTCAAACCCTCTCACTAACTTTATGGGGATCCTGCGCCGCCTTTCCGAAACACTATTCCATCCGTTTTCTACTCGCATGTTACATATTTTACTCCATTGTTGTTCAAACTGGGTATGTATCAAATTTAATACGCGTGCTTACTATTCCACAACATGAAAAACAAGTCGAAAATCTAGAGGAACTTGCTGACTCTCCAATTCCATTATGCGCAACACCACGGGTTACCTTTTTCGGAGTTGAGATTCATGAAAAGTTATTGCACAAGCTGTCATATCCGATGTTAAACGGTCTTCATAAGGATGAAACCGTATCGGGTATCATTCATACTTATAACTGCTCACTGGCAATGCGTGAAGATGATGCGGTATTTCACCTCTCTAAGGAACCAAGGATACCAAATAAAATGCTTTTTGATCCAGATGGAGGCATTGATTTCGCATTTGTTACGAAAAATGGAGATTATTTTTTGGATACCATAAACCAAGCTGTCACATCTTTAAAAGAAAATGGTGTTTATGCAAAAATTGAAAAAGATGTCACTTCAGAGTATCGCATCGCACTAGCACAATTTGCTTATTCAGACGAACCTCAAGTATTAACCGTGCACCATCTTCGAGGACTTTTCATTATTTGGGCATTTTGTCTAGGCATCTCATTTTTTGTGTTTATTCTAGAAATTCTTATACATTTATCTTATGGTTGTTGCACACGTCATCGTATTAAGCATGTGGAACCAGCTGTTCTTGAACCAGTTGTTGTGGAACCAGTTGTTCTGGAACCAGTTGTTGTGGAACCAACTGTTCTTGAACCAACTGTTCTTGAACCAGTTGTCATGGAACCAGTTGTCATGGAACCAGTTGTCGTGGAACCAGTTGTTGTGGAACCAGCTGTTCTTGAACCAGTTGTTGTGGAACCAGCTCTTGTAGAACTAGAGTTGCGGTGTGTTGACGTAGAATAAATAATAATAATTGTAATAATACGTTATTTGTTTGAATCGCACTTTTCAAATGTATGTGTCAATAAAGTTGTATAATCTCAAACGGTAACTTCTTTACAGCATTCATATTACGATAGTTAATTTTTTATGTTAATTCTTACCCTAAAATGAAAATTAGAGCCGCTTCCCCGTCCAGTATCCAGCTGAAATCAGTGAACTTGTTAAAGAAAAACGAAGAGCTCGAAGAAGATGGTAAGCAGTCCAGGGATCCCATAGACAAAACCATACTCAATAACAAGACCAAACCGCTTAGAAGAGAAATTCAAAAGCTTATAGAAGAATCTATAAGCTCCTATCTACAAGAACTGTCAGCATAATATGATGAGACTGATTAGTCACTCTGGAAGGCAACCAAGAAAATGAAGGGACCGGTAGCCATTATTCCTCCTATTATTTATTTATTTATTTATTTATTTATTATTAAATAAACGGGCATTAGCCCAATAAAACAATAGATACACAATATTACAAGTGCACTAAATAAAAACAAAAATGACATATATGGGTTAAAATATTAGGCCTACCTAGTATGGCTAACAAACCTATCCCTCGAACAACAAAAAACATCTAATTCTGTACATTTTAAGTCATTAAACTTTCTTTGGATGCGTGGTATGATTGAATGATAACTATAGTTGCGTCTTTTATAATCCACGGCAAATAACTTAAAACTACGAGTCGCATTATTATTATTATTAGAAAAAACGATGGACCATGGGCTAGAGATAATCAGCAAATGGCAAAGCTGTTTGCCGAACATCTAGCTGAGATATTCACTCCTAAATTACTACAAATAAATCAAGATATGACTAATATCGAAAATAAATCAGAGAACTGAAAATAATATCACACCAGTTACCCCGAAAAAAACTCCAGCATTCGACCTCGTCACAGGAGAAATCCTAAAGCATCTGCCCGGAAAAGGTATAATTAATCTCGCTTCAACGCAGCTTTTAGACTACAACATGTCCCTGTATGATGGAAAGTTGCAAAACTAATATTAGGCTACCAAAACCACGAAAACAACCTACAGACCCATCTCACTACTGCCAATAATATCAACACTCTTTGAGAGACTGCTACTTAAAAGACTGAGGCCAGTAATATAAATCAATAACCTAATTCCAGTAGATTATCAATATGATTCAGACAAAAGCACTCAATATAATAGCTGTCAAGTGCATAGATTTACCGACACCATCGAGCCTACCCTGGAAGAGAAACAAGTCTGCTCAGCAGTCTTCTTAGATGTTGCACATTACACAAGCTTAAACCAAATGCTCCCAAAGCAATATTTAGGTAGAAATACTAACATCATACATCTCGTACAGACTTTTCAGAATGAAACAAGAAGATGAGTATTCGGTTCTAAAAGAGATAAAAGCAAGAGTACCTCAAGATACCGTACTGGGTCCTATCCTCTATCTGTTATATACTAGTGACACACCAGACTTAGAGGGAACTACAGAGTGGCTACGTTTGCAAACGACACTGCACTACTTGTAGTAGATACAGACCAAGAGCTGTCCACTGGGAGACTACAAACAGTCAGCAATGCAATAGGTACTTAACTGGACCAAACAATGGAGGATAAAGTTAAACAAGCTCAAATTCATCCATATTAACTTCACAAACAAACTGCTAAAAGACCCACCTTCTGTAGATATAAATGGTGCCATTGCCCCTTGAAACAAGAACAAAGCCATCAAGTACCTATTAGGCATGACTCTGGACGCCAAACTTAGGTGGAAGGATTATGTGAAGAAAAAAGAGTGGAATTAGCTCTAAAATATATACTGGGTGATTGAAAGAACCTCCAAACTCTCAATCTCCAACAAATGACTCATCTACAATCAGATCTTGAAATCAGTATGACTTTATGGCATCCCGCTCTGGGGCTGCGTCATTGACTCCAACATTAAAACAATCCAAATATTTCAGAATAAAGTGTTACGAAACATAGTGAATGGCCCTGGTACGTGAGAAATCCCGATCTTCACGGAGATCTTCAGATTCCAACAGTTAAGAGGTTTGCCGGAAAACATGAAGATAGAGAGAGGTTTAAAGTCTCTACAATATATCAGGATGAAAGCTTATGAGGAGTTAGTGCTTGAACTGGATGATGCCGCCCTCAAAAAGGATCCTGTTAGCATTGATGAGGTGGAGGAGCTCTTGGACGTGGTCTTCGAAGTTATTGGTCACCTATACAATCTTCATGAGAAACGAGCGTTTGCTTTGTAAGAATCTGGAAAGACTAAGGGTTTGACCACTTTGACAAGGACCTGGTTAGCTACTCCACAAAGATGATGAGATATATGAAACTAAGGTAAAACGCGACTCCTTTAATGTCAGTTACGCGTCTATTAATAGACACCCAATTTGACAGAGAAACGGAAACTCAAATGAGAAGCTATTTGGAGACTCAAACTGCCACGATAAGAAAGCTGTCAAAGCTCCGCTTCCTCTCTACTTCCTGATAGAGATGTCAGGCACACCTTGTTCTCCAATTCCACTCACCACTGGGGCGTGCTGATCAAAACCACCGGAACGCGAGGCTCTAACGATTAGCCAAAACATGCTATAGAATCTTCTATGTAAAGTTCGATCCACAAGAGTTGGCGTTCACGTCATAGGTTTCCGAATGAATGCACGACATTCCTTTTAAACAATCATTAAAGCTTAATACATGTTTGTGATAAAGATGGCAATATAGTTTGCATGTGTTTTAAGTAAAGACGTGCGTATAGATGATCGCCAGTGAAAATGAGAGAGAAGTGAGTATGTCCGTATATCCAACAGCTGACTTCAATCAACACTATCTGTCAATGTCAAATTTATTCATTATTTATAAATAATCTCGTATTATTTCTGTTCGTTGTTGTTTTGCCCTTTTATTTACTCGTTCTTTACAGTTATTTTGTTCTAATTATCAAATTATTAATAACAGTTCTTATTAGAACGGATTTACGAAAGTTGCAATATTTTTAACCACAAAACAGCATGTTTTGACAATCCAATATAACATTAGTGCCAAACGTACCGCTCAGAGAACGAGTTCAATCGCAGCAGACGATAATATGTTTATTGCACTTATTAGAATTCCGCATTTAGCTTTACTAAGCTCTAATTAATTTTTTAAGATACGTTTTATACGTAATGGATTAATTAAACACGTAAAATATTACTATGACAATTTTAAAGTAGCACAAGCAACTTACCTGTGGGTAATTAAAGTATTATTTGCAACACTGCCTTGTTACGATTTGGCAGATTTCATTCCCGACGTCATTATTTCTTGACGTCAAATTTTAATCTTAATACATACAATTACAAGTAATGACGTGCACGCCAACTCTCCTGGATCCAATTATATAAGCTTTTGAATTTCTCTTCTAAGCGGTTTGATCTTGTTATTGAGTATGGTTTTGTCTATGAGATCTCTGGATTGCTACCATCTTCTAGCGCTTCGTTTTTTTTAACAAGTTCTCTGATTTCAGCTGGATAGTTCACACATAAATAATATGAGGAAATGCGAAAACTTCAAACACCATTTCATTTTAGAGTCCGGATTCTGGATTACGGTGGGAGAGAGGTCAGAAATCCACGCGCACATAGGCAACTTATTCGGGCCCTTTGTGCTACCTCCCTGATTAAAGTCGTTCGACCCCGCAAACGTAACTCAAGCCATCCCACACGTGAGATAAACCTGAGGATGCTGGACGGGGAAGCGGCTCTAATCTTTTCATTTTAGGGTAAGAATTAACATAAAAAATTAACTATCGTAATATGAATGCTGTAAAGAAGTTACGATTGGAGATTATACAACTTTATTGACACATACATTTGAAAAGTGCGATACAAACAAATAACGTATTATTACAATTATTATTATTATTTATTCTACATCAACACACTGCAACTCTAGGTCTACAACAGCTGGTTCCACAACAACTGGTTCAAGAACAGCTGGTTCCACATGCTTAATACTATGACGTGTGCAACAACCATAAGATAAATGTATAAGAATTTCTAGAAGAAACGTCAAAAACGAGATACCTAGACAAAATGCCCAAATAATGAAAAGTCCTCGAAGATGGTGCACGGTTAATACTTGAGGTTCGTCTGAATAAGCAAATTGTGTCAGTGTCTTGCGATACTCTGAAGTGACATCTTTTTCAATTTTTGCATAAACACCATTTTCTTTTAAAGATGTGACAGCTTGGTTTATGGTATCCAAAAAATAATCTCCATTTTTCGTAACAAATGCGAAATCAATGCCTCCATCTGGATCAAAAAGCATTTTATTTGGTATCCTTGGTTCCTTAGAGAGGTGAAATACCGCATCATCTTCACGCATTGCCAGTGAGCAGTTATACGTCTGAATGATACCCGATACGGTTTCATTCTTATCAAGAGGCTTTCCATATGACAGCTTGCGCCATATCTTTTCACGAATCTCAACTCCGAAAAAGGTAACCCCTGGTGTTACGCATAATGGAATTGAAGAGTCAGCAAGTTCCGCTAGATTTTCGACTTGTTTTTCATGTTGTGGAATAGTAAGAACGCGTATTAAATTTGATACGTACCCAGTTTGAACAACAATGGAGTAAAATATGTAAAATACGAGCAGGTAACGGATGGAAAAGTGTTTCGGAAAGGCGGCGCAGGATCCCCATAAAGTTAGTGAGAGTGTCTGAAGATTTAGTAATGATAAATTGGTGAAGGTAATACGAACACCGTGCAATGCAAGTAGGATTGCATAAAAGAGAATGGTGATAAAGAATCCACACGTTACCATTATCCAAACCTCAACTTGAAAAATTGACACATATATCATTAATGGTGAAATTCTATTGGGAAGTGGAAGAACAACAACCACTTTTTCTCTGGTTACTATTTCAGAAAGTTGAGGTCCAAATACGGGTGAATAGAACCCGATACCGAAAGAGTTACAGTGGGTACCATTTGTATCATTAGAAACAGTTACCTGAAACTTGTTAATTAGTACATCTACGGTTGCTGTTGAAAGTAATTGGCGTTTACTAATTGCACCTTGTTTATGAAATGGAACTCTTCTAAGTCCCGTGCTACAACCAGAATACTTCCGATAACCATTTTTAAACATTATTTGGATCTCCTCGCAACCTTGAACGGTAATGATTTTTGCCGATTTTCCGCAATCATTCTCGACAGTTTGCGGATTGGATTGATACAATTTTAATTCGTGCTTGACCAATACCACGGCGTTGTGGATCGAGTATCTCCACAACAGCTCAAATGTGGCTTTCACTTTTTCCACATTTATAACTACAAGAAAGGTACCTCTTGGAGTTTCGACACGATCCCAAATTTTGCTCCTCTTCAAATACATTAAAGCTTTTTCCAAATTTGGCCAGTCCTCAACTTGAATAATTAAACTCTTTCCAATTAGTTGGCTTTCGATTTTTTCAGTAACATTTACGTTCCATATAATCTTCGGTTGTTCGATACATTGAAGAATTTCTCCATCGTATGTATCTATAATTACATATACATAATAATCATTTTCAAACAGTTTATTTGCAACACGCGTAACACATTTTTGAAATGGACCATCATTATCCAAATAAAACGCATTTGCGTTTTGCAGTAACCCAATCAAAATTAAAATTCTAACGTCCATCACTCCGACTTCTTTCACAAACTTGAACGTAATGCGCCACAAATACGATATTTGGGTATTTCTTATTATTCAAGGACTAAACTATGGCGTAATAATATGTTTCCGATTCCCAAACGTACATTGCTTAGAAACGCGACCGACCTACCTAGTAGAAAAAGTGTAATTGCACCCTTTACTTTTATGTTATTTACCAACGTGATTTTAGACCAGTATTTGTGCTGTCACGTAATGTGTACCTAAGGAATTAACGTACCTAAACCCGTCAAGTAGTTTGACTGTAATTGTAGGGTAACCCTCTTTTTCCAAAATTGCCTTTTTGGATTTTACGTGTAAACTAAAATCGCTATAATCGCATGCTTATTTTTAGGTGACGACTTTGTGTAAAGATGCAAAATTTTTCTGTCGAGGTACCCTCACGCGTTTCAATGGCGTCAAAACATTGCCTGAAAGTGTTTTTCGCGAAAATTTCAAAAGCGACACTTACCCGAAGCCATTTCTCTACAACATTGAATTTTATTTATTTCTAGGTACTTGACAAATTGTCGCAGAGATTAAAAATGACATTTTCATAGTCAAAATGATGTAGAAACTTAAGCCACTTCAGGTAGGGTAAGTGCAGGCCCGTGCGATGTAGTTTTAATGATAATAAATTGGTAAAAATACAAAAAAAATCCGAGTAAACTGTTACAAGTTTATTATTATTATCGATTTTATTCACACGGTAAAGTGGCACAAAACTTTTCTGTGTTTACTACAATGACGCATTAAATAAAATAGTTTTGTTTTTGCATAATTTCTCAAGATAAAATAGTTTTTGCGTAATAACTCAAAAAACGATTTCTGATTTTCTCCTGAAATAATACACAAGGTATGTTATAAATATTTTAATATCTTATTAATTTCTTGCTAAACCGGAAGTGAATTGGTTACTTATTATTATACTCGGTTAAAAGAGTTGTAGGTATGTCTTCTACTTTACTGCTTTTCATGGGGGCGAAAAAAAATTGAATAAAACTAATTTTCATCCATACTGTCGAATAGAGAATTAAAAGACGCTTCAAATGAGGGGTCGCTCGACTCCCTTTCCCTATTTAAATTCTTGAGTTAGGGGGGGGGCTAGGGGGTTGATGTGTAAATGTTAAGTTTGACATCAAAAGTTGTCCCCCAAAAATAAAAAATCGACGTGTCCTAGCGTTCTTTTATGAAATTGGTGTAAGTGTCCCAAAACAGGCGTGTTTCCTTTTCAATGGCCCTCCCTGTATTACATAGAGAAAGTATTGTAGGTAATAGAAAAACTCGAGATTTTGATAAATCCTAACATTTTGGGCCCCCCTGAGTCCAAAACCACCATCTTTGAAAAATGTTTGTCTGTGGACGTGACGCCTGTGGAGCCTAAACTACTAGACGGATTTTGATGAAATTTAAAACTTCCGGTTTAGCAGGAAATTAATATCACCAATCAATTTTATTTGTTATATACAAAATTTAACAAAGGATTCGCTTCTAAACAAAACAACCAAACTAAATTAAACAGATTATTTAAACAAATTATTTCCCCCATACAATATCCCAGCCACCCAACATAACCCACTATCCCTATTGCCTAACCTAACAATATCCATATACACACACATTAATACCCTCTCTTTCTTCTTCTGCACTCTAAAACCTCTTCCATCCATTTTTTCCCCATTCCATCCTCCTCTAGCAGCCCTCTCCATCCCACCTCATGTTCTTTTAGTTCTCCACCAAATGCTCTACCTATATTTTCTATGTCTTCTCCACACAGTCTACACAACCTCTTCTCCTCCTCCAGCCAATATTTGTTATCGTTCTCCTCATTTCCCACTCTAAATCGAGCCACTATCCTCTGTTACCCATTCCATTTAGGTATCTTGGCAAATCTTCCGTCACTAAGACCTTGTATTTTTCATTGAACCTTCCCTCTCTTATCTTCATCCTCCTTTCCTGAGTTTGTACATCCTCATCTCTCCTTACTATTTCCGAAGTTATATCCCGCCCCGCCTCTCTCTTCCACTTTACCTACTCTCTCGAATATCCCCCTCTTTCATAATATCTCCTTCTTTCCTCCCCTGCCTTATTTTACCGTTCTTCACGTCGTTTCACACGCATCTTCTTCCTCCCTTCTTTCCATCATTTCTTCGAAAACCATCGCTTTCTCTTCCCGCTTCCATACGTAACTTCCTCATCTTTACCTCCTCCTCCACCACGTAACCCGGTGTTTCCCTGTCTAATACCGGTACCCATCTCCAATATTTAATTTGTATATTTTCTAGTTGCGCTCTTAATAAATAAAATAAAGAGGGGAAAGGCGGAGGGACCAGATGGGATACAAGGGGAGCAATGAAGGTTTACGGGAAAAATAATGAGAGGAAAGATTTTGAAGATACTCAACAATATATGGGAAGGGGAAAGCTTACCAGAGGTGTGGAGGGTGGCTACAGTGTGGCCTGTGTACAAAGGAGGGGACAAAAAAGACGTACGGAATTATAGACTCATAAGTGTGCTGAATGTGGGGTACAAAGTGTTTGTGATGGTGATACGGGATAGAATGGAGAAGGAAATAGAAGAGAAGGTAATGATACCGGACTGGCAGGCGGGCTTCAGAAAGGGAAGGAGCACTTTAGACAATATCTACATACTGAAACAGTTGGTCAGCAAGGAGTTCGATAGGAAGGGTGGTAGGGTGTTTGCGCTATTTATAGACCTGAGGGCCGCATTTGACAGGGTAAATAGGGGGAAAGTTTGGGAAAGGCTAAGGTCGTTAAGGATGGATGAGAAGCTAGTAGAGGTGATGGAAGAAATATACAGAGAAACAAGATGTAGGGGGAAGGTGGGAGGAGACATTGGAGATCCTTTCTGGACCAAAATGGGGCTACGGCAGGGCTGCCCGCTGAGTCCTAGCCTCTTTTCCATATTGATTGGGGACCTAGGGGACGTGTTACAGAGTAATCAGTGCGGTGGTATAGTGATTGGAAACAAGAAAGTGTGCGTGTTAGGATATGCAGATGATCTGGTGTTGATGGCGACGAGAGATTGTGAGATGAGGGAGATGATCAGGGTAACAAAGAAATACATGGAGAAAAGAGGGCTCGAGGTGAACGTAAATAAGACCAAGATGGTGGAGTTTCAAAAGAAGAGGAGTAGAAGTAAGAGGGAAGAATGGAACTGGGGAAACGAGGCAATTGAAAGCGTGGATGAGGTAACGTACCTACGGTACAAGATAAGGTACGATAACAAAGATAATGGACACATCAGAGAGTTGGCAAGGAAAGGAAATGCGACAGTGGAGAAAGTGTGGGGCCTGGGAGAAAGATGGATGGGGGGTGATATCCGGAAAAGGACGTGGTTATTTGATAGACTTGTGAAAAGTGTGATGCTGTACGGGGCGGAGGTGTGGGGGTGGGAGGAAAGAGCGCAACTAGAAAATATACAAATTAAATATTGGAGATGGGTGCTGGGGTCAGACAGGGAAACACCGGGTTACGTGGTGAAGGAGGAGGTAAAGATAACGAAGTTACGTATAGAAGCGGGAAGGAGAGCGATGGTTTTCGAAGAAAGGATGGAAAGAAGGGATGAAGGAGAGATCTTAAGATGTGTTTGGAATGAGGTGAAGAACGTTAAAATAAGGCAGGGGCAGGAGGAAAGAAGGAGATTTTATGAAAGAGGGGGATATGCAAGAGAGGAGGTAAAGTGGAAGAGAGAGGCGGGGCGGGATATAACCTCGGAAATTGTAAGGAGAGATGAGGATGTACAAACTCAGGAAAGGAGGATGAAGATAAGAGAGGGAAGGTTCAATGAAAAATACAAGGTTTTAGTGACGGAAGATTTGCCAAGATACCTAAATGGAATGGGTAACATACAGAGCAAGAGGATAGTGGCTCGATTTAGAGTGGGAAATGAGGAGAACGATAATAAATATTGGCTGGAGGAGGAGAAGAGGCTGTGTAGACTGTGTGGAGAAGACAGAGAAAATATAGAGCATTTGGCGGAGAACTGTGGGGAACTAAAGGAGCATGAGGGTGGATGGAGAGGGCTGCTAGGGGAGGATGGAATGGGGAAAAAATGGATGGAAGAAGTTTTAGAGTGTAGAAGAAGAAAGGGAGGGTATTAATTGCGTGTGTATATGGATATAGTTAGACAATAGGGATAGTGGGTTTATGTTGGGTGGCTGGGATATTGTATGGGGGAAATAATCTGTTTAATTTAGTTTTGTTGTTTTGTTTAGAAGCGAATCCTTTGTTAAAATTTGGTAATTATAACAAATAAAAATTGATTGATTGATACAGGAAATTAATAAAATATTAAAATATTTATAACATACCTTGTATATTATTTCAGGAGAAAATCAGAAATCGTTTTTTGAGTTATTACGCAAAGACTATTTTATCTTGAGTTATTATTACGATAATTTTTCAAGTACCTAGAAATAAATAAAATTCAATGTTGTAGAGAAATGGCTTCGGATAAGTGTCGCTTTTGAAATTTTCGCGAAAAACACTTTCAGACAATGTTTTGGCGCTTGAAACGCGTGAGGGTACCTCGATAGAAAAATTTAGCATTTTTACACAAAGTCGTCACCTAAAAATAAGCATGAGATTATAGCGATTTTAGTTTACACGTAAAATCCATAAAGGCAACTTTGGAAAAGGAGGGTAAACCTGCAATTACAGTCAAACTACTTGACAAGTTTACGTTAATTCCTTCGGTACACATTATGTGACAGCACAAATACTGGTCTAAAATCACGTTGGTAAATAACATAAAAGTAAAGGGTGCAATTACACTTTTTCTACTTGGTAGGTATCGGTCGCGTTTCTAAGCAATGTACGTTTGGTAATCGGAAACATATTATTACGCCAAGGTCCTTTAGTAAGAAATACCCAAATATCGTATTTGTGGCGCATTACGTTCAAGTTTGTGAAAGAAGTCGGAGTGATGGATGTTAGAATTTTAATTTTGATTGGGTTACTGCAAAACGCAAATGCGTTTCATTTGGATAATGATGGTCCATTTCAAAAATGTGTTACGCGTGTTGCAAATAAACTATTTGAAAATGATTATTATGTATATGTAATTATAGATACATACGATGGAGAAATTCTTCAATGTATCGAACAACCGAAGATTATATGGAACGTAAATGTTACTAAAAAAATGGAAAGCCAACTAATTGGAAAGAGTTTAATTATTCAAGTTGAGAAATGGCCAAATTTGGAAAAAGCTTTAAAGCAGTTGCGCAACAGCAAAATTTGGGATCGTGTCGAAACGCCAAGAGGTACCTTTTTTGTAGTTATAAATGTGGAAAAAGTGAAAGCCACATTTGAGTTGTTGTGGAGGTACTCGATCCACAATGCCGTGGTATTGGTCAAGCACGAATTAAAATTGTATCAATCCAATCCGCAAACTATCCAGAACGATTGCGGAAAATCGGCAAAAATCGTTCACGTTCAAGGTTGCGAGGAGATCCAAATAATGTTTAAAAAGGGTTATCGGAAGTATTCTGGTTGTAGCACGGAGCTTAGACTGGATGGAATTGATAAAGAAGGTGCAGTCAGTAAACGCCAATTGCTTTCAAATGCAACTGTAGATTTACTAATTAACAAGTTTCGGGTAATTGTTTATGATGATGCAAATGGTATCCACCGTAACTCTTTCAGTATCGCTCCATATTCACCAAAACATTCAGTTCACCAGTGCTCTGAAATAGTAACCAGAGAAAAAGTGGTTGCCGTTCTTCCACTTCCCAATCGAATTTCACCATTAATGATATATGTGTCAATTTTTCAAGTGGAGGTTTGGATAATGGTAACTTGTGGATTCTTTATCACGATTTTCTTTTATGCGGTCCTACTTGCTTGGCACGGTACTCGTTTTACCTTCACCGACCTATCGTTGCTAAATATTCAAACACTCTCACTAACTTTATGGGGATCCTGCGCTCCCTTTCCGAAACACTTTTCCATCCGTTTCCTGCTCATATTTTACATATTTTACTCCATTGTTGTTCAAACTGGGTACGTATCAAATTTAATACGCGTACTTACCATACCACAACATGAAAAACAAGTCGAAAATCTAGCGGAACTTGCTGACTCTCCAATTCCATTATGCACAACACCAGGGGTTACCTTTTTCGGAGTTGAGATTCGAAAAAAGTTATTGCGCAAGCTGTCACATCGAAAGCGTTTTAATAAGAATGAAACCGTATCGGGTATCATTCGGGCGTATAACTGCTCACTGGCAATGCGTGAAGATGATGCGGTATTTCACCTCTCTAAAGAACCAAGGATACCAAATAAAATGCTTTTTGATCCAGATGGAGGCTTTGATTTCGCATTTGTTACGGAAAATGGAGATTATTTTTTGGATACCATAAACCAAGCTGTCACATCTTTAAAAGAAAATGGTGTTTATGCAAAAATTGAGAACCATGTTGCTTCAGAGTATCGCAAGACACTGACACAATTTTCTCATCCAGACGGACCTCAAGCATTAACCTTGCAACACCTTCACGGAATTTTCATTATTTGGGCGTTTTGTCTAGGTGTCTCGTTTTTGGCGTTAATTCTAGAAATTCTTACACATCAATTTTATGGTTGTTGGACACGCCGTCGTATTAGGTATGTGGAACCAGCTGTTGTGGAACCAGCTGTTGTGGAAACAGCTGATGTGGAACCAGAGTGGTGTTGTGTTGACCTAGAATAAAGTATAATAATTGTAATAATATTGTTAGTATCGCACTTTTCAAATGTATTTCTCAATAAAGTTGTATGTTCTCAAGTGGTAACTTATTTACAGCGCTCGTACTACGATAGATAATAATAATAATCAGCCTTAAAAAACAAAAGGATTGGAAAAATCTGGAAAAAGCCATAATATATTTACGCAAAGGGTGCATTTGGGATCGTGTCGAAACTCGAAAAAAACCTTTCTTGTAAGTGAAGATCAGTTTGAAGTTTTGTGGATGTAGGTACCTTGTTCACAATGCAGTATTACTGGTCATGAACAAGTTATATATGTACCAATGCAATCTACGAATTATAGAGAATGGTTGCGGGAAATCGGTAGATGTCGTCTATGTTGAAATCTGCGTTGGTATCCATGTTCAGAAGGGGTTACAGGCAGTATTCTGGTTGTAGCATGGGCACGCCCGGATTAAAGAAAACGCCGCTACTGTTCTTCTATCAATGCGGCACTGGCGCGCGGGTAATTTGACTGCTTGAGTAGTTTATTCTATTTTTGAATTTTATTGCAGTTAAGAATTAAATAACTACGTAACTTAATTTTGGAGATTAAATAATATAAAGGGAGGCTTCGAGTTTTTCTGAATTTACCAATTAAATAACCAGTAAACTGGCGCACAACTTTCCCGTGTTTACTACAATGACGTATTAAATAAAATAGTTTCTGCGTAATAACTCAAAAAAATAAAAAAATAAATATATAGTGTGTAGTATAAATAGTTGTAATCAGAAAACGTTTCTGATTTTCTCCTGAAATAATACACAGGGTATGTCATAAATATTTTTCATATTTTATAAATTGCTATGTACCGAGTGGCCAAATAAGCGAGGTAAGCGGCTGTATCTCAGGACCTGCTCATCTGACAACAATGGAATTTTTTTTATTATTATAAATGTGGCCATAAAAAAACTCTGGAAATTATTTTCGAGTTCCTAGGATGGCCGCTAGGAGGCGTATTTGGTATAATAGTTCATAAAAGCTTAATTTTCTCGCCTAAAGTCCCAATGAAGTGGGTCTGAAAATATTGTCATCGCAATCTACGATCATTTTTGAATAAAAAACGTTACATGAATTTTTTTGACAGCTGTCAAATAAAATGGTGGGGGAAGGTTTTATCCCGAAAAAGAAAAATGCTTGTAGTGTCAGTTTGGCTTGGCCGATTTTACTGAAACAACTTTTGAATAAAAGAGCATTTTTGGAAGTATTTTTCTATAAAAATAAAACAACAATATATTTTTCCATTGTTCTGCGAGAGGGCGTTGATTTATAACTTACCCTATTTCTTTAAATATCTTTAAAAAGTTAAATGAAATCATATATTTTTTCTTACGATAATAAGTAGAGCACTAAAAACTAAAAAAATAGTGAAAACCGCAAAACGATATCTCTATTTATAACGAAGGTATTAACAAAAATGTTTAAATATCGTTTTGCGGTTTTAACTATTTTTTTAGTTTTTAGTGCTCTACTTATTATCGTAAGAAAAAATATATGATTTCATTTAACTTTTTAGAGATATTTAAAGAAATAGGGTAAGTTATAAATCAACGCCCTCTCGCAGAACAATGGAAAAATATACCTATTGTTGTTTTATTTTTATAGAAAAATATTTCCAAAAATGCTATTTTATTCAAAAGTTGTTTCAGTAAAATCGGCCAAGTCAAACTGACACTACAAGCATTTTTCTTTTTCGGGGTAAAACCTTCCCCCGCCACTTTATTTGACATCTGTCAAAAAAATTGATGTATGGTTTTTTATTCAAAAATGATCATAGATTGCCATGACAATATTTTCAGACCCAATTCATTGGGAATTTAAGCGAGAAAATTAAGCTTTTATGAACTATTATACCAAATACGCCCCCTAGCGGCCATCCTAGGAACTCGAAAATTATTTCCAGAGTTTTTTTATGGCCACATTTATAATAATAAAAAAATTCCATTGTTGTCAGATGAGCAGGTCCTGAGATACAGCCGCTTACCTCGCTTATTTGGCCACCCGGTACTTAATATACTCGATTAAGAGTCGTATGTCTTCTACTTCATTATCTTTGTTAACACAAAAGTTATGGATTATTAAAATTTTCAACTTCAAACATTTATCCCCCTTCCCCCTACCCCTATGGGAAATAAAGAAATAAATGTAGTACCAATAGTTTTTCATGAACCATATGAATAACATTTCAAAAAATAAAAAAAAGCTCTGAGCAGATTTTGAGAAAATCGATTTTTAATTTTTGATCAATTTTGTTTGAGCAACAATAAATTGGCCACGTTAAATCTTTGTCATTTATCAATTATAAGTAAAAGTTCTGGCCATCCTATGGCTTCAATTTCCAATTTTCAAATTTTAATTAAGTTAAACGGTTCTTGAGCTACACCCTAAAAAGTGAAAACTTGGAGAATTTCTATATTGGTCGCCATTTTGCAATTAGAAACAAACGAAAAATGGCGTTTTACTTGTTACCATGTCTACTAACTTTTCACCAAGGAAAATTAGTTTGGGTTAAAATTTGAATGTTTGCTCCCAAAATAACGCCCCTAGTTTGGGACCCTTGTTGTTTTATCGATGAAGTTTTTTTCATAGGTTTTTCTTTTATATTTCATCAAGATCGGTCTAGTAGTTTAGGCTCCACAGCCATAACGTACGCACGTACCCACAGACAAACATTTTTCAAAGATGGTGGTTTTGGACTCAGGGGGACTCAAAACGTCGAGATTCATCAAAATCTCGAGTCTCAATTTTTTTTTATTACATTACTTTCCCTATGTGTGCATATTCACGGGAAAGTAAAAATGCATTTCTAAAATCTACTACGACATACTATCTAACGGGGCCCGGGGCTGTAGCCCTCCGGCCCTGAGCACGGGGCTTAGAAGACGATTATGATGATGCAAATGGTACCCACCGAAACTCTGTCGGTATCGGTGTATACATATACACCTAATTATCATCTTCAGCAGTACTCTGAAATAGTGATCATGGTGGTTGTCGTGCTTCCACTTCCCAATCGTATTTCACCAATAATAGTATTTGTGTCAATTTTCCAAGTGGAGGTTTGGATAATGCTCACGTGTGGATTTTTTATCACATTGCTTTTAAGCGATGGAAGGAAAGTATGAATTTGTTTGATTACATTATGCCGTCTACAAGTTTGTGCATACGGACCTGATTTTGTCACAATCAATCAAGGGTTTCTCTGCAGATCTTCGTCGTTCTGTTGGCAGAAGGTGAAGACCGGACGTTATCTACTCAGATGACGGTAGAAATTTTATGGGATACATGAATACCATGAAAGGGATCAACATCGAGCACATTTGTAAGTTGTTGGACTACAGAAAAATTGAGTGGAAACTGAGTCCGTGTTTTGTGGAGTGGATTTTGTACCTCAGGGACAGAGTGGTGGACGTCAGAAATTCGGGGGGGTTACGAATTTACGAGCTGTGTCGGGGTTCCGCAGGGCTCGGTAGTGGGGCCGACCCTGTGGAATATCATGTACGACGGTGTGTTTCGTGTGCCAACCTCACATGGGGCGACGATAATTGGTTTTTCCGATGACGTCAACATAAAGGTCAGAGACTGAAGCGCAGGCAGTATGATCAGGAAACTTCTGGTAGGCGTTATCGACTCAGATAACGATAGAAATTTTATGGGATGCATGAGTGGATCAACCTTATTTGTCAGTTGCTGGGAATACAGAAAAATTGAGTGAAAACTGAATCCGCGCTTTGGTGGAGTTGATTTTGATGAAGTTGGAAAAGGAATGTTGTCTTACGAAGAACTAGTAGACAATACTCTGCGATGTGGAATCAATGGTCAACCAGCATCCGATCACGCGTGTTTCGGAGGATTCAAGTGATTGAGCCCCCCCCCCCCCACTCTATTACTGTTTCTTATCGGAAATGCAACTTCAGCCGTATCGGAAATAGATGCACATGACAGAAGGAATCTCAGGAAACGACTTCGTCGCTTGCAACGTACTTGGGAGGACTTGCGCAGAAGATTTCAGGAAAAGCGCCGCGGTACAGCAGAAAGTTTGCAGACCAGGTCAGTCAGTACAATGTGAAACGAATGGAGCGATCACTCTACTGATCCTCAGCAAGGGTAAAATTATTCCCCGGGAGCCCCGGGTAAATATCAAGACCTTGGATGGGGAGTACAATCTACCTGCTTGAAGTTCTGCATTGTGCTTCAAATCATCGTGACTCATGATCCCAGAATTTGGCAAACACATGGTCGACATCACGAGTGATCAGTAGCAGCAACTGAACTCATTTGTGACCAAGGATGCTTAGGCAGAACGAATAAGAAGTCCTGTGATACCCTTACTGGCGATGCCCGTTTCCTAAAGACCTACAGGACAATCTTCTGAACGTATCCCTTTTGTCTACATCTCACATCTTACATCACCGCTTTCTTCGCACCTTCAACATAGTGCCTTTCACCGGTAAGTAGATGGTGTTTCTATTGTACGGTTATTTTCAGTCTCGTGGACTCGGATTGGTGTTTCTGTAGACGTATCCTCGAACTCTCTTGATTCGATACTTTGGGTGTGGAGGCAACGTTTGAAACTTACTGGACGTTTCCGGTAAATCAAGTAAGCTGGTAAAGTGCTCAGACACGTGATGAGACACCTCCGTTCAGCTGCCCCCGCCCCACCACGCTCAGAATTAGAAACTATCAAAGCGGGAGTGCCACAGAGAAGTGTTCTGGGGCCGTTGCTCTATCTGCTATTCACTAGAGATTTACCTACACGAAATGAAGTCACAGTAGCGACATTTGCAAACGACCATTGGGTAAAAGTTCAACTTAAGAATTCGTTAGTAAATTAGGTTAACTGTAAAACAACTAATTAGTTACACAACTAGGTGCAATGTATCTAGACTACTGTCTAGTAATAAAAAAAAGTGTATGTATATTTATTACTATTATTGCACTGATTTAGAACACGTCATCATTACGTAACCTTTACACACGTCTTAAACACGTCAATAAATGACGTCTTTTTGACACTAATTAATGTTAAATTTACGTGATTGTGTATACGTTGAAATACTTATGTGCAGTTTTTTCATTCTTTTTCAAGGAGGTTTCAGGATCATTACGTAACCTTTACACACGTCTTAAACACGTCAATAAACGACGTCTTTTTGACACTAATTAATGTAAAATTTACGTGATTGTGTATACGTTGAAATACTTATGTGCAGTTTTTTCATTCTTTTTCAAGGAGGTTTCAGGATCATTACGTAACCTTTACACACGTCTTAAACACGTCAATAAATGACGTCTTTTTGACACTAATTAATGTTAAATTTACGTGATTGTGTATACGTTGAAATACTTATGTGCAGTTTTTTCATTCTTTTTCAAGGAGGTTTCAGGAAGCGGCCGTTATTAAAATACATATTTGTAATGCATGGCAAAGTCTCGCCGATCATGAATGGAAAGCGAAAACGAAAGGGCGAATAAATTACTTAATTCTTGTACGAAAAATGCGCATCCAATAATCAGTTTTCCTTCAAAAACCCTTTTATATTACGTTGATGTATCACTTATTATGAAGAGGAATAGATACAATTCATATTTCTTGGGCATTGGATCCTTTCGATAGGGATGGAAATTTGTTATGAGGACAGAAACTGTCGTCCAGTTCGAAAAACGGTGTAAAGTAACGGATGCCATACGTAGAGCGCTTGTTACACGATGTTTTATGGATCAAAAACTTGAAACTGACAGAAAATCGTTGCCGAACAAGAAATATGGTGCGCCATCAAATTTCATCTGCCTTAAGAAATTGGTCATTTTTAAGATAAAAAGGTGGATAAAGCTGAAGTAGATGATACGAATGTCAATAAATTTTTTTGCGTTCCTTAGAAAGTCTGAAAAACGCTGTGTTACACTCGAATCCGTATGAAGTTCAGCGGCGCGTGCTTGCGAAATGAGTTGTCAATAATTGAACATTCGTGTTTGCAAGCCCACAATGGGAGTGAGTCAACTGTTACTTTGAAGACAATGGATGAAAGTAATTTCCCTTTTTTATGAAGTTTTTAGTTAGAGAAATCAATATTCAACTAAGTTAGAGACCCTTGTGCCTGGATATCCAGGTTTGCCAGTTATCAATTTCGGTTTATGCTGTACAGTTGAGTCGACGACGTATTTTCGACCAGTTCGAAAAACCGACCGTAATTTTCATTGCAAATCGGCGTTACGCCAACATGACCTTTTTATCACGAGTCTGAAGCGATCTGAATTTTATCAGGAATCAGAATTAACGATTACGGTTCTGCAAGGTCCTAAAATGTAGCCGTAGCCTGCGCTCAGTCAGTTGCTATTAAAGCTCGTGCAAGCTCACAGCTCCATAAAAACTCACCTCCTGAAAAACCACTATAATTTTGTCAATATAACCTGAAACGAACGTGAATTGTGCGATCACCCGTAAAGTTTCGATTTTAATTAAAAATATCTACGATTTTTATAAGGTGAGCCCTTTTTCTTTCTCTTTTTCAGTAGACACAACACACGTTTCTGAGTTTTAAGAGGAATTTAGTAAACAAAATAAGCAACAGGCTCTTTTTGTTCCTTGTACAATAGTGCTTTTTTCCATATTTTTTGCATGAAAGAAAATAACCTCGGAAAAAAATCCACATTGACTCATTATCATAACGTTCAGTTTTAGGAGTTTAGGAAAAAATTTACAAGTACAAAGTTTCGGTTACTTTGATATAATAATCATTGCGTGCTTTTGTGTACTTAATTCTTCCAATAAATGAAAATTGTACTGACGTCATATTTACGTCGATTATGCGTCATGTATTGTAATTTTATAGGTAATTACGTTACGTAATAACAGTAGACCTTTTTATGGTCTGTTGATTTAATACAGTGGGGAAATTTCATTAATGTAGGTAAAATTGTTAGATGTAAGAGGATTTTTCATTTTCGCTTTTCTCTGCCGCGTTTTCATTTTTCCATCGTCGTCCTTTTGCTTATTTCGAATATCTTGGCTTTTTATACATTGCGACTCGTTCTTTTATTACGATTGTGTCCACTTAACCGAAGGCGATTTCTATCGCTGCGTAAAGCGGGAAATTTACTAGTTTGCATTAGGAAAATTGACACGAGGAACTCGTACACCGGGAAAACGATTTTCCAATTTTAGCATCACCAATTTATTCAAATTTTATAGTACAATCGATGGCAAGATTTGATTTTCTTGCAATGCCGTTATAATTTATTAGCGTGTCACAATTAGCCAAATTTGTCGACCTTTTTATTTTTTTGGCTCGACACCAAACGTGCTAACTAAATAGAATTTAACGAACGTTTTTCTGCTACTCTTCTTCCTCCATGTCGAATTTTCCTGCTTCGTTAACATTCTTCCTGATATGACCCCATTAACGTATCGGACATCAGTGTCGAGAAACATTTTGCTCTGAAATTACTATCTGAGTTTGATGTCTGACTTATGAAGCAGATATACAAATCGTGGATTGTTGCTATTAATTACTAAACGTCAAATTATTGCAACAGTTAAGTTCGAAGTGTCGTAGAAAATTGAAATTTCCAAAAATTTCTAGGGCATAGTTGGTCGGTTATCCAAACGTGAACTTATTCAGAGTTCAAAATGTTAACCAGGCAATTATTTTGTTACGGTAAGAAACACGTCACTATTACGTAACCTTTACACGTCTTAAATACGTCAATAAATGACGTCACTGATAATTGATGTTAAATTTACGTGATTGTGTAAAGTTATGAATTGGCAAATTAGATAATTAAAGCAATGGTGCTTATAAAGTAATGTTGAGTAAGCAAGTTGTGAATTAAAAAAATTGTTGTAAAAAAAAGGTCGAAGTTAAAGGTCTAACGATTAACCTGGCGTTGGCAATGACGCTGAGAGATCGAAAAACGAATGAACGTCGGAGATTAAAAAAAGGAATGCTTACCTCGCGTTCGAGCGTTTGAAACGTAAACTATCAACCTTCGCTTTGGTGCTTAAAAAGACATTAGCGTGACGATGAATGGAATACCGGAAAACCAGCTGGTGTCACTAATACGAATTCTAGAATTCGATGTCCGCTTATATACGATATAAATCGAGATAAGCAAATGTCGCACGAGTACGTTACAGTTAATAGGGTAGTAAAATCTGTAAACTGTTGCCAAAGAAGGGGACTAATCGCCAAATGTTGATTTCAAATTTTCACTTAAACCACTCTTAAAGCCACAATAAATCACTATAGGAAAATTTTCACGGGTTAATTCCATTTTTCACGGCACTTGGGGAACTTAAAACTACCCTTTTCAAATGGCATTTAAGATAAATTTGCAAATGAAGCGGAAAAGGTGGAGTAAAGAGTAGCTCTTACTGAGGCTACATTTTTTGTTTTCCATGGCGTACTTCATTTCTCATTCTCATTCCTTCGTATAACGGAAGTTCATAGGAAATTAATGATATTGAAAACTATCAATCGTACCCTTCTTTCTTTAGCAAATTTTCTTCCACATTAAACTTTCAGTATCAGGGTCACAATCCTTGGGTTTGTTAGATTGAAGATAGACTGTTGCGAATAATTCATTCATAACCATTGCTCTATTTTGGATGGGAGTCAAGTGATTAGATCGCTTAGATTCTACGATGCCTATAACCCGGATTCGATTCCCGGTAATGCCAAAATAACTGTGGCATCATTATTTGTCGGATCCCTCCATAAAATGAGTGCGTGGAGCATAACTGTGTGACAATAATATGAGGCTAAAGAGCGAACTGCCTTTCCTGAGATCTTCCAGATATGGGCAGATAGAAATGAAGTAGATCCAAAACGCTTATGCTCGTGTAACATCACTAAAAGGCAGAGTATTACTATTATCGTTATTGTACGAGGGTGAACCAAATATAAACGGTAATGTTTCAAAATATATTTATTGAATAAAATTATACACAAACTAACCTTCAACATTTCTCAATTCTGTCAGCGATTTGGAAGCTTGAATATTCCTTGTTCATGAAAAGGCGAATTGTCAACCAATTACTTACTTCTTCATTGCTTTCAAATCGTTTTCCTCCATGTGATGCTTTCAGGGACGCGAGCAAACAACAATTCTGGCAAGTTGCCACGAGACTTCCCGTATTAACACTTTTTTTCAAAAAATATGTATAGCACAATATATTATATTGCTGAATTCAGAAAAAAATATTCTTAAACTACATAAAACACTGCAACTATATCTCATAAAAAAATGAGTGCCGCCATTTTAGGTTATAGCGGAAGTGACGCCATCAAAGGTAATATCAACATTTTCGTTCTTGGCCCGAATGCAATCGATCGGTGGAAACCACATTTCGATAACTTTAATAGTTTCTGAGTATAGAACGGTGCAGTCATTTTTTAAAAATGATTTTTTTAACGCTTTTTTCAAAAAATATGTATAGCACAATATATTATATTGCCGAATTCAGAAAAAAATACTCTTTTACACTACATTCAAAAAATTGCAACTTTATCTTATACAAATAATGAGTGCCGCTATTTTAGGTTATACCGGCAGTGACGTCATCAAAGGTAATATCAACATTTTCGTTCATGGCTCGAATTCAATCGATCGGCGGAAACTGCATTTCGATAACTTTAATAGTTTCTGAGTGTAGTCATGTTTTAACAATTATTTTTTTAACACTTTTTTCAAAAAATATGTACAGCACAATATATTATATTGCCGAATTCAGAAAAAAATACTCTTTTACACTACATTCAAAAAACGGCAACTTTATCTTATAAAAGAAATGAGTGCCGCCATTTTAGGTTGTACCGCAAGTGACGTCATCAAGGGTAATATCGGCATTTTCGTCTTTGACTCGAATGCAATCGATTGGCGAAAAGCGCATTTCGATAACAGCTTTAATTGTTTCTGAGTATAGAGCGTTGGAAGAAAAAAATGTGTACGGACAGACTACAGACGGTATTTTTTTTAATTTTTTGAATCTACGTATTCAGAAACGCAAAGGTATGTAAAAATTTGCGTAGGTCATAGGTTTTTTGGAACACTAATACAATACTTCCCTTTTACTTCGTACACGGGAAGTAATAATCACAAGAGGGCAAGTCTGGACTGTAAGGAAGTTGTTCGAGGGTTTCTCAATCCATTTATTCCAATGTATCCCTTCTCAACTACACGGTGTGCAGACTGGCGTTGTCATAGAGGACGACATCTCAAATGGGCATACCCCACCTGTTGCTTCGGTACGCGGTTTTTGCCGACTGTAACAGCTGGCAATAGTAAGACGCATTCACTGTGGGTTGATCGTGAAGAAAGTGCATGAGTAAGACTCCCTTTGAGTCCAAAAAAATCGTTGCTAGAACTTTTCCGGCTGAGAGACAAGTATTGGTCTTTAATTGGCTGCGTTAAGAACCACGTCTTACCACGTCTGGTGATACGCGTCAAAAAATCCTTCTTCGATTTCTTGAACAGTTAAACGACGATCGCGTTCAATAAGCTCTGGAACGGCATTGATGATGTCATCTGTCAAACTAGCCCTTGGGCGCCGAAAGAGACTTTAATTTTCAACACGTTTTCGCCTACCCTCAAATTCTCTGGCCCACGTATACAACTCGATTCTGAAACAGTGCAGTGTGCCCAAACTGCGTCGGCAAAGGAGTAAAAATTTCCGAAGGTTTAACGCCTTCATTGGTTAGAAACTTTATGGCGATGCGTTGCGCAACAGACGGATGTACCTCTGGCTCGGTCATGGCTGTACTGACGACGGAACACAGCTGCTAACTGGTTCCTCCACTCCTTATAAACCAAAAAACAATCCCTCACTACTACAACCAAAACAGAACTATGTACTAACAACAATAGCAAAATTACCGTTTATATTTGATTCACCCTCGTATCTGTCCCGATCTCTTCGTTACAATTATTACATAACTGCTGTGCTAGAATCCGCTAGTTGCTAATTATTTAGAATCCGGGGCCATGCACCAAACCGTTTCAACTTTTCCCCCTATAAGAGAGTATTACCAGACAACTAAGAGAAGCTATAACATAATGATCGCAAGTCACTAAATTGTTTGAAAATTCGCATAAATAAATAATAGAGAATAATAGAAAAATGTCAAAACTTGGCGTATTTGTCTATAGGTGGCGTTACCATAAAAATGCAAATACTTTTTGTGCAACTTTTGTTAATTTTTTTTCCCCTTTATAGGTTATCCACCCCCTTTTCTGTACCTATTCTACAAGTTCTGGAGTTATCGATTATGTACAGCGGCTCTTACAGGTTATCCGCTAGTATATAAGGCCATGTAAATGCCACTGTTTAACTTATTTAGAAGTAATTCTCGAGCGAGCAATATTAAGTTAACTGGAATAAATTCTACACATTGATTTTTGCTTTAGATTGGGATGACGGTTACTTTCGGTAAAATATTATTCGTTGACTTATTTGTTATTATGTGTTGAGTACCTTCAAAGAGTATCTTTGGTACCTTTATAATCTTCGGTATTCTTCATATGCATTTTTCAATAACACATTCATACCTATTACGCCATCTAGTGAACAGTAGACTGTAACTACCCAGATAAAATACATAAAAATTATATAAGAGCTTTTTAGATTTATATAAAACTGGAAGAAAAATAAGAGATATTTAATGTCAGGATGTCAGCAATTTTCAAAACAATATATTTGCCTATTAGATGTAAATTATTTATGTCTGTAGTACATGAATTTATATACGTTTTATGTATATTTTCTGTAATATTCACATAAAAAATATTAGTTGTAAAAGCGTTGCGATGACTAGTGGTGGCAATTTTTTTCGAATATTCGAATATTCGAATGTATAATCGGGAATTATTCGAATACTTAACAACACCACTATTCGAATTAGAATAAAAACGAATAAAACGAATGAAACGAATAAAACGAATAAAACGAATGAAACGAATAAAACGAATAAAACGAATGAAACGAATAAAACGAATAAAACGAATGAAACGAATAAAACGAATGAAACGAATAAAACGTATAAAACGAATAATGGCCAGAAGAAAGAAAATTGTTAAATTAAGAAAAAAGAGAACTTCGTTGGTTTATTATTGAGAGATGACAGACGGCAGGTAGGCCTACTACCTACTTTTCATTTCATGGAATTATTTCTCATTTACAAATTTCTTTCGACCGACAATATTTTATGAATAGTAGATAAAACGTTGTAGGTACAATATTCGTATTGTAAATAGCTATTTCAGCATTTCTTTTCTGTCAGCTTAAAGTCATTCACTATTCAATAACACCCTTTTACAAGTCGTAATGAACTGTAATTTATTGTTTGTTAGTGTAAAAGGTGTAAAAGGTAAATCAGTGAACACGTTTCTCTAAACATTACCTACAATAATCCTCAACCACGCAGGGTGATTTTAACTGGAATTATTTTCATGGTATTGTAAAGCTTGGACTTTGTTTATTTAAGTTTTTACTTTTTACTCGCCTTTGATGATAATTTATTCCTTTAAAGGATTTATCTAACCATTTAAATATAAATTTTTGCTTTAGTTCAAATTATTTCTCACCCTAGACGACTTCATTATTGTGATTTATGAGTAAAGTGTGGAAATATTTCGTGAAGAATACGAGTGATGCGGTAGTTACTTGCAAAATTTGCAATAAGTGTCTTAAATTTAATGAAGCAACAACAAGTAATTTACTATTCAAATCTTTATGCTTAAATGAAACTTCCATTGGAGAATGCTCTACTAGGTAGGTAGTATAAAACTAGTCCAACGAATAAAAGGAGTAAAACGATAAAACGAATAAAATGAATAAAACGAATAAAACGAATACAACGAATAAAACGAATTTTTTTCTGACTATTATTCGAATTCGAATAATTATATATTCGAATATATTTTTAACGAATATTCGAATACGAAAAAAATTAAATTTACCAACACTAGCGATGACCAAATGGCAGCTACTCGAGCATAATGTAATAAATTATTACCAATGTAAAAAATTATTTAAGCAGTTTCATACAAAAAAATGGAAAAACTACATTTGTACGTGCAACTGTACTTTTAATTAACTTAATTCTTGCACGAACCCGTTTTTACCTGAACTGAAAGCCGACAGTTTATTATCATATTATATACTTGCTTGAAAAGTTTCCCTTAACCGGATTCGAACCGTTGCAGGTGGACGTTGCAAATTCCGAAATCCGACATGTGTTTTCTTTGTATCCGACATTGTACCTACCACTGCGCTAATCTGAAACATTCCTTTTTTTATTTCGTTCTTCCTAACTTTGCGCTGTTTCGCGAAATTAAATTATGTTTGATTATATCGTTGAGTGAAGTCTTATTCAATGATTATACCTATCTTTATGTTAAAAATGACCAGGATTTAATTTATTTTATATTATTTATTTTCTATATAAATTAGAAGCATTTTAGTCGATACGGATCTAATATTAAAGGTACGTGAACTACAATTTTTAGCGTTATAGAAAACCCGCGCGTGCGATTAATTATGCGGCGCAAATAGAAACGGAATTTTATTTTCGACAATATAATATATGTACTTAATGATAATTTATAATTATATTTACAGAAGGCATACATAAAAAATATGTAATACTTCTTACATATAAGATTTTACATATAACGTACATAAATCTAATCATATAAATATGACAGCACATAAATTTCATGGGTAATATGCGATTATCTATATGTATATATTATATGAATTTCTGTATACAGAATATCCGTAAGTTTATATACTATTATGTAAAATATACGTAATCTGTGACATACGGTTTATATAACTTTATTAAAGAACACTTACATACTTGATATATAAAAAAGCATATGTAGGGGCATTTACTTCAATCTTATATATGTTGTATGTATATTTTATATGTGTGTTTGCTGGGTAAGAGACCCCTTTCCTATCATTCGTAAAATTTTACCCGAAAGTGGGGATGGACCCGGATACTAAACTGTTACCCTAGAGTCTAGACTATTGTCTTTAAGGGATGTGTTAAAGAATTACTGTCATGGTCGAAACCAACAGTAGAAACGGTAAGGAATTTGAACATTTATGCATACGCAAAGTAGAGGTAAGGGTCAAGCAATTTAGGGAACCGACCCGGAAATTCTTTCTAAATTTCTTTCTAACCCTGTTCGTTTCATTTGAAAGACATCGAAACGTCGCATTGCGATTGTAAAAGGGCTTATGGTAAAGGACCATAAAACAACGTTATGTAATAAAAGGGAAGGGTTATACAGAATTTATAGTATAGTTCGAAGTTTTTGGGCGGAATGAGACGTCGGTCGGCGTCGTCAGCATAAGCAAACTCTTTTTGTTATGTTTTTAATATACAATTCCGTCCCCTTTATTGTAGCGGATGTTAAAAAAGGAATGCAGGTCAAAAGGTATTATATTGCACTATATATACGGGAACTAACAAACCAGAATCTATCGATTCGGGAAGCACACACGCTTTAAAACCACTCGCTTTTTATTATTTTACACTCATCCAAAACATAAATCAGGAAAAAAACACGATTTCATTTTCAAATTAATTAAATAACACACGCAGTTCTAATAATTAAGCGCTAGTTTTATGCTGACTTTTTGCCCAATTAAAATAATGAAAAAAAAAAATTGCAATCTACCTCAGAATTTCGACCAATTTGACTTCAGTTTCAGTGAATTTACCTTAATTAACGGTTCAAAGTTTATTAATTCGGTTAGATGAGATATTTCGATTAAAGGGCTCACTTAGTAATTTCCTAACTTTATAATCCGAGGAGGTTTCGACGGCTTTCTCGCATAAATTACACTTTCGAGGATATTTGAAATTAATTGCACAATCAGGCCGATAAAACAATATGTAAACAAACGGATAAGGTCAAAGTTAAGACAATATTTTAGCATAATCTATACCTAAAGGTAATTAAAACGTGCAGGTTGAAGCGCATAAATCGAATTCTTTGAAATGGAATTTCCTGCAGCTTCTTTGAAAATCCTTTTAAAGCAATGCTGTGTTTGCCTAAATTGGAATTCTTTACGAGTTTCAATCATTCAATTATTCGCAGAATTCAGTTTGTGTCCAAATAAGTTCGTATCACCGTATATTTCTCATCGTTTGCTTGTACCAAAAGGTCCCTAAAAGGTACATTTCGAAATTGTCTGAAAGTGAAAACTATAAGGTCACTTGCACTAATTTGGAACCAAGCGTAGGTGTTATGGATCTGGTAACATGGACTGAGTGAGAATGAAAAGTTCGTAACACCATAGGGATTTAAATACGCTGGGGTATGTGGACGATTTATTTATGAGGTTACTCTGTGCAATTTGCCCGAAGACAAAGGTGTAAGAAACTCTGCAAAAACGGGGGAAGAGGAGGGTCTTTGTTCTCCAAAAATAACCGAACTGGAAGAAAAAGCAAATAGGTCTTTCTGGTAATGTTGCCGTGCGATCAAAAGACTTTGGGATCCATCCCAAAAGGTTGTTACGGCAAGAATTGAGAATTGTAACACAATTTGTAAATAGGTAATGCACAGTAAGCTCAGTTATATGAGCAACTTGGGGTGGATTAGTAAGAATGAGAGAAAGGGAGTTTTGTACAGTATGAGTAGGATGAGCAGAGAATATTCAATAAGGAAAAAGGGCGCCACACAAGTTCTAAAGATAGTAGCTAAAATTGAGAGTATGAACTGCGAAGATAGTCTCAATTCGGAGATGAGTAAACGTAGTAATCTGAAAGATAAATATGGTAATGGAGCAATAACGAGAATAAAAAGTAATTTGACGAGAGTATAATAAAAACTCGGTCAAAATATGTATACAAACATCTATAACATAAAGTAATTGGTTCAAAACAAATAAATAAATAAATAAATGTAACTGGATAATAATCCAAAATTGGACTGACCTACTAAATGGTTATAATAATAACTAGAGATCCGGTTTACCTTTTAAGTAGCGTTGCAATAAACTACTTGTAGAGAATTACGTTAATATACAAATTCAATATTTTCAGAATACGATGCAATCGTAATGAGCAAACTAAGTAAGTATTAATAATAAATAGTACCTGAGTAATGTTCGGTGAAGATCCCTTGCGCAAAGAGCCTGCCGAAGCGATGTAATCTAAATAAAGAAAATTAGTACAAATCGGACCAGAAATAATGGTTCGGTCCCAATCAATCAGAATACTTAATTATTCACGATTCACCTGAAGGATCGGATACTGAGCATATATTAGAAAAAAAGTTTGAATTTATCAACAATTAATAGTTAAGGTAAAAGGGAGTAGCTAATACAGTTTAATGTACAAGTAAATTAAAGCAAAAAAAATAATATTTAACTTCAAGTAACAAAAGGATTAAAATGAGGAGCAAATCTAGTTAGAATGAAGTATTTACAAGATAAATGACGTCATCAAAATTGATGTTAAATGTAGAACAATTTACTAAAACAAGTAATTTCGATAAGGCAAAGTATCCACAAATTAAATTATAATATAAAGTTAATCAGTTTAAAGGAAAAGAGAAGGTAGAGTAACTTATATAGAAGCAGAAAAAGGTAAATGCAGTTTGAAGTCTTCGATGAAGTTTAGAATATGGCGGTGAGTCGTCAATGCAGTAATGGACGCTAACGACCAAAATGGTGGTTTCAGATATTACAGTTGATAAGATCAACCATACGGTAAACAGTAAGCGGTACGTTGAACGCTAGGACAAGTATGACAAATTAGAGACGAGAAGTTGAAGGAAAGAAAGTAATTCGAAAGTAAACGAATAAGTACATACCCAATGAGTTTCAATCACTGACGCCAAGTAGCAACTTGATAACGAATGTCAGATACGACACACAATAAATGTATTAAAAACCGTAATTACATACGTTTGGAAGCGATAGAAATGAGCAGGTGTTTTCTACACAACCAATAATTGAAGAAATTTCACTTATAACCGTTTTATATAACGTTAAATTAAGAAAATTGTGAATATTTCTCACTACAGAAATGAAGCAAGTCTTCTTCGATCAGCAAAAGAAACAGCGAGGATTAAGGAATAAAAAGAGATAGTAGAAAGTGAATGATGTTTAACGAAGAGAGATGAGTAGAGACGCCGGAAACGAGGATCGAGACTATTTACGAGACTAAATATCTCAAGCAATCAGAAAATAAAGAATCTAAGTGTAAAAGTACAGTGACTTTATTTTAGAACAGTGACGACAATAGAGCGTAAGTCCCGCCTCCGCGCCATGTTGCGACTAAATTCAAACAGTATTAGTAAATAGTCCAGTAAAATAAGACCAAATTTAACGATTTGGATGAAATAATGGTTACAGCTTTGCAAATTTGGGAACAGGCTTGATTTGTGCTCCCTTTGAAGTATTCAAAAGTCCCCACCCGTACCCCCCCTCCGAGATAAATGGAGGGGACGAAAAAGTGTCAAAAAACAGATTTTCGTAAATAACTGAAAAAGTATCAATTTTATCAAAAACAAAAACGTTAAGAAAATTGTAGCTGACAAAATTCCGCACATTTTCGTGTTTTATTTTTGTCTCTACGACCAATAGGAGCCGAGATAGATTTGTTTTAATATGTTGTTTTGCGGCGAAACAGTAACACGTGCGCGCATCGCGCGTATTTCGCTTATATCTCGAGAATAGCCATTCGTAACGCAAAATGCTTCAAATAAAAGTTGTAGAGAATTTAATTACGAATAATTTTCTTTTTTAAACATTTCCATACGATTAATATTGACAGAGATATAATCATTTAAACCTTTTTCTAAGACACAATCGCTGCTCGTTTTGCATAATAAAATCAATAATAAGTCGAAAACTATTGATTCTATGTACTTAGTGCATATAATAAAAGTTGTAGAGAATTAAATTTTGAATCTATATGAATACACGAAATATCATTGTGGTAATTTATATAAGGCGATAGAGGAAGAAATAATGAAAAATTCTCCTCATTTTCCAGCGTTTCTTTGCAAATAGTTATGTTTTGACTACTTGTAGACAGTAAAGTGCCTTATTAGTTTTTTAAAGATATAATGGACCTGTAAAATAAGCGCAGGCAGAAGTTCGTACGACAAACAGTTCGCTAGTTACAGCTCTTTAAAGGTATACCTATTCAAAAATTGACATTTTATTAAGAATCCCGATTTTCGCTAAAAAATGGCCGTTAAATTTTGTTAAAATTGGTTTTATCCTATTTTCAGTACTTTATATATACTATATACAAAGGTAATACAATACAATAAATCGTTCGCAAGTTGCACTTTATTGTAAAAATACATCTTTGAAAACTATATATTTTCACAGAATTTAACTATAATGTATGTTTGTATTCAGTTTTTCTTAAATATCTTCGTTTCCATTTATTTTACGACAAACTTTTATATAAACTAATTGAAAGCTTACAAAATTTGCTATAAAAAACACTGGCGCGTATGTTTTTCTATAAACAGCGGCGAGAAACTGACGATTGAAGATGCAGGTAATGTTTAATTTTTACAGAAATTGTATCTATATGTATAATTGTATATGATATTTAAGCATTGTTTGTATTTTCTTCTGGAGTTTCTCCGTGTTGGTTTTTATGTAGAAAATGCCTACGTTTCGATTCCATCTATGGAATCTTTATCAAGACTTTTTTATCAATTCTGAAGTTTTCAAATTTAATTTAAGGTCTGTGGAATCGAAACGTAGGCATTTTCTACATAAAAACCAACACGGAGAAACTCCAGAAGAAAATACAAACAATATAAACATCTGTGGAAACCTTAACGAAAATATTTAAGCATTGTGTATATACATACAGTTCCTAATTTTAAGTTAAATAAATAAAATGGAGTAGGTGGGAAATAAAAAAACAACAGATACTTAATTTTTCTTATAAAATCTAAGTTAAACTTAAAAACGTCCAAACAGGTGATAAAACATAAACACCGTTCAATATCCTAGCACTTAAAACCACATTATATTGTCTAGATTTTAACAATTTACACAAAAACTAAACCGACACTATAAGAATGTAATGCAAACTATTCAAATTTTAGTCGCAACATGGCTGCCAGGATCACAACCAATAAAAAATGAGACACCCATTGTCATCACTGTTCTAAAATAAAGTCACTGTATGTAAAAGTACAGTGACTTTATAATGAAAAGTCACTGTATGTAAAAGCGAAGTGTTGCGCCACCTGTTGCACAATCAGGTAGGGTCGATAATATCGATCACAACTAAGTACTAAACCATAGAATAGAGACATATCATAACAAGGTTGCCTGGTATGATGTTCCGCTAAGAAGCAATTGTTTGTTGGCTTCTCCACTGTGGTACTTTGTAATCATGTGCAAAGGTTAGCTTGTCTTACGTGCAAGGACGTAATGAGGACAACTCCCACGGTTCCCTTGGAGGTCTCCCTGGTCCTGCTTGCACTGTATTCTCATATGTAGGAGCAGGCCATGTTAGCAGATTTGCGTTTGAAAACGAAGGGGTTGTTAAATATCATTCGTACTGAGTAGAACACTCTGGAAATGTAGGAGAGGCAATTAAGCGATTGCCTATCCCAGAGGGGAGGATTGGACTTCCTCCCCCCGTTCCTCAATTTGTATTAGGAAGACACTACCACATCTTTCTTGATGCAGAAGGGGTATCCCAACCTGACATATCAGCCCTCACGGATGGACGAAGAATAAGTATACCTCCGTATCACCCAATCACATTGCTGGAAGTGAGACTGCTAAAGAGTTGGTATGACTGAGCCGCTTGTTGAGAGAAGTTGAGAAGCTGAAAGAAGTACAAAATCTTCTTGTGGAGAATGTAAGCACTATGGCAACTTTCTTTCGTGCAGAAAAATTTAACAACAGTCATAAGGTAAGCAAGTTCAGCACGATAAAGATGAGGGTGAAATTCCCTTAGTCTGGCAAAATTCTTGTAAGGGTAGTGCTAATAATCAAAGCAGTTGATGCGCGTAGAAGTGCTTGGAAATCCGGATAGATGGGCAGAGTAGATAGGTAATGTCACTTCTGGCCCACTTTGACCTCGTTTAACCCCAAGGTCACGCGGCGTAACTAACTCGTGCGCGCTTCTGACCTTGATCACTACTAGCCAGTTTGACCTTGATATATCAATACCGATACACAAAACCGCTTAAAACCCTCATCAGAACATTTCGATTTAAACAGCTTTTAATTTTAAACAGTTTTGTACAATTTTAAGCAGTTTTGTACAAACAGGTAACAGAGATGGCACAGGGTAGATGTAACAGGTGAACAGCTATATCTGTTTGTACAAAGCTGTTTAAATCAAACTGCTCTGATGAGAGTTTACACGGTTTCCTGTATCGGCATTGATATATCAAGGTCAAACTGAGTTTGTAGTGATCAAGGTCAAATTAAGTCAGAAGCACGCACGAGTTAGTCACGCCACGTGACCTTGGGGTCAAACGGGGTCAAAGTGGGCCAGAAGTGACATTACCTATCTACTGGGCAGCGTGCTTCCACTGGATTTCCTTGTACGAGAGCAGCCCATGCTGGCAGCCTTACGTTTGAAAACGTAGGGGTTGTTTAATAATAAAAGGTATGGAGGTAGAACAGTACCGAATTCCAGGCGAAGCAATCAAAAGATCTCAACCTGGCATCCATCTTTTTATGGATAGATGTAAAACAATGGAAGGGATAGGCACGGGAATTCGCCCAATCACTAGACGAATTTTTGACTGTATTCCAGGAAGAATTGGTAGATACAACGCTTAGTGCAAGAAAAGTTTTTATAGATACCTACTAAGGTTAATGAAATAATCAAAATATTGAGTGTCAGCAGGACTGTCCTAGAGTGATCTCGGAATGCCACCACACACTAGAGCAAAAAGCAAAACGCTGCAAGAAAGGGCAATGAAAAAATCGATACGTTAGCCCGAACAGCTCAAAACAAGTGTTTTGTGGTCTAGAACCGGCTTTTCTCTAGATGCGAGAGAAGTAGGCCTTCAAGGAACGCATTTTGGCGCGTTTATGCACAGCGCTATCATAAAGGAACCATTTTCCCCCTAGGAATTGGGAAATCCATTATGGAGAACCCTGCTTGGGTCTATTGCAGAGGTAGTGTGTGACTCACACACCCACTAAAACCCTTCTTCCTTTGCCCTGTTTAGTTGCCTTCCGCGGAATCTGACGTTAGACATTGCTTCACGGGGGAGGGTACTTCTTCTTCCTTCATTTTACCTGTCCTCCTTTCTTTTTATTATATTACTTACCATATTCATCACTGCAGCCCAATCTTCCTCTGCTCTTAAGAGGAGTGCTGCGACGTTTCCCTCTGTGATGTCTTCCCCACATTCTTTCTTCGCTTGTACCGTATTGCGGGCGCGTTTGTTAGTGTTCCCCCCTTTATGGGAATTTGTAGGGTGTTAATATGCTTTCTGCCATACCAGTAGAACCATCTCCGTTTTCTCCGACGCGATGAAAGAATCTGTGCTTACTTGAGACAGTTTGGGGGTTCCTTACAACAAATCCACAAGGTCCAATGATAATGAACAGAAACAAGAGGCCGACCATACAAATGTGAAGGGGGTGAGAGATTAGAGTTAGAATGGAACCATCTTTTTGTGGAGATGAAAATGACGACCTGAAAAGAGACCGTAGATGTGGAAAAATCTACGAGAACTTCAGAAACGAGAAATGTGACTGAAATATTAAGAAGATTGCGAGTGTGGGACAAGATGGCGAAATAATAGAAGCAGCTGTCAAAGAGTGTACACCGACTAGATGTTCAAGCAAAAACCAAAACTTTGTCAAAAAAGAGAGTTGACAGAAACAACAGAAGCTACGAAGAAAAAAACAAAACAGAATGAGAGTAAGAGACAAAGTGTAGTGGTACAACCAATAAGGTGGGGGAAATTTGGAAATTCAAGGACAGAGAAACTTAGTAATGCTCTACAAGAGTCTAAGAAAAAAACTAAGACAACATAGGACAAAAATTCATGGCAAGGATAGAAAGTTATTAACAAACCACGAAAAAATGAAAGAGAAGATATACTTCAAAAATATGCTGGGAAGGCAAGAGGATGTATATGGTGAACCGAACATATGTGCTGGGTGTCCCAAAAAATGTCCTCACACTGTAACTGTCGCTAACACGCTGCCTTTTTACTCCCGAGTACGAAGTAAAAGGGAAGTATTGTATTAGTGTTCCAAAAAAATTGACCTATGCAAATTTTTACATATCTTTGCGTTTCTGAATACGTAGATTCAAAATATGAAAAAAAAATTTCCGTCTGTCGTCTGTAGTCTGTAGTCTGTCCGTACACATTCCTTGCAACCCTCTCAACTCAGAAACTATTAAAGTTATCGAAATGCGGTTTTCGCCAATCGATTGCATTCTGGCCAAGGACGAAAATGCTGATATTACCTTTGATGACGTCACTTCCGGTATAAGCTAAAATGGCGACGGTCATTTTTTTTATAAGATAAAGTTGCAGTTTTTTTTATGTAGTTTAAAAGAGTATTTTTTTCTGAATTCAGCAATTGTGCTATACTTATTTTTGGAAAAAAGTGTTAAAAAGAATAATTTTTAAAAAATGACTGCAACGCTCGATACTCAGAGACTATTAAAGTTATCGAATTGTGGTTTTCGCCAATAGATTACAGTCGGGTCAAGGACGAAAATGCTGATATTACCTTTGATGGCGTCACTTCCTGTATAAGCTAAAATGGCGGCACTCATTTTTTTAATATGATAAAGTTGCAGTTTTGTTTATCAGTTTATGTATAAAATAGTTAGAAAGAGTATTTTTTTCTAAATGCAGCAATATTATATTGTGCTATATTTATTTTTTGAAAAAAGTGTAAAAAAATAATTTTAAAAAAATGACTGCAAAGCTCGATACTCAGAAACTATTAAAGTTATCGAAATGCGGTTTTCGAGAATCGATTGCATTCGGGCCAAGGGCAAAAATGCTAATATTACCTTTGATGAGGTCACTTCCGGTGTAAGCTAAAATGGCGGCACTCATTTTTTTATAAGATAAAATTGTAGTTTTTTATGTAGTTTAAGAGTATTGTTTTTGAATTCGGCAAGATATATTGTGCTGTATTTAATTTTTGAAAAATGTGTTAATACGAGCTAAGTCTCGTGGAAACTTGCCAGAATTTTTTGTATTGCAAGTGTAATTTATTAGATTAGATTAGAAGAAAGGAAGTTTGCTCCGAAATGTTATTGGAAGACCGAAAACGCCATTGAAGTGCAAAGACGATTCAGAAGGGAATTCGCAAAACCGCCACCAACGCGCCAGACCATTGCTCGCATCAGAGGCAAATTTGAAGCACGTCCAAAACGTCAACAAGAAACGTTCTGGACGACCACGGTCACCCATGCGTCCCGGAAAAGAAAAGCAGGTGCAGGAAACACACTGCTTCGATCACCACAGAAATCTCTTCGACAAACTGCTCGGGAAACCCAAAAGATAGCGTCTATCGCATCACGAAGCGTCTGCACTAGAAATATTACATTCCAACACTAATCCATGCCAATGTAGTGTGGCATGTCCACATGTCACTGGTGAAAGTTACCTCAACATGCTTCAGGAGTTTGTCGGTCCACAAATTCAGATATGTTGGATGATGACAACGAGATTTACTTACAACAAGGTGGAGCACCTCCTCACTACCATCGAGATGTACGTGCTCACCTCGATGCAATTTATCCAATCACATGGATTGGACGAAGAGGTACCATTGAATAACCTGACCTCACGGCCATGGCCTTTTTGTGGGGATATCTCAAAGACAAAGTTTATCGCACCAAACCACGCACAACTGCTGCATTGAAATTGGAAATTGAAAGACAATGTCGCGATATTCCTAATGACCTATTTCGTGACGTTTGTGAATTTCTTGGTGCGCGTTATCAAAGTTGTCTGCATAATAATGGTCATTAATTTGCAAACATGATTCTTCAATTGCATTTGTGCTCTGTATTCGAAGCAATTCCAATTCAGTCTATGTTTATAAGTAATATTTTTCTCGTCATTCGATGTATGAGCACATTTTTTTGAGACACCCTGTATATTTAATGTTTTAAAGTTTTCTTAATGTTTTTCCACATAGAGAAAGTAATGTAATCGACAAAAAATCGAACTCGAGATTTTGATGAATCTTGAGGTTTTGAGCCCCCCTGGGTCCAAAACCACCATCTTTGAAAAATGTTTGTCTGTGGGTGCGTACGTGACGGCTGTGGAGCCTAAACTACTAGGCCGATTTTGATGAAATTTAAAACTAAGGCCTATAAAAAAACTTCATCGGTAAAACAAGCTTCTCATCAAAATCGGCACAAAAGGGACCCAAACGAGGAAGGAAACATTCAAATTTTAACCCAAACAAATCCCTCCCAGCAAACACATTTATATATAAAATACATATAAATTATATAAGAGCTTTTTAGATTTATATAAAACTGGAAGAAAAATAAGAGATGCTTAATGTCAGGATGTCAGCAATTTTCAAAATAATACATTACTTATGTCTATTAGATGTAAATTCTTAATATCTGTAGTACATGAATTTATATACGTTTTATGTATATTTTATGTAATATTCATATATAAAATATTAGTTGTAAAAGCGTTGCGATGACCAAATGGCAGCTACTCGAGCATAATGTAATTATTACCAATGTAAAAAATTATTTAAGCAGTTTCATACAAAAAAATGGAAAAACTACATTTTTACGTGCAACTGTACTAATTCTTGCACGAACCCGTTTTTACATGAACTGAAAGCCGACAGTTTATTATGATATTATATACTTGCTTGAAAAGTTTCCCTTAACCGGATTCGAACCGTTGCGGGTGGACGTTGCAAATTCCGAAATCTTACATGTGTTTTCTTTGTATCCGACATTGTACCACTGCGCTAATCTGAAACATTCCTTTTTTTATTTCGTTCTTCCTAACTTTGCGCTGTTTCGCGAGTTTAAATTATGTTTGATTATATCGTTGAGTGAAGTCTTATTCAATGATTATACCTACCTTTATGTTAAAAATGACCAGGATTTAATTTATTTTATATTATTTATTTTCTATATAAATTACACGCATTTTAGTCGATACGGATCTAATATTAAAGGTACGTGAACTACAATTTTTGGCGTTATAGAAAACCCGCGCGTGCGATTAATTATGCGGCGCAAATAGAAACGGACTTTTATTTTCGACAATATAATACAGTAAAACCTCGATATAACGGACTAATTGGGGGGAGGGGGTGTCCGTAAAAGCCGAAAGTCCGTTATATAAAAATAAGTTTAAAATAAATCAAAAAACCTACGCTAAGCAAGTAAGTAAGCATTATTTTCCGCGTTATCAACCGGCCGTACTGAAAACGCTAAAATCGCAAGAAATGTAGGTCAATGTACATTAAAAGGAAGGTAATCCGTTTGAAGTGAGGAATGAAACGCACGCTTAATTACATGACGTATTTTTATTTTTATTTTCTTGAAATAAATTTGTGTTTTTGTAGTAAAATTTGTTCTTTTATGTATAATATCAACAGGACTTTTTAAATTTTTTACCGGATTTTTTGTCCGTTATATCCGAAGTCCGTTAAATAGAGGTCCGTTATATCGAGGTTTTACTGTATATGTAATGATAATTTATAATTATATTTACAGAAGGCATACATAAAAAATATGTAATACTTCTTACATATAAGATTTTACATTCGTGTTTGTAAAGTATGAATGTTTTGCGTTAAAAGAAAAGCAAAATGTGGGCTATTAAACATCCCTCCACAAAGCGGAAATTTTTCAAAAAAATCATAATATCTCAAAAACAGTTGAAGATAGGTATAGGATAATCTAATACAGATTAACGGAGAATCGATTGTATAATCCAAAAATGCAATAATATACAGGGTGTTCCATTTAAAATAAGAAGATGAATGGCGATTTCCGGTCTTTACGGAAGTTGTACAACATCGTCAATATTTTAGAACAAAAGAAGGCTATGGGTTATCCTTAACCTGAAAGTTTCAAATTCATAAGTAGTAAGGGACCCCAGAAACTACTAAAGAACGGGTTCCGTGGTATACCCTGTATATTATTTGAATTTCTGTATACAGAATATCCGTAAGTTTATATACTATTATGTAAAATATACGTAATCTGTGACATACGGTTTATATAACTTTATTAAAGAACACTTACATACTTGATATATAAAAAAGCATATGTAGGGGTATTTACTTCAATCTTATATACATATGTTGTATGTATATTTTATATGTGTGTTTGCTGGGCTCTTGGTGAAAAGTTAGTGGATATGGTTACAAGTAAAACGCCGTTTCTCGTTTGTTGCTAAATTCAAAATGGCGGCCAATACAGCAATTCTCCAAGTTTTTACTTTTTAGGGTCTAGCTCAAGAACCGTTTAACTTAATTAAAATTTGACAATTGGAAATTATAGCCAGCTAGAACTATTACTTATAATTGGTAAAGAACAAAAATTAAACAGCCAATTTCTTGGTGCCCAAATTGGTCAAAAATTAAAGATCGATGTTCTCAAAATCAGCTACGAGCATTTTTTTTATTTTTTGAAATCTTATACATATAGTTCATGAAAAACTATTGCCTCTACATTTATTTTTTTATTTGCCATAGAGGAAGGGGGATAAATGTTTGAAGTTGAAAATTGTAAAAACTCATAACTTTTTTGCTAACAAAGATGAAGAAGTAAAATTGTGCAGTGAAGTAGAGGACATAACAGTCTTTTAATCGAGTATAATAAGTATACCAATTTACTTTCCGCCTAGCCGGAAATGAACAAAATATTAAAAATATTTATAACATACTCTGTATATTATTTCAGGAGAAAATCAGAAATCGTTTTCTGATTACAACTATACTACACACTATATATTAATTTTTTTACTTTTTGAGTTATTAAGCAAAAACTATTTTATTTTGAGTTATTACTAAAGCTAGGATAGTTAGGCAAAATGCCTTTTTTTTATAAATGGAGAAGCTTAAGGCAGAAAGTATGAACTTTCCAAAAATGCATTTTTTTGCCTTTTTTGGTTTGTTTTAGCTTTTTTGCCTTTTTTTACATAATTTTTTGTTATTTTTGCCTATTTAGTACCTTTTATGTCAATTTTTTTTTAGTTTTTTGTAATATAAGTATTTCTTAATTTTTAAATTTCATATACTTGGGTACATTTCTGGGTAATTTCTAAAAAAGCATATTGTTTGAAAGGGAAAGGAATTTAGTGTATAAACTGAAGACAAACTTTCTCTTTAATATGTAAGCCTCTTGTAATAATAACTCTGATGAGTCATTTTCCTTACTTTATAATAAGTACTTCGCATTGTATTATTTCCACGTGCAGTTTGTACCTACATACAGTCTTCGTTGATACTGCGACCCTTAAACACTGTGCCGTGTTAAGCGTATTTTAGGTGTAACCAGCGGATAAAGTCGGATTCGCATCTATCAACTGTTTTTACTTTTTCAAATAAATGTTTGTATTTCTATACCTAACTTGAATGTGTATTTTGATTTCAACGCTTTTTTCTCGATAGTTGCCTTTTCGTGCCTTTTTTGTCGATTTTTTGCCTTTTCGTGCCTTTTTTGTCGATTTTTTGCCTTTTTAGATGCCTTTTTTGATTATTTTTTATGCCTTTCTGCCTGCCTTTTTTGAACTTTTATTTTGCGTAACTATCCTAGCTTTAGTTATTATGCAAAAAACTGTTTTACTTAATAGGTACGTTGTCGGTTTTTCTTTTTTAGTACATTGCGTTTTTAATACTTTATTACACATTTCTTGTCCCTTTTCCGTTTTTACCTTTGCATCCTCTGTTATATTTTGTTAACGTGCATTTTTTCAGTAGCGCGTCGGTTTTCCACCTGTCGATTCCATTTAATGATTGCTTACACCCCCAGTTACGACACATAAGTAAACCTCAGTGTCACACCAAGTACAAATATGTTACTATAGACTTCAGCGAACATTCTAAAATCAACACCCTTACTCGTAATTTTAGCCATTTCCAGACATCGTTAATATCATCATCATATTGTAACATTCAAGTTCCTCCAACCCCCATGATAACGTTCACAAACAATCTTCCTCATAATTTCAATAAGCTTTTCACTTACCTTACGTCTATTATACCTACCAACCCTATTTATAACAAAGTACATTGGACTTACCCCTTAATGTTAAATTTACACCTGAATAAATATTTCTCTATATTTAGAGTTATAAAAGCTCCTTTTGTTTCACATTTTCTAACCTCGCGAATGGAAAAGCAATTTATTTTATTATCTTTATCTACCAAAGTCTTCATACATCGGATCACAACAGTAATTACTAAGTAGGTAACCATAATCTAATTAATGTCTCCCATTCGCACGCACCTCAATTTAATCAACCGAATTTTAGCTTTTACATCCTAAATTTAGAACGATTTCTTAAAACCACGGGAAATGGTGTTATTTTTCTCTTCGATACCTTTTTCTTTGAAGGTTGCAAGCAAAAATAAATCTTCCGCCCTTGACAGTATTGAACCGGAATAGCAGTAGGTTCAGTTCCAGCAGTCCATGCGAATTGTGGCTAATTTCTGTTATGGTACATTGGGAACGTTTAACACGTTTTGTTGTAGCCGTTCGTGAGCTGTTTGGGTTCGCTGTTTAGTGAATAGCATTGATTATGTTAGAGATAACGAAACTTAAGTGTTACATTATAATGGCGAAATGGAATGAGAAAAAAATGTTTTTTTGTTCATTCACTGGAGGAAATTGTCTTCTTGCATTCATTTTACGATATTAAAGCTCCTTTTAGTACCGTATCGATCATAAATTTTGTAATTAAACACTTTATAGCGTTTCTTTGGTCATTCGAGCCGGATGTTACCGTTATTACTCTTAAAAACTTCGTATTCATCAGATTCTGTCTTTCCAAATCCTAATTAGTGCCTATCTAGATCTTACATTTCCATTAGTCCATCTGCTCCATTAATGAGAACCAATTTAACTAACTTTCATTTTTAAAGACCCATACGCGAGGAGCGGAGGGGGTAGTATTTTAAGTAGGTGCACCTGCATAGCTAGAACTCCTTCAGAACAAAATTGATGGAAACACGAGTTTTTCCTCGCTTTGGAAAAAATAGCTAGGTACCTTGTCGAGTTTGAACTCTCGTCACTTAAACGAGAATTAAATACGCCTACCTTTACACCGTCGTAACAGAAGGTACAGAAAGTTAGCCACCGATATGAAGCACAATTGACGTCACCGTGCAAAGTCCTTAGTGTTTCATTGGGCTTCACATCAGAACCCGGCCACATCTACGGCTCGGGAGATATCCAGTCTCAAAGTCAGTGGATGGAAGTTGGCCACAAATTTTTAATTATTGAAGCACAAATGTCGTGACCGGGCTGAATCCTTAGTGCTTTGATAGTATTCCTTTGTGCTTCACACCAGAACGCAGCCACACCGACGGTTTGGAAGATATATAGTCCTAAAGTCAGAGGGTGGAAGTTAGCCACAGCATTTCTTGTTATTGAAGCACAAATGTCGTGATGGGGCTGAATCCTTAGTGCTTCGCCTGTATTCATTTGTGCTTCACACCAGAACCCAGCCACACTTGCGCTTCGGGAGATATATAGCCCCAAAGTCAGAGTGTGGAAGTTAGCCACAGAATTTCTTGTTATTGAAGCATAGATGTCGCGACCGTGGAGCAACCCACGGGATTCGTAATTGTATATACTTCACACTAGAACATAGTCACGTCGAGGGTTCAAAACATGTAGGACCTCATATTTTATGGTCGAAAGCTGGCTACAGCTTGTCTTGTTACTGACGTTTAATATGGCGAAGAACATGGAAGATATTGAGTAGGACTCTTCATGAAAACAGAGACACTAACAATGAAGAATATATTTTCCTTCTGTTTATAAGAAATAAACGTAATATGCGAAATATAAAAAAAATAAACAAAAATATATAATGAGGTGAGGTGAGATGATACAGTCGTAAATTCTCTTGAGCAGTCGTCAAAGAGTTCCCACAGATGACTGCCCGTAGGATATAATTCCTGTGACTGTATTTCACCTGGATTGGTAATTCGTTTAAACTGATGTACCCATGGTCACAATCAATAAAATGAAACGGTCTTGCAGTACACTGAACCTGACTCTCTATACTGAACCTTTTGCAAAAGAAAGATTTGTTTCTTATAGTAGAACTTTGCATATATCTCCCGAAGGGTTGGTGTGGCTGGGTTCTGGTGTGAAGCACAAATGAATACAAGCGAAGTACTAAGGATTCAGCCCCATCACGATATTTGTGCTTCAATAACAAGAAATGTTGTGGCTAACTTCCACATTCTGACTTTCGGGCAATATATATCTCCCGAAACGTTGGTGTCGCTGGGTTCTGGTGTGAAGCACAAATGAATACTATCGCAGCACTAAGGATTCTGCCCAGGCACGACATTTGTGCTTCAATAATAAAAAAGTTGTGGCTAACCTCCAACCTCTGATGACTTTGAGGCTATATATCTTCCGAACCGTAGGTGTGGCCGAGTTCTGATGTGAAGCACATTTGTGCTTCATATCGATGGCTAACTTTGTGGACCTATTGTAACAGAAGATATTGGAAGGCGACACAAATTGAGAAAATTGGCAAAGGGCGCTTTTTTAAAGTCGATTACAACGAAATACCTGAGGTACTTTGTTCGACAACAAAATGAACTGATTTAAGCGAGTAATCATGTAAATGAACCCCTGTCGGAATTTTTTGAGACTTTTTGTTCCCGGCTGCTTTTCTCCTATTTGGACCCCACTGAATACGGAATATGACCGGGGGCGGCTCGTAATCCTGGTATTTTTCCAAAAAAAATCGTGATTTTTAGTCGATTAATATTAGAAATTAGTGAAAATAACCAGAAATGGATGGCTGAGGTATCTTTTCTTTTTCAAGATGGCGGCATCGGCAGTTCAAAATCCAATATGCTGAATAGTGAATGGTAAAATTAAGTATGTATTAACAATAAAAGTACAAAAAATATTGTTTCCTGCACAATTTAATTTTATTTAGTAGTTTTCATGGAATTTTACTTTAAATTGTTTGAATGTCCGCCATTTTGAAAATTGATAATTTTGAAAAAACATAATTTTGGAAATTGTAGACTTCTGAGCATTACAAAATTTTCAACAAAAAAAAAACACTTTCGAATTTCAAAAAAGCAATTTTATTTCTGTAACGAAGTACCTAATCACACGTATGTCAGCTAACGTATTCCAAAAGGAAAAAATGACGCATTGAAAAGGCCATCATTTTGTAAAAACGTGGGATTTGAATTCCTACTGTTAAGAGCTTTCCAACGATGTGCCACATGACCCCCTTGTCCATTTACATTTTTTTTACAAAATAGTACGGGGCCGTCGTCTTGAGTTTTTGGTAAAAAAAATTTTATGCTAAAATGTGCCTAACAAAAAATAAAAATCGACCTGAGTGAGAGATTTTTCCAAGAATAATTATTTTGGAAACTATAAATTATTGTTCCAGACTTTTGGACCACCCGGTATATAGTGAACTTGGAATTTCTTCCAAGGAGGCAATACATATTTTTCAATTTGATGTTAAGCTCTTCACGTTTCTTCGACATGAACTTTTCAGGTGAGTTTAGCGTCTAGAGTCATTCCCAAATGAGTCAGCATAAGGTATCTGGGGTAGGTGTTGTTTCTGTTTATTAGTAAAGTCTACACGAACAGACTTGTTTTCATTTAACCTAATGTGCCATGTTTTAGTCCAGGTTGTAATGTTCTTACCCCCAGGTCCTACGTTAACTTTACATTACAGTTACAAAATTCAAACCAAAGAGAGGAATATTTAAAAAGGCAGCTAAACCTTCCCTCCAAAACTAACCTACCACAAATTTAAATAAACGTGGTGCAATTTAAACAAATACAATATGTCGGTTGCGTTGCAGACACCGGTGCATAACAACCCAGTAAACATTAATTATAAAATGACGTATATTTGACGTACTTTTTCGGTCATAATTAGTCAGTTACGTTACACCCCCAAATTCCGACGTATTATAGACGTTATTTCTGAACGTCTTTAATACGTGAGTTATATGACGGTATATATACGTAGTTATTTAGTAACTAAAATTTGATTTTTTTAAATGTTCAATATTTAGCATTTTTAATTCATTTATTTGAAAAGCGTGTACTTTCGCCGATTTAGAGATATCAAAATACGGTTTGCCTCAATCGACGTTGCCTTATTGTTTGATTACCTTCAATTTTTATTCCTTTAACCTCAACCAAAACGCAGTAATTCTGTATCTAATATTGCTATCTGTCTTCATCATCATAACTGAATGACACTCTAAAGCATTTTTGGTTTCTTAAACAATAAATCAATAATTACATTTGTTGAAGAAATGTCATTTATTCCCACAAAATTATATTTATATCTTAAATACTCGTCTATGTCAAACAATAAATAAATTTCAAATTTCAATATTCAAAATCATACATAGTTCAAAACAAAACAAATTGTGTTAGTTAATGCGATCCCTCGCATAGGTAAACTTTTCTGGTTGCTAGGTATTCGTGGGCTAAAGTTGGCTTGCGAGATGCGATACGGACATAACTTAATTGGTTTATTAGCCCGTATCGAGAGCCGTCTACGCGGACGAAAATGTTAGTACACAAGCATTCCAGGTTAAAGTCACACTTTGTTCATTGTTGGAAATGCCATATTCAATTACATATTATAAGGTAATACCACCGTAGTCAACGACAGACACATGTGAAGATTAATAAATGAGCAGCCATCACATTGTAGATGTACAAATAAATGCAAAACTTTATAGCAATTATTAATCTCCTATTACATCTCACGCACGTGACAAACAGTTACATGAATAACCCCAATGCAAATTTAACCCTTCTACAACAAATACAAAGCAGCAAATTAAAATCAATACTAAAAACCGACGTTGCCCGGCGTTGCTGATTTTTATACATGTTGCCAAGATCTCTTAAATTTATGTAGCAACTCAGATGAGGTTATCTCAAGGTGTTGATTCTATCAATGGAGGCTTGAAGTTTTTCTGCAGCCTCTCCATGGTGCCTTCCTACGACGATAACCGTAGTGTCACCAGCAAATATTGCTATTGTTTCGTTTTCGAGGTTTGAGATATCGCTAATGTTTAATAGATAGGGCAGTGAGCCTAGTACACTACCTTGTGGGACCCTGCTCTGATATGTTTTATTCACCTTCACATACAACCCTTGTAACCGGCTGGTATTTGACAATAGTTGCTTCATGTGCTTGAATCTAGGTATTCGCTGTAAACACATCTTGCAAATAAATATTATTATTTCATAATAGGCAGCACCTTGTTTGATTCTAAAACATCTTTCTGATAGATATGACCGTAGCGTATTGTTTTGGTTATAGCAGGTTCAGTTTATGAAATAAGTCTTCATGCAAGACTTTGTCGCCCTACGTCAAGGAAAATGGTAGACTTTTCTTTCGTCGAGTGATTTTTCTATAACAATTGTGATTCTGTGGACTTGTTGTGATTTAGTCCAGTCTAGAAACTCTTCCCCATCGTTTGTTTGGAAAATACTTTCTAGATGTTCTGCAAACCTATATACTTATTGGGCATTGTTTCGAGTCCGGCTTCCATCCGAATTTCGGATTGGCGGGTAATGTAACGCAGGCTACACTCCGTACATTTTCAACCATATTACATACAAGGGTGTTGTCTCAGGCGTAACCCCTTTTGTACACCTCCAAAGTGCTAAACAGAGCTGGGAAGTATTTCAAAATTTAAATACTTTCAAGTATTTAAATACTAAAAGGTATTTAAATACTTATATTTAAGATACTTTTTGAAAATAGGATTTATATTTGAAATTTTAAATACTTTTGAAAAGTATTTAGTATCTTGTATTTAAAAAAGGTATTTAAGTACTTCTAAAATATTTAAATACTTTTGGAAGCATTTAAATACTTTTAAAATATTTAAATACTTTTAGAAGTATTTAAATACTTTTAAAATATTTAAATACTTTAATGACCTTACATGACCTCATCTCATCCAAGACCAAAAAATATATTAAAAATATTTCAATAATGGTATTTAATACTTTTGATATTTAAATACTTGTCATATTTAAATACTTTTAGTATTTAAATACTTTAACTAAGTATTTAAATACTTTAACTAAGTATTTAAATATTTTTAGTATTTAAATACTTTCAGAAAGTATTTATTTTTCAAACAGTATTTAAATACTTTTGGATCTTTTATTTAAATACTTTTCCCTCAAAAAAGTATTTAATATTTAAATACTTTATTGATAGTAAAAGTATTTTGTATTTAATATTTAAATACTTTTTAAAAGTATCTTTCCCAGCTCTGGTGCTAAACATGCATTATTTCATTTTACTTTAGTTCTTATAGCCTTAAGTACTAGATTAAACTACCCAAATACAGATAATCCAATCTACATTGCGGCCGGATATATGTAGTAATATCGGCGAACATTAAAAATTCACCCCATTCATATGAAATATAGCCCAATTACTCTTATCTAATAACCCACAAAAGTGGAAACGCGCTTTAAGCAGAATTTTGGCAAAGGAATATTGTAATGTTTACACGTGGTCTATATACTTCAGGCGAGTTAAATCGATTTTCATTGTCCGTAAAGTGTGGCTCAGTTCAGAAAGCCTTTTGAGTGATGAGAGTGATTAAAATTTATCGGGATGTAGGACACGGATATTCCTCTCTATAAAATGATGCAAGAGAATATGGGGATTATTCTTCTTATATTTGTCCTCGATGAAAGATTCTGTAAACTATTCACGTTTTATGAGTAGTAATCAGAATAAGAAACTCGTCCTTTTGGTTACAGTCTCATATCCAAAGGCAGACGGCGTGGGTTTCACTCGAAGATGTAAAATAAATCATTTTTTTATAGTCGCTTTGTGTACGTATCTTTTCTGGATGCCCTCCTTTGCCTGTTGAGCTGCAGTTTATTGATTATTTGGACAAGCTTTCTCCAACAAATATTTAAAACCACCGGGATCTTGAAATCATTATGGAACTGGAGGAGCTTTAGTTCTTTTGTGCCCTAACTGAAAATTTCTTTATTACTGAATTTAGTCTCTCATAAATTAACCTTTACTCTTACTTGATTAATTTAGATAATTTGATTTTATCCTGAAACCTGCAAAATACTGTTGCTTAATTTTCTTGTAGAATAATACTATTTAGGTAACTCTCGCCATAGTAATGTGTAATAGTTCTCTGGTAACGGTAATCATGGTTATAATGAACAAATATAACAGTTAATACTTGGAATGAGCAATTAATGTAATGTTTAACACAACATTAAAGGGGTTCACTTTTACTTTGGGAACGACTGAAAAACACAATAACAAATAAAATGAGGGTAGGTTAGGTAGGTAACAAAATATAATATATCAGCAACTGACTTGTTAACTGTACAAAAGTCAGTAAATGTAATTAAACCAATCTTACCTTCTTACACACCAGTAGCGTTGATTGCGCAACCATAGTACTGTTGAATTATCTAAACAAAAGAGTTAATTAAGAGAAATTAGGGCTACAAACAAGCAGACCGACTGAAATATAACAGTTACGAACTTGAGACAGTATCGGATGTTGACATGTAACTAATACAATTTAGGTAACTCTCGCCATAGTAATGTGTAACAGTTCTCTGGTAACGGTAATCGTGGTTATAATGAACAAATATAAGAGTTAATACTTGGAATGAGCAGTTAATGTAATATTTAACACAACATTAAAGGGGTTCACTTTTACTTTGGGAACGACTGAAAAACACAATAACAAATAAAATGAGGGTAGGTTAGGTAGGTAACAAAATATAATATATCAGCAACCGACTTGTCAACTGTACAAAAGTCAGTAAATGTAATTAAACCAATCTTACCTTCTTACACACCAGTAGCTTTGATTGCGCAACCAAAAGTCGACTTTTAAAATCTAGTTACCAATGTTACATGTGTTCTTCCCTTTCAAGAAGTACTTATTAGAGCCACTGATAGTGTACCTAGAAGAGTTCAACAGTGCTTAGCAGTAAATGGAAGATATTTTGAACACATATAACATTGGTAACTAGATTTTAAAAGTCGACATTTCAATGTTTCTTATTAACAGTGAATTTCAAATTTAATAACTTTAGTCGAATATAACTTAAAAGGGGCGGCAGTAATAAAATAATTTTTCCTATAAAACTTTCTTCTTTTTTAACAATCTTTCAAACAATACCTTTTTCGACTTATGGTGCCATTTAAAATTTTGGAGTTGGAGGCCTTCTGGAGGAATGCTGACTTTTCCGAGAAATAATGATATCACCATTCGATTCTTTATTATGGCTTTTATAATCACTTTTTTTACCCCACCTCTCTACGACTCACCGTTGTTTAAATAAAAGACTGATACGGGTGGTCTCATTCAGGTATAGTTAGTAATGTTATTTTAAAGGAAAGTCAAACGTTTTTAATCTGATCCGATCCCCAAACTAATTAAATAAAAAAAATATCCTGTGGATTACGTATTACAACAAATCAAAACTAATCCTTTAAACTTAAGGAATATGTACCTAACCCAAAACATTTATTAAGGCCACAATCCAATCTTATAAAAAATATCTATCGGTCATTAAACCCGTTAATTAACATTTTCTATTCACAATTTAAGTGTAAAAGACAATTACAGAATTTCCAGCGGCAATAAGGATCAAAATATCCTACCTTGCAATGTGAATATTTTCCCTTATGGATCTTGTGCTCTCTTTTCCATATACCTAAATGTATAAATAAATATGTCAGTATCACTATGGGCCTTTTTCCTTATGATGTGGTAAATACGAACCTAAGCTAGATTCTATCACACAGCTTTTCTTCTATGACGATCGTTTAATTATTGATACCCGATTTTGCTGTTAGGGTCAAAAGATTGAAAAGGTATTTGAGAAGTTAAAAAAAAAGTTTTAGGTAGGTAATTACGAGTAGGTAGTAAAGTTTTTGGGACAAATTTACACACGAAGAAACTTTTTAACTAGTTGGATCGATGATGACCCACAAAATTTCCGTTCATACACATTCCACAGTCAAACAGTACCAAAAACGAAACAAATTGAAGTTACATTAAATATAATATATGTATGTATATCAATTTATGTTAAAATAATAACAAAATTGAATTTTTATTCCCCTATTCGTGGTATTAATAACAAAAATTTATAGCCTGCTGCATTGCATTAAAAAAAAATTATGTGAAAATATTCGTGTGAAACTTTTGACTGAAATAAAGAAAAACAAGAAAAGTTTTTCGAGAATTTTAATGAGTTTGAAATTAAATTTCGGCCTTTTTGTAGCACCTTGAAAAATTCATTCTTATATCGAATGTGGCACTGTGATTGACATTTGTTAAAAATTGGGTAATTCAACGCCTTGAAGGAATTGACAATCGAGTTTTAAAGATAGGCCCAGTGTTGGTGATCAATTGATCATAAAGCTTAAAACATTCCGTTACCATGTTAGTTCCCGTGACTAACCAACCAGCACCACCTGGTAAATTAGTATCATGTAATTATCTCTACCAAGCACTGGGAGTGCGTAAAATCCAATGGGCGCTACGTGTCAAGGCTTGACATTGGTATTGAGAAAAATAATGATGACATTGTCCAAATAATAACTTAATATATTTATTACTTGAGAACATTTTATGTATGAAATAAATGTCAGAAACCATCACCAATTTCCTTTCCGTATATTTCATTTCAATATAGTTGCTCACCCAGCAAACACACATAAAATATACATACAACATATATAAGATTGAAGTAAATACCCCTACATATGTTTTTTATATGTCGAGTATGTAAGTGTTCTTTAATAAAGTTATATAAACCGTATGTAACAGATTACGTATATTTTACATAATAGTATATAAACTTACGGATATTCTGTATACAAAAATTCATATAATATATACATATAGATAATTACATATTACCCATGAAATTTATGTGCTGTCATATTTATATGATTAGATTTATGTACGTTATATGTAAAATCTTATATGTAAGAAGTATTACATATTTTTTATGTAGGTATGCCTTCTGTAAATATAATTATAAATTATCATTACATAATCATATTATATTGTCGAAAATAAAAGTCCGTTTCTATTTGCGCCGCATAATTAATCGCACGCGCGGGTTTCCTATAACGCCAAAAATTGTAGTTCACGTACCTTTAATATTAGATCCGTATCGACTAAAATGCGTCTAATTTATATAGAAAATAAATAATATAAAATAAATTAAATGCTGGTCATTTTTAACTTAAAGGTAGGTATAATCATTGAATAAGACTTCACTCAACGATATAATCAAACATAATTTAAACTCGCGAAACCGCGCAAAGTTAGGAAGAACGAAATAAAAAAAGGAATGTTTCAGATTAGCGCAGTGGTACAATGTAGGATACAAAGAAAACACTTATCGGATTTCGGAATTTGCAACGCTCACCCGCAACGGTTCCAATCCGGTTAAGGGAAACTTTTCAAGCAAGTATATAATATCTTAATAAACTGTCGGCTTTCAGTTCAGGTAAAAACGAGTTCGTGCAAGAATTAAGTTAATTAAAAGTACAGTTGTGCACTTAAAAATGTAGTTTTTCCATTTTTTTGTATGAAACTGCTTAAATAATTTTTTACATTGGTAACAATTACATTATGCTCGAGTAGCTGCCATTTGGTCATCGCAACGCTTTTACAACTAATATTTTTTATGTGAATATTACATAAAATATACATAAAACGTATACCTATAAATTCATGTACTACAGAAATAAAGAATTTATATCTAATAGACATATACATATATTATTTTGAAAATTGGTGACATCCTGACATTAAACATCTCTTATTTTTCTTCCAGTTTTATATAAATCTAAAAAGCTCTTATATAATTTATATGTATTTTATATATAAATGTGTTTGCTGGGGCACACACAAAATGGTAATAATAAAATATGTAGATAATTACATGACAAACAACTTTTGTTTAAACATTTTTTTCTAAACTCAACAGTAAAGTAATAAAACCCAAAAAACCATATTTTGGCCTCCATTTTCCAAGGTGGCGGCTTGAGCACAACTTTTTTTGGGGACTTTATAAAACTTCAATGAGAAGGCAATAATGAATATATATGTACGGATTCCCTTGCTTGTATGACACATTTTTTTGAGAATATTGTAACGTACCCGGGTGCAACGTCGAGAGACGGCTGCGCAACTCGAAAACCAAAAACTAAATCTCCCGCCAACTAACTGAAATCCCAAGGCGCGTGATCATTAATAACAAACCTGTCAAATGGTAGGACTCTACGTCGTGAACGAATTGATCGAGTATTTGGTACCATTTGAATTTTTTTAGAAAATTCGACCGTTTTGTTTCTTCAACAAGCTGCGCCCTCTGTTGGTAGACGGAGATAAGAAATTGTTGTGGTTTTGAATTTTTTTGGTAATATCAAGTATTGTCTTTTCATCGAGACCACTCCTGACAAATTCGTTTCGAAGTTACACGATTTTTTCTAGTAACACGTAATTTAATTCCCCCTCCCTTTATTTTGACAGCAATCGTAAAAATTCATTAAACAAAGTTTTACATATTGATCACTAGTTTACAACGAATATATTTTTTTAAATACTTTACTGAGCAAAATTGCCCAAAAAATGGGAATTTCAAATTGAAATCAGTGAAACGCCCTCTGGCGGCAATGGTACGAAATTGAAAATAATTTCCAGCATTTTCTCTTGGCCACATTTATCATAAGAGTTTTTATTTCACTGTTGTATCTCAAATAGTTTCTGAGTTATGGCCGGCCTCCTTTCTTAGTTGTACATCCTGTACAATGTTAATTCAAAATTCACCCTAACTAAGTGAACAGTTAGTTCTTATTACAAATAAATAAACTGTACTTAAATTCTCTGATGATTACACACCAATCTATTTTACCGCTTTCACATTCTTTTTCCTTCTCTCACCGAGAACTAACTACTTTTCACCTTACTACCTTTTCTACCGTAATTCTTCAGCATCAGCACATTCCGTTATCATCAGCAAAAAAAGAATTATAAATAATGAGCAGTGGCGTAAGCATAATTTTAAAAACGGACAAATTACCGTGGGGGGGGGCGTTTAAAATCGAGCTGCCAAAGGCGGTACATCACAATATCTAAAATTACTGGACTACTGGGTCAGCTAGTGCATAGTACCGCTTCTGTTGTGGGCAGTATATATTTTGTATTAGCCTCTGCGTTGGTGGCGCCTGTCCTTTTCTTTTTTCTCTTCCTCGCTTCGGACTTCTGAAAGGCGGTCTTGTCCCAATGTGTCTCTAGCATTCTTTGATCTGGTTTCTTAGTTTCTTCACGTTTTCCTCCATCGGCTTCATAATCTCTTGTGTTAATTCCGCTTTCCGTTACTGAGACGTTTTCTCCTTGTTCCACCCCTGCCTTTTTACGTCCCGAAGACGAAGTAAAAGGGATGTATTGTATTAGTGTTAAAAAAAAATTGACCTATGGAAATTTTTACATATCTTTGCGTTTCTGACTACGTAGATTCAAAATATAAAAAAAATTTCCGTCTGTCGTTTGTAGTCTGTAGTCTGTTTTGTTATATGTTCGAAGGTCTGTTGTCTGTATTCTGTAGTCTGTCCGTACACATTCCTTGCAATGCTCTAAACTCAGAAACTATTAAAGTTATCGAGATGCGGTTTTCGCTAATCGATTTAATTCGGGCCAAGGACAAAAATGCTGATATTACCTTTGATGACGTCACTTCCGGTGTAAGCTAAAATGGCGGCACTCATTTTTTTTATAAGATATAGTTGCAGTTTTTTAATGTAGTTTAAAAGAGTATTTTTTTCTGAATTCAGCAATATATGTATAATTGTATATTATTGTGCTATACTTATTTTTTGAAAAGTGTAAAAAAAAGTAATTGTTAAAAAATTACTGCAACGCTCGATACTCAGAAACTATTAAAGTTATCGAAATTCGGTTTTTCCCAATGGATTGCATTCGGGTCAGGGACGAAAATGCTGATATTAACTTTGATGACGTCACTTCCGGTATAAGCTAAAATGGCAGCACTAATTTTTTTTATAAAATTGTCGCGTATTAAACGCGGCTTTGATAGTTTGTATGAATAGTGTATATTTTACCAACGGGGTACATAAACATAAACATACAACATCAACATAAAGGATAGCTGACCCTTTGCCCGTGCTTTTATAAACTGTTGCCACAAGAATTAAGAATTGTAACACAATTTATAAATAGGTATTGCACCAGTAGGTAAGCTCAGTTATATGGACGATTGGGCGTGGATTAGTAAGAATGAGAAAAAGTGAGCTGTATCTAGTATAAGCAGGATGAGTAACGAATACTCAATAGAGAAAATGGGCGCCACGCAAGTTCTAGAGGTAATAGCTGAAATTGAGAATATGAACTGGGAAGATAGTCTCAATTCGGAGATGAGTAAACGTAGTAATCTGAAAGAGAAATATGGTAATGGAGCAATAATGAGAATAAAAAGTAATTTGACGAGAATATAATAAAGACTCGGTCAAAATATATACATAAATAACTATAAAATAAAGCAATTGTTCAAAATAAAATAAAGTAAATGAATGTAATTGGATAATAATCCACAAAAAAAAGTTGTAGTGACTCACTAAAAGGTGATAATACTAATTAGAGATCCGCTTTACTTTTTCAAGTAGCGTAGCAATAAACTACTTGTGATGAGTTATGTTAGCATGAACATTAAATATTCCAGCATTGGATACAATCGTAGTAAGCCAAGTAAGTAAGTAATAAAAATAAAGTACCTGTATATAATATTCGGTGGAGATCCCTTTGCAAAGAGTCTGCCGAAGCGATGTAATCTAAATAAAGAGAATTAGTACAAATCGGATCAGAAATAATGGTTCGGTCCCAAACTACGAGAATAGGTACTTAATTACTCACGATTCACTTGAAGGATCGGATACTGAGCATATATTAGCAAAAGGGTTTGAATTTATTAGCAATTACAAGTTAAGGTAAAAGGGAGTAGCTAATACAATTTTACGTACAAGTCAATTAACGCAAACAAAATAATATTTCACTTTAAGTAACAAAAGTATTAACTGAAGAGCAAATTTAGTTAGAATGAGGTATTTACAAAAATGAATGACGTCATAAAAATTTAAGTTAACTGTAAAGCAATTTACTAAAACAAATAATTTCGGTAAGGCAAAGTATCCACAAATTAAATTATTTAGAGTTAATGAGTTTAAAGGAAAATAAAGGTAAAATAATTTATAAGGAAGCAGAAAAGGTAATGAAGTTTGTCGTCTTCGGCGAACTTGAGAGTATGACAGCGAGTTGTCAATGTAGAAATGGATGTTATCGGCCAAAATGGTAGTTGACAGGATCAACCATACGGTAACGGGGAAGCGATACGTTGAACACTAGGCTATTCGTTGAACACTAGGCCATTCGTTGAACGCTAGTACAATTATGAGAAATTAGAGACGAGATGTTGAACGAAAGAATGTAATTTTGAAGATAGTAAACGAATAAGTACATACCCAATGAGTTTTAATCACTGACGCCAAGTACACTTTCTGAAGGATTCTCGGATACGATGCGTAATAAATGTATTAAAACCGTAATTAATACGTATGGAAGCGGTAGAAACGAGCAGGTGTGTTCTCCACAACCACTGATTGAGAAAATTGCACTTATAACCGTTTATAAACGTTAAGTTAAGCAAATGTCAATTCCTCACTACAAAAATGGAGCATCTGTACCATTTGAGAACTCGAAAGGAAGTCTCCCTTACCAGTAAAAGAACTAAAAGGCTTAAGAATTAAAAAGAGATAGCAGAGAGTGAATGACGTTAAAAGAAGAGAGATGAGTAGCACGCCTTAAACGAGGTTTGAGGCTATTTTTACGAGACTACAAATATTTCAACCAATTAGGAAATTGAGAATTTATATTAAAAAGTGAAGTGTTGCGCCACCTAGTGGACAACCAAGTAGGGTCGATACTATCGATCACAATTAAGTACTAAACCATAGAATATATACATATCATAACACAACGTCGGACAGGGGTACTTGATTCTTTCGTGCTTTTATCAACGTCGAAAGAATAAGTGTCTTCCTGAACGGTGCGCGCACGCTTTTATACCCATTTGAGTGGGCGTGTCTACCGCACTTGTGTGTTAGGTGAAATCTCATTGGCGCTTGTATTTGGTGTGGGGGAACAATGTCAGCCAACCGCGTTTCGGGTGACCGATGCGACTTCGGGCGCGCTCGTGTATGCATGTTATCCCTACAAAATAAAGTTGCAGTTTTTTTATGTAGTTTAAAAGAGTATTTTTTTCTGAATTCAGCAATATATACATATTGTGCTATACTTATTTTTTTGAAAAAAGTGTTAAAAAAATCATTTTTAAAAAATGACTGCAACATTTTTTTTATAGGATAAAATTGCAGTTTTTTATGTAGTTTAAGAGTATTTTTTTCTGAATTCAGAAACTTATTTATTATTTATTAATATATTTATTTTTTGAAAAAAGTGTTAATACGAGGAGGTCTCGTGGCAACTGGCCAGAATTTTTTATGTCTGGTGAGCTACCTCCAGTCCCAAATATTCTTTGGCTTTCAGTTTCCTTCCTCTCCCTTTTATTCATTCCCATTTTCGCATGTTCCCCATATATTATTTTATCGTCCTTCCGCTTTTACACAGTCCCAAATTGAATATTATATTAACCATGACTTCAAATTAAATTTAAATATCATCAAATATAGGTTAAAGGTTATTTTCTATCTCTCACACTCACGATAGATATATGAATGTTTAGGGTATAACTACGGTTCCACTGCTATCTGCTTAATTTACTATCCCCTATTTTAACTGTTTGTAAACTAATTAATTTCTAGACTTCTCACCTTTCCTCCTTCACTCATACCCTTCTCTTTACTACTTCACCCTACATAAAAAACTTAAAAACTAACTTTTCGTTTTAATCTATGTAACACACGCTCTTCCTCGTCCGAACCCAATACACGAATCCAATTTTCTCGTATTGTTCCACAAGAGTTAATTAAAGCTGAAAAATTTCATTAATGTTCTTCGATTTAAAGGATGAAGGGCGCAGGGAAACGAGGGAAATGAGCACGCACACCACTTTGCTTTATTAAAGCTCCACTGAACGACGGTTTCCGTACCCTTAAGCTCCTTTATCAACAAAATATGTGTTCAGACACAAACAGTAAAGAAAGAAAACATCTACCATAATTTAATATAATTTATAAAAGCGATTCAGTCTGAAAATTCTCCTTCACCTGTGTAAATAAACCGAGTTAGCAATTATTTACAACGTATCAAATTTTTCTCTAAGACTATTTTGAGCAAACTCCCCCTTTCTGACGCTCAGGGGGGGGGGTTGTTAAAAACTCAATTAAACCAAACTTTGTTATTAAATAGTATCAAAGCTCACCTCCATTTAGATTGTTGTGCGGAGGAAAGTTTGTAAATTGAATGTTATGGATGAGTTCCTAATATGATTATTGGCAACATACGATTTTGATAATTAACAAGTAGATATTTTCGTGTCAAAATACTTTATGTTCGATTATTTTTGGATACTACACTAAAACTCAAAGAAACGAAAATTTTAGAAATAATTTTCGCTGCTATTACCACCTACGGGTATTTACCACAAAAGTTTCGCAATTAAGTTGTTGGAAAACTTTCTAAATCTTAGTATAGAATGATGAGATACACATTATTTAGTTTTCCATTTTCCATGAAAAGCATTTTCGCGCAGTTTGTGTTTCCCGTATTTCCGCAATAAGATTTATTTATAATGTGATGCTTGGAAGTTAGGGATGAGGTATTATTTAAATTTCATGCTATGCTGATCATTACCGAGATTTTCCTCATTGTCGATTGGTGGCTGCTAACAATGAGCACCCTCAATTCCAAAGTAGGTTGAACGATTATACTGTGAGATCGAGGAGCTCCCAAATGACAGATCAGTTGGACAGCATCGCAAAGGTCTTCTCCCATTCGTTGGGGGGTCCTGGAGGAGGGTAACTTGGTATTGTGAGATGTCCCATGACCATAAATGGCATCGCGAATGGTCAAACTATGCTGATCATTACCGAGATTTCCCTCATTGTCGATTGGTGGCTGCTAACAATGAGCACCCTCAATTCCAAAGTAGGTTGAGCGATTATACTGTGAGATCGAGGAGCTCCCAAATGACAGATCAGTTGGCCAGCATCGCAAAGGTCTTCTCCGATTCGTTGGGGGGGTCCTGGAGAAGGCTAACTTGGTATTGTGAGAAGTCCCATGACCATAAATGGCATCGCGAATGGTCAAATTATGCTGATCATTACCGAGATTTCCCTCATTGTCGATTGGTGGCTGCTAACAATGAGCACCCTCAATTCCAAAGTAGGTTGAACGATTATACTGTGAGATCGAGGAGCTACCAAATGACAGATCAGTTGGCCAGCATCGCAAAGGTCTTCTCCGATTCGTGGGGGGTCCTGGAGGAGGCTAACTTGGTATTGTGAGATGTCCCATGACCATAAATGGCATCGCGAATGGTCAAACTATGCTGATCATTACCGAGATTTCAAAGGTCCTCTCCAATTCGTTGGGGGGTCGTGGAGGAGGCTAACTTGTATTGTGAGATGTCCCATGACCATAAATGGCATCGCGAATGGTCAAACTATGCTGATCATTACCGAGATTTCCCTCATTGTCGATTGGTGGCTGCTAACAATGAGCACCCTCAATTCCAAAGTAGGTTGAACGATTATACTGTGAGATCGAGGAGCTACCAAATGACAGATCAGTTGGCCAGCATCGCAAAGGTCTTCTCCAATTCGTTGGGGGGTCCTGGAGGAGGCTAACTTGGTATTGTGAGATGTCCCATGACCATAAATGGCATCGCGAATGGTCAAACTATGCTGATCATTACCGAGATTTCCCTCATTGTGGATTGGTGGCTGCTAACAATGAGCACCCTCAATTCCAAAGTAGGTTGAACGATTATACTGTGAGATCGAGGAGCTCCCAAATGACAAATCAGTTGGACAGTATCACAAAGGTCTTCTCCCATTCGTTGGAGGGTCCTGGAGGAGGCTAACATGGTATTGTGAGATGTCCCATGACCATAAATGGCATCGCGAATGGTCAAACTATGCTGATCATTACCGAGATTTTCCTCATTGCCGATTTATTGTTACTAAGAATGAGCACCCTTCAGAAACGCCGTGCGACCAGGTTAAACATTGAAAACTAGAGCTGGGCAAAATCGCGAAAGCGCGAAGGTAAAGCACATACCTAGTAAGCAAAAATTTGGGAATTAGAGAATATTATACATCCAAAATGGATAAAACTTTTCTCAGAGGGAGCGTCCCTGAAACCCAGCTGCAAGTCACCGAGCCTCAACTACAACAGAAAGAATAAGCGCAGAGGAGGAAGAAAGCCAGGTTAGCCAAATGGATCAAAATCGCCCAATACCGTCTTCCAAACCAACCACCTCTTGCGGCTTAACCCCGACCCAGAGGTAGACGGGTAGACGTGGAGAGAAACAGGACGACTCATCACCGAGTGAACCTGCAACAAAGAAGGGCCGATCAGAGCGCCAACCAACAAGGCAGGTAGCAGCAAATTTGAAGCACCCCGCAATCGTAGCTACGAGGCAGCTAACGAAAGGCAACTCGCGCTAGCGATTACTAACACTAACAACCGACTGGGTAAGCTGACAACGAACCAGATCTTACAAAACCACCTGTCCAAAGCTCTTGACCAGCAGTTTTTTAACCCAACAGACGCTATTCTAGCACTCACTTTCAAGCCATTCCCTTGAGTGGTTGAAAAAGGTGGTTGACAGGCAACCTACCACCATTGTGGGAGGCGAAATGTCTAAAGGTAGTGCAGGAAGACTGCCTTCCTAAGCTTCGTAAGGTGACCATTTGGTCGCCGGGGAACCTGAGGACTTAGTGGTGGTCAAGCGGCGCTTGGAGGTGCAAAATTTCTGGCCAATAGTAGGCAGCTGGCGTGTCTTTCACACGGCCGTAAAAGATTTAATCTCAAGGGAGGCTGATAATTTTTGGCATTGAGGAAGAAGACTAGATTAATCTAAACGCCAAGGGGGGAAGGTCCAGTTATTGGTTTTCCTCTCTTAAGGTGAAGTTTCGTAACTATGGCGAACGGGAGGTAGCAAGTACGTCAGTAAAACAACCACAACAACAACAACAGCATCAGCAGCTTCCTGTAGAGGAATAACTGCTTGAGATGATAGAAACATCACCACTCAGACTGCCAAGGCTTGGTCCAGCGTTAGCAACTCGTCCGGTCCGACTTGCAAACATCGAAGCGTTGCTGCTGGAGTCTGAATCTAGCGACATCGGCGAGTATGAAAGAATATTTTATAGAAATAAATCTGTCGGATAGCTGCTGTGGATCTTCTTTCCAACTCTATTGAAGAGGCCTGCTCTCTACGAATTGCTACGTCCCTGGTGGTGAGCGGTCCTTAAAAAGCAGAAAACTTAGCTCGTACGAATCTGGATTATGCAATTGCTGAAACCCAGAGCAATACACATGAGCCTAGGCGACAAAACACAGTAGTGAGGGGATGCCCCCAAGGTTGGGGTGCTGTCACCACTGTCACCATAAACATTTATTTATTTAGTATTTTACCTGCAGACAATTCTATCGAATTAAGTATAGTCCACAAGATAGATTAATTCAATTACCAATTACCCTAGCAGCCTGCTCTGTCATCTTAACTGCTCCGCCGGGGTATGCGGATGATTTATTCATTTCAATAACCGCCAAATTTGAGGTTACTCCGTGCACTCTCATGCAATCTATTCTCAGATTAACAGAAGAATGGTGTTAGGAACACTCCTTGTACATTAACCCGGCAAAGACGGAGATGGTTCTCTTCACAAGGATAAGGAAGGTTCGGGGCTCCTGTGTTCCTTCAAAATTACCTCCTTTTCAGAGTCAGTGAAGGGTACGCGAAGTAGACATATCCAACTCAAAGTGGAAAAAGCAAACAGGCCCTTTTGGAAATATCGACTGTCCCCAAAGGCTGTCCTGTGGCCGTACACTACTGTGATTAGACCTATGTTCTGTTATGGACTCTCTACAACCATAGCACTACTCAATGATATGCAAAGATAACAGTGACTTGTGGGCACTGTCGTAATGCGGACAACACCCACAGACGTTATGGAACCTCTGCTTGGATCTCTATATAAGATACCATTAGATGGCAGAGTTGTGTCTAAAACAAAGGGACTGTTGAATAATAGAGGTATGGAGCCAGTGCACTTCCGCATTCTAGGGGAGTCAATCACGCCTGGAGAGGGAATCAGAGTACCTCATCCCTCAACTTATGACGGCAGATCCGCTCTGCAGAGACTAAGTCATTGCAAAATTACCTCTAGGTTGGTTTCACAAGTAGCAAGCAAAAGGCAATGAGAAAGTCAATGAGTTAGCCCGACCGGCCTCTAAACAGCCGTTTTATGGCCCAGAGTCGGCTCTTTCACTTGGCTACTTTACTAGCAGTTATCGAAGTAGCAGCTACTAAGTAGCTAGTGTGACATAGGTAGTAGCAGATACTGACAGTAGCGCGCTAGTCAAAGTTCATTAGCATCAAGAATCGAACATGTTCTATTTTCCGAGCTACTAACTCGGGCGAGTGAGTCACGTGACCAACTAGCAGCGACCAAGTAGCAACCTGTCGCCCAGTGTGACATACTGAGCTACCGGCTAGTTGCATCAGCACGTACTCTCTGTGATATTGTTTGTATACAACTCGCAACTACTAGGTAGCAGCTGCCAAGGTTTGCGTGTGACAACTTCAGTAGTAGCTATTTTATTAGCAGCGACTAAGTAGCAGCTATTAAGTAGCCAAGTGTGACTTAGGCGTAACATGTTCCATTTTCCGAGCTTCTAACCCGGGCGAATGAGTCACGTGACCAACTAGCAGCTACCAAGTAGCAATCTGTTGCCCAGTGTGACATACTGAGCTACCGCCTAGTTGCATCAGCACATGCTCTCCTTGATATTGTTTGTATACAACTCTGAGTTAAAAGTGAAAATGAGTGATATCAATTAATAGTGTCCCACCGAAGGTCGATTTCTGGCCGAAGCCGAAGCCGATTAATCGTCTTTTGCAACAACCTTCGACCGAAGCCGAAGCCGAAGCCGAAGGTTTAATAACCCCAAGAAATTCAGTTCAAGATTGACTAGAGGTAAAGAATTAATGATGAAATTCATAGTGTTTAAGTTTTTAATGCTAAACAATGCTGAATAACTAATGTGGACTGTAAATAATAATTACTATCACATAAAAAAAACTTGAAATTAATAATAATTACTAATTAGTAATCAAAGTTAAATAGTCGTACGTACCAAAGTACTTAACCAAATGCGTGTGCTAACTGCTAATTTGTTTTGTTTTGATTTAGTTACCGGCGATGCAGGGTGATCCCGGTCAATCCCCGCTCTCCGCGTGATTGCTTTTCATCGCAATCCCGCGCATTTCGAAATAGTTCGTTGATTTTCGGTATTGGCTAGAAACTTTCGGCTTCGGCCAAAACTTCGGCCTATTTTAGCCGAAGCCGAAGGTTTGGCCGAAGGTGGCCGAAGCCGAAGCCGAAGCTTCGGTCGGACACTAGATCAAGTGATCTGGGGGACATTTTTGAATCTATTTAGGAAATATAAATGTCTCTGGGACGTTACGGGTCCCGAATATTTGAAAAGCGATGTTAAGAAAGACGCTTTCTTCGCACTAACGAACGAATTGAAAGATGCAGATTTACCTGTACAAGAAGAAGAGCTCTGAAAAAGAAGATCAAAGCGATTCTGGATACGTATCGGAATGAACAACACGACTTATACCAAGAGATGACATTTTAATACACTATACACAGATAGTACGAAGACAAAAAAGAAATCGAGTAGCATAATAGCAACTACTAGGTAGCAGCCACCATGGTTTGAGTGTGACAACTTTAGTAGCAGCGACTAAGTAGTATTCATTTAGTAGCCAAGTGTGACTTAGGCTTAAACAACTTAATAATAAATCAAAACACCCAAGTCCAGTAAATCATATTATTTGTCCTACATTTAATATTGGATTTCTTTTGGTTTTACATCTCACTTACGGTGTACCGCCATTTTGTGAAGAATTTGTCTAGAGTTCTACTTGACAATATTTCCGTTCAACTTGCTGTCGAACGTCGATGATTAGTTTCCTGATAAACAACACTAATTGCTGCCCATCATATCATCTCTAATCATTTCCGATATTTCTGAATTAAGAAGATTATTATCTAGAAGATTTTCAGCTGCTGCCATCTTGCGTCAACTTTGGAAACAAGATTGATAAGTTAACTAACCTTACATTTTGCTTGTTATTATTTGAAATTACTGTTGATTGCTTAAATCGTTTGATTAACTTATATTTTGATTTAATTTAAGTAACTTATTTAATTCATTTTGTTACGTTCTTAATTAATTTTTCATTAACTTTGTTCGTCGTTACCTTTAAAATTACTTTTGTTATTTGTTTATTACCTTTTACCTACCTTGAAGAATTTAATTTGTTGAAAGTTAAAACTCAAAAACCAAGTGCTATTTAGTTAAATGTCAACACTCGATACTGAATAAAGTTCGTAACTGTTATATTTCAGTCGGTCTGCTTGTCGCAGCCCTAATTTTTATCTTAATTAACCATTTTGTTTAGGTAATTCAACAGTATTGTGGTTGCGCAACAAACACTACTGGGAAGTAAAAGGCAAGAGTTGTTTAATTTACATTTACAGACTTTTGCACAGTTACCAAGTCGGTTACTGAGCTTTTCAAGCCATTGCATTATAGATTGCAGTACCAACCATTTATTACCGTAACAAATTCTCTCGGTTGGCCAAGTGGAGAACATTTATCTACAAAAGATGCGGTTGTCTGTGAAGTATCCTTTACGAGGATGACGATTTGATCAAAACCATAAACTGCACGTGCTTGTTTACCTAGTATTCAGTGTCCAGAAAACCCAGGTCCTATCCTTGATAGTCCATCCACAAGTATGCGTGGATGTTTGATGCTCCTCTAAAGGAAGTCATACCCACCACTAATTTTTCTTATATTGTTCTTATTGAATGTACAAACACCAACAACGCTTTCAGTTGGTAGTTCTAAGCTTAATGAACGAAAGAATATGTAAAATTCGCATCGCGTACAATCACTGGATTACTTTAATGGCGCTCGATTGCCCACACACGCGAATTACCTACCAACGTGATTAATGACCAATAAAATAAGTTCCCCCCATCATTGCGTGTCAAATTTTGGTTGAGCTTTCGAAAACAATATATTTTCCTCTTAAAAAAATCAGATAAGCTCCGTAGGCACGCTTGTATAAATTAGTCTTATCTTTAAAGACTCACGCAAGAATAAACATGCAAACAATTAATTTGTAATTTTAAAGCTCCAAAAACTGGACGAAATCGAGATTAAAGTAGATTGAAAAGCATCTTCTGCTCGATTTCTTTTTCCATTTTCGCGAGTAGCAATGCTAAAAAGTACCTACAATGAGACATTACAATAATTACTCTAAGTAAACTTCAGCCGTTAATTTTCAAATTCTCATTATCTCTCCAGTGTGTTTAGAGGTACAACAGGAATTCATTTTAATAACATTACCCCATTTGCAATTTAAATTGTCATAAGTTCTTCTCTCCTTCTAACTCTCTCAATTTAATTTAACGATCACAAAGTTTACGTATAAATTAACATGTTTTTCTTGTCTTTCCATTTTAAAAGCTCGTCAGGAACATCAATTTTATGTGTGTTGTTTTTTCGTTACATCGATTCCCTACAAACGTTAGAAGCTGTTATTCCCGCAGGAAAATTTTTTATATGACGCGCAAGTGAAAGTATTCTCATGGTGGAGCTATTGAAAACCGCCGAATTGGTATTATTTATCTTTCATTGAAAAAACAGCCCTTTTTCAAAATTGGGTACTGTACTCATATGTAAGTTGTCTGAAAGAGAAAATGAGAGGTTGGCATTTTAAAATCGATTGCCTTTCAATAATGGGGGAACCTTTGTTTTCTCTTCGAATTGACACTAAAGAAAACTTCACTTTTTAATAGCGAATCTTAACCTTTTAGTATTTGTGACCCAATTTTCAATCGAAATTCTATTGATAAAATTGGAATCGATACCTTTCTATTACCACAGAATCAAACACTAAAGTGAACCAGAAGCGACACTCTCCGTCGGCACCTTTGAAGTTATGTTGCCCGTACAAGGCGGTCTCCTCGGCGATAACCACGCCCGTTTTACTCAAACTTCCTTGTCTGTTGCATTAGCAAGGCTAGTAAAAAGAGGAGTGGTTTATAGTGTTTCTCATTATTATCTAAATTTGAAATTGTATAAAAAAATGTCGTAAACGAAAAATATTTACCATACATTTTCGCATGTGATAAGCGGTTCACCGTAAAACTAATTCCGATAGAATTCTCGCAATAATAGTTCAACGTACAGTGACTCGATTACAAACAGTGGCGACAAGCGATGTATCGATTTTTATTGGCTGTTGTATATTTTGCCTCGTAATGGCGGCCTGACTGTGTTTACCTTTGATCAGCGTGTAATTTTTATTTGAATTTGGCGCGTTGCTAGGATACCACCGTTGAGTTCATAGAAACCCGCCCAAAATTTTGCCTCCTAATGGCGGACGGGTGGAGTAAATTGCTGCTTGTCGTCACTGTTTGTAATAGAGTCACTGTAGTTCAACGCACCGGGCACCGCTAGGTACATACAGTCAAATGTATAAATGTATCAATGCGCGCGCTATATTCTACATCAAAGAAGGCGGAGTTGTTAGTCCGCGCGTGCAACACGTATTTAACACAGTGTCGCTTCTGGGTCACTAGTGTTTTATTCTGTCCTATTACGCTCTCTCGTGCGCCAAAAATGTGGGATGTTATGACGACTTCACGAGAATTTTCAATTTGTTCAAACGTCTGCGCTACCATGATGGGCACCTAAGTGGTGTACTTTATTCATCTGCAGCCATTCGCCTATGTCCCATGCTGTGGTGCATATCATTGACAGTGCAGCCTTTTTTCAAGGTAAAAGTACAGGGTTAGGCAGAATGAAGTATCTATTTTCGATATAGTCGTAACCAGTAATAGCTAATCTCTAATCAAAAAATGAAACAAAAAGGTCTTTTTTTTTATTGGTGTCCTATTTTAACCTTTTAAAACACGCCCAAGCGTCTTTAAATCGCCCTTTTTAAAACGCGCGTGTTTTAAAGTTGCCATGCCATCAACAAATTTAAAAAAAATTAAATTCTATTGGTTATTGATCTGACAGGAGTACTTTGTTACGTCAAATAAAATGACAGATTGCAAATTAATTTCCGTTTTTCTCATTTCCATGACAACGAAAGGTATACTGATTTCACATTGCGAATTCAACCATTTCACACTATTAGTTCTTATTTCCATTTTAATACCAGATTTCAAAGTGAACCAATAAAAGAAAATAGCGTAAAGTATTCGTGGATAACTGGTCTTTAAAAACATTTGCTCATTTCAAGCACTCCGGCGCACGTGTTTTAAAGACCTGTTTATCCACTTATACTTTAATATACTATTATTTTCTGAATATTGCATCAATCAAGTGACCCCCACCTCGCTGCAGGCATTCCTGAAATCTACACACGAAAGTTTTGCATCACTCGCTGGAACATTTCTCTGTTCGAATATTTTGCTTCGGTTGTTCCAAAGTTCGAGGTCGATTAGCGAATACTTTTGCCTATAGGTAGCCCCTATAAAAAAATCACAAGCTAACAGATTCGGTGAACATGCCGGCCACGTGATAACCCTAAATTTTGAAATCACTCGACCAGGAAACATCCTTCGTAGACTCGTAGACAGAGACTCCCTAGCAGTGTGGGAAGTGACTCCGTTCTGCTGAAACCATATTCTTTGGATATCTACTCTAACATTACGAAGTTGTTAAAAATTTCGCAACAAATGTTGATAACGATGTGGTGTAATGGTAACAGTAAGGGGCGGCATTTATCCCCCCCCCCCCCCCCCCAAAGAATGTGGGCTGGACTGCGAGGGCCATACATTAAACCTCAATAAAATAAAATTGGACTGTCTGTTTAAATACAAAAAAAAATTAAGGTAAACTTTCCATTGTAAAATAATATACAGGGTAGCCCATTAGTGCGAGGAAGTCCAATATTTCATTCAATATCATACGGATTAAAAAATGTTTTAAATAAAAGTTGTAGGATACGAACCATTGCATATTTATAAAATATTTATAAACATACAGGGTGTTTCGAATAATCGTGGCTCCCTGCCGACCTGTTTTTTTAAATGGAACACTCTATATTCCGATTGCTCTCTTAAAATGCTCTATGTCCATATTTTTGGTTTTTGTTTTAAATGCAACGTTCTCAAGTTACGAATTTCTTTCATGATTTTTCTGAAAAACATGGTCTGATTAAAAAATGCTTAGGCTCGTTCAGTTTTAAAATTTTAAGTCAATTTTTGGTACACAAATTAGTAAAGGTCGTTCCTTAGTGAATATACAAATATTAATCGATTTCATTATACAGGGTGTTTTGCAATAATTCGTAAAGTATTGTAAATTTCAAATAGGAAAAACTTTGTTATTTTAAATGGAACACCCTGTAGATTGTTGTGTAGGTCGATAAAGCTTTTCAATCTCTCCAATTCATGTCTGTACTATGTCTCTAAAACTAGTAGTTTTTACTGGTGTTCCATTTAAAATAACAAAGCTTTTCCTATTCGAAATTTACAATACATACTTTACGAATTATTGCAAACACTCTGTATAATGAAATCGATTAATATTTGTATATATTCACTAATCACTTTACTAATTTGTCTACCAAAATTGACTCAAAATTGTAAACCTGAACGAGCCTAGGCATTTTTTAATCAGACTATGTTTTTCACCAAAAAAATTCATAACTTGGGAACGCTGCATTCAAAACAAAAATATGGACTTAAGAGAGCAATCGGAATATAACATCAAATATAGGGTGTTCCATTTAAAAAAAACAGGTTGGCACAGAGGCACGATTATTCGAAGCAACCTGTATAATGTATATGTTTATAAATATTTTACAAATATGCAATGGTTCGTATCCTATAACTTTTATTTGAAACGTTTTTGAATCCGTATGATATTGAGTGAAATATTGGACTTCCTCGCACGAATGGGCTACCCTGTATATACGGTCTAGTACAACTGGCCGCGAGACAAGTGGGCGACAGGACAACTGGCCGCGTGACAAGTGGCCGCGGCCAACTGCTTCTAAAAAGGGTCTAGGCCTATTCGCCGTCGTCGTTTCACCGTCGGCGTCGCCGTTTCGCCATCGCCGATTCGCCGTCGCCGTTCCGCCGTCGGGACAGTTGGCCGTTAGTCAAATTCGCCGTAGGAACGATTCGCCATACAAATCGAAAATAACTTTTAATATTGATGGACTGTTATCAATTGAAAAAAAAATATACTAAACCCTCAATGTCCAGCCTTCGAAAGATGTGGAAATTCCTCCTAAGTTGCGCAATTGTAATGAAATTAGTGATCATTTCAGTACATACTTCAATCCAAGTGATGTAAGTAGAGCCACCATTGATTTCTATAATGAAAATATACATAAACCCAACATAACGTTTAAGTTACAACTCATAGATGAAAAATTAGTGTACAATATCGTAAAAAAACTTAAGTCAAATGCATGTGGCAATGACGGCATCAATCTTCGCATGTTGAGACTGATATTGCCATATATTTCAAAGGAACTTACACACATTTTAAACTGTTGTATCGATAGAAGTTTTTTTCCTACATCTTGGAAAACAGCAATCGTTCGGCCACTTCCTAAACTGCTTAAACCTAACAACTATTCTGACTTAAGGCCAATCAGTCTCTTACCTACTCTCAGTAAAATTCTAGAAAAAGTAGTTCATGTACAACTAGAAGGATACTTCTCATCCAATGATTTAATGCCAATGCATCAGTCTGGATTTCGTTCATCACACAGCACCACAACGGCACTTACGAATATTATTGATCGAATTGTATCAGAAACTGATCAGGGAAAAGCTGTCGTACTTACTTTGCTAGATTATTCCAAGGCTTTTGATGTAGTCAACCATAAATTGCTATGTGCAAAATTAAGATACTTCGGTTTAGACAATAAATCAGTGCAATTTTTTGAGGCATATTTGAACAACCGGTATCAACGTGTGTTTTTAGACGGAGTGACCTCGTTACCAACTTTTGTATCATCTGGAGTGCCCCAGGGATCCATTTTAGGTCCGTTTCTGTACCTCATTTACACTTACGATATGCAACGATGTGTTACATCGTGTGAATTACATTCTTATGCCGATGACTCGCAGTTACTTTTTAGCTTCGATCCTATAGATTACAGGAATGCGGTGAATAAAATAAATAGTGATCTCATGTCAATCCAACAGTATAGCAGTAATCACAATCTTACTTTAAATAACAAAAAAACAGTACTGTTATTGTTTTGTTCGCGAAATAAGTACGTGCGTCTTTCTAAGGACATGAAAATAGTTGTTAACGGTGAAAATTTAGAATTTACTGATAATAGTAGAAATCTAGGCTTAATAGTAGATAATAAGTTAAACTTCAGCCAACATGTAAACTCCATAATTAGGAAAGCGTACACAAAACTTAGATTACTTTATATTAATCAAAAAATACTAAACTTCAAAACAAGGAAAAAATTATGCGAAACCCTAATATTCCCTATATATATATATTGTCTGGTAGTATATTATCCATTTCTGAATTATGTAAACAAAAGGAGACTACAATTATTACAGAATACTTGTTGTAGATTTATTTATAAACTTCGTAAGTTCGATCATATTAGCGAATGGTTACGCAAACTTAATTGGTCAAATGTTGAAACTACCTGGAAAATTCACTTTTCTACATTTATTCATAAAGTGGTATCAATAGGTGAACCTAAGTATCTTCGTCGGAAATTAATATCTAGGGCTGAAATCCACAACAAAAACTTTAGAAATATAGAATTATTTACTATACCCCATTACAAAACTTCATTATACACCTGTTGCTTTACTTATAATGCTGTAAAGATTTATAATAAATTAGACAATAATGTAAAACAAGCCTCTGTGTCCTCATTCCGGAAGCACATGCACAAACATTATTCTTTAAAGTATTAGTTCTACAACTAAATGTTATTTGTTTAGTTTAATAGTTACACTTTTTTTTTACACTTTTTTTTTTTTTTTATTAAAGTTTTTTTTTGTTAGTTGCATGAGGTTAAGTGGCAGAATAGCTTATCGCTAAACTTCGCCTCATGTATTTGTGATATTAGTGATGTTTTTTTTTTTAGTTACTTCGTCTAATCATTTATGTTTTATGTTTTATGAGCATATTTTGTCTTGTTTTCATGTTCACCTAAATAAAGACGATTATTATTATTATTATTAAACCTACCTCTAACCTAAGCGCCTGAGTGGCAATATACGCTTAGGTTGGCATTTTTTTAAGTTTCAAATGCTGTTTAGTATCATAATATTCCCGTTTTTGAATCAATTGAAAAAAATATACTAAACCTAAATTTACTAAGAGTAAATTATTTTGATGAATTCTTCTAAATCACCTTCCAACGGCCAATCGTCCCTACGGTGAATTTGACCAACGGCTAACTGTCCCAACGGCGAAACGGTGACGGCGAATCGGCGAAGGCGAACCGGCACCGCGGCGGCGAATAGTCCCTAACCGGCTTTACTATCTGTTTGTTTTCAATAAATGAACCTAGCCATTTATTAATTTGAAAAGTTGTACTGGCAGCGACGCGACGACCACTTGTCTCGTGGCCAGTTGTCTCGGCGGCCAGTAAATAAATAAATAAATAAATAAATAAATAAACTTTCTGGCTATGAAGCGGTACTTCGTGCAATCGCTGAAGACTTTCCTTCGCCCAGTAACGAGAGTTCGGTTTGTTACCAAAAACGAGTTTCGTTTGAAGTAGTACCTCCTGCGAAACTTGTGTACCTACCCTCTTTCTGATGGTTACTCGAGTAGGAACTGGACCTCGTCGTTTAAATGAAAATGACTGCGAAATAGACGCTGCGTGGTTACAATAGAATTGTTATTCTTGAAATAAGCTCAAAAGGAAAATGATCGTTGAATATTGGACCAACCCTCCATTTTCACAATTTACTGGTCTCTCGCAAACAGTTTGAGAACTGTCATAAATTTCAATCTCAATCTCAAAAATTTTTTCTGGTAGTCATGAAATATACAAAATGTGCCAACGTTTCGTACATTCTTGTCTAAATTACAGTTTCGCCACACGCTACGTCAGGTGCGGTGGTGAGCCGCGCGAGTTTAGGAAAAAAAACCCTGGAAAAAAACCCGGAAAAAAACCCCGGAAAAAAACCCCAGGAAAAAAAACCCCGGAAAAAAACCCCCGGAAAAAAACCCCGAAAATTAAAAAAAAATTTTAAACCTGCAAATAACCTAGGCGCTTTAGTGGCAATCTACGTTTAAGTTTAGCATTTTTTTTACTTCCAAACTTTGTTTAGTGCCATGTTGCCATTTTGTATCAATTGAAAAAAATATACTAAACCTGCAAATAACCTAGGCGCTTTAGTGGCAATCTACGTTTAAGTTTGGCATTTTTTTAAATTCCAAACTTTGTTTAGTGTCATCAATTGAAAAAAAATATACTACACCTGCAAATAACCTAGGCGCTTTAGTGGCAATCTACGTTTAAGTTTGGCATTATTTTTATTTCCAAACTTTGTATATTTATATATTTATTCACAGCCATCTATAATTATTTTTCTGGTTTTTTTTTCCGGGTTTTTTTCCTGGGTTTTTTTTCGGTTTTTTTTTCCGGGTTTTTTTTCCGGGGTTTTTTTCCAGGGTTTTTTTTCCAAACCCCGAGCCGCGCAACGTCTAAAACCTCTCGATAACGAGCTTATGTGTACGAAGCATCATGAAGACCCATTACCTTTTTACCGACAGAGCGACCACAAGATGCACGGGAAAATAGTACGACCTTTGCCACCAACAACAACCATTAACATTAGCGGATTACCATTAATGCCGTTACGTGAGAACAGCATCAACCCCTGCAGAACTCAGATTAGAGCCTCGGGAACGAGTACACTTCTAATTGTCTCCCAAAGGACCCATAACATTGCATTCCGCCCAGAAGTACTGGACAATACTGTTAACTTTAACCACCCCACAATTTTTGTCAGTGACCTTAACTCGAAGGACCAGATTTGAGAGAGAATCGCGTATTATAAATGCAAAACGGACAGTAGCTCTACTCTCTCTGCCAGTAAAAATTCGGGTGACCTCAATTGCTCTGTAGGGCACAGAATCAATTCTCCAGGCTCCAAAAACATCTCACCTGGACTACGTGCCCTGATCCGGAACTACCTATATCAGAACGGGGACCACGAAAAGAGAAATAATCGCCAAACATGATGTTCTAAGGATTCTACTCTAAGAGCAAATGGCCTGGTAACGGAGCGAGTTCGTCCAGATGTCATTAAAAAAGGATAGACACTCACACAGGGCGTGTTTGGCACTCACCTAATGACGATGTCCATATCCCCTTGTCGGTCCGAGGGTTGATTTTGCGATGTTTAAGAGCAAGCTCACTGTTTGTCAAAATCCTTTCGGGACAACTTGATCAACAATCCTCTCGTGGAGGATCTAGGATCGCGATGATGATTCGCAAACTGACACCTAAAAACTAGGTCGATATCCCTCTTTCCGGTCTTTTCAAAAATATTCTATTCTACTGTTTCGCAGCCCTCTCCCCCCTCATTCTGATCGCGAAGACCAGTTCACATTTCGCACCGAGCACTCACCGAACAACAACCGCAAGTACTACACTCCTGTCTCCTGGAACGAACATTTCAGGTGACCGTAAAAACAAGCTAACTCTAACCCATCTTTTGTTTTTCTTGACCAGAGTGGGAATAGCGGAAGAGGTACTACGCTCTCCCTTCCACAAGGTGAACAGACAGATCCCCAGACGACTCCTTGACTGAAAGCTATGATACCGCTCTTAGGGCACTTATACAACTCCCCAAAAGGACAATCCTGTATACGCAACAATACACAAGCTTCAAAAATAATAGCTTCAAGCAGTAGAAGTCAGGGCTGCTAGACTTGAGGGCCTGAGAACCCCTTGTTAATAGGAGCCAGTTAAGTTGATCCTAATTCTATCGTGAATGCGTTTGTTGTAATTTGCGAAAGGAAATTGAGTAGTAGATAAAAGAGTCTTAATTTATTTATTTGTCTTTCTTTTTGAGTGGGCGAGCCTTGTATTAACCTAATCTACTTGTACACTTACAAAATTCACATGTCCTGACCTGAGTTTGAACAAGAGTCCAACCCCCACTGCTGATAATTAAGAACGCGTTATTAAATTTAGATTCATTCTAGCCCTGGCTCTATGGGCTGTTGCCCCATCCTGCTGAAACCACATCTTCGGATGATTTTGAACTTCCTGGACGTAAAAAAATTATCAATCATATCCCGATATCTCTCGCCATTAATCGTCAAACTGGCACCGCCTTGGGTTTCGAAGAGGTACGGTCTGACAACTTCCTACGAGGACACCCCCACGCCAAACCGTGCCCGACCTGAGATTGAACAAGAGTTCAACCCCCAATGCTCTACGCCAATTCGGACGACGTGGCCCTGGAAAATTACAAAGTATATAAGCACTCGTGGCACAACAATCACCACATCGTGTCTGGATACACTGCATAATCCACAGCAACGAGTTATGGTCATTGAACTTAGTAAATTCGGAGTCACTGATCTCTGATAATTAAGAACGCGTTATTAAATTTAGATTAATTCCAGCCCTGGTTCTATGGGCTGTTCCCCCATCCTGCTGAAACCACATCTTCGGATGATTTTGAATTGGCTGGACGTAAAAAATGATCAATCATATCCCGATATCTCTCTCCAATAATCGTCAAATTGTCACCGCCTTGGGTTTCGAAGAGGTATGGTCTGACAACTTCCTACGAGGACACCCCCACGCCAAACCGTGCCTGATCTGAGATTGAATAAGAGTTCAACCCCCACTGCTCTACGCCAATTCGGATGACGTGGCCCTGGAAAATTCCAAAGTATGTAAGCACTCGTGGCACAAAAATTACCACATGGTGTCTGGATACACTGCATAATCCACAGCAACGAGTTATGGTCATTGAACTTAGTAAAGTCGGAGTCACTGATCTCTGATAAATTAACAACGCGTTATTAAATTTAGATTAATTCTAGCCCTGGCTCTATGGGCTGTTGCCCCATCCTGCTGAAACAACATATTCGGATGATTTTGAACTGCCTGGACGTAAAAAATTATCAATCATATCCCGATATCTCTCGCCAATAATCGTCAAACTGTCACCGCCTTGGGTTTCGAAGAGGTACGGTCTGACAACTTCCTACGAGGACACCCCCACGCCAAACCGTGCCCGACCTGAGATTGAACAAGAGTTCAACCCCCAATGCTCTACGCCAATTCGGACGACGTGGCCCTGGAAAATTACAAAGTATATAAGCACTCGTGGCACAACAATCACCACATCGTGTCTGGATACACTGCATAATCCACAGCAACGAGTTATGGTCATTGAACTTAGTAAATTCGGAGTCACTGATCTCTGATAATTAAGAACGCGTTATTAAATCTAGATTAATTCCAGCCCTGGTTCTATGGGCTGTTCCCCCATCCTGCTGAAACCACATCTTCGGATGATTTTGAACTGCCTGGACGTAAAAAATTATCAATCATATCCCGATATCTTTCGCTATTAATCGTCAAACTGGCACCGTCTTGGGCTTCGAATAAGTACGGCCCGATAACTTCCTACGAGGCCACTCCACACCAAACCGTGCATTTGATAGGGTGCATTTGGTGCTGATAAATTATCCTCGGATTTTCTGTACCCAAAAACCGAAAGATATAGTATATTGACAGAGCCATTCAACTGAAAATGAACTTCGTCAGACATGATTAGTTGATGAATAAAATCATTGTTTTCTCTGACACTTTCCGCCTATGTACACTTGTCATGTATACCTAAATAGAGGACGCTCGAGCAGTAGCACTATGTTCGATTTCAAAAAAATCTTCGACCTCGTCCGAATCACTCATTGTACAAAATGGATATCTGATCAAAATTTTTCTACTGAATTTGTTTATTTACAAACGAGTTTACAAGCGTCGTAGCCACAGCAACTAATCAATCAATATAATCGATTATGGCAGTAAATTTTTTATTATGAGGTAAAGTTTGATTTTCGAGAAGGTGCGTGTACGTCACAGACATTTTACATAGTTACTAACAATAGTAACTAAGAAAAATGCCTATGACGTACACGCACCTTCTCAAAAATCAAACTTTAATTAGTGTTATATAGGTACCCAAATATTTGGTACCTACATATTATTAGAGTTAATTCCTGTGGCAGTGAGAAAAAGGTAATGCACAGCGCGTAGGTAAGTTTCTTTTTTATTCTCGGTGCACAAACTCCCACCTCGAATAAAAAAGTTCACTTACCGCTACTTGTGGTGCAAATAACTATTACTTCAAGTAGGACTCGAACCATCGATCGCCCGGTTAGACGTCAGCCATAAAACAACGGAGCTCCAAAAATTTATATAATTTGAAAATTTAAAGTTGAACACTGTAAAATAGGGAGGAGGACGTGCATATTATGTATATTTTGATTATTTTGATAGATATCTCCAAATCGGCGAAAATTAATATTCGGCGAATAACGTTATTATTGGTGAATATTTTTTTCATGTAGCCATAATATTTAAATATCCAGTAATATTGAAAACACAGTATTGTTATGTTATTGATAAATGAATATTGACTTTATATTGTATAGCAATATATGTATAATATACAGGGTGACCCAGGGCTGTGTGATTGGGCCATAACTTTCTTGCTATTCAAGATATCGACATGCGGTTTTCACTGGCAAGTAAACACGCTTATACTGCACATTATAAAAATATTTTGATTATATAAAGGATGTTCCTATACAGGGTGGTAAACCAAAGTTATGTTTTTTTAAATGGGACGCCCTGTATATTTCTACATTATTAGTTTTTACATGAAAAAATAATGGGACTTTGTATAGGTCACTATGGGTCTAGCTCTATCAGTTTCGGCGTTATTCAACGTTTTGTTCGAAAAAAGGCTCATATTTAATGGATCACTGTTCAGTAGGCCATGGATGTTTTTCGACAAACTTGCCACAGAAAATTTTAGAATAACTTGAAATTTTAATAAATAGTCGACTTTTGGTCCATGTATGCACATACTATACAGGGTGTTCTGAAACGCAAAAGGTCGAATAACTCTGTTTTTATAAATGGAACACCCTGTATTTCTGTTCACGAGTCGATTAAGTTTTTAATAAGCTTTCCAATGATATGCAGATTGTATGGTCAATTCTGAATAGTAGTACAGTAGGACAGCTTTCAACCCAAAAGTCACTAGATCTGGTGACTTTTCTAGTGACTTTTTGGGTTGAAAGCTGTCCTATATTTTATCAAGAGAAAATGAAGGTCAATCTAGTGACTTTTTGATGAACGGCTTAATTTCAAATAGCTTTTATACAAACGGGTATAGCGTTCAACGGCTTAATATTGGAACAGGTGATAGCTATACCCGTTTATACACAAACTAGAAAATTCCTTTTCTCCAATAGAGATCTCCTGTTCAAAGAGTTCCAGACCTACTACTCCAAACTTTCCTCTATGAACCCATACATCCCACGTCTTTACGCCCTACCCAAAGTGCATAAAATTAATCTCCCAGTGAGGTTTATTGTTTCTTTCTCTAACACTCCAGTCAGCAAAATTTCCCCCCTGGCTGAACAAACAACTTAGATCTCTTCTTTCCTTACAATTTCCTTATTCGATATCTAACTCGATCGAGCTTGCCAATGAATTGTCAACCCTTTCCTTCCCAGACCCAGAGTACCACTTGATTTCTTTCGACATCGTGAACCTATTCCCGAGTATCCCCCATTCCGAATGTAGGACTATAATCAATGATTTATTGTTCCAATCCAATCTCCCCAATGATGTATGTAATTTTCTCTTAAACAGCCTAGACCTTTGCCCAAAATTTCTTCACGTTCAACAACAAAAAAAAAACAAAAAACCTGCCTTCCCATGGGCAATAACCTTTCCCCTCTCCTTGCAGAAGTATTTTTATCCCATCTATAAACCCAACTAATTTTCAAGAATAACTTTATTAAACACAAGTTTCTTTATTATAAGAGATATGTCGATGACATCTTTATTATCTTTAAGGGTTTTGATGTGGATCTCCAAACCAGTTTCGAATTCTTCAACTCCTTACACCCCAACATTAAGTTCACCTTCGAGAAAGAAACCAATAAAACTCTTAACTTCCTAGACCTGTCCATCACCCGTATACATAAATCCCTCAAAATTAATGTCTACAGGAAACCAACTACCACTGACCATGTTATCCCCTTCTCCTCTTTCCACCCCCTTTCACACAAAATGGCAGCCTTCCGTTTTTTCTTGAATCGCCTTTATAGCCTTCCCTTAAACCAAACTGACTTTAATCAAGAACTTAATCTTATCCATAGTATAGCTCACAATAATGGTTACCCTTACAATAGTATCCACAAACTCCAAAACAAAATCAATTTTTGTCACGCTACCCGCAGCTTCACCGCCTTAACCCCTATCGCTCCTGAACCCAAAGTGCATTTTTCGCTCCCTTATATAGGCCCGTCTTGCTATCAATTTCAGAACATCCTTAACAAATGCAACATCAACATCTCCTTCTCCTCCAAAGATAACCTTAAATCCCACCTAGTTCACACCAAAGACCCGATTAATGCTATGGACAAATCCGGTATCTATAAGTTAAACTGCAAAGATTGTGAGGCTTTCTACATTGGCCAGACCGGTAGGAAGTTCTCTTACAGGATCAGTGAACACTTGTCCTTCCTAAAACCTAAATATTCTAATTCCAAGTCTTCCTTTGCTAATCACCTAATGAACGAAAACCATACCTGCAATCCCGATGGGGACATCGAAATCCTACATACTTGTTCCAAAAGCACAAAATTGAACTTATTAGAAATCAAAGAAATTGTCCAACATCACAATAAAAATCCTCATTCATCCCTCAATGAGGTCGTCAACTTCAATAAAAATTTGCTATTCCTAAAGTAATCCTCTACCCCCCCCCCCTCCCATTTCCTTTCCTCTTCACCCTGTACATATTAATAATTCATATGGCTTCCCTTTGTCAGCTGTTCTAGTTTTCTGCTTTACGCATGTCATTCTTGCAAAGAAAATGTCGCTGCTAACACGCTTTCCCAGAAAGAATTTTTTAAAATGTAACAAGACCTGATTGTAATTGTAATTAAATTTAAGTTATGTGCTAATTAATCTTAAGAGTTCCCGTGAGTATAATGTTATAATTTTTCAACCTTTCTAACCTAATTTATATTTTAGCATAAAAGAAATTTTTTTTAATCCCACATGTATCATACAGCCATAATGGTTTAATGTTTTAATAATTTAATAAGTCTCCATGTAACCTCCGACTGTGGAGAACCATTAACCTTATGTAAGTACCGTCTCCCCTAGTGGGATATTTTACCTTTACGATTTCTGACACTTCAACCCCTAGATTTAACGTCTGAAGATGGCTACGGCCGAAACATGTTACGTCCCCCCTTTTAACTTTTAACTCTTAAATCTTAAACATTAATCTTCGCTTCACGTCAATTCAACATTTAATGAATAAATAATTTTATGGGGAAGGTTTAGAGTTTCTGTTTCACCTTTAACTTGATAATAAATAAATAAATAAATATGTAGGTACGTTATATTGTTTAAATATCGATTTTCAATATTTAGTAATATTGTATAGGCAATATTTATACATTATTTGAATTTACATTAAATAAAATACCAATATTTCCTAAATATTGAAAATATTGTTCATATATTCACTAAATATTGTATTTCCAAATATTCACCCAATATTTGCTGCAGTTTGGCAATATTGCCCCAATTGCTCTATATTGGGCCAATATTCCACCAAGCTACCGCCAATAGACGGTGTTACATAGGACGGAAGCGGGAGAGAGGCGAACAGCATCTGCAACACTTCTTAGTAAGGTTTAAAGTTGTCAAGATAACTACCTATAGTTTTCGGCTTATACCGCGTCGTTATACTTGTTCCACCGCCTGTGTTGAAAGACTTGCCTTACCTTTTTCCTTGTGAGCCAAAACAAGGATATTCTTAGCTCCTGATGGCAAACCCATACTTAACAGCTCACCACCATCGGGAGGTAAGTGGATCCCAAAAATCCTTGTTTTGGGTCGCAAGGAAAAAGGCAAGGTACAGGCTGTGGAATAAATACAGGGTGGCCCAACGAAAAGGTAACAGACGGGTTTCTGGCCAGAGGGAATTTTTTTTTAGGAAACGCAAAAACACGTCAATTTTTATATCAAGGGGGACAACTTTCGCCATGATTTTCAACCTGAAGTGATTTCATCCCTTAGCGCTGTGAGAACAACCCCTAAAATTTAAATAGGGATGATGGGGCAAGTGATACGTCATTTGAAAGGTCTTTCTTTTCTGATTTCAGTGCACTAGTTTTTTTATATTTTTTTACTTTTAACCAAAAAAATTGAAGTTCCAAAATGGAAAACGAGGAAAGAGATTGAGGCATTTAAAAACTCAAAAAAGCTCGGACAAGTCAATTGTTTTTTTCTTAGAGAAGCTAGGTACTTTTACTGATATTTGACAACATTGTTTCACCCCGTGTGTACAGGGTAAACAACCCTTAAATTTTTAAATAAAAACAAGGGTTAATTTTTTTTTGTGCTAATTAATAAAACCAGTTTATGCAAATTCAACCCTTATTTTAATAAATGTTCGAAGTGTCTGCCTTCAGCTTCCATGCAATAATACAGATTTTGATTAACTCGTTCCTCCTGATCGCACCCCATTAGATTTTTGTTATGGGGTCATGTAAAGAGTAAAGTTTTTTCCACTGGTCCGGAATCTTTGGAGGAGTTACGTGACCGTATAGTACATGAATGCCGCCTGATCACTCCTCAAATGTTGCAAAATATACGGGAACGATTTAATGAAAATTTGTACTATTGCATGGAGCTGAAGGGAGGCACTTCGAACATTTATTAAAATAAGAGTTGAATTTGCATAAACTGGTTTTATTAATTAGCACAAGAAAAAATTAACCCTTGTTTTTATTTAAAAATTTAAGGAGTGAAACAATGTTGTCAAATATCAGTAAAAGTACCTAGCTTCTCTAAGAAAAAACAATTGACCTGTCCGAGCTTTTTTGAGTTTTTAAATGCCTCAATCTCTTTCCTCGTTTTCCATTTTGGAACTTCAATTTTTTTGGTTAAAAATAAAAAATATATAAAAAAAACTAGTGCACTGAAATCAGCAAAGAAAGACCTTTCAAATGACGTATCACTTGCTCCATCATCCCTATTTAAATTTTAGGGGCTGTTCTCACAGCGCTAAGGGATGAAATCACTTCAGGTTGAAAATCATGGCGAAAGTTGTCCCCCTTGATATAAAAATTGACGTGTTTTTGCGTTTCCCAAAAAAAAATTCCCTCTGGCCAGAAACTCGTCTGTTACCTTTTCGTTGGGCAACCCTGTATAACGACGCGGTATTTTGACAGTTTGAGCCTCAAATTATTTAAGTTTTATAGTTGATGAGGATAATGATAGTCAGAACGGAACGGAAATGTACTCATTTCGCCGTTACCCGCAACCACCAAGATGGTTGGATCTGATCGACGTTTGAACAGTGTGAAAGATCATGGGGTCGTATTCAAATCACAATGTCTTTATGGGGGAAGGGTGGGACGTTTTCAGCTCATAAATTTCCGGCTTAACTCATCTCTAAAACTCGTGAATAAATTATCTCCGAAAAAAAAATATTTTTGGAGTTTATGTTGCGAAACAAGTGCCATAAATAATTAATATGTCAAGCCCCATCTTAAGCCTATGGTCATTTGTTATATCATAATTGTGTCCTGAAAGCGAAACAGTTTTTCACCATTTTTTGTTTGAAATTTGCCTACCTGTCACTTATAGCAGAAATTGGGCTAAATTTTTTTAATAATGAATTATCCTTCAAATTAAAAATACTTAGTGTTAACTAATCAATGAGGAAAACCGGAATATGGCGACATTTGTTTTAATAGGTGTTTCGGGACTATATTTAATGGCATTTAAACAACGTGTGCGAACATGTACAAACCACCTGAAAATATTCATTATGAAAGGTTGAAACCTTCAGCAATAATTCTTTTCTGTTACAATTATAGCTTGCAGGATTAATTCCTTTAATAATTTACAAAAAATCAGGTTGTTCATCTTAAGAATAACACGTATAAACTCATCAATTATACAAATTCAATTTCGTTCAAGGCAATTAGTAACTCGATTCCACTTTTTCAGGCACGTAAAGTACCTAATGAAATTTGATGAGAGATGTGCTTTGAATCTTTTAAATTAATAATATAATGAATCCATTAGGAGAGGGGAAAAAAAAGCGGTTATCTGATCAGTGTTTCGCTTCTGGCGGGTCTCCTTTGGGAGGGGTGGTTAATTTCAGCCATTTTCCCTCATAAAACTCAGAAATATTATAGCGCGATAGCGTGTTTATGTATATTTTACAATCTGACTTTCAGTAGTTTCAGATAGGAAAATATCATGTCTCCACACTATAAACTGATATATTTCAATGCACGAGGCCGTGCCGAGCACATACGTTTGATATTTGCATATTCGGGGATTGAGTATGAAGATTACCGAGTCCCGAAGGAGAGGTGGCCCGAGTATAAAAAAAGTTCGTAACGATATGATTACGACGAAAAGTTTCTCCTTCGTCTAAATTTTGTTGTGTGTATTTCAGAGACTCCCTTTGGTATGTTACCAATTTTGGAAATCGATGGAAAGGTCGTGTCGCAAAGTAATGCGATCGGTAGATATTTAGCTAAACAGCACGGTCTTGCGGGAAAAGATGAATGGGAAGCTTTACAGTGCGACGTCTTAGTAGATACGCTCGGAGATCTCAAACAAGGTAAGATAAGATTATTTCCATTAATTAAATGGTTTCTAAAGGCATTTCGATTTAGTGCCTCGGAATAGGGTCATTAAAAAGAACAATGTTAACTAACGTCATATAGGCAGCAGCAAATTTAAGCACGGATTATTTGCAATTCAAATGAATACGGGGGAAACTTTTGCGCTTTTTTTGGTACTTCCTAAATCTAATTTCAACTTCTTTTCTGCCATGATCTAAAGCTTTTCTTCGTATCATTCCCGTGTTCTCCTTTTCTTTTCATACGTAACACGCTAACTTAATTTTATTCCCCGCTTTTACTCCACTACATACTTTGATTTTAACTAAAAACTTTTCGGCAAATTTGTAACGCGAATAAATAATATGAAAAATTCATTACTTACCACCGATTTTCTTAAAAACATACGCCTCGTAAATTTAGTGCCTTTGTAAAATCGCAGCGGGATTAAAAGTTTCCTTTTCTCCATGTAATCCTGAGTTAATTTTAATCCTAACAGATTAAAATGTTGGATTAGACGTCAAAAACTTGCGAGTGCGGCAAGTTGTTATCCAATATAATATAATTTATTTACTTGAAAACTTACACTGAGAGTTAACAAATTGTGCTAACTCAGAAGATAAAGTAACTTTGTATGTATGTATATAATTATGTAATATTTAAACAAAAGATTTCTCATTATTTACCCTTACTAATTTAACAATAAAATAGAAAACTATTTCCCTTTGCCCAATTCACTCCCTTTCTCACCCCTCTCCTATAATCCATCTTCTTTCCTACTTTACTGTATGTATGTATGTACTTATTATTTATTTGTCTTAATTATAATGTTAACAAAAGATTCTTATTTCTACTAAAAAACTAGGTACATTTAGAAAAAATAAAAACTTCCTACTCTTGTCTCCTTCTCCTCTACCCTTTCCCTTCTCTACAGCACCCCTATCATTCACTCCACCCCTTCCCCATTCTCGCCCAAAATCATCTTTCTTTGTCTCTCCTCTTCCCTTAGCTCCTCACATTCCCTCATCATGTGCCATATATTTTCCCTCCTTTCACCACACATTCTACACATCCTTTTCTCAACGTCCCACCAGTATCTGTTTTCGTTTTCCTCGTTCCCGCACCTGTACCTTGCCACCATTCTTTTCTCCTTTAAACCCATGTCACACAATATATAATCGGCCTTGCCTTCCACCATTATCTCCATATATCCCTCATTATATCTTCCCTCTGCTATCCTCTCTCTCCTTTCCTTACTTTGGACATGGACATCTTTATCTTCCTTCTTTCCTGCCTTTCCCTCTTCCTCTTTCTATCTCCTCCCTCGCATATCCCACTCTCTCATAAAACAACCTCCTCTCCTCTTGCCCGTACTTTATCCCTTATTTCCTTATCTCTCTCATACACTCATTTACCCCAATAATTTTCTCCCTTTTCTTGATCTCCTCCTCATATTTCACTACTCTCTTTCCTGCCTGGATCCTTATTTTGTCCGCGTTCGTCTCTTCCCCACGATATACCCTGGCGTCTCTCTATCCAACCCCAACGTCCATCTCCAGCACTTTTCCTGTATTTTTTCCATTTTCTCCCACTCCTTCCATCCCAATATCTCCGCTTCGTACCCCATCACACTCTTTACCAACTTGTCAAAAATCCATCTTCTCTTCTCCATATTCTTCCCAAATACTCTCTCCCCACACTTTCCCTACTAGTCTATTTTCCTTATTTTCCGATTCTCTGATGTGCGCCACATCCTTGTTATCGTACCGTAAAACATACCCTAGATGTTTCCACTCATCCACACTTTCTATCACCTCTTCCCCCCACCTTTGTCTTTTTCACATTCGCGCTCAAACCCTTCCTCTCTAAATATCGCTTCATCACTCCAATTAATCCCCTCATCTCTTCCTCACTATCCACCATCACTACCACGTCGTCTGCATATTATGCCAACACCCACACTTTTAGCGGGCCTATCACCACCCCTTCCCTTTCATCTCTCAGCAAGTCCTCCTCTAAATCCCCAATGTATAGTGAGGAAAGACTTGGGCTCAACGAGCATCCCTGTCTCAATCCTTTCTCCGTCTAAAACCTTTCTCCGTTTTCTTCCCGCACCATCGTCACGCACCTTGTCTCCTCATACACCTAAGCGCCCTCACCAAATCTTCTCCTACCCCACATTTCCTTGTTCACCACTTGTTTCAACACATAAATGTTATCCCTCCCCTTTCCATACTTTGCTCAATATCCCTCGTTTCCACCCCTGTGTATTTCCACTGTTCTCTTTGTATTCCGTCCGACCCATGCGCCTTCCTTAACTTCACCTTTTTCAACGCTTCCTCTACCTCTTCACGCTTTATCTCTCCTCCATCCCTAATTCTCCCCACCACTCTCTTTTTCCATTTACGGCTTCTCCTTCTCTCCTCCTATCACCTCCATACACTGATTTCTCCATTACTCCTCACCCAACTCAACCTCCCTTCTTTCGTTTGGCAAATCTCCATATCTCTTTTTCATTCTATAACCCCCTTATTTCCTCTTTTACCTCATATTTAAACTCTTCCTTTCTCCTTTTACACTCGTCCTTCAACCTCTTATGTTTCCCAATGTCTATTTCCCCCCTCTTCCACATTCTCCTTCCCTTTCTCACTTCTTTCTTTGCCCATTTGCACTTCCCATTCCACCACTCCGCTTCCCCCCTTTCTCGTCTACTCTTCTTCTATCTCCTTCTTTCCGCACCCGCTTCCATTTTTCCACTAACTCTTTCAATTTCACTACCGCTTCCTTCTCCTCCCATTCTACTCCCTCCAATTCTTCCCTATACTTTTCAATACTTTCCATCGTCCATACCTTCCTCTTCCCCTCCTCAGTTTCTCTCCCTCATCTAGGTCCTCTCTCAAAAACACCGCCTCCTCAGCCCCTACTCTCAGCTTTTCTACATCGCCTACACTCTCCTCATTTACTATCACATAATCTATAACTGACTCCCCCCTCTCACTTATATATGTGTACTCTCCTCTCCCTCCCTCCTCCTTATTTACATTCAGAAAAGTCTACCCCCTCTTCTCACATAAGTCCAACAACTTCCTTCCCTGACCATTTATCTTCTTGTTCATCGATACCCTCCTTCGCACTTCTCCGTGTATCAACATCCCCCTTCCTACCCTATTTTTGCGTTAAAATTCCCTCCCATTATCATTTTTTCTTCGCCCGTCTCAACAATTACTTTTCCTACTCCCACTGTTGCCACCCCCACCTCCTTCCCGTACATCGTTACTATGACATACCTCTCTCTCCGTTTTGCCTTCATATATCTTTTCACTACTCTCAGCACCTGCCCTTCTTCTCCTTCCTCTTCACAACTCCACACACCGCAAACTGCACTTTCCACTCATACCCCTTTGGCAACACTTCTTTCCACTTTTCCCAGTCTTTTTCCTCCAGCCAAATCTCTACTAACCCAACCATCACAAACCCCCCAACATAGCTCCAAAAATCACTCCCCTTATTCTTTACGCCCGCCACATTCCAAAATAACACCTTTACTTTTCTTTTTTCTCCCTTTCACTCTCCCGCCACTCTGATTGATACCACCCATTCCCCCCGCTACACCTCCTTAGTTTTTTGGACCCTTTCCCCTATCCTTCGCCTTCGTCGGCTTCACCCTTCCTATCTCTCCATCCCAATCATACCTCCTATCCCCTATCCATATTTTTTTGTGTCCCACCCTCGTCCTCTAACAATCTCTTCTGTTATGTTTCCACCTAATCCTCTTTTGTATCTCCTCTTTCATAATACCCCCTTCTATCCTTCTCTCAGTATTCCCTTCTCTCATCTCTTTGAAGTACCCCCCCCCCCCCCCCCCATTCCTTCGTCGTATCTCATCGCCAACTTCCCAGCTTGTATCTTTATATTATCCGAAAAGTGTATACACACTTTAGGGAACGAAAAGTATTATTTATGTGTTTATTTTACATTTTACAGCACACATGTTACAGCACATGGTTACTTTAAATGTTCAAAATGTCGGCCGTTGGCAGCTACACACATAATACGGAACGACAAGCAGTCGCCGCAACTACTTCAGTCAATGTTTCAATGGAGATGGCAGCACCTGCCGCTGTAATCTCCTGGCGAAGTTCCGCCAGTGTGCGTGGCTTACGTCGGTAGGCTTGATTTTTTACAGTTCCCCTCAAGTAAAAGTCTATTGGAGTTAAATCTGGATTGTCATCCAGGGAAGCTGGTACGGCTAAATGGTAGTGTGGCGGCGCCCCGTCCTGTTGGTAGCAGACCTCTTCATCACCTCCATAAAGCGCACGTACCCTACAGTTTTTGCTTCCTTTGTATATCGAACATATTATCTGCTCCGTCCATTCGTCCCGGAACCCTTTTCCATTACATGTTTTGCAAGATCTTTATCAAGTTCTCACTATATATTTCCACTGTTCTCCCTGTGTCGCATCCGTTCCTCCCATCATCCATCTTTATATCCTTTTTAAAGTTCTTTCCAACTCTTCTCCTGTTATTTCCTCCTCCTCCTCTCACTTCTTCACGTCGCTGTAACGCTTGTCTTTTCCTTCATTCCCTCTAACATCTCCATGCAGTGCTCTGTCCATTTCCCCATTTCAATTTGCCCTCTTCTTTCCTTTCGTTTCTTTTTCTGCTTGTTTAAATACCTCCATATCCCTCCCTTTTTTCTTATGCTCTGTATATGCTCTTCCACTTCCTTCCTGTATATCCCTTTCCTCTTGTTATATTCTCTTCGATATTTTAGCTTTAACACCGTATACTGCGTTATATAAATTGTTCCTTCCTCCATCTTTTAATTCCTCTTCGGACTTTCTTGTTTGCCAAACTACTTTCCTTACTCCACTATCTTCTCTTTCTTCTTCTTATTTGCTGTCCTGTCACATACTTTCTCTTTTCCGTTACCATTTACATCTCCACCTCCCCCCGATCTTCTATCCATTCCTCCTTCTTCAAATGGCTCTCATATTTTTTAATACTCTCTCGTCATTACTTCTTTCTTCCTGCCTCTTCCCCCTTAATTTTATCACCAATGGAAGATGATCCGATTCCACCTCTTCCCATACCCTGACTAAAGTAACTTGTAAGTGAGCGCAATGAAATATTAAGAGACGAATAAATAAGATTTCGAAGGGATAACAGGACTACAACTCATTACATGAAGAGACCATTACACAAGGAAACTTAAGGAAGATAATGGGATTATCATAATTGCGGATTTGCAGCAACATTTTCTATCGCATGAAGTGGATTTTCCAACGTTTTTGGGTGTATTCCGAATATATACCGGTGCCATAAGTATATTATTGGGAGCAGCTGGACAAATTTTGGCACACTGATGCACCTAAACATGAGGAATGAAAACCTGCATCTAGATCGGATATATCTCTCCAACTGCAGATTTGCAGTAACATTTTCTATCGCATGAAGTGGATTTTCCAACGTTTTTGGGTGTATACCGGATGTATACCGGTGCCATAAATCTATTATTGGGAGCAGCTGGACAAATTTTGGCACACTGATGCACCTAAACATGAGGAATGGAAATCTGATCTAGATCGGAAATATTTCCCCAATTGCAGATTTGCAGTAACATTTTCTATCGCATGAAGTGGATTTTCCAACGTTTTTGGGTGTATACCGGATGTATACCGGTGCCAGAAATCTATTATTGGGAGTAGCTGGACAAATTTTTGCACACTGATGCACCTAAACATGACGAATGAAAATCTGCATCTACATCGGAAATATCTGCACATATTTGCAGTAGCATTCTCTATCACATGAAGTGGATTTTCCAACGTTTTTGGGTGTATACCGGATATATACCGGCGCTAAAAATCTGTTATTGGGAGCAATTGCGGATTTGCAGCAACATTGTCTGTAGCATGAAGTGGATTTTCCAACGTTTTTGGGTGTATACCGGTGCCATAAATCTATTAATCGGGGGAAGGATCTCCAAGTACTGGGCGAACCGATGAAAGTGGGAATAGTAGAGAAAGTTACATAAATCTATGAAAAATAATAAAGCACCCACCATTTACCATGAATGGAAAAAGGATCCCACTGGAGAAGGTGTGGTTAACACCGATTCGCGGAAAGAAATTTGCAAAAACTATTGATAAACGATCGTGAGTTGGTCTGCCATGAGAAAGAGCTCAGACCTCTTGAAGTGTGAATTCAAATGTTGACGTCTGCGTTGGGTTTGACATTTCTTGAAATTAACACGTCTTCTCAGTGGCGCCCAGACTATGACGAAGCAGGAAATTTTGTTTTTCATAGCGACACTTTTGGGCAGTTGGCGATGGTTCTGCTCGGAGTGTTGCGACTCAACGGTGATTATTTTCTCGTCCCTGTTCAAACCACTTTTTGTTTGTTGAACTGGTAATGGAGAATCTTGGCAAGAGTCATGTCCATGGGCAATTTTTTTGCACTTATTATCATTGTGACAAACCATTTTTCAAACATATCTGTTGCAGCTCCCCCTTTTTCCAACTTGTGTAATATTTTATTCACTTTTCCACTTCAGTATGTCCTTTGAGCAAATTAAAGTCTAATTCAAATCGGCTCTCAGCGATGAGTGAGAACACCACGAAATTTCCTTCATCCATTCCATGATTCTATTAACACTTTTGGGTTTTGGATTAGGCCGTATTGACACTTGACGGGCGAGGCAAATATTACTTTTTTCTGTCCATATGGATCAAACAATGCTTTATTTCTTGCTAAGTGCGTGACGTCTTTCAAGTGGTGTTTGGCAACTAAGCCGTTTTGATTCGATGTCGTTGCCGAGTCATTTTATCGGTTGTCCTTGGCAGCGGTCGTAAAAGATTACTTTACGGCCGCATTTTCGTATCATTTGGCATCATCATCATCATATGAACAGAAAAATTATATCTTTTCGTAAACCATTTTTTGATTTCAGTTCTATGGAAATATAGAACGGAACAGGACCCCATCAAGAAAGAGGAACGTAAAGTAAAATTAATGAAAGAAACAATTCCATTCTATTTAGGAAAATTTGAAAAAGTCGTCGCCGATAATAACGGCTTTTCGGTTGGATCGGCTGTAAGTAAATGAACCCCCTTTTTTTTTCGTATCCTTACCGAACTTTCTTTTTCAGATAACGTGGTGTGATTTTGTTTTTGCGGTCTCACTCGAAAATTTCGAATTAATTTTCGGAAAAGCATCACTCGATCAATACCCCGCACTTAAGGGGCTTAAAGAGAAAGTCTATAGCATACAAAGCATAGCGGCATGGTTTGCTAAAAGACCGATAACTGAATTTTAATCAAAAATTTTTATTTTATTGGCTGTAGTATTCTGGACCATGGACACATTCGCAATATTTAGGATTAAACGAGACACAATTATTTTTTTGGAATTAATAGAATATTACGCTTTGTAACATATTAATGGTAGTAGATGGTTGTTGAAAGATGTCGTTAATGTAATAGTGTATATATGTTCCAATTACGAGTAAGTTTAATAAAGTTGTTACATGTAGTAGTTTTATTTATTTATTAAAATTATAAATAGATACATAAATAATTCGCGAATCACAAAGGTAGGTAGGTATATTATTATCACATTAAGGACTTTCTATTGAGTTTCGAGCACGTAAGGATGACCTATTAATTATAGACGATCGAGCTTCTCCCCTAAACGAAGCCCTCATTGAGCCTGTCCTACGGAATTTTTCCGGTCGCTCTTTCACGCTCTTTTCACGCCTGTAAGAAAATCGTTAAATTTCATTCGATAAAAAATAGAAAAGCGGTCACACTCACCTCGATTTGCAAGGGAAATCTAAGAATTTCTGATCCCTCCCGAATGTCTCACCATCCTGCAAAGTTTGCGGAAGCTCCTGACCTAAAGTTTCGGGTAGAAATAAGGCGAGGCAACCACCTAATATTCCCAACACTCCCAATATGATTAAGGGAAATGATGGGGAGATAGTGGCGAGATAAACAACGAACGGTGATACAATGCTGGCGACGTATCCCATTATGTGAATTAGTGCGACTCCTTGCGCCCTTACGACAGTTGGTAAAAGCTCAGCGGCGTATTGTAGTCCTATATTGTAGGTGATATTTATAGCGAACCTACCAATAATAGCCATTGTTGCCGAGGGAAAGCCTGAAATGTCAAAAATTTTAAAGTTGTCAAAATTGCTAGTGAAACATGAATCCAAAGTACAAACGACGTTATAAAAGATTACAAAGAAGCTTTCAAAACAGTTTTCCACGATATAATGAGGTAGGGACGGCCGTAAAGGGCGATTGTAACTAGCCTAGTTTTAGATACTCCATTACTTGGACCTTTTAAAAATTATATATCCCGGTCATGTCAGTATAGAGAAGATTGGGTCGTCGATCCAAGGCCGACCGATTCGTATGGTAATCATACAGGCGGATCCTGCCCATCCAAAATCTGGCGTGATGATCGAGGCAGGAATCCACGCACGCGAATGGCTGTCACATACCTCCGTCCTATATTTAATCCACACCATTATCCAGACTAAAACTTTGTTGAACTACATGGATTTCTACGTGATTCCGTGCATCAACCCGGATGGTTACGAATACACCCATACTAAGGTGAGAGAAGATTTCAAATCTAGATTAAACGCCTCGCTTGCAGTTCCGACTGTGGCGGAAGAACTTAAACACTAACGGCTCGCGGAAGGTTAATAAATGGGGAGTTGATCTCAATCGAAATTTTCCGGTAGCTTTCGGATGTACCTAAATTAATAATTTAAAAATACCGCGCGGTAACTCATGAGTTGTAGGCCAAGGAAGTAGCTCCGATCGCTCAAGTGCACTGTACCGTGGGAAACATGCCCTAAGTGAACCCGAAACTCAAAGCATAGCAAATGTGCTTAACAAATACTCCTATTGTATCAAACTATACATTTCCGTCCACTGCCATGGTCATCTAATCATGTACCCTTGGTCTCACACCACCGACTCTTTATGTGATGAGGAAGATTTGGTAAGCAACTTTTCTTTGTAAATTCCTTTAACGTAACTTTAAAGCTGAACTGCGCCATAGAGGCCCAAAGGGCGATGAAGGATCATTTTCCAAGAAGCAAATTTAAAGTTGGTCAACTTTCGAAGGTGATGTGTAAGTGTGGGATTACTACCCTACTTGTCCTAATTCTAGTTGTAGACATTGCTGCCGGTACGACGACGGATTACGTTCGAAGTACCCACAAGATAAAGTTTGCGTTCACCATGGAGCTTCACAAGCGTGGTCGGAGTGGATTTGAACCCAGATGTGGGGATATTCTGAATGTTGCCCGAGAGACGTTTGCGGGAATTGAAGCCATGGTTAAATACGTTTATCGATACTATAACCATAAGAACGCTGCGAAACGTAAGAGAAGTAATAGCTGCAGTAATATGCCAAAAAGAACAAAGTATTTCTGATGTAAAAGTCATTAAAGCGATTATATTTTCTATTGTGCTCCAACCAGTAAATTATTGTCCAAATGAGAGAGAACGTTACTTAAAAAATTCTCACCTAATGGTACAGCAGTTGCCAAAAGGCTGAAAACTCCACTCAGCGCCATGGTACCAAAAGCTAACCATCTTCTACCCCACCTATCCAAAGTGACCGTTAATAGTGTATCTGCTGGCAATTCAGTAGCGGAAGCGATTGTAAACGTAAGAAATACATTAAGGCCCAATGAACCAACATTTCGTACATGTCCGTCGAAGACCAAAGAAATTGCCATCCATATTACAATTAATACCAGCGTAATTTTTCTTAAATGAGGAGTTTTGAAAAGATCAAGAACTGAATATGACTTAGAGTCTTCTTCCTCCTTTTGTGCTTTATGGCAGCTTTCTTTAAACTGCTTATACATGCTATCTTCAACTTTTGTCCCATTGATCCTTTCAAATTTCTTCAATATTCCTATCGATTTATCAATTTGTCCCTGCGATACCAGCCACCTGGCCGATTCTGGTACGCACCAAGGTGTGAAAACGGCTAAAGCCAAGGGGACTGATGTAACAATGCATAACATTCTCCAATCCGCCAAATACCATGCGATCCAAGGAAGAACGCAGGAGGCGCAAGTGAAAAACAATGCGATCGACATATTCGCTACAAACGTCCTCCATTTCGGACCTACGTACTCCAACACTGCAACAACATGATTAAAATACAATCAAAGCTTCCTCCAGCAAACTTACCCAAAATGTACATCATGGTAAAACAATTATCAAAGGCCATTCCAACCAGAAATCGACACAAACAAAATGTCCAAAATGAGTTGCAAAACGCCGTACCAACACCGGCAGCAAAACCAACAAAGTTTGTCCCGACTAACGCCGGTATTCTTCCTTTACTATCAGCGAGCCATCCGAAAACTAAACCGCCTAAAATGGCACCGCAGAAAAAAATCGATTGAGATATCGTTGGCAAAGCGGCATTCTCACAAACCCAATCGAACTGAAACATTTTTGCATTGTTAGTCACCAATATGGTTATCTTGGTGTAAAAGTCTTACTTCAGCTGCAATGGAAGCGTATGGCACATCGTCGGTTGTTAGGTTATATTCGTAACCACTATCACAGGGTTTTCTTGGCCAAGATGGATCAGGTTCGGTTACGCCGGTCAGTAACAGTTCGGTAAAGTTCACAGCGTACATTTGACATTTTTCTAAACCATTCTCACCATTTGGAATTGCTAGACGGACTCTGGAAAAAAGAAAAGTGATCAGTACCGACTCTATATTTATACTGTATTATTGATAAGTAAGCTTCAAAAGCAAAACTGAATGAGCGATAGCTATTATTAGGGTGAGTTTTCCTCGGGGGGAAGTAGGGGCCAAGGCGAATTTCCTTTTGGTTTCCCCATGCTTATTCCCTCCAAAAAAACTTACGTTTTCGTTGATACAATTATGTTGAGGACGCTTTGCTAACTGAATTTAAAATATATGTGTTAAGCTGCCCAAGAAGATGATTCGTACACGCTTGCTGACATTGAAAGGTAAGTGGTTTAGTGTGTCAAAGCCCTAATCCCGTATCATGCCCTTAAGTAACTCCAGATTGAAAGTACTGAGTGCATCCCGATAATTTAGAATTTATGTTCAACGTTCAGATGAAAATCCTTTTAGTGCGCGTAAATTTCTGAAGTTCAGGGTTAAAGAATAGTAATAGCAATAGGGTCAAAATTCAAAATTATGTCTGGTAAAAAGGGGGACGTAAAAAAATTTCATATTTAGGACCGGCCACCTTCACCTTTTGGTTGTTATTGTCCAACCTTAAATTTTAGATCCGGAACCTTACATACCTGAACCTTGAATCTTGTTCTAATTTACATGATGAGTTTTCAAACTTAAGCTTAGGCTAATATAATTCTCATGGATCATATCATGCCACAAACCTTGAACCTTCATCTTTTGGTTGTCATTGTTCAACCTTAAATTTTAGATCCAGAACCTTAGATACCTGAACCTTGAATCTTATTCTAATTTACATGTTGAGAGTCGTTTGGATTTATTACATGATGAGTTTTGAAACTTAAGCTTGGCTAATATAATTCTCATGGATCATATCATGCCACAAACCTTGAACCTTCATCTTTTGGTTGTCATTGTTCACTTTAAATTTTAGATCCGGAACCTTAGATACCTGAACCTTGAATCTTATTCTAATTTACATGATGAGTTTTGAAACTTAAGCTTAGGCTAATATAATTCTCATGGATCATATGCCACAAACCTTGAACCTTCATCTTTTGGTTGTCATTGTTCAACTTTAAATTTTAGATCCGTAACCTTACATACCTGAACCTTGAATCTTATTCTAATTTACATGGTGAGTTTTGGAACTTAAGCTTAGGCTAATATAATTCTCATGGATCATATGCTACAAACCTCGAACCTTCATCTTTTGGTTGTCATTGTTCAACTTTAAATTTTAGATCCGTAACCTTAGATACCTGAACCTTGAATCTTATTCTAATTTACATGGTGAGTTTTGAAACTTAAGCTTAGGCTAATATAATTCTCATGGATCATATGCCACAAACCTTGAACCTTCATCTCTTGGTTGTCATTGTTCAACCTTAAATTTTAGATCCGGAACTTTAGAAACCTGAACCTTGAATCTTATTCTAATTTACATGATGAGTTTTGAAACTTAAGCTTGGCTAATATAATTCTCATGGATCATATCATGCCACAAAACTTGAACCTTCATCTTTTCGTTTTCATTGTCCAACCTTTAATTTTAGATCTGGCGTCTTAGATACTTGAACCTTGAATCTTATTCTACAAATCAAAATATTTGAATACCTATATCAATTCTTCATTGGGAAAATTAAAATTTTTGACCTTGACAGTTAGTCTTATATCTATTTAACTTAGATTTCTCCTTGGCCATAAATCTTGAACCTCAAATTGTAAATTTCCAGCTATATACACGGTGATTTTTGATCTTTGGCTTACGTCAAGCTACTTGTCATGGATCATATATCACAAGCCTTGTCTGTCATTCGCCAATCTTAGATTTTAGATCAGGAGTCTTAGATACTTGAACCTTATTCAACGAATCACTATTATTAATTCAGCAATGAATTTTACACGATGAATGTTGAAACTTAAGGTTCGGCGAGAATGGATCATGGATCATATATCACAAACCTTAGACAATGACACCTTGGGCTGTCATTCGTCAACTTTAGATTTCAGATTCGGGATTTCAGATACCTGAACCTTCAATCTTATTCCACGAACCACGATTTTTGAACAATTTCAGTTGCGAAATCAAAAGCTTTGACTTTGACAGTTAATCTTGTATCTGAACCCTTGCATTTTTAATATAGATAAGGCTTTTGTTTTAAGCTTTGACACGTCTGTGGAAAAATATCTTAATCTCGAATCCTACGTTTCAACTTTCCCTTTTAGACCTTGGACTGTAGATATTGATCCTTGATGTTTCATTGCGACCATTTTATCTTTAGTCTGAGATCTGGAATATTCCACGTACTATTTTGAAAAGTTAGGGCTGAATCCCATTATTTAAATGCTGAAACATTTATTTTAAGTGTTGAACATTGAAACTTAAACTTAAAAAGTTTTAAATCTTCAACCTCAAATCTTAGAAAGTCGCCTCCTTCCCTTTGACCAAATTCAATTGCGCTATCATACCCCCCCCCCCCCCCCCCCCATTCCGTCGGCGACTCCCAACCGACGAGTGAGTGTCTCCCAAACGTGTCTTCATATTTACTCGAATATTACATGTTTTTCGAGATATAGTTAAAATGGGGTTCGGAAAAAAACCCCTGGAAAAAAGCCCCGGAAAAAAACCCGGAAAAAAAACCCGGAAAAAAACCCCAGGAAAAAAAAACCGGAAGAAAAACCCCGAAAAATAATTATAGATGGCTGTGAATAAATATATAAATATACAAAGCTTGGAAATCAAAGTAATGCCAAACTTAAACGTAGATTGCCGCTAAAGCGTCTAGGTTATTTGCAGGTTTAGTACATTTTTTTTAAATTGATACAAAATCGCAACATGACACTAAATAAAGTTTGGAAGTAAAAAAAATACTAAACTTAATAAACATAGATTGTCATTAAATCGCCTAGGTTACTTTTGGGTTTAGTGTATTTTTTTAAATTGATACAAAATGGCAACATGACACTAAATAAAGTTTGGAAGTTAAAAAAAATGCTAAACTTAATAAACATAGATTTCCATTAAATCGCCTGGGTTATTTGTAGGTTTAGTATATTTTTTTCAATTGATACAAAATGGCAACATGACACTAAACAAAGTTTGGAAGTAAAAAAATGCTAAACTTAAACGTAGATTGCCACTAAAGCGCCTAGGTTATTTGCAGGTTTAGTATATTTTGTTTCAATTTTCCGGGGTTTTTCTTCCGAGTTTTTTTTCCTGGGTTTTTTCCGGGTTTTTTTCCGGGGTTTTTTGCGGGTTTTTTTTCAGGGATTTTTTCCTACACTCAGTTAAAATAGGCTACGCATTTATATGAAGCCCTTTCGTACGTTGAGAGTAGGTTATTGAGGTCTGGCAATGGGTCCGTGCGCTCTAAAACGTCTGGCATTGTCATTTCCTACCACAGTACGTGATCAGTTAAATAACACCAAATTCGACCATCTGTCTGTTGGGTAAAGTAAGCCTTCTTCCATTATACTTCAAACGCCCACCACCCCCAAATCCGGCCGGTCCAAGGTGCCAGACTTACCTTTGTACCTTCGAATGTGGGAAAAAAAACAATTCCTCATCTGGAAATGTCTTGACCAAATCGGCCGCTTAGTCTATCGTGCCTGGTGTCCTGTTTGGCTCTTCTGCTCTCGTTTGCCGTCAAGCACATGGTGCACTTGGCCGCTTCGACGACGAAGTTATTCGTCGGTGTACCTTCTCCGCGCACCTGCCGCAGCTCTCTTCCTCGTCCTTGCAATTCCTGGCCATGTGCCCTAGACCCAAGCACCTGTAGCAGTGCAGAAGCGAAAGATGGTCCTCCATTCCCGCGCTGCTCCAACCCAAAGGCAGCTCTTCCCCCAACTATTGCCTCCCGCATCGTTGGGTAGATCACGTATATAATGTCCACGTACGAGTTTTGGTGAACCCATCTTAAATCTAAATGCCGAGTGTCGACTATTGGGTGCTTGAAAAGTCACATCTCCATCTTCCATACTGAATAACTGCTTTGGTTATTGGCACTACCCTTACTAGAATTATGCCCGACTGAGGGAATTTCACCCTCAACCCGGGTCATAGTACCGAACATCGCGTCGATACGGTCTTACGATTTTACTTCCTATACGAGAAGAAGGCGTGTTTCAGTTTTTCTCCACCGGCTACATTTCTCGGATTCGAAATCGCGCTACCCGCACGTAAGGTAAACACGATTTAAGACCACTGAGCTACGGCCCACAAAATCTTTCACTATCAAAAAGCTAGAATCGTACGCGACAACCTTTTTCGCATCACTCATAAAATATGGTCTCGGAACAGAGTGTCGGTTTACATTTTCACCTGTAGTCACTGTTACTGAGTTTTAAAAACTAAAAATGGAATATCGTTATATGCACATTATGTTAGTCATCGCCAAGCCGTACAGGTTGATTACGTAGAATCAGAATTTCTTCCATAAATCTGAAATATTGAACCCGTAACAACGTTACAATGTTGAATTTTGGATTTTAGTTGCTAAATTTTGGATTTAGTTTATTATGAGATCTAAACGTTTTTCCCTAAAAATGTATGTTTTTATTGGTGTCCTATTTTAGCCTTTTAAACCACGCCCCAGCGTGTTTAAATCGCGCGTGTTTTAAAGTTGCCATGCTAACATCAACAAATTTCAAAAAAATTAAATTCTATTGGTTATTGATCTGACAGGAGTACTTCGTTATGTCAAATAAAATGACATATTGCAAATTAATTGCCGTTTATTGGTTATTGATCTGACAGGAGTACATTGTTACGTCAAATAAAGTGACAGATTGCAATAAGTTAATTTCCGTTTTTCTCATTTCCATCACAACGAAAGGTATACTGATTTCACAACCATTTCACATTATTAGTTCTTATTTCCATTTTAATACCAGATTTCAAAGTGAACCAATAAAAAAAATAGCGTAAAGTATTGCTCTATTTCAAGCACTCCGGCTGCGCCGTCGTGCTTGAAAACTCGCGCGTGTTTTAAAGACCTGTTTATCCACTTATACTTTAATATACTATTTATTTCAAATTTGTGATATTGAACTGAACTGTCGTGTAAAATGATACAACTTTCGAAAATAAATCAGTTAAAGGGACAAAAATTTTCTACAAAGGCGGAATTCAGTGGACCGCCTTTAGGTACTAATGTCGTTTATGATTCGTTTACGGAAGCGGAAACCGATTACTAATCCGCTTATAACAATTTAATGTAATGAATTCTTCCGCTTTTTCAATTTTCCCTTTCATAAATATAAGTCTATGGAATCGCAAAATCGATAAGATTTTAAATACACTTTGCTACGAAAAATTGTTTCCTCTTAAAAACAAGGGAAGCTTAAATTTTAAAGGACTTATAATTAAGTACCTGCTATAAAATTAATTGTCGCTATCATTTAACAAAAGAAAGGATGAAGGTAGGTAAGAAAATATTGATTTATATAAAGTTTGGGGGGTGGATATTATATTTACGAGTCAGCAAAAATTTACATATTGAATGTGTTACCAGTAAAAAAAGCACCATAATCAAATTTTAACGATAAAAAAGTGCGTTCCTCGTACTCATGTTAAATTTGTAATTTCCACTTTCATGTGACCGTTTTCATTTTGAAATTACAGAGTACCGTCGCGTCGATCGGTGTGCTGTGTGTGTGTGTGCATGAAACTAAATGAAGGAGCTTTTTTTTTGTTGCAAAAATATATCGAAAAGGTAATCGATTTGCTACAAGCCTGACACAAAATCCATACCTACGTGTAATATAAAATATTACGAAATGTAACTGGAAATTTGAGTGACAGCATTAACCCAGGCGCTCATAAACTTGAAAACTTGGATTAGAGGCACTTAAAATCACGGAAAGCTTTAAAGATTATCTTAAATTAACTACGACTTCCATTTTGTGAGCGAAACGAGGCGACGGTTCCGTGGTCAAGGTTAGATGCACACCGCGTGCAAAATATTGACGTGCACTTTTCTACTGAAATTGACTCTTGAAAATTTGATGAGAGTTTCGTATTTAAAAATGTAACGATTTACGAGTTGATGTTAATTAACACGTGTAAAGTAGACAATTGAAAACATCGAATGAATAGGAAACACGGAAATGATTGAATTTGTAATTGATGTATTCACACAGCGTCTATTTATAACGATTTTTTCCGATAGTTGATGAATAGCACCAGATTAAAAGGAATAAGGTACAAAATTCAAGATGTAATACGCAAGATGTCGCATTTGAGGCTTGAGACATGTTGCTCAAGGTCAACTGTTCAAGATCCAAAGTAGAGATACACTCTACAATCCACCGTCGCGTCGATAAATTTAAGATTAAGATCGCAAATTAAAAAAAAATAACAATTTATAATGAATTCATGGCACTTGAAAGATTGTGCGACAGACATACGTATAAGGGATACAGCGCTTGTACGTTTCCCGCTTCACCCTAATCAACATGCGTACTCTCCAGGAAGATCCGCAGAATCAGCCCTACATTCCGTCGTGGGGAGGATTGAGAGATCGCTGGACTATAAACAGTCCACCCTGGGAGCATTCATAGACATAGAAGGGGCGTTTGACAAAACAACCTTCGAAACAATTGACGCTGCACTACGCCACCATGGTGTAACTGAGGTCGTACGAAGCTGGATTGTGCAGCTACTGAAATTCAGGGTAGTGCACATCAGCGTAGGCGACATAACGATGAGGTGCACAGTAGTGAGAGGATGCCCCTAAGGTGGGGTGCTGTCACCACTTCTGTGGAACTTAACTGTAAACAGCCAGCTCTGTCGTCTCAACGACAGCGGCTACTATACACTGGGCTATGCGGATGATCTATCTATCCTAATAACCGGCAAGTTTGAGGCTACTCTGTGCAGTCTTATGCAAGCAGCCCTCAGAGTAACCGAAGAATGGTGTAAGGAACACTCCCTGTCCATAAACCTGACAAAGACGGAGCTAGTTCTATTCACAAAGAAAAGGAAGATTCAGGGACTTCGAGCGCCTCTACTCTTCCAAAAACACCTCCAGTTTTCAGAGTCAGTGAAGTATCTAGGTATTACACTTGACAACAAACTGAACTGGAGCAAACACATCCAGCTTAAAGCGGAGAAAACAAATAGGGTCTTCTGGCAATGTCGCCGCGCAATGGGAAGACTTTGGGGCCCATCCCCAAAGGCTGTCCTGTGGCTGTACACCGCTGTGATTAGACCTATGTTTTGTTACGTAGCAACTGTCTGGTAGCCTAGAACCAAACTATCCACAACCATAGCACTTCTTAACCATGTGCAAAGACTAGCGTGCCTTTCGTGTACGGGCGCAATTCGAACGACCCCTACAGCCGTCATGGAAGCCCTCCTGGGTCTGCCTCCACTGGATCTCCACGTGAGAGAGCAGGCCACGGTGGCAGCCTTGCGTCTGAAAATTAAAGGGTTGTTGAACAGCAGAGGTGTTGAGGTGGGCCACTCTCGAATTCTGGGCGAGGCAGTCAAGCGACTGCCTATTAGACGGACGATCTGACTCACTCATCCCTCGATTTATACCAGGGAAAAACTACCGCATCTTTTTTGATGCGGAAGAGGCATCCCAATCAGACATATCCATCTTCACGGACGGATCTAAAACAATGGAAGGAACAGGCACTGGAATTTATTCCAAAGAACTGATAGCCTCCATATCAGCCAATCACTAGGCAAAATTTCGACTGTCTTCAGGCAGAACTAGCAGGAAAAACGCTTAGTGCAAGAATAATTCTTATGCACAGCATAAAGAATAAAAGTATCAGGATTTCCAGTGACAGCAGAGCCGCGGCTCTGCAGGCACTAGGTCAACACAAAATTACTTCCAGGCTGGTTTCCGAGTGTCACCACACACTAGAGCAAGTGACAAACAGCAACACCCTTGAGCTTGTATGGGTTAAAGGGCATGCTGGAACAACAGGCAATGAAAAAGCCGATAAGTTAGTCCGACTGGCCTCAAAACAACTGTTTTATGGTCCAGAGCCGGCTCTCCCACTTACAGTATCAACTGTAAACAACTTAATAACTCAAGACACCCAAGCCCAGCATAAGGCTAGGTGGAAGTTGATGTCAGAATGTCATCACGCGAGAGAGGCCTGATGTGGTAAAAGAAGTGTATTTAAATAAAAGTAACAATTCAAACATTAACAAAAACTTAACAGCATTTTCATCTAAAACATAATCTGAACGTGCACACTAATCGTTAAGAATTGACATAAGGTCAGTAGTCACTAACTTGAGCGGTAGGTGGCGGTTTTGTAGTATAATATCCGGTTTAGTTTAAATATCTCTAGCACTACCCCCTAAACTAAACTTTCATAAATAAATTTCATTTATACACAAAGACCGATCTTGGCACACATAACCTTAAAAATGTTTTGGTTTAACGGTTTAGTAAACATGTCGCCAAGCTGATCTTCCGAACGAATGTATTCAATTTCTAATATACCATTTTGGTAAAGTTCACGAACAAAATAATACCGCACTTCAATGTGCTTTGTACGTTTGTGAAATTCGGGGTTTTTAACTAATTTAATAGCACTCGCGTTATCGACAAACAACACGGACACATTTCTTTTCTCACTAATCTCGGATAACAATCGTTTTAACCACACTACTTCTTTTGCACCTTCGCTAGCAGCGACGAATTCTGCTTCGGTGGTGGATAATGCGATTGACTTTTGTAGCCGAGAGGTCCATGATACAGCTGTACCGCCAATTAATGTCACAAATCCATTTGTTGAACGTCGAGTTTTCGCATCTCCAGCGAAATCTGCGTCTGAATACGCGCACAGTTCACCTCCTAATGAACTATAATACAGACCAACTTCTGAGGTACCACGAAGATACCTGAAGATACGCTTGACAGCAGCCCAATCGTAAGATGTGGGTGCGGCCATTGATCGAGCGACTTTCGAAACTGCGTAGGCGATGTCTGGACGAGTACCACAAGCCAAGTACATCAGTGATCCCACTGCGGAGCGAAATAAAACGGAACTGTTGAGAGCACTGTTAGACGTATTGTTTGGTTGTCCATTTTCAGCAGGAGTCGTTGTTTTGTTGATTTGGAGTCGGCCATGCTATAACGTTGCAGTATTTTCTTAACGTATGTTCGCTGAGAAACAAACAGGCCGGATTCTCGTTGCTCAATTTGCATGCCTAAAAATGAGTCTAAAGGACCTATTCTTATCTTGAATTCTCCCTTGAGTAATTTCAAAAACATGTCAACTGCGTTTTGTGTTGAACCCGCGATGAGACCATCATCGACGTAAATTGCGACCAACAACTTCTATGTTTGGTTCTGTCGAATGTAAATGCATGGGTCTGCTGTCGAACGAACGAAACCATTCCTTTCCATAAACGAGTGAAACTTGTTGTTCCAGCATCGAGGAGATTGCTTCAATCCGTACAGAGACTTCTTTAACCGGCAAACACGACCTGATCCATCATCGAAACCTTCCGGTTGTGTCATATAAATCTCAGTATCTATGTTCCCATATAAGAACGCTGTTTTTACGTCGAATTGGCTAAGTACTAATTTTTCTTCCGCTGCGACTGCGATTAATGTACGGATCGCGTCGTATCGAGCAACCGGACTAAAAGTCTCATCATAATCGAGTCCTGCACGTTGAAATACACCACGAATGACTAAGCGAGCACGATAGCGATCTATCGAGCCATCGGGCTTGTATTTTACACGAAGCACCCAACTGTTATCGATAACTCGTTTACCTGTCGGCAATGCTACTAAATCCCAAGTTTCGATTTCTTCGAAAGCTTCCATTTCTTCGTTCATCGCACACAACCATTTGTCTGAATCGTGACTTTCTATAGCTTCACTGAAATTGGTTGGAGCAAGTTCTTCGTGAACAGCTTCTGCTAAACATGCCATTGCACTATTTGCTTGGGAACGTCGAGTTTTATAGCCTACTTCATAGTCTTCCAATTTAGTTGGTGGATGAATTTCACGAATTGGGCGTTTGTTCTGGACTTCCCTTGAAACACTTTGAGGTTCTGAAATACTTTCATCGATAGGTGTTAACTCATTTTCTTTTTCTACTTCTTCATGTATGTGATCAAATTCAAGTTCAATCGAATTGTTCGTCTTGCATAATTTTTCCGGGCGAAAATCTACATTGCGAGATTTAATTACGCGATGTTGAGACGGCACCCATATTTTATAACCGACGAAATGTCCGAAAACTGCTTTGTTGTCGAACTTGGAGCGAAATTTCTTCGGTACATTCACGTAACATTTTGAACCGAAAATGCGTAAGTAATCTAAACTATTAAACACTTTGCCGTGCCATAACTCGAACGGAGTTTTATCTGGGAAACTTGATTTTCCTGTACGATTAATTAAAAACGTAGCAGTGTCACACGCATGTGCCCAAAACGATTTTGGTAATTTACTAGTTGAAAGCATTGATCGGGCTAGTTCAACTACGTGTCGATTTGATTGTTCAGCGACGTCGTTCTGTTCTGGCGTATCTGGACACGTCAAACGAAATTCGATTCCACGATCGCGTAACTCTTTTAACACTTCTTTGCAGTCAAATTCACGACCACCGTCTGAACGAAAAACTTTTACTTTGTGACCAGCGGTGTCACATTCATTAAGAAATGTTTTCAAATTTTCAAATACTTCGGATTTACGTTTCATAAAATATATACGAACGAAACGCGAATAATCATCTTTAAAAACTACATAATAACTAAAACCATTTATGGAGTCAATGGACATAGGACCGTTCACGTCCGCGTTAATTAACTCACCTACTTCTTGAGGACGATTTTCACGAGCGCGAAAAGATTTTCGGTGTGATTTTCCAAGAATACATCCATCGCAAAACGAGAGGTGTCCGAACACTTGAAGTTTATGCCATAACGAGAAAGCACATTACGCACGTGCCGTTTATCTTGATGTCCAAGTCGTTCGTGCCATCCTTGGAGCAATTCTTCAGAAGTTGCTAAATTAATTTCTACATTTGAATTCGAATGCCGAACTCGCATATTCATAATGTACACTGCACCGACGAGTTGACCAGTTGCAACGATTTTACCATCGCGTCGAATGTCAACGCCTTCACCATTGAAAGCAACAACATTACCGTGCTCAGCGGCTTGACGAACAGAGAAAAGTTGGTGACGGGCATCTGGAATGTACCAGACGTCATTTAACGAAGCTGGCGACCATTTATTGTTTAACCAAACGTCAACATTAACACTACCAGATCCGTACGCGAGTAGAAATTCATTTCCAGCTATCTGAACATGTTGCGGAATAGGAAATTTTTCGAATGTAGCAAAATGTTGTTTGTTTGCAGATATGTGATGTGTAGTACCTGAGTCCGATATCCAACAATCACCATTTTCTAAGTCTGTATTGACCACAAGGCTAGTGGCGAGGAATGTTTCTGGTTTGCTATCTCTATTGGAACTTGTCGCATCGTTGCTATTTTTACTTGCTGACGACTTTTCGTCTGCTGCGATTCGTTTTCGGCAATTTGCAATAAGATGACCTACCTTTTTGCAATATAAACACGAACGATTTTCTTTAATTTTCTTTGGTTTATCTTTTGATTTCGCGTAGAAAGCGCCGACTGTTTGCGAATTTCCGTGTGCAGTCAGCGAATTCTCGATCGAACGCAAATTTTCAATAAGTAATTTCGTTGTTTATTCTGCTTCAGGAACACGATACCATGTGGACGTGTAATACTGATAATCCGATCCTAGTGTTTTAAAGATACGATGATGCAGTAGCGATAACGGCAGCTCTGTTTTTGGATTACTTTTGCGTAATTCATCATAAAGGTCATCGAACAAATTCGATAGTCGAGAGGTATGTTTTGTAACGGATGTGACGTCATCTTTCTTGGTTTCGAAAAAGGAATCGAATAGTGTGTACAGTCGTTGTAGTGAGGATTGCTGGAAAACTGAAATGAGGGTATCCCAAATATCTTTCGCGTCGGTTTTCCTTCGGACATGAACAGCAGGTTCTTCATCTAAAGTTGTACCAATATTATGCATGCCGCACGGGCATTATCACGTTGCCAATTGCGGTATGCGTCTGACGGTTCTTCGTCGTTTCTAGGTCACGCCGGACACACACGTGTACCATCAATAATCGAAAATAAGCATTGTTCTTTTAGACACAGTTCAATCTGTCACTTCCACGTTTCCCACTGCTCTTGATTTTGTAATTTTCTTATGCTTACCACTGTACTACGAACACTATCGTCACTTATTTGTGCTGTTGTGGCCATTTTTTTTTTATCAATGTCACTAATGTCACTTAAATTTCACAACGAATACACTTAATCAATCGCGAGCTCAAAGCGCACCTGGGCCCATAACCTGATGTGGTAAAAGAAGTGTATTTAAATAAAAGTAACAATTCAAACATTAACAAAAACTTAACAGCATTTTCATCTAAAGCATAATCTGAACGTGCACACTAATTGTTAAGAACTGACATAAGGTCAGTAGTCACTAACTTGAGCGGTAGGTGGCGGTTTTGTAGTATAATATCCGGTTTAGTTTACATATCTCTAACAAGGCCTTTAGAGGACCATCTCGTAGCCTGGCGCGTTTTTGCACAGGGCTATCCAGAAAGAACCTGCGGCTACTTGTGGGCATACTTTCTGGGCACTGTAAACTTAACAAGCACATGCACCGCATGGGCTTGGTCGAATCACCATCCTGTAGATGATGCTACACAGAAGATGAGACGGCGCAACACATACTTTGCGAGTGTCCCGTACTTGTCGAATTAAAACCATCCATGTTGGGGAACTCCTGGTCGGACATGGCTAAGATTAGAGCCGCTTCCCCGTCCAGCATCCTCAGGTTTACCTCACGTGTGGGATGGCTTGAGTGATGATGCGGGGTCGAACGACTCTAATCAGGGAGGCAGCACAAAGGGCCCGAATAGGTGGCCTATGTGCGACTGGACTTCTGACCACCCTCCCATCGTAATCCAGAATCCAGAATGAATTCATGATAATGGAATCGACTCGATATTCAAAATTCAAGACTCAATGTTGAATTATTCAAAATTTAAGGTAAAAGTTAACCAAAATTGAGATTTAGAGATTGTTACAAGATGATTTAAGATGTAGTAGTAGTACTTGCATTATAAAAATTACATACATTGCAAAGATTCCTTGTACAATCCTCCCCAAAAAAATTACAAATAAAATTCTGAGCCTTGACCATGAAACTTAACGTTTTTCTTTTCTTTGTTTTATCCCCCTCTTTCCCGCTCCATATCCATCACTATTCTTCTTCTTTCCTCCACCTCCTCCGCAACCCTTCACCTCCCTCATTTAAGATCTCCCTTCATCTTCTCTCCGTCCGCAGTTCCTTGCACTCATCTAAGATACGGCCAATATTTTCCCTACCTAGCCCACATAGTATACATAACTGTCCATCATCGTCCCACCAGTACTTATTTCCCCTCTCCTCATTTCCTCTTCTGTATCTTGCAATCAATCTCTTCCTCCTCATACTCATACCACTTTACAGATACCTGGTACACCCTCCGCCATTATTATCGCATATTTCTCATTATATCTTCCATTCATTACTTTTCCTTACCTTTCCTGGACCATCGTCTCTCTATCCCTCTCTACTATCTCTTCCCTCATGATATCACAAAGCCCTCCCTCCCTTCTCCTCTGTACCTCCTTCGTCTCATATCCGCCCCGTTCATAATAGTAGCCCCTGTCATCCTGACCATACTTTAGCTTGCCCTTCTTCACCTCTTCCCAGCAACATTGCCATAGCCCCCCCCCCCTTGAGGCACGAGGAGGGCCTGGAGAGGGTCTCCAGACCACTTTTCTCAGAAACGTCCATATTTGACCTTCGTTCCTTAGATCTTCCACTTGTCTCTATCTCTTTCCTGTACCTCTTTTTCCCCTTTCAATTCAATAGTACCTACGTATTGAAAATTTTAAATTGAGAACTGAACACTCAACACTCAAGATTAAGACTAAGGGATGCAATACGTATAAATATAAAAGTTTCAATATGTACAAGGATCAAACAAAAAACAAGTTGCATTATCTAACGTCGAAATCAAAGATCAAAAGATCAATTTTCCATTTGAAGATTCAAAATAATTAAAGATTAAGATTCAAAGCTGAAAACTCATAGACGTCAGGACTAGAAATTATTCTAGATCTACGGTCAAAGATGCTTTTAAAAGTACGAAGTAGAGGACCATACAACCATAATGTAACATAAAAGCGTTGAGATTCGGAATTAAGTGTCCAAGATTCAAAACTCAACGCTACGAGTTCAAAACTTTTAATTTTCGGTCCCAAAGTAAAATAACAAGAGTAATTCTGCAATATTTAGTAAACAATATTGAAACGTAAAAGTAAAATTTAATCTGCCAAATGACATTAAGCGTTTGAGCATTAAGTAATCAACAAACAAAATCTTGGATCTCAACATGAATATTCAGTGGGAACATATAAACCTAGAATCCAAGATCCAAAGCTTAAAATGCAAGATCCAAGACGTAAATTTCAAGTTTGATGAATCGGGTTTTACTAGCATTTAGGATTTGGGACTCGAGTTCACAATTGTAAGGTAGGCATTAAAGATCCACAAACAATTTGAGATTCAAGATTCAAAACAGCTTTCAAGATAGGTAAGGTTGAGGACTCAAGATGTAGCTGATTACGCTTATATCGCTACAACTTCGTTTTTTCGTTTTCATTAATCCTCTCTGCTAATTTCAGTAGTACCTTGGCCATTGTAAGTGACTGCAATTCGTTGTCTCGTATTTTTACTTAAATTAATTATTATCGGGTATAAGTGCGTCAACGATCAATAATGAGTGATTTTGGGAACATCTGCTACTCTTAACTATCATTAAGTCGTAATTTTTACGTATATAACGCATTAACAGAAGTGTCTAAGGCTACCAAATTTTTTCCTACACGTTTTCTATTATAAAACAATGTTTTGTGAAAAGCTCGTTGCGTCGCATTCCTTTTACTTCGAATTTATTTCGGCGTACGTGATCTTCGGATTGAAATTGTTTCTAATTAAGGACATCTGCTTTCCTGATTGGCAATCCTAACAAAACGGAGGTAAGCGCCGTTTTGTTTTTAAAATAACTCGCAATACTTATATCGCTTTTGATCTCTTTAGCGTCACCGATATCTTTAAATTATTTTGCTATATACAAATACTTCCTTTTATCTGAAATTATCGAATTTCCTGCATCATAACCTTATTTTAAATTCTTTTTGCTGAATACGAATATTTACTATTATTTAGTTAAGATTTAATGATTCATTTGCACATACGTTTCCTAATTTAATTTATAAATTGTACTGATAACTTTATATTCTCTCATTTACCTTGATCATTTGTTTTACTATTAATTTAATTTAATGTGCCTATTTGATTCATCTTAATTCGGCATCCGATTATTTGTTGCTGACTTAGTAACTGTGTGTCAAGAATCATATTAGATTCAATATTGAAGGTTCAACTTCTAACAAACTTGGCAGCCAAATCTTCGATTAAAATTCGCTGAACCGAGCGCCAAGATACCACACTAATCTGTGCTAGTTGATCAATTGCCTGTTGACGGTGTGTGAGCAAAAGTTCTCGAATTTTTTCAACATTTTCGTCGATTCAGGGGGGGGGGGGCGAGGTCTTTCATCAATCGATATGTCGTCATTTTTAAACCGAACAAAATACTCGTACACTTGTAAGCGATTTTCAACATTAAAACAGTTTCGGCAGCATTTTTACCGAGTAAAACCCAAAATTCCACAGCTAAACGTTGTTCACTTAAACTTGCCATCATAACAAGCGAAACAAGAACAAAACAGTGCTATTAAAAACAATCACTGCAAATGAACAGAACAAGTCACGTCGACAACACAGGCGGCGCTGAGCTGGTAATGAGTACAGTGACTTTGCAATGAGTTGCGCTGTACACACCTAGCGGCAAACATGCGTACTACACAAGCTCTGTCCACGGCAATGCTATTCCGATTAATATCGGGTACCACCTCGTAGGAGTACCAAATTGTGTTACAATGTTATGATCATGTTACCCCACGTTTTCTATACGTGATGATGGCATCTTACCATCACATTGTTATTAATGTGTCAAATATGATGGGTCCTAAAACCAATACTCTCATGCACAGAAATCGATTAATCGCGATCTTACACGGCAAACACACATATAAAATATACATACAACATATATAAAATTGAAGTAAATACCCCTACATATGCTTTTTTATATATCAAGTATGTAAGCATTCTTTAATAAAGTTATATAAACCGTATGTCACACATTACGTATATTTTACATAATAGTAAAGAAACTTACGGATATTCTGTATACAGAAACTCACTCATATAATATATACATACAGATAATTACATATTACTCATGAAATTCATGCGCTGTCATGTTATATTATATTATATTATATTATATTATATTATATTATATTATATTATATTATATTATATTATATTATATTATATTATATTATATTATATTATATTATATTATATTATATTATATTATATTATATTATATTATATTATATTATATTATATTATATTATATTATATTATATTATATTATATTATATTATATTATATTATATTATATTACATTATATTATGTACGTTATATGTAAAATTTTATATGTAAGAAGTATTACATATTTTTTATGTATGCCTTGTGTAAATATAATAAATTAGAATATCATTACACATATTGTATGGTCGAAAATAAAGTCCGTTTCTATTTGCGCCGCATAAGTAATCGCACGCGCGTGTTTTATATAACGCCAAAAATTGTAGTTCACGTACCTACCTTTAATATTGTCTAAAATGCGTCTAATACGTCTAATTTATATAGAAAATAAATAATATAAAATAAATTAAATCCTGGTCATTTCTAACATAAAGGTAGGTATAATCATTGAATAAGACTTCACTCGACGATATAATCAAACATAATTTAAACTAATTAACGCGAAACAGCGCAAAGTTAGGGAGAACGAAATAAAAAAAAGTAATGCTTCAGATTAGCGCAGTGGTATAATGTCGGATACAGAGAAAACACATGTCGGATTTCGGAATTTGCAACGCCCAGCCGCAACGGTTCGAATCCGGTTAAGGGAAACTTTTCAAGCAAGTATATAATATCATAATAAACTGTCGGCTTTCAGTTCAGATAAAAACGGGTTCGTGCAAGAATTAAGTTAATTAAAGGTACAGTTGCACGTAAAAATGTAGTTTTTCCATTTTTTTATATGGAACTGCTTAAATAATTTTTTACATTGGTAATAATTATAATTACATTATGCTCGAGTAGCTGCCATTTGGTCATCGTAACGCTTTTACAACTAATATTTTTTATGTGAATATTACATAAAATATACATAAAACGTATATAAATTCATGTACTACAGATATAGAAGAATTTACATCTAATAGACATATATATTATTTTGAAAATTGCTGACATCCTGACATTAAATATCTCTTATTTTTCTTCCAATTTTATATAAATCTAAAAAACTCTTATATAATTTATATGTATTTTATGGTATATAAATGTGTTTGCTGGGTACCGTGAGGCAGGGTATGTTTGACCAAAAGCCAGCCAAACTACTACTCTGGTGTGATTGTTAGGATCTGTTACATAAGCAGCCATAGTCAATACACCCCTTGAACGATTGTAGCAGATGACAAAAACCAGAGCTAATCTCAAATTTTGAGGAGGTTGTTAATGTAATCGTTGTTTGCATTTAGCACTGGTCATCATTTTCGTTACCTCCACTTAGTTTGAGAGGGCAACCCTTGTTCGAAGTTCATTCTCCCTCCATTTCTTGTTTTCAATTACGTTTGCCTAATCGACCCTTATAAGAGCAGCACACATCATCAAGCAATTGGTTCTCAACGTAAAGTCCTAAAATAATGCCAAAGGAAGACAAAGTAAAGAAAATACTAAAGTCAATATCTGTTTCAATTATAATAGTTTACATGAAGGCCCCGGTTCGAGTCCTAGTCGCAGTGTAAACTTTTTGCTGTATGTTTCTATTTCTCTCTCTGCTTCAGCATGACGATTAGTCATATACATTAGTCTTTACGACAATAACACACTTTACTTGTTTACACATAATATACAAAAATTTAACTTGTGACAGGGATTCGAACCCAGGATCTTTACCTCACTTGGATATTGCTTGCCGAGTTATCTACCACAAGTCCCCAATTCTTGTATCATTTTAAATCCTCTCTATACGATGACAGTTTTGTCATTTGTGATTATCTTTGTCAATAAATGACATTAAAATTACTACTATTAATTGCAAAATGTAGAAAAACGTCGACTTTCTCTTCTTCTTTTTGAATTTGCTCGGGTACATGCGAAAATATAAGCTGTACCTACTCTTTGTCCTGAGACAATTTCGAAAGGAGTGGTTTTACATACACTTCACGAACAAAGGCGTTGTGTTAATTGGTTAATGATATTATTCCTACAGAGACAAAGAGAATTGTTATAAATGCATGTAGTAGATACGATAAAACCCTCTGCTTTCTACCTCTATGTCCTTAAAAAAACAATTATTTCCACTTTCTCTGCCAGTGAAAACATCACGATCGTTTAACAAAATATGCTAAATGACAGAGGTGTAAAACATAAAATCATTAAAGCGAAAAAAAGTTGAATTCAAGGAATGCGTTTTTTGTACACTTTTTTGTAAGGAAGCGAAGAATTTATAAATCAACCAGTTACATAACCTCCATGTTAATTATATAGTTCATAGTCCTTCATTGTTAGATTTGGTAGGTACCTATATATTATAAAATTCACCTTGATTAAATTCCATTATACGTATCATAAATCTGTTCATTCCCATAATGCGTTCTGAACAATTTAATTATGTACCTATTTACGTTTTTTTGGATAAAGTGATATGATTGATCTTGACAAGTTACTTATACGAAGGATGTCAGATTCATGGCCATTTTATAAATGCGAAGGTGTTAAGGATATAAAAAAATCCGTGCGAGATAAGGTAAATTTATGTCAAAAACATTTTAAATGTAGATTATTATGTGAATTAATTTGTTAAATTAGTTTAAGGTTAATTGGCGAGATGTGAATTTATCGCGATTTTGCATAAATTTACATTGCATTAGTGGTAATAAGTTCGAAGACGTGAATTCTCTTGGGTCATTTCGAAATTGAAAGTAAATTTGGTGCTTTTCCTTATTAGCCCAGTCAAAATTAATTTCAGAAAGAAAAAAATTCCAAATGGGCTGTCCGTTGGGGTGGAGGGGTGTATTTTTCGGTTATAATGAAGGTACAAAATGCCCATCGTGTTCGCTACGAAAATTACAGTGCAAAAAAGGTGCCAAAAGTAGGTTTTTTTTCAATAACTCGAAAAAGATCAATTTTAGGGGAAAAAGTAAACACGGAAAAGTTGTAGCGAATGTAATTTTACCCAAAAGAGGTCCTTACGAAAATTTTGTACCAGCACTGGTACTTGAGCTCGATTTTTTTAAACAAGGGCCATTTTTTGAGAAATGAGAAAATCTCAGGCGCGTCTGCATTTTTTGTCGATAACTCGAAAACGGCAGGTAGGATCGGAAAATGGTTGAAATGAAAGTTGTAGTCCAAAGCCACCATCTTTCAAAAATGTTTGTCTGTGGGTGCGTGGGTTCGTGGGTGGGTAGGTGGAGCGTACGTAATGGCTGTGGAGCCCAAACTGCTACACAAATTTTGATGAAATTTAAAACTAAGGCCTATAAAAAAACTTCATCGGTAAAACAAGCTTCTTATCAAAATTGGCCCAAAGGGGCCCAAACTAGGGGGCGTTATTTTGGGAGCAAACATTCAAATTTGAACCCAAACTAATTTCTCTTGGTGAAAAGTTAATAGATATGGTTACAAGTAAAACGCCATTTTTCGTTTGTTTCTAAATTCAAAATGGCGGCCAATATAGCAATTCGCCAAGTTTTTACTTTTTTTAGGGTGTAGCTCAAGAATAATTTAATTTAAAATTTGAAAATTGGAAATTATAGCCAATGGATGGCTAGAACTATTACTAATAATTGGTAAAAAACAAAAATTAAACGTAGCCAATTTATTGGTGCCCAAAGTTGGTCAAAAATTAAAAATCGATTTTCTCAAAATCTGCTACAAGCTTTTTTTTTATTTTTTGAAATGTTATACACATAGTTCATGAAAAACTATTGGCACTACATTTACTTTTTTATTTCTCATAGGCGAAGGGGGATGAATGTTTGAAGTTGAAAATTTGAAATCTTCATAACTTTTCGCTAACAATGATGAAGAAATAAAATTGTACAGTGAAGAAGAGGACATACGACTCTTTTAATCCAGTATAATAATTATACCAATTTACTTCCGGCCTAGCAGGAAATTAACAAAATATGAAACATGTTTATGATATACCCTGTATATTATTTCAGGGAAAAATCAGAAATCGTTTTCTGATTACAACTATACTAGACGCTATATATTACATTTTTTTATTTTTTTGAGTTATTACGCAAAAACTATTTTATTTTGAGTTATTACGCAAAACCCCCTGTAGGCGGAGCCGGCGGCAAATTTGAAATCTTAAATAGGAACCCCTATTTTTTATCGCAGATTCGGATTCTACGTCGAAAGTTACGTACGATTTGTGCGACAAATTGTTTCTGATTCGCGGCAAAGGGCGCTGTAATCGCAAGAAATGGAGCAGAAGTCAAAAAACAGATAAACACGTATTTACTATTTAGTAGGATTCGATGGTGAGCTTGAACTTGAACAACCTGGACACAAGCGTTCGTCTGTCGAATCTGACTAAATACGTGTTTATCTGTTTTTTGACTTCTGTTCCATTTCTTACGATTACAGCGTCCTCTGTCGCGAATCGAAAAAAATTGTTCGGACAAATCGTACATAACTTTCAACATAGAATCCGAATCTGCCATAAAAATAGGGGTTCCTATTTAAGATTTCAAACTTGTCGCCCGTCCCCCCTACAGGGGTTGGGGGTGTAATTTAGTACTAAAGAGATATTGAAGTTTTTATTCGTCACATTGTTTTATACATATAATGCGTATTTTTCGAGATATTTCAAAGTCCAGGTTAAATGACTCACCCGGTATATACAAACTTGTTTTGGAAATATCGCACAAAAAAAACAAAAAAGGTAATTGTTCGTAATTAAATTGTCTAAAAGTTTCAATTGAATCATTTTCCGATCCGACGCGCCGTTTTCGAGTTATCGACAAAAAATGGACGACGCGCTCGAGACTCTCATTTCTGAAAAATGGCCCTTGCTTAAAAAAATCTAGCTCAAGTACAAGTGCTCGTACAAAATTTTTTAAGGACCTGTTTTGCGTAAAATTACATTCTCTCCAACTTTCCCATCTTCACGTTTTCCCTTAAAAGTTATATATTTTTTGAGTTATTGAAGAAAAACCTATTTTTTGAACTTTTTTGCACTGTAATTTTCGTAGCGAACACGATACAAGGGTGGGCTTTTTGTACCTTCATTATAATCCAAAAATACACCCCTCCACCAACGGACAGCATATCTGGAATTCTTCCCTTTCTGAGAGAAAATATTGACTTATTTGTCTAGTATAATGTAATGACCTATTGGTGTAGTGGTTAGTATGGCGAACACAGGGTCACGCGTTCGAGTCTCGCAAAACTTGGAACCCCCAATATTCCCCAATTCTGCACCCTCTCTAAAACGATATTAAAATGGGATCCCTGAACAGGGTACCTCCAGCAAAAAGTGCCACCCTCCATGTATCGTCGTGCACCGCAAAGTCTTGGTACCACGAGATTTTCGTCACAAACACGACACCCTGCATAAAATGTCATGTCATACACCGTTGTGAACCGGAAAACTGTTTCAACCCCCGGAATAACTTTATCACATTCATCCGTTGGGCACCCCGATATAATGGATTGATGAAATTGGTTCAAAAACAGCGATTTTGGCACATCTTAGTCAAAAACTGTGTGGTGGCCGAAAACGGGTATGAAATTCGCTTATTGATCATGCGTATGGGGCATAAATAACGATTATGATCACCGATGTAGTGGGTTTGGGCAATTCTTAACGATATTGGTCCACCATTTTGGCAAACCCTTGCCAAGAATCATGTAGGTGTCTAATATACATGAAATTCGATTAGTGAGTGGACGTGCTACCCGCGAAATTGGTGCATAATTAAGAATTTTGGGCAAACTTGGCTGGATAACTTTTGACCTGGTTCATGTTGAATAGTCTAAGATGAACCATAAACCATATCTAGCAAAAGCCGAAAGTCGATACGTGATCTAGATACATAATTCTAAAATGTTGTTAGTAATACGGCGGGTTGCGGTAGCATCCCATTTCAGCGTTTGGGTACCCTAGATGATGGAAGTGCGATGGTACGTTCTCATCTCGCGTCCCATTTTGCTCTTTATTGGAGCAACGCATGATGAGTTGTTATGGATTAGCGATTCCCATTAACAGTTTCGTCCAGCTCCTTTCTGGTCCCACCAAACGCAGAGCAAAATCTTCTCTCCGAAGCGATTTGGACGTGCCGTCGATGTTCATCCTTCGTAAGGTGAAAATCATCGCTAAATTCGATGCAGGAAACCCTTCCTTTGATGTCGCAAAAGCTAAATTTCTGAGGTGGTTCTACGATTTTCCATCTGTCTCTCAGTGAACTCATGCGACATCCATTTTGGAAATAGCTTGATGAGTCATGTCTAATGCCTCTGCAAGTTGATCTTGTGTTTGCCCAAATTTGTCAACTAATAACCCTTGCAGATTCGGCGTGCTCAATTGTGTTGGTTTTCCGGAGCGCTCCTTGTACTCAAGTTTCGAAATCGCCACTTCTGAAGCGTTTAAACCAATTTTTGTAGGTAGTCTTCGACGATACATATTCGCCGTAGAGGTCTACTCAAGCAAACGACTTTGGCTGCATTTTTTTCAAGTTAAAGCAGAAAAGAGAAGCTTTTCGCAAATGGTGTCGTTAGCGCCATCTATGTGTGAGACCCGCCAAACTATGTTTCTTCAAAAACCAAAGAATAACAAAATGAGGACCTATGTGGTACTACTAGTCATCTTCAATGCCTGCTAAGAATTGGTACTTAATTAATAAGAACGGGGAGAATGTAGTTGAAAAATTTTTGGAAAAGGCTAACAAACTACAAATTAAAACACCAGATGAACAGTATCACACGGCCAGACACCCAAAGTTATCAGGCACGAAGGCCAAATGAAGAATGGTATAGAAAAGCTAAGGATTCGAAATTGGAAGAAAAATCCAACGACAGCAAAAGGGTCATCAAAATGAGTAAAGTAATTTGTCTAAATTTGCTTTACTTGTCGGAAGCGGGAAATTCTTTTTCGTAACTACACGATGTCTCCATCTATTTTTTACAATCATTAATTTCTTTCATAAAAGACTTATCCCCCCATCGCATCCCTGTGAAAATTCATTCTCCTAAGCATAAAAGGGGGAGTTCTTTGACGGTTATCGATCAGTTCCATCTTTCCCTTTCAAATACAAAAAAAATACTTCCGACTAGTTAATTATCTCTGTTAAAACAATCTCTTTATTTTGCTATCTCTAAAGTTAATTAAAGATGTCAAAAGTTTCTCGTTCAGAAACGTCTGAATAAAGACGAAAATCCTTTCTCTTTTGTTTTAATACACATTCACAACAAGATAATGACGGGGGAAAAATGATGAAATATGACGTCGTACAGTTTAATTAAAGAAATTTGTACTCGATCAACGTATAAAACTATATTGAGTAAGTCTTACGAATTCAATTTCAAGGAAAACTTCATCACAAATACGTCAATGATAATAATGTCAGTGGGACTATTGCTCTCACTCGTTACACACTGACGGATTTACCCAACTTATGTGATTTATCGTTTTCTCGTTACTATTATTCATAGTAAAAAGAGTCGATTTTGTTGAAAATTGGTACTGTGGCGAGAATTTGGGAATTTTGGAAAAAGTAAGTCTAAATCTAAAACTGTTCTTCTATTCGTAAAGTTTCATCATGTAAATCTTCAAATTTTTGATGAAATAGTATCCTTCATTAGGTGTTTTCTTCCTCAACTCACTACTTCTCGGTCAAACGTTGACGTTTGAAGGCCTTCAGCCTTGAAACCATTCGATATAATTATTCTAATTTATCATTGATGTGATTTCCTTTTTATTTTCTTCAAATCGCATAGTGATTAGCTCTTGTATCTTATAGTATTATCTACAAAACGCTTCGATGATCAATAGTTGAATTCACAAAGTCTGGATGTCTGGACGTCCGTTGACATTTTTGACATTCTGACTTCGGATTCATCTAGAACATCAAAATTTAATACATTTTTTTGTCTCTTCTCATCGGGAAAATGGTCAAAATGGCCGTCGAAAATATTTTTCATCATGGCATTCTCAACTGGTTAATACTTCAGGTCTTGTCAACATGTCACTACGAACTTCTTCAATGTTCTTTTGGCACTGTTTTGTTTTCTTCTTTTCTCTCTTCACAACTTCGAATGCGTCAATTCCTCCAAGAAGAACATACTTTCCTTGTGGCATTTCTTCTTCTGATTTTGATATATTTGGTTGGTTTACTCCTCAAAGGCCATCTGATCGACAATTCTTCTTCTTGTTCTAGATTATGTTCCATATGGAAACAAAAGATAGATTGTAGAGTAAGGAACTAGGTCCTTTTCCAATTGTATGGTACAATATTACAACTGATAGTTTACCCCTAAAGGGTCCTCTGATCGACATTTCTTCTTCTGGCTCGCTACTGATTGATTGTAGCAAACCTTTCTTTGTGTAACCGATATATGGAGAATGGGAATAGTATCACAGCTGTACTCACAACAATGGTACCAAATCTCCTAGAATACGATGGAGAAGGAGGAGGGGATCGCAAACAAGGGCTCATGATTGCCTGGTGGACAAATAAGCATGATGGTAACTTACATTTCGATGCAGAAAACCCAAAAGAAGAATTTTATGAATGTTCAACCAAAATCAAAAACTCGACGGCAATGATCGCAGTTTAATAAGGAAAAAAGTTTACCAAAAGCTATACGGCTATCGGGAAGAAAATCTAAGCTTCCAGAAGAGCGACCGAAGTTCAAGAGATCTCTTACTCCAAAGAACCCTATGAAAAGGAGAAGAGAGAGCAAATCCGTGAAGGGTACAAGGGAGATAATAAAGATTCGTCTACAATTCAAACAAGAATAGATAGTGAAGAGCTTTGTCTGTGATCGTTCCTCCAGATATCAACGACCCCTACACATAGTGATCAAAATGTATTTTAGTGTGTAACGTGTCCGATACGTAACCTAACCAAAAATTTGGTGGAGGAGCTTGTTGAATGACAAATTGAGGATGACCTAGCAGATATTTAAGGTAATGCTATGAGCTAACCAATCAGTCATAAACGTTGCACAAAGGAGCACAAGAAGAAGACTTCTATCATCGAAAATACCGTGGAAAGCAAGATAAAGACATTGTCGTCTGCATTGGAGCAGCGCAGTAATGAACGGACACTTTGTGAATGGATAAGGTTTCTTGAAACTTTACCCACTTAACACTAAAACAAAATTGAATCAGACAAAGATTCTGTAGTACTATGAATCCCCATCCCATCAGCGCTACGGGGCTATTATGGTGCGAGGCAGATTTGGAGAAACTGCATCAAATTTAGTGGATTTAGGGATAAAGAGTCAAACGAGTCTCATCGCTCAGCGAATAGGGTGTGTCGTCTTGAAACCAGGAAGAGGCAAGCTCTGAAACAAACTAAAAGAAGTTGAATTGTTAATCTGACACTCGGGTCAATGAAGAAGGAGAAGATGGGTAAGATCAAAAAAAGAAGGAAAACGTAGATTGAGATTTCCATCAGCAGAGCGGAAGAACCGTGCGAAATGAGCCCGTTGGCAGGCTCGTCTGAAGGGGAAGACCTTGTTGACGTAGACCAGCACCTTTAGAGAAAGATGTGAATGTTGCGGAACTACACAAGGGAGATTTTGTATTGGTAGCATTGAAAAACGAACAAAATAAAAAAGTTCATTATGTCGCCCAAGTGGAAACTGCCAAAGACGGTTCATCCGCTTGTTCGATCCACACTCACCAGCTTCAATTATGCTGAAACTTGATGTGGGCGTAGAACCACCCTAGAAATGAACATCTGCAAAATTTGATGTCATAACATCAAGCATTTTGGAAACTGTGGCCTTCCATTTGGAGGGCTTCTCAATGGATCCGCGACAAAATGGAACAAAACTCAATTTTTGACTCATTATTACTACAAGCCAAAAGCACATAAGACTCTCCTACTACTACGTCTCGTACAACTTTTGGTGCTGAACCTGAAAAATGTGGTCCTGAGAGATCAAATTTACTTCAGAAGCCAGCGGCAGGGGTCAAAGTGCCTTATAAAATCTGCGGAGGATACGGAGTAAGTTTTAGGGTTTCTACTTTAGGGCGAGGTATCTCATGAATAATGAGTAAAGGAAAGCTTCCACTTCACAAATTTGTTAATTGTGCCTGAGACAGTACCATGCCATATTATCTTCATTCAGAGCCACTTATCTTGGTTCCTATTGGAGCATAAACATATGGTGCCAAACACCAAGTTACCAAAAATGAGCAATGTTCAGAGTCAAATAAAGTGACTTGCGTCATTTCAGAAATTATTTTTTTCGCCACCACTGGAAGGAGCACATTTTTTCTACTAGAATCATCTTGGTTCATCTCAATTTAGCAAAGGGATGAAAAATTAAGTTGAACTTTGTGAAAAATCGTTCGTAATGCACTGTGGTAATAAAGTAGTTCTAGTAAAGGTTTACAACTTCATACCTCCATGATTTAATTTAATTAATATATTATTATATAATTTTATGCGCCCTTTTGGTCCAGCTCGCTCATTTTACTGACCTGAAAGAGAACTGTGAATATTCCAGCAACTACAACAAGACGACAGTACAATTTTCCTGAAGCCATATCACAAATCATTGAAGAACAATTTAGTTCATGAAGCAGTGATTGTGAACAGGATTGGGAAGCAAGATGAAGAAACCCACTTAAGTCTTTGGAACCTAGACCAAGAGACCAACAATGAGGGTTTTTAACCTAGATGAAGACGCTAACAACATGGCTTGGGAACCAAGATGAAGAAACCAACTTGAGGATTTGGAACCTAGATGAAGAAACCAACAATGATGCTTTGGAATCTGTATGAAGACACCAACAATATGGCTTGGGAACCAAGATGAAGATACCAACAATATGGCTTGGAAACCAAGATGAAGAAATGCACTTGAGTCTTTGGAACCTTAATGAAGAAACCAACAGTGAGGTTTGGGAACCAAAATGAAGAGGCTTTGGAATCTAGGTAATAAACCAACATGGAAGCTTGGGAACCTCTGAAAAAGGTGCACCCACCCGTCACTCAGCATGCCTTGTTATCGCGCGGCGCCTTGGCAATAGGGATGCTGATTTTATAGGATAATTTCCAACAGAATTGGTAGGGTACAGTTACCATGGACCTATGGATTCCTGAGATATGATTGGTTCCCAGAAATATGTGTTATCTTGTACAAAGCTTGAATGCAACTGAGTTTCAGTGCAAGTATCAATTTTCATTTTATCACAGATTTGAATTGTGTCTCAGCAGCATCTTGATGGTTGAGTTTAACACATCGCACCATTTTATTACCACAGTGCATTATTAACGATTTTTCACGAAGTTTAGCCTAATTAGCTTCACCGCCTCGCGGGAAGCTATTGCAACGATGAAAAATTTCCAAAAATAAAAAAAAATTTCACATTTCTCGACGTTTCAGAGCATTCGCATCCATTTTCCGTAAAAAAAATTGGTGTCTGTGTGTCGCCACGATAACTTGAGAATGGATTGAGATATCGACTTCAAATTTTCGTGATAGATTTCTTGTCGACATAATGAAGGTTAAGTTCGTTAGTTAGCCATATGGCATGAAAAAGGCCAAAGGGCCAAACTGTAGCTCCGTTAATATTTGTTGTAGAAGGTCGGAAAAAAAACATAATGTAGAAAACTATCAATCGTATAAAAAGTTATCAACAACTTTTTTTCATACTGCAGCCCTTAAGGGTGTAAATTGTAAATGTCGGTAAATTGGGAAAAAAAGTTTATACAGCTAAAATGTAGTCTTTGGTATACACGAATCATCCACAAACCGGTGACGAATTAAAAACCAAAATCAAAGGAGTGCTTCACGACATTCAGCCCAACTTGTTGGACCTCGAGACCCTTTAGTAGTAGAAGAGGAGTTTCTATTCAAATTGCGGTAACATCGGTGAAGCTCCTCTTCACGTCTTCGGCTTACGTGCAGCGAATTTTTCATCCCTTTGCCGAATCGAATCTAAGATGATCCAAGATGATTCTAGTAGAAAAAATGTGCCCTTTCCAGTTGTGGCGGAAATAATTTATTTGCTCTCTGAACATAGCTCATTTTTGGTAATTTGGTGTTTGGCACCATGTTTATGCTCCATTAGAAACCAAGATAAGTGGCTCTGAATGAAGATGGTACTGTCTCAGGCACAATTAACAAATTTGTGAAGTGGCAGCTTTCCTTTACTTATTATTCATGAGATATCTCACCCTAAAGTAGACACCCTAAAACTTACTCCCTATCCTCTGCAGATTTTATAAGGCACTTTGACCCCTGCGGCTGGTTCCTGAAGTAAATTTCATCTCTCCATACCACGTTTTTCAGGTTTAGCAACAAACGTTATACCAGACATTGTAGTAACTACGTGCTTTTGGCTTGTAGTGATAGTGAGTCAAAAATTTGGTTTTGTTCCATTCTGTCGCGGATGTATTGAGAAGTGCTCCAAATGGAAGGCCACAGTTTCCAAAATACTTGATGTTATGACATGAAATTTTGCAGATGTTCAGTTCTAGGGTGGTTCTATGGAAAATTGATAATGGTCACCGTGGGTGACAAAAAATTAGACCACTTGGGATGGAATGGCCCGATATTAAATTTGTATAGAACTTGCTCCAGATGATAAGGTAAAAAACTGATACAATAAGCAACTTGAAATACTATTACATAATCCTAGCAAACGCGGGTTTGAACCCGGCCAAGGTAGCCGTTTTTCTAAAGCGGAGAAAAACTGAAACACGCCATCTTCTCGGATAGGAAGTAAAATCGTAGGTCCCGTTTCGATACGATGGTGGGCACGATAAAGATACCTGGTTGAGGGTGGAATTCCCTTAGTTAGGCAAAAATCTAGTAAGGGTAGTGCTAATAACCAAAGCAGTTGATGCGCGTAGAGGTGCTTGCAAATTCGCTGTTCCTAGATCTCGGCCCAAGCCAAAAACAAAAAAAACAAAAATAGATCTCGGCCCATAACATAAAATAATAATAATAATTAAAAGTGCAAAATGGTCCAATTTACCCGACCCTCCCCCATTGAGAATTTGGCTCAACTTATTAAGCCAGTTTCAATAATTATATAGGTTACTTTTTGATTGATTACCATTACAATTTTTATTATTGCGCTATTACAAAATTCATCTATATATCTCGCCCTCGTTAGCAATATGACAAAAAAGTCCTTGGGGGAAGTACGAGTTCGTTCCATTGTTCTGTCTAGACCACAAGCGGTCACTTTTTACACGAACCCCAAAGTTACATTTTCTTCACATAGCAATTAGCCTTAACCTAACCTAATTATTCATCATCTATTTTTACAACACTATTACCTAACAAAGTTTATAAAAAACTTCACACATTAACAGCTGGTTGTTAAACATGACCTTTAATGCAACTTTCTATAACTTACAATACCATAATATCTAAACAAAACGGAATAAAATCAAAAGGATGTCGGATTTGTAATTAATTTTCGTGTATAAATAGAGCGTGACTTTAGGTTAACAAATTAATTACTTAGTAGTAATTAGAAATTTTGTGCAATTAATCACGAAAATTGTTAAAAGCCCCTCGGAAAATTTTACAAATGTATAAGTACAACTTTATATTCAAGCATTTAAGGCACGTGCTCTATCTACTCAAAAATTTGGTATCGTTTGGATTATTCAAATTTTATATCTGTACAATAAACGCGTTAGGGAAAAACGGTATGAAAAAGTAATCTTGCGTGTAAATCTCAGTCAGAAACTTTGAAAAACTTCAGTAATATCATACCAAACCTAGGTACACTGAAGGGCATAAATTGATTCTGAAATTAGCGCATGGCTTACCCTCCTCAACTTTGTTATGATATCAGAAAGTTGGCATTTCCGATTAAGGGATAGATCCTAAAAACCATATGCGTCAGCGTCATACGTTTTTCAATGTAAATACGTCACCACTGAAAACTTCATAACGATGACTACCATTTAATACACGTTTTTATTTATGTAATAACAAAACCACAATTTCCCTTTAATTTAATTTCGCATTTCTCCAATTTTCCCAATTTTGTTATCCTGCGCGAGCTATACCGTTAAAGGATGTCGTGCACTTCCTGCAATTTCCAACATCGAGTTTAATAATTAAATTTTCTAAGTTCGTTGGTTGAAATTCAAATTTTACACAAAACCGAAACTTAATATATGCATTTTGAATTGGGGAAATTTATTCCGGACATAACGCACGTGGTCCTTGAGGGTCGTAAAAAATTGTGTGTCTCTTACGGGGGTGGCATACATGAATTATCATCCTTTTTTTCCTAGTTATGAATGCAAATTTTTTTTTCCATATTTTCATTCAAATTAAAATGGCTTTTTTGCATTATCTACGCTTTATAGGCAAAGAATAACAGTGAAAAAGGACTGCGCTACGAGAGGAACTCGAGCATTGCAAGGATCAGTGCATTTAGAATCCTAACTTTATCGTAAATTTAATTACCTTGTCGTGCAAGTAGGACATTATACCCTAATCAGAGTTACCTTACCGAGGAGAGAGACCCAGTCTACAGGACAGGACGAAAATGACAACCATTGCTTCCAAGATTCATGATAAAGATCCATAATTTTACAGCCATAGTTCAGGGATAAGATCCAAATCCAAAAAAGAAAGATTAAAGTTTTATGACCGAATAACAGTGAAGACAACTGGGAATCAAAGTTTAGGGTCAATAGTAAAGACATCGGATTGGGGATTCAAAGCTCAAGGTTCATTGAATGTGATATTTTAAGCTTTCAAATCCAAGATTTAAGAATAAAAATTACTGAGACATCGAATGATCCAAATGTAACTGAATTCTGGATTACGATTGGAGGGTGGACATGGTTCACTCGTACGCAGGCCTCAAATTAGGGCCCTTTGTACTATCTCCCTGACTAAAGTCGTTGGACCCCGCAACGTCATTCAAGCCATTTCACATGTGAGTTGAACCTGAGGATGGTAACACCCCCAACAAGGATCGTCTCAGTTGGAAAAGTGCGGGACACTCACAAAGTACCTACCTACGTCGTGCGGTCTCGTCGTCAATGTAACATCCTCTACCAAACCATGGTGTTTCCAATGCCCAGAAAGTATGCCCACAAGTAGTCACAGGTTCTTACTTGATAGCTCTGTGTAAAAACGCGCCAGGCTACGAGATGGTCCTCTGAAGGTCTCTCTCGCATGACGGCAAACTCACATCAAGTTCCACGTAGCCTAGATGTAGTTATCTTCACAAGAAAAAAAAGGGTAGGGGATCTTTGAGCTCCTAAGATCTTCCAAAAACATCTCGAATTTTCAGAATATCTAGGCATCACACTTTACAAACAAACTGAACTGGAGTAACCACATCCAGCTCAAAGCAGAAAAAGCAAATATGGTTTTCTGGCAATATCGACGCGCAATTGGAAGACTTTGGGGCATATCCCCTTGGACTTGGTAGAATCACCATCTTGTTGAGGATGTTACATAGACGACGAGAGGGAAAGATAAATAGGGATAGGAACGGGGAGAGATAGGTTAGGTATGGAGGATGTGGAGAAAGCGATGAGGAAAGTGAAGGTGAAAACGGATGGAATCCAAGGAGAACAATGGAAATACACAGAAGAGAAGGTGGGAGAAGTGATAATAAGGATACTGAGTAGAATTTGGAGTGGAGAAGATTTTCCAGAAAAATGGAGGAAGGGGATTGTATGCCCGATTTATAAGGGAGGCGATAGAAACGAAGTAACTAGTTATAGAGGGGTGAGTTTGGCGAACACGGATATAACATTTATGCAGAGGTGCTGAGAAGGAGAATAGAGAGAAAAATAGAGGAAAAGAAATTGTTGGGGAATTGGCAGGCAGGATTTAGAAGGGGAACATATAAATATACAGAGACAGTTGGCGAATAAGAGTTGCAAAAGAAAGGAGGAAAGGTTTATACGTTGTTCCTGGGTATAAAAGCGCCGTTTGACAATGTAAATAGGAAGGAGCTGTGAGAAGAAATGAGGAGGCAAAATATGAAGGAGGATTTGATGGAGGCATTGGAAGAACTGTATGACGAGACGAGGTGTAGAACTAAAGTGGGGGTGAAGATGGGAGAACAGTTCTGGACAACAAAAGGAGTGAAACAAGGATGTCTGTTGAGTCCTAGCCTGTTTTCCATTTACATAGGGGACCTGGAAGACTTAATGAGAGGGCAGCAGTGAGGAGGGGTGGTTATATAAAGATGCGGTGGTAGTGGGAAAAGATGGTGGTGAGATGAGGGGAGCAATGGGAGTTTTCAAAAAGCATTTAGAAAAAAAGGATTTAAGGGCGAACGTAAAAAAGGCAAAACTAATGGTGCTTGAAAGAAGGAGGGGAAGAACAACTGAAAAGTGGTGGTGGGGGAAAGAGGACATATAGAGGGTGGATGAATGGAGATACTTGGGGTACATGCCAAAGTATAACAATAGAGATGACAGTCATGTAAGAGAACTGGCGAAGTAAGGGATCAAAGTGTTAGGGCAGGTATGGGGAATAGGAGAACGAGTATTCGGAAAAGACATACAGAAAAGAAAATGGCTATTCAACTTAAAAGCGGGATGGTATATGGAGCAGAGATATGGGGGGGGGGGGGGGGGTGGACAAAGTGGGAAAGGTTAGAGAGAATACAGGAAAAGTATTGGAAATGGACAATGAGTTAAGACAGAGAGACACCAGGATATCTAGTAGAGGAAGAGTTGAAATGGGAGAAAATAAGAGTTCAGACAGGAAGGCGGGGAGTGCGATATGAAGAAGGAATGGAATTAAGAGGAGATAACAAGATACTACAAGGATGTTGGAGGGAGGTGAAGGAGAATAGGACGAAGTGGGGTCAAGAAGAAAGAAAAAAGTACTACGAGTGAGGGGGTATGGCGAGGGAGGGGGTGGAAAGAGAATGGGGGAAGGGAAGGAGGTGGAGTTGGTAATGAGGGATAAAGACGTACAGGGACAAGAAAGAAGAGCAAAAATAAGGGTCGACAGGATTCCAAGATATCTCAAGGGAGAGATGGACATGAAAGCAAAAAAAAATGGCGAGGTTTCGGTGCGAAATGAGGAAAGAGTAAATATAGGTATTGAAGGGAGGACGAAAGTAGAATGTGTAGACTGTGTGGGGAAGGGTGGGATAACTTGGAACATATGATGAGGGAATGTGAGGAGTTGTGAGAGGAGGAAGGATGGATGGATGGGCAATAGTGCGATGGAGGAGAAGAGGGGTGGAGTGAATGAAGAAAGTGTTGGAGAGAAGGAAGAAGTTAATGAATATGTATAATATGTAGAATTGAATTCCTTGTTTAAACAGAAACAAATAAACGATTAGAGCTGGTTCCCCTTCCAGCATCCTTAGGTTCATCTCACGTGTGGGATGGTTTGAACGACGTTGCGGAGTCTGACGACTCTAGTGAGGGCCCGAATTTGAGTCCTATGTACGTGTAGACTATGACGTAATCCAGAATCCAGAACATCCAAGGTTTAAAATTCAACCTTTGAACACCAACATGGAATTCAAGTTCCAACATTCATAAATGAATTACTTTGAGGATATTAGCTACAAATTCAAATGGTAAATTGTTTGTAAGGGCGTAAAGCAAATAAAGGAAGATTATTCTGCTTAATATGGAGATAAATAAAGATAAACAACACAGAAATTACAAACCTAAGTTAAACCTTGTTTATCCTTAATGCTTGGACCTTGATTGCAAAATATAGAATATGAACTTTGTGCTTTCACTATATAATTTTTTTTAAATACTTTGTTGAAGGAAAGTAAATCATCCAAGGAAAATAATCACGTAAATTGAGTTGTGAATATTGTAATTTGGTATATGTTGGTCTAACAGTTCGAATTTTCGATATTAGGTAAAAGGATAAAAACATAAACGAGACAATACAAACCATGCCAAACATTTATTAACCATCACAATAAAATATAATTGTTGCATTTCTGCATTGCAAAATCTAATTAATTTAATTAATTGATTTTATTGATTTATAATGAATTTGGACTTTCCATTACGTTAAAAAAATTAAAGCCGCTCGAAGTTTTTAGCTATCGTATTGAAGATTGAATATTCAGGATTTGTGATTCAAAATTCTAGATTCTATAAAAAATACGGACTAACTAAGGCACACCTCTCATATTCCAACAATAAATTTTATTCGAGGTCTACGTTCTAGAGCAGAATATGATCTCAAATTCATTATTTTGCAATATTTAAACCTGAAGATTCTTTATTCTAAATCAAGAGACGTTCAAGATTAATAATGAAAATACTGGACACAAGATCACGTTCAAGGTACATAATATAATCTAAAGGTTGTAATAAAGTAAACAGTAAATACACCGGTTAATTTATAAACAACTAGTAGACCCGGCGAACTTCGTACCGCCAATAAAGGTTGTCTGAACTTCCAAAGGTATTGCTACATTACAGCTTTTAAGTTTCACAGTAATAAATAACATTGCGCTTTTGTTTACAATGTTTACTAATAAAATCAAAACTCCATAACAAAAACACGGTAACTTTGAAACCCATAGGGGGAAGCTCTAAACTCCTAGGGCTTATGTCTCACCTTTTAAACCTTCCTTGTACTTCTACAAATATTTTAAAACCAAAATTAGTCAAATCGATTCAGCCGTTCTCGAGTTTTTATGAGACACACAAAGGTCAATTCATTTTTATATACATATAAAGATGTAAAATTTCATCCCTTAATTTGGAACCCTTAGAGGGTAACTTTTGAAAAAAGGTGAAATATGTGAATCATGGATTTCAATACTTTGCAATACTTTGAGCAATTTTTAGATTTCCATCTGCCCCCGTTACATAGATCGCTTCAACCATTTTAAAGTTTTAAACCTTATTTTGACCCACTTAGGAGATGAATTTCGAAATTCGCTTCTTAGTGGGTGCCTACATCATCAGGGGAAGGTTCACTGAAAATTTCAAGTTTCTAGGTTCATTGGTTTGGCCTGGGCGTTGATAGATAGATCAGTCAGTCATCACTTTATCCTTTTAAATATGTAGAGATGACGGCTAAAAGTTACAAAATGGCGGCTGAGCGCCATCTTGAATCGTTTTTTTAAATAGAACACCGCGTATATTGTCACATTTTCGAAATCTGCTCATGATTATTAACACGGTTCTCTAATACACCACTCCTAAATTTTACTGTTTTCGAAATATTAACGTTTAAAAAGGCAACTTGATTTTGAATTGATTAGCTTATATACGTTCATTTCCTGTCGCTCTCGAACGTAATTCGGACATGCTAACGCTACTATTTTCATTATCCTCCGCTCGATTTTTAATTTTAATACTAAACGGGATTGCGGTGAACTAACTGCGATAAACAAACACTTATCAAAAAAAATCACTCAACAAACTCAAAACTGGATAAACGTTCAAATCGAATGGACTGTACACCATGAAATGAATACTTAAATGAATTTTTTGATCGATAGATGCCGACCGATGCAGATGTTAAACGACATTTGCGACGCGTGAACTGTCAAACGCGCGAACTGTCAAATGGGCGAACTGTCAAACGCGTTAAGTTTTCTGAAATTTTCCAATTTTCTGGGCAATTTTCTTAATTTTTCTTTCCGTAAGAACCTTCTACAAAGTATTAGAAACATTTAAAAAAAAAGATGACTGAAATCGGTAAAGTCCTTCTCAAGTTATGGCGTGACCAAGGAAATAGCGATTCATTTTTATATATATAAGATTTGAATAAGTAGAGCAAACTAAGGTTAGTTAAGTAAAGAAATAGAAGGTCAGATGACATAAAATTAAACAACTTGTTTGAAGTTATGGCTATTTAGATACTAAGCACAGTGTCGAAATTTACGTCAACAATGTGAAGTAGCATTAATTGGAGAGTTTAGTAGGTCAACTAATTAAAATCAGAGATCTCCAAAGGTTCAAATCTCAAACTCAAAGTTTAAAATTCAAACTTCAGTGATCAAGATTCAATTTGGAATTTAAGACCTGTTATTGATTGAAAATTTAGGACTATTATTCAAACTCCTGTATTTAAAAATAAACATCTACGGTTCAAGCCCTCTAAATAATCTTTGGATTCAAGGATTAACGCTTAACATTGAATGACATCAAGCTGCAAGTTTTAATTCTCAATATCTTTTATTTATGGTTTGAATTGTAACGTAGAACAGAATTAGATTTCTTACTTTCTCATTCGTAGTTGTCAATTTTCAAGACTCAAGGGCTGGTACATTCAAGGCTCAAGATTGAATATTCAGGATTCATGGTTCAGTATTCAAGTTTAAAGTTAAAGAAATAAAAACTAAGACCCATAATTCAAGATCGAACAATATGACTCAAAGTTCATAATGATTAAAGATTCAATGCAACCCTCCATTGAAAATGAAAGAACCGAGATTCAAGATTCATGATTAAAAATACGGAAAATTCAAAGTTCAAACTTCAAGTTTCATGATTCGAACTTCAAGGATCATGATTTTTAGATCAACTTCCAACACCTGAGATTGAAGGGTTGAAGATCTAATATTAGAGACTTTGACAGTTAAAATTCATGACTGCAGCAATCAAGTTGCAATATAGGTACATAGAATGCTTAAAATTTGAAACCCGTTAATAGTTAAAAATCTATGAATGTTCCGTGCATCTCATACAAGTCAACTGTTGTGTAGTTATTTGTCTTAATTTGTCTCAACACTGAGGGGAACTTACCCTCAGAGCGACATGTAAGCACGTTAGCCTTTAAACCACTCGGGTAGCTAAGTTATGGCTATTATTAAAAATGCATATTTGAAGCTCGATTGATTTAAAGTCTTTCGATTTATGAATCAATGTTCAAAGTTCACAGTCCAAGATGGTAGGTCTGTTATGTTCTACTATTCAATACTGAATATTTGCAATATTGAACTCCGAATTCCATTTTCAAAATTCATTATTTAAGGTTCAAGTGACATTGATGAATGTGCAGTGCAACATGGAAAGATCACAATTTAAGGCTTTTAATTCAATTGAAGAATCAAGATAATTCTAGGATAACAATTCAAGATTTAAGAAAAATATGATTGAAGGTTCATTATGATCAACTGAAGATTCAAAGCAATTTTCCACTGTAAACTAAATTGCATTATTTATATTCTGAATATTGAAGGATAACAATTCAAGATTTAAGAAAAATATGATTCAAGGTTCATTATGATCAACTGAAGATTCAAAGCAATTTTTTACTGTCAACTGAAGAATTCAGATTCAAAATTCAGGATTAAAAATACAAGGGCCAAAGTTTGAAACCCGTTAATGAAGATTCAACATTAATAATTTAAAATCTATTACTGTTTGTATTTGTACTTGTATTATTTATGTTATGAATTGAAGGATAACAATTCAAGATCTAAGAAAAATATGCTTCGAAGTTCATATTATGATCAACTGAAGATTCAAAGCAATTTTCTACTGTAAACTAAAGAATTCATATTCAAAATGCAGGATGAAAAATACAATGGCCAAAGTTTGAAACACGTCAATGAAGATTCAACATTAATAATTTAAAATCTATTACTATTTGTATTTGTACTTGTATTATTTTTGTACGAATTGAAGGATAACAATTCAAGATCTAAGAAAAATATGCTTCGAGGTTCATATTATGATCAACTGAAGATTCAAAGCAATTTTCTACTGTAAACTAAAGAATTCAGATTCAGAATTCAGGATGAAAAATACAAGGGCCAAAGTTTGAAACTCGTTAATGAAGATTCAACATTAATAATTTTAAATCTATTACTATTTGTATAACTTGTATTATTTATGTTATCAATTGAAGGATAGCAATTCAAGATCTAAGAAAAATATGCTTCGAAGTTCATATTATGATCAACTGAAGATTCAAAGCAATTTTTTACTGTAAACTAAAGAATTCAGAGTCAAAATTCAGGATGAAAAATACAAGGGCCAAAGTTTGAAACCCGTTAATGAAGATTCAACATTAATAATTTAAAATCTATTACTGTTTGTATTTGTACTTGTATTATTTATGTTATGAATTGAAGGATAACAATTCAAGATCTAAGAAAAATATGCTTCGAAGTTCATATTATGATCAACTGAAGATTCAAAGCAATTTTCTACTGTGAACTAAAGAATTCAGATTCAAAATTCAGGGTAAAAATACAAGGGCCAAAGTTTGAAACCCGTTAATGAAGATTCAACATTAATAATTTAAAATCTATTACTATTTGTATTTGTACTTGTATTATTTATGTTATGAATTGAAGGATAACAATTCAAGATCTAAGAAAACTATGCTTCGAAGTTCATATTATGATCAACTGAAGATTCAAAGCAATTTTCTACTGTAAACTAAAGAATTCAGATTCAAAATTCAGGATTCTAAATACAAGGGCCAAAGTTTGAAACCCGTCAATGAAGATTCAACATTAATAATTAAAAATCTATTAGTATTTGTATTTGTACTTGTATTAATTATTTATGTTATGAATTGAGGGATAACAATTCAAGATCTAAGAAAAATATGCTTCGAAGTTCATATTATGATCAACTGAAGATACAAAGCAATTTTCTGCTGTGAACTAAAGAATTCAGATTCAAAATTCAGGATTAAAAATACAAGGGCCAAAGTTTGAAACCCGTTAATGAAGATTCAACATTAATAATTAAAAATCTATTACTATTTGTATTTCTACTTGTATTATTTATGTTATGAGTTATGCTAGAAACAGCTACGCGTCACCTACTTTGTCCTACTATAGTTGTTGTTGATTGGTATCTTATAAGAAATTTGCTTGAAGTGTGCGGTGTTACCCTCAGAAAGTTTTTTAAAGTGCCGAACATCGTATGTTGACAGGGAATCCACTGTTTTGCTCCATATATGTAAATACTCGCGTTTCGGTCTTTTAGCTGTAGAAAAACTTCTGCTTGGGGCCTTTTCCTTTAAGTCACCCGGTAGCGAAATTTTATTGTTATTAGGACTCAAGTTCGATGACTTTAGATTCAAGGTTCGGTGCTCAAAGTTCAAAATTCAAGGTTCAACTTGTTCCACTCAATCTTTACAATTGACATCCAGCCTTTCATTTTCAAAATTCGAGCTTCATTGATGACCGTTCAATATGGAAAGATTGAGGTTTGGGACTTTCATTCAACATTCATGGTTCAATAATCAATATTATATTATGTTGAGTGTTAAAGAACCAACACTTAACACCCTTCAATTTAATGGATAACAACTCAAGATCTAAGAAATTTTAGAAGACAATAATGATCCAAGATTTGATACTGAAGGCTCAAAACAAATCCTCCCCTGTAAGTTATAGGTTGAGATTCAAGATTCAGGTTTAAAAATACAGATGGCGGACGGAACATCCAAAGCTCGAGGAATGAACGATGCAGATGTACTTCTGACACCTGCGATTAAAAACCTAAAGATCTAAAAACGGAGATTTCTAATGTTCTAAGGCTCATGACCTTAGCTATCAAGTTGCAGTATAAAATACTTAAAATTTTGTCTTTACTGAGGCAATTTCACCCTCAGAAAGGTTTTCAACGTACCGAACATCGCATTGATACTGAACCTACGGTGTAACTTTCTGTTTTGAGCTTTGAGCTTGCTTCAACCCATATCAACCACCTTAGCCTTTAAACCACCCAGGTTATTATTCTAAATTGAGAGACACAAGGCTTTAATCCAAGATTCGGCACAAAGGTTCAAGGTTGAAGCTTTAAGGTTCAATATTCTCCAACCCCAATTTTTTTTTTAATTCAAGGTCCAATATGGAAAGGTCAGATTTTAAGGCTTATGAATCAAGATTACAAATTCAACCTTTATGATTCTGAAACCTTCTATCCCATTTTCACTGTCAGAGAAGGTGAAAATCTTACACATTTGAAGTACTGCCGTACAACAAAGGGGATGATATTTTTTTAAATTTGAGTTAAAATAATGACTAAAGGAAAAGATCTTCATGGGAAATGTCATCGTTCCTCTGTTTTCCCAAGTACTTACACTTTTTATTAGGAAGAAAAGTGTAATTTTTACTAATCGGGAATACCGTGTGTTGGGAATACAATGACAATTACTTTGAAGACGTTTACATTTTCGAGTATACAAACGACACACTTTGCTTACCCCAATTAAAGTAAATTAGTCATAAAATAATAAAAATTCATGGTTATTTTTTACATCAATAAATTTATAACAATTAATGTGTAGGTAAACAAATGAAGCGTTTTATGTAAACGATAAGCTATGTATAAATAGTAGACAGTAACTAATTACCTGTCCTCCCTTGTTAAATTTTCTAATTCAGGAACTTTACACCAATACTGTTCTGGGGTAATTGTAATGAAAATTTGACTAAAATAAACCCACGCAACGAAAAACGCGAACGGTATCATTAATAAAAATAAAATTTTTTGATAAAGTCCAAATTCACCGACGTGCGGTAATAAATCATCGAATTCGAATAGATCATTATTATCCTTCTTGTTATCCTTTTCCATTATTACTGGTTGATTATTCTCATCACTCACAAAGGCACTATTTGCGTGTCCGTTTTTCGTTGTTTCGTTTAATGGTATTGTTGTAAATGTTGTCGAAGGCATTTCTTTACTTTCGTGTATATCGGGTAAATCGCCTTGGGGAGGCATTTTTTTGACGCTTTCGAAATTTTAACGCACGATTAGGCTAACCTCCCCCTTTTATAAGGAGTAAATCCTAACAGTTTGATAGATTCGCGAATTAAACTAGTTTTAAAATGACTCCAAGTGTTTTATACGATAGCGTAAAGGCCACAAGATCGACTCGGTCGGTATTCCCTTCTACTTCTCGCATATTCGATGAATCGCGTTTATTTACATTCGTAACGGCATTCAATTAATAATAATAATTACAGTAAACAGTTGAATAAACCTTCTTTTAATCAACTTTATTTGTTAATAATTATGCGGAATCCTTGTAAGTGATCCGGAAATTTTCAGGACTCGCATCAATTATTTTCATAAATTAATTGAGTCTGATGGAAATGACATGGGTGATTTCCCTAAATAACTTTCCTTTTTTTACGCGTATTCTCGTGATAACTGACCTAATATGTTACTTTACGCAAACGTTATTATTGGCGGTTTTCCCAGATGGTTTGCGTGGTCCACAGAGATTATTTTTATAATGTTTATACCAGTCTCCTCAAACTACGAAATGCATAATGTTCAGGTTACTAAGGGTTGATTTAGGGATTCAATGCGATTATTCAAATTATTTTACGTGTAGAGAACAATTTTCTACGCGAACGGTATTAGTTTTCTATTCTAAAGTGGAAAAATTGAAAAACCAAAGCCGCTTTTCATGCAAATATCTGTGTTGTCATGGAATACCATCAACTGTAACTGTTGGTATTAAATTTTAATTACGTATTATAGTTTTTGTAGTACCTTTGTGCGTAGGTAGTTTATTTGAAATTTGCTCAAATTATTTAACCATTATGGACCAAAACCGTGAAACGATTAAAAGCAGTTTTTTTAACGTAATAGCTGTGTCTTAGAAACTTAAAAGATTAGCAAAAACCTTTTTTTTTATTTTTGTACAATAATACATCTATGCCCTTCATAGAGTACCCCACTGAAAACAGTACATCCATAAAACGTTTCTAAATGTTGCGTAAGGGTTACAAATGAAACATTCCTAAGAAACATCTAAGGCACATTACTGGTACATTCCTGTCGAAAGTGAATAAATGGTAATATCTAATAAACCTTTCAATTGATATCCCAGCAAACACATTTATATATAAAATACATATAAATTATATAAGAGCTTTTTAGATTTATATAAAACTGGAAGAAAAATAAGAGATACGGTATTTAATGTCAGGATGTCAGCAATTTTCAAAATAAGATATATGTCTATTAGATGTAAATTCTTCTATATCTGTAGTACATGAATTTATATACGATTTATGTATATTTTATGTAATATTCACATTACAAATATTAGGTAGTTGTAAAAGCGTTGGGATGACCAAATGGCAGCTACTCGAGCATAATGTAGTTATTACCAATGTAAAAAATTATTTAAGCAGTTTCGTACAAAAAAATGGAAAAACTACATTTTTACGTGCAAATGTACTTTTAATTAACTTAATTCTTGCACGAACCCGTTTTTACCTGAACTGAAAGCCGACAGTTTATTATATTATAAACTTGCTTGAAAAGTTTCCCTTAACCGAATTCGAACCGTTGCGGGTGGGCGTTGCAAATTCCGAAACCCGACATGTGTTTCTTTGTATCCGACATTGTACCACTGCGCTAATCTGAAACATTCCTTTTTTTTATTTGGTTCTTCCTAACTTTGCGCTGTTTCGCGAGTTTAAATTATGTTTGATTATATCGTTGAGTGAAGTCTTATTCAATGATTACCTATACCTACCTTTATGTTAAAAATGGCGATGATTTAATTTACTTTATATTATTTATTTTCTATACAGGGTGATTCATTAAGAATGTCCAATCTCTGAACTGTAGATTCCAGACCTCGAAATATGATGATTCTGCCCAACATGCCTTATACAAATATTGATAGTTTCCGAGATACCGGGTGTTTAAAGTTTAAATATGAATTTTGATTTTCGCAATAACTTTCTATTTTTTCACAATTTCTTTTTGAAAATTGGCAGTTTTACCTTTTTTTGCATGAGGATTGCCAATTTGGACTCTAATTTAGCATTGCTAATAGAGGGCGCTAGTTATACTTGGTTGTGTTTAGTAAATCTAAGCAAAAATTTTTTTCGGCTGAACTATTAGCAAACTAATAATAAAATATGGAAAAGCGTTAGATTCTACAAAAAAAAGTTACTCTTGTTTGATTCGTGTAACTCGATCAGTTATCGAGTTATTTGCTTCTAAACAGTTCAATAAATTTTAATTTAAAAAAAAATTTATTCTCTAAATGTGTAACAACAATAAACTATTATTTATGATCCGTTTTCGCAAAGATCTCTTCATATCAAATAACCCTTGTCTATTATTTTTAATCACATTAATTAATTGTTATTGCGAAAATCAAAATTCATATTTAAACTTTAAACACCCGGTATCTCAGAAACTAGCAATATTTGTATAAGGCATGTTGGGCAGAATCATCATATTTTGAGGTCAGGAATCTACAATTCAGAGATTGGACATTCTTAATGAATCACCCTGTATAAATTAGACGCATTTTAGTCGATACGGATGTAATATTAAAGGTACGTGACCTACAATTTTTGGCGTTACAGAAAACCCGCGCGTGCGATTAATTATGCGGCGCAAATAGAAACGGACTTTTATTTTCGACAATATAATACATATACAATGTAATGATAATTTATAATTATTTTTACAGAGGCATACATAAAAAATATGTAATACTTTATAAGATTTTACATATAACGTACATAAATCTAATCATATAAATATGACAGCACATAAATTTTATATGTATACAGGGTGTTTCAGACCACCCGTACCGGCCAAATATCTCGCGAAATACAAAACGTATTGAAAAAAGAAAAAATACGTCTAAACAATTTTTTAAGACCCTATTGTTTGATAGTAATAGGATGTCCCCACTCCCACCCCCGGGGGGTGGAGAGGGGGGTAACTTCGTAATCTTAAATAGCACCCCCCAGTTTATTATGCAGATTTGAATTCTGCGTTAACAAATAGGAACTTTTTGTTTGAAACATTTTTTGAAGTTCGTGGCAGATGGCGCTATGATCGCCGAAAGAAGTTTTCCGATTACCTATGCAAAATTTGTTGTCAGTTTTGATAAGTGACCATAAAAAATGTTAATGCTTTGTAAAAGGGAAGAGGGGAGCTTTATTTACTCTGCCCCTTTCCCCACACCGCCACTTCACCCCTAATTTTAGATTTAAACGTATCTCGAATGTCAATGTGTTCTTTACTCGTGAAATCAAAGTATTTCAAATTTTTTTTTCTATTTTCCATCAAAGACAAAAAAAATTTACAAAATTTAACTTCTTCAATCGTGGTATTGAACAGTTGTTTAAATCTAAAATGGTTGCGTTTTCCCATCCTAAGTTATGGGCCGTAGGGGTTAAGTGGCGGTGTGGGGAAGGGGGAGGGGTTAATAAAGCTCCCCCTCTTCCCTTTTGCAAAGCATTACCATTTTTGATTGTCAATTAACAAAACTGACATCAAATTAGCATAGGTAATCGGAAAAACTTCTTTCGGCGATCATAGCGCCATCTGTCACGAACTTCAAAAAATGTTTCAAACAAAAAGTTCCTATTTGTTAACGCAGAATTCAAATCTGCATAATAAACTGGGGGGTGCTATTTAAGATTACGAAGTTACCCCCTCTCCACCCTCCGGGGGTGGGACTGGGGACATCCTATTACTATCAAACAATAGAGTCTTAAAAAATTGTTTAGACGTATTTTTTCTTTTTTCACTGCGTTTTGATTTCGCGAGATATTTGGCCGGTACGGGTGGTCTGAAACACCCTGTATATTATATGAATTTCTGTATACAGAATATCCGTAAGTTTCTATACTATTATATAAAATATACGTAATCTGTGACATACACGGTTTATATAACTTTATTAAAGAACACTTACATACTTGATATACATATGAAAAAGCATATGTAGGGGTATTTACTTCAATCTTATACATGTATGTATATTTTATATGTGTGTTTGCTGGGTTTTAGCTAATAGCGTAATAGATAATGGCACATGAATGAACAAAACAACAAAGAAAACTGTATTGGGGGGAGATTTTAATGCCCCATCGAGAATGTGGGGGAATAAGCAAGAAAACGAAAGAGGAAGGGAGTTATGCGGCTGGATGGCAACAATGGACCTGGTCGTGGCGAACCAAGGAGACACACCAACCTTCTGCCAAGGGGGAAGGTGCTCATTCGTAGATCTGACCATGACGTGGTAAATGGTATAAAGAACTGGAGGGTCAGGGACGACATCGAAAACTTAAGTGACCACGATTTAATAACGTATTCTGTGGAAGCATCAATCAGAACAGTAAACAGGACACATAGAGAGAGAGCTGGCTGCAAAAAAACTGGCCTATCGAGTAACAGCATGAAATGATTTTTAAAAGCTAGTACTTATACAGACCATCCATAAAATCTTTGGCTGCCTGGGCGCAACTTGTGCAGAAATTCGCCATGCCCTCTCTCCTGAATATTTTTTGGCACGTTACTGTACCTATCGAGTAACAGCATGAAATTACTCTTAAAACATAGCTTTTATACAGCTAAAAAAGAAAAAAATTGGCTGCCTTGTTAAATCTTGTGCGATACCTAGGCACCCAACTTTTTATTATTATTTTTTTGGCACGTTACTGTACCCATCGAGTAACAGCATGAAATTACTCTTAAAACATAGCTTTTATACAGTTAAAAAAGAAAAAAATTGGCTGCCTTGTTAAATCTTGTGCGATACCTAGGCAGCCAACTTTTTATTATTTTTTGGCACGTTACTGTACCTATCGAGTAACAGCTTGAAATTACTCTTAAAACATAGCTTTTATACAGTTAATAAAGAACAAAATTGGCTGCCTTGTTTGATCTTGTGCGATACCTAGGCAGCCAACTTTTTATTGTTATTTTTTTGGCACGTTCCTGCACCTGTCGAGTAACAGCTTCAAACTATACCCAAATATCTCGAAAAGGAGAATTTTTTTCAAAAAATGTTTCAGACGAAAGTTTTGTGGCTTTGAGGGGGAAAGATGGTGACATTATCAATTTAATTGTAGATGGCGCCACTTTAGAGATTTCATCATGGCGGCCATTTTTTAAAATGGGAGTTGATTTTTCTTTCCAAATGAAAGTTGTAGCTGGCAATAAGACAAATACAATGGTTTTTGGTTTTTTGTAATCGGATCATTTTTCACTGAGTTACGGTGTTCCAAAGTTTATAAATTAAGTAAAAGTTTCCACAATTCCACCTCCCATAGTGTACGTATTTTGTAACTCCACACCACTCTGCATTTCTCTCCCCTCTCTGTGTTGTTCCTATCCGTTATCTGGACCGATTCTGTTTGATAGTTAACCAGGTCCAGGCTGATTGACACGCATGTTCCCCTGCTTAGCATTACCCAGGATGAACGACGTGAACGTGACGGGGTTTTCATCCCTTTAGAGCGTGAGTCCCCTTACCTCTCACGATTCGGAGTACTTCATTGGTGCAGAATTACAAAATACGTATACTATGGGGGTGGAAACTTTACTTAATTTATACATTTTGGAACACCGTAACTCACTGAAAAATGCTCCGATGAAAAAAAACAAAAAACTGTTGTATTCGTCTGATTGCCAGCTACAACTTTCATTTGGAAAGAAAAATCAACTCCCATTTAAAAAAATGGCCGCCATGATGAAATCTCTAAAGTGGGGCCATCTACAATTAAATTGATAATGTCACCATCTTTCCCCCTCAAAGCCACAAAACTTTCGTCTGAAACATTTTTTGAAAAAAATTCTCCTTTTCGAGATATTTGGTTGTAGTTTGAAGCTGTTACTCGATAGGTGCAGGAACGTGCCAAAAAAATAATAATAAAAAGTTGGGTGCCTAGATATCGCACAAGATTTAACAAGGCAGCCAATTTTTTTCTTTTTTAACTGTATAAAAGCTATGTTTTAAGAGTAATTTCATGCTGTTACTCGATAGGTACAGTAACGTGCCAAAAAATATTCAGGAGAGAGGGCATGGCGAATTTCTGCACAAGTTGCGCCCAGGCAGCCAAAGATTTTATGGATGGTCTGTATAAGTACTAGCTTTTAAAAATCATTTCATGCTGTTACTCGATAGGCCAGCTTTTTTGCAGCCAGCTCTTGGACTAACAGGAGCAGCACCCGAGATGGAGATGGGGGAGGGGAGGAAGGCATGCAAAAATACGGTAAAGAAATAAAAAAAGAGCACACAGAGAGGACCAAAAGAAACTCAGCAAAATTATAAAGGAAACGTGCAATAAGGTGCTGAAGAGAAAGTACGTAAACCACAGGAGACCAGTATACTGGTGGAGCGAGCACCTGAGTACCCCGAGGGAACGGTGCGTCAAGGAGCGGAGAAGGGGGACCAGGCAAATGAAAGGAGGGACCAAGGAGATAGTTTTCCAAGAATATAAGCGGATGAGAAAGGAACTACAAGACAACATTCGCAAAGCCAAGGACAAGAAATGCAAGGACCTGCAGAACGACGAATGGGGGCTGGGGTACAAAATAGTTACAAAGAAACCTAAAACAGTCACGCCAATAAAGCTGGACGACAGGGAGATAGAACAGCAGGTGAATAAATTGTTCCCGGAACACGGGGTTACAGTGTGGAAGGTAAGGCCGAAGAAACCCCAGAGTTCAAGACCGAGGAGGTGATGGAAACGGCACATGGGGATGAAACGGAATAGAGCACCGGGCCCCGATGGAATAACGACGGAAATACTGCAAGCCACGGTGAAGGCTATATCGGACCCAGTGCACAAAGGTAATTAACAAACTGGTAAAGGCCGGAGATTTTCCCAGTGAATGGAAAAAGGCCAGGCTAGTGCTCTTAGAGAAACCTAGGAAAATTGGAAGCAGCCAAAAAATTTAACAGAAATACATATAACAAGTGATACATCAAAATGTAGGAAATTATTATTATTATTATTATTATCGCGATGGATTCTACGCAAAAAAGATTTTTCCAAAATCACCTACCTTTAAAAATAAGAAAGTTATGGAGCATTAAAGAAATCGACCAAATTCGAGAAACGCCCCCTAGCGTCTAAACGATTAAAGATAGATGAATTCTGTTTGCGCCAGTGATTTTCTCATTCAAATTGAGCTCCAGACACCTTGGTCCATTTTTGTCTATCTCTTAAAATAAAGGGTGTTGCCATAAGAAAGTGTCCAATTTGAACCACCCTGTACACGTAATATTCTTACATTATTGTGTGTACAATATTTGAATTTACATTAAATAGCAATATTAACTTAATATTACAAATATGTATGTTATATTGCTTAAATATAGATTTTCAATATGTAGCAATATTGTATACGTAATATTGGTACATTATTGTGTGTAGAATATTTGAATTTACATTAATTGACAATATTTAATAAATATTTCAAATGTTGTTCTTATACTCACTAAGTATTGTATTTCTAATATTTGTGTAATATTTCAAAAATATATTCCCCCAATATTGGCTGTACAGTTCGATAATATTGCCCCAATTTCTCTATAATGAGCCAATATTCTGCCAAGCTAACGCCAATAAAAACGGTGCTACATTGGAGTTAGATACTCGTCACTTTTAGGAATTACTTGTATATTACTGATAGTAGACTAATAGCTCTAAGTGACGTGTTAGACTCCTTACCTCGCTTAGCTATTGTAACAATGTGGACAAATGTAAAAATTTGTTGGGCGTTATCCTAGTCTTAGGATTCAGTTGAGAATGTATGTATATTAATAACACCATTCTTGTTCTGGGCAGTTCTTTTACATTTTTGAGTGTAGATCTCTTTATGACGATTCCTATATGCACATTTCTAGTTTAATGGACAAGAGTGATACACTATGTTATTTTCTTTAACATATTTCACCATCCGTCTGTATGTAGCTTCATTTTCGGGGTAAAAATTTTACCAATCAAATTTGAGTTTGGCATGAGATCAACCTTGATGAAGGAAACTACAACCGATTCAATATCCTCTTCTATAACATCATAAGTCCCCAGTTTAATCTGCACGGTCTTCTAGTCCCCAGTGTTTAGTCTTACAGCCATATTCAACCTAGAACATCATCAGTACTCAATTTAGTCTCCACAATCTTCTAGTCCCTAGTATTTAGTCTTAGGGCCATATTCAACTTACAACATCATCAGTACTCAGTTTAGTCTCCATAGTCTTCTAGTCTCCAGTCTTTAGTCTTAAGGCTTCCATCCTAGGTATTCATTTTTCAGTCTTAGGTATCGAGCCTTCAACTTGGGCTATATTCAAAACCCTTTCCTAGAACATCATCAGTCCTCAGTGTAGTTTCCACGGTCTTCTAGTCCCCAGTCTTTAGTCTTAAGGCTTCTGTCCTCGGTATTCAGTTTTCAGTCTTCGGTATCGAGCGTTCAACTTGGGCTATATTCAAAACCCTCTCCTAGAACATCATCTGTCCTCAGTTTGGTCTCCATGGACTTTTAGTCCCCAGTCTTTAGTCTTAAGGCTTCTGTCCTCGGTATTCAGTTTTCAGTCTTCGGTATCGAGCCTTCAACTTTCAGTTTTTAGTTTTCAGTCCCGTCGATCTTCACCCTACAATGTTCACTCTAACCCTTCAACCTAAGGTTCCAGTTCCCAGGCCTTTAGTCTTTAGCGTTCGATATTCAGCCTCGGTTATACAGTTTTTAATCGTTCGTCCTCAGCGTCCAGTATCACTCCGCAGTCTTTTCAATCCTCAGCCTTCCGTCCTTAGTCCTTGAGTCTTTAGCTTTCAGCCTTCATTCAATGTACGTAGTTGGTATTCAGGACATTATTCATATTTGTGATTATCTAAGAAAAAATATTAAAATTAGGTACACGTTTCGCGTCAGAATCGATAATATAAATTGGATCCAGGAGAGTTGGCGTGCACGTCATTACTTGTAATTGTATGTATTAAGATTAAAATTTGAAGTCAAGAAATAATGACGTCGGGAATGAAATCTGCCAAATCGTAACAAGGCAGTGTTGCAAATAATACTTTAATTACCCACAGGTAGTTGCTTGTGCTACTTTAAAATTGTCATAGTAATATTTTACGTGTTTAATTAATCCATTACGTATAAAACGTATCTTAAAAAATTAATTAGAGCTTAGTAAAGCTAAATGCGGAATTCTAATAAGTGCAATAAACATATTAACGTCTGCTGCGATTGAACTCGTTCTCTGGGCGGTACGTTTGGCACTAATGTTATAAATGTTTATAAATAATGAATAAATTTGACATTGACAGATAGTGTTGATTAAAGTCAGCTGTTGGACATACGGACATACTCACTTCTCTCTCATTTTCACTGGCGATCATCTATACGCACGTCTTTACTTAAAACACATGCAAACTATATTGCCATCTTTATCACAAACATGTATTAAGCTTTAATGATTGTTTAAAAGGAATGTCGTGCATTCATTCGGAAACCTATGACGTGAACGCCAACTCTTGTGGATCGAACTTTATCAACAATTTACCAAAGAACCATTAAATTGAGCAATTATGCTAATATAAGTAGTGACTAATTCAGTTTGCTACCTATAAATTAATTTATTATAAGTTAAACCTGATATACGTAATTAAATTGCAAATTACACTCGTAGATCTGACAGTCTCCGCATAATAATTTCAGCTGCATTCGACCGGAATTATGAAAAAATGATTACCGCGGACTCGCATTTCTCATAAATCTTCTGTATTACGCAGTGGAATCATTTTTGTTGATTGAATTTATCTAATTAATCTTGTCTGTAGCGATATCCAGTTTACGCATGTTTTCACAAAAATAAAATTGATATTGTACCTATCAGCTGTAACACTCAGCTCTAACAAAATCCGAAATGACATCGGTGAATTAAAACAATATTCATTGCGTTCCTGATATTTAGTAATCTTGTGTGTTCGTTTAAAATGAAATTTCATAGACTGTACAAGTACGATCTTGAAGTGGTTAAATTATGTATAAGTCGTTTTTAGTATATAATTTCTGATAGGTAGGTACCTTCATCTGTTAGATAGTAATTTGGCTTCAATCTATTATTTGCTTGGCTCTGATCCATTTAAACCTTTGATCCTTGGTTTTTCTCGACAGATTAGTAGTATTTTTGATAGTTAAAGTATCTCGTACGTTTTGTCCCCTGGTAAATGAATTGCAGAGTATATTCATAGAAATTATAAAAAAAAACTTTAAAACGCCAAGAGTTTGATGACGGTTTATGTTATCGCAATACACAGAACTACATGATCTGTGTTCATTGTTAAACAGACAGTGTGTAACATACCAGTTTAAGCAATTTCAGAACAGAAGTAAGGTTCGAGTGAGCCCTTATATTGATTGCAACTGATTAACCAGAATTAGGTCGATGCGAATCTACTCGCAGTTTTTACGGTAAAATTAATGTTTTGTGTCTACAGGTTGATCACTCTAAGTTTGTAATGTCTTTTTCTATGTTACTGTCACTATCGTTTTAGATAACCTTCTCCTTCTTCTTCCTCCTATTGCCCCTTGATCCCACTCGCCTGAGACCATCCTATTATCATTAGGTAATACAAATGTCGAGGTGGAAGCAATAAAACACAGCTAAATAACAAAAGAATAGAATGTACACCAAAACACAGTGACTTTAAACAACCCTTAGGCTCACCATTATAGAGAAGGAAGTTAATAACATAGGTAAACGCTACACAATTGCCTCTGTTTCGTGGTATTCTTAAGTAAGTGTTCAAAGAACCTCGCCCACAGCTACAATTTGATGCTGAGCTTTACCGAATGCATCCTCGTAACTAAAATCGTTTACATTTTACATAAATACATTGCAAAAGTAAATGAATTAGTCCCATGATGAAACCTTTGAATCCTTATAATTTACTATATAAACAACACGAAAAACAACACCCCATCGAAATCGAAGTCAATTTCCCGTTTAATTACATACATACAAAAATACTGCATTACAATTTTTAATTAAATGGTAAAAAAGTTTTGTAGTGTAGCAAATCGTTTAATTTTATAACCGCAGCGCCGCGCCGCGCCGCTGCAACTGACAGCTTCCAATGTTCGGAAATTCGAAACAAAATTTCCACATTTTCACTTAAACTATAAAACACCGATCGACAACATTATTTAACAGTTACATTCCCACAAAATAATTTTCGCTTCTCTTGTTTGACAAACGTTAAATTTATGCAGCATTTACATAAACTCTATGTTCGTTTTACATATTGTATGCGTAACAATAATTTAGCTTGTTTATACACGAGTTTTTGGTCACGTTATCTATAGAAAATGTGCGTGACGGTACGAATAAGTATAATTTCTTAATTCGTTTAAGGGGTTCATTTCAGCAACAAAAAAAGGGAGTGAGGATTAATTAAGTGCTTTGTAACAGAAAATTTAAATGTTTCTGCTTATTAAGACGATGCTCATTAGATAGTAAACAGTAAACAGCTGCGAGTAGACAAAAACTGTATAGTGTACAATGTACACAGCGAAACGCACACAGCATACAACATACAGCGTACAGCACGCAGAATGCAGAATGCGGCATACAGCATACAGCACACAGCATGCAGCATACACCGTACAACATACAGCATACAGCATGCAGCATACAGTATAAAGCAAACAGTATACAGCATACAGCGTACAACATATAGCATACAGCATACAGCATATAGCATATAGCATATAGCATATAGCATATAGCATATAGCATATAGCATATAGCATATAGCATACAGCATATAGCACACAGCATACTGTATACAGTATTCAGTACACAATACACAGTACACTGTATAAAGTATACAAAACATCATGAAGGGGGCACGTGAGACCTGACCAAAACGTCGTATGAGAAGATGAGCAGGTTCATACAGCACTCGGGGAAATCACAAATTCAATATGCAAGACTTCTACATCCAGATGTAGCTTTTATATCAAAATCTATTAAAGTGGTGTTCGACAGAAGAAGAGACCCTACCGCAGAAAGATTGAAGAAAGCAAGCCTAGCAAAAAAATGAATTAATGAGATTTGAGAAATCGCTTACATGCAACGCAATGGTAAATCATAGACCAATTAAAAGAATTCAGGGCGGAGACAAACACTCTATAACGACATAAAAGCAAAAAAAAATCGAGCGATCCTAAGTGGAGCGGAAGCGTTCCTGCAAAAGGTACAAATAGTGTATCCAAAATATCCAGCGTGAAGGTGGAGGAAGTACCACAGGACGTGTCACAGGTTTCAAAGACCTGCCACCCACCAAGTGGGATGTTAATTCCGAGAGAAAAATCTTCAAGGTGCTACATTTGATGGGTTTAGGTTACCCAAGATACATAATGAAGGAATACCGCTCAATAGGTCCCCATTGCCAACTATTAGCGAGGTATCTGGTTAAAAAACGGCAACATTGCACAGAAGGACTGGATTTCTACGTGAAAAGCTTCAGTCACTTCACAGAATTGGTGAAGGAACAAACAGTACAGCTACATCACTTACTTCTCAGCTTTGATTACTAACATCCCAGTTAACGAAGCACTTCAAGTAATCCAAAGGATACTATGGATCTACCACTTAATTTCTGTACAAGGAATAACGCTGCAAACGAATCAAAAGAGCGTCAATGGAATCCCCACTATCGTTGGTGATAGTCAACGCTTTTCCGGAATGGATCGAAAGAAAGACTTTAAGGACAGCCAAAGCTGTCACAGGGGAATACGTGTAGGAAAAACTGGAAGAGTCCATGGGCATCTGAATCTCATACACGATAAATTCAAATTTACAATGTAAATGGAAGAAGATAACCCAGATAACCTTGTTTGGACGTACTAGTAAACAAGAAAGGCCACACGATATACCTAAAGAAAACACACATCGACCGATTCGTCAATGCCAAATCCCACCACCACCCAGCTGAATTGCAAGCTGTGGTAAAAACATTGATCACTATGTTGCAAATGCTGGCAGATGAGAACAAAGGCCAGCGTCAATAAGGCATACAGACCACCTAAGCTCAAAACGATGGACGAAATGGAGGTTCCGAAAGCGAACCTACGCTACATAAAAGAAACTACCGCCAAAATAAGTAATATAAATACTGTATTTACCACATGCAACAACATCAACAATGTCCTTCCAAGCCCAAAAACAAAGGTGATAAAAGGTATACGAGGCTCAAGCCCTCTACATAGGTCAAACCAATAGGAGAATTAACGTCAGAAAAGGAAGAACATCAAGATACAGTAAATGTAGACCAAAAGTTGTCATCACTAACTTAACACGTCAAGAGCACAGCGCACTAGGTTATATATAAGGCAAGAGAACAGAAATATCTTCAAATAACCGTCTATTCATATCTGTGGGTGCAATACCGCCTCCATATCTCATGGCATGCTCCCCAAAAGAAGTACTGGAAGAGCTCAAGATTCAAAGTGTTATTATAAGCTAGCACAAATAGACAATAGACTCAGACAATCTATAATATACGATAAAGCTATAGACGTTAGACAATAGGTAATAGACAATAGGCAATAGACAATAGGAAATAGGCAATAGACAATATGCAATAGGCAATAGACAATAGACAATAGGCAATAGGCAATAGGCAATAGGCAATAAGCAATAGATAGTATATTGCATATATGTATGATTTTGAATGTAATTAAGCTTGCCCTAATCACGTTTAACACTCACACAAAACAATGAAAGGTAGAGAATGAGACACGATGTGAAAAGTTTACAATTTAGGCGAGAAATTTCAATTAGGCACTAACATAGAAAATTGAGCATGTGATGCAAGTGTAATAATAAAATTAACATATTTTAAACACGGTCTAACTTACGATTTGAAATGAAGTGCTATTTGAGGCACTTTTGTACGAATAAAATACTACTTGTTAACTAATTAGTGCCCTGTTTCCAACCCAAATTAGCGCTAATCAGGTGATAATAATCTTGTTTGTACCATGATGTGCGATAACTGTTTATATTAGTATCAATAAAACCGATCAGTTCAAAGAGGTATTGTAGATCTTGCTAATAAAGGTTAAGTAGTAGTATAAATAGTTTAGCTACTATTTTTCCGACAATTTTTTCTGTAGCATCTTAGCACAGTATACCTACAAACAGTAGTCCCACTAGAGGAAATTTATCAAACACACTCTTTTCGCGCCAAATTGCGCGTGGCACCTTGCGCATTGTACTTCCACCCACAGTCCCATAACAACAAATGGCTACTTTTGCGTGAATGTCTTGTTCTTTTGTTGTAGGGCTGTGAATGCTGTGATTGTTAGCAGACGTACTACATTTAGGTACCTATTACATTATAAGTAAATTTAGTACCTACGCAACTACTCCTTTCACAAATCGAATACGCATTTGGCATAAAACATGTTTAAGTTTATACCTAATATTGACATGCTGTCACCCGTGTAAAAAAATACACTCATTTAGGAACCGCCAGATGCATTTTATTGCACTGTTGACTAACCTAATGCCCTATATAAACTGCATAACAAAGGGATTTCCGTTCACGCCGAGACATATGATATGCTTAGGTAGGTTTCTTCTTTGATTATGAGCTCATTAACCTCTACCTATGAAAATACCTAAGTATATACGTGCTCATTTTCGTACTTGAGAAGACATTGTATCGTGACACTGGCACCCTGCGCAGTAGATTTTGAAAAAATATTCGTTACAGCAATATCAAAGACGCCGACACGAAGTGGTATTACTGTTCGTAGGTATACTGTGATCTTAGACAGATCATATGATTTTTGGTCTAACAGGATCGCTAATTCCAATATCTCGGGGGTTTTACAGAATGAGATTGATCGTCAGCGATTTCGATAAATTCAACGAAGCTTTTGTAGGTATGTCAGTCCAACTCTGGAGATCAATGCACCTCTTACAGCGTTGTATGTTCCATGTATGGTTGGATAAAGAAAGCAGTTTCTTAGTGTCGTTTTGGCATTTTAATAAATATGCATGGCGAATTTGGGAAAGGCCGGTTTTCTGACAATCATGGCAATCACTTATACAGAAATGTGGCGACCACATGATCCTGCTACACAGTCGCTTACGTATTGAGCAACGATTGATTCCCATTGGCCGACCAATGACAACGCGTCGACACCGCCCAGAATCCTTTATAAGCGAACGCTGTTACCCACAGAAGTCAGTCAGAAGTCATAGCCGCCAACGAAACATCGACCCGTCAGCCTGTATTCCAGAACCAGTCTACCCTCCGGCGATCGACCAACCTACCTACTGCCTGTACCTCCATTATTAACCGCATTCCGCGTTATTAAAACTTGTACATATATGTAAATAAAAATGTTAGTTGTTTTCGCAACTTCCAAAACTTTATTGTTTATTTGGCACGATCACCAAATAGCTGGTGATCGGATTCAACCGCCAAAAGATACATTAACATTCTATTATGAAAACGTACGTACAATGATGATTTCGTAGTTTCATATTAAACCTATCGACCTTGAGGTCTGTACCTTAAAATCTTGGGTTATCAGGACTTGGAACCTCGACTCTGAAATTTGGGAATCTTTTACTATTAGAATGTTTTAATCTTCAAACCTTACAATATTAAATTTTAAAACACTTGGAATCATACAAGTGTGGTAAGTTTTTGCTATCTTGGAATTTGTGATACTTTGTAATGATCGGATTTTGGAATTTGAAACCATTTTTGGAACCTTAAATCTTTATCGCACTTTAACATTTCTTGAATATTGTAGCTTTGTTGTATCATAGGATCTGTAAACCCTGCGATTTTTAAATTCTTAGATTTATTGATTTTAATTCTCAAAATATCAACAATTATGAAATTTTTAGATCGTTGCCAACCTAATATTAACAAAAGCTAAAGCGATTTCAAGATTTCCATGCTACAAATCCCCAAAAACCACGGCAGACGAGTTTTGGACACAGCCTGAAGAGCGCAGGAAATTCCAACCATTCCTTGGGATTTATACGAATTGAAGATCTTCACTGCCTACACAATTTTGGTTAGGTTAACTATCTGACAAGCTGATGACAGTCCCCTCTGTTTTCCGTTAAAGGTAGTTCGTCCAGAGTACTAGCTCGCCTTCGCCAGGTTTAATGAAGGTCTTTGATCTTGGAAAGTGTGATTGAAGCAAAAGCTCCAGAGCCTCGTTCACGGTTTCTGTATAACCTATGCTACCCTCTGTTCCTCTCTGTAAGGCTCTTTGGAGTCTGGTATCTTTTAAAAATTTCCCCAGAATACCTGCTCCACGAATCAAGTTTTGCCTTTATTATGGCCAAATTGTATTTGGTAAGTGTGGTTTGGTATGAACCACATTCTTCCATACGTTTCGTGGAACCATGTGTCTCAAATGTACTTCTCATGGCCATGCGAAGGTTTGATTCCATGACCTCCAATTCCGTCGAGCTATTGGCCTCGTCATTTAGCGTCCTTACTTTTAAGCTAGTCACCCATTTTTCCCCTTCCTATTGACTTCATCGTCATAGCATTGTATGCGCATGTCGTTGACATATTCAAATTTAGCTCTGTTGGATTATTTACAAGAAGTGTTGATAATCCTTGGCAAGTACCATCTGTTACTTCCAGAAATCTCAAGAAATGCTCATTTGTGATGAAAACATTAAATTCGCCTTTATAAACAAATCTTCCAATTACCGTCACATTGGAAATAATCGAAAAATATTCAAATCATCCCTACTATCCCATGTAGTACGGTTTATTGGCGTTAGCTTGGTGGAATATTGGCCCAAAATAGAGCAAGTGTGGCAATATTGTCGAACTGCAGCCAGTATTGGCCGAATATATTTTTGTAATATTCTACAAATATTGGAAATACAATATTTAGTGAATATAAGAACAATACTTGCAATATTGTTATGTAATGTAAATTCAAATAATGTACACACAATAATGTACCAATATTGCGTGTACAATACTACTAAATATTGAAAATCGATATTTAAGCAATATAACATACATATTTGTAATATTTAGTAAATATTGCTGTTTAATGTAAATTCAAATATTATGGTACATACAATAATGTACTAATATTGCGTGTACAATATTACTAAATATGTATTGAAAATCGATATTTAAGCAATATAACATACATATTTACAATATTTAGTCAATATTGCTATACAATATAAAGTCAATATTAATTTATCAATAACATAGCGATACTGTATTTTTAATATTACTGGATATTTAAATCAATATATTTTAGGGTGCATAAAAAATATTCACAAATTATAAGGTTATGGATACTTTCTCAAAATCCGCCGAATATTAATTTTCGCCGATTTAGAGATAAATATAAAAATATTCATAATATCCTCTCTATTTTATAGTGTTCAACTATAAATTCCCAAATTATATAAATATCCGTAGCTCATTGTTTCATGGTCGACTTCTTAACCGGACGATCGATGGTTCGAGTCCTACTTGAAGCAAAAGGCACAACCTTTTTTAATTCATTTTACTTCCCGAGTACGAAGTAAAAGGGAAGTATTGTATTAGTGTTCCAAAAAAAAATTGACCTATGCAAATTTTTACATATCTGCGTTTCTGAATACGTAGATTCAAAAAATGAAAAAAAAAATTCCGTCTGTCGTCTGTTGTCTATAGTCTGTCCGTACACATTTTCTTCCAACGCTCTATACTAAGAAACAATGAAAGTTATCAAAATGCGGTTTTCGCCAATCGATTGCATTCGAGAAAAGGACGAATATGCTAATATTACCTTTGATGACGTCACTTCCGGTACAACCTAAAATGGCGGCACTCGTTTTTTTAAAGATAAAGTTGCATAATTTTAGTGTAGTGTAAAGGAGTATTTTTTCGGAATTCGGCAATATAATATATTGTGCTATACATATTTTTTGAAAAAGTGTCAAAAAAAAATTGTTAAAAAATAATTGCAACGCTCTAAACTCAGAAACTATTAAAGTTATCGAAATGCGGTTTTCGCCGATCGATTGCATTCGGGCCAAGGACGAAAATGCTAATATTACTTTCGATGACGTCACTTCTGGTATAACCTAAAATGGCGGCACTCATTTTGTTTTATGTGATAAAGTTGCAGTTTTTTATGTACTAGTGTAAAAGAGTATTTTTTCTGAATTCAGCAATATAATATATTATGCTATAAGTGGTTATTTTTTGAAAAAAAGTGTTAAAAAAATAATTGTTAAAAAATAATTGCAACGCTCTAAACTCAGAAACTATTAAAGTTATCGAAATGCGGTTTTCGCCAATCGATTGCATTCGGGTCAAGGACGAAAATGCTAATATTACCTTTGATGAGGTCACTTCCGTTATAAGCTAAAATGGCGGCACTCATTTTTTTATAAGGTAAAGTTGCAGTTTCTTGGTACGAGGGAAGTATCGTAGCAATATTTGCTAGAATTTTTTCCTCAGTCCTTGTGCACTGTATTGCGGATGCAATCCGCCTTCTATCTACAGATCCTTTGGCAAAAAATCGGGCAAAACATCTTATTATGTGACTCAATTAAAAATATTTACTTAAGACCTTTTAATTATAAATAAGTACTAATATTGATTTTTAGGCATAACATTTCATGAATGTTTTTATCGCAGCCCAGCAAACACACGTATAAAATATACATACATATAAATTGTATGTCACACAATTACGTATATTTTACATAATAGTATAGAAACTTACGGATATTCTGTATACAGAAATTCATATAATATATGCATATAGATAATTACATATCACTCATGAAATTCATGTGCTGTCATATTTACATGATTAGATTTATGTAGGTACGTTATATGTAAAATATTATATGTAATATTACTTATTTTTTATGTATGCCTTCTGTAAATATAAATAGAAATTATCATTATTCATTACATTACATATATTGTATGGTTGAAAATAAAGTCCGCTTCTATTTGCGCCACATAAGTAATCGCACGCGCGTGTTTTCTATAACGCCACAAATTGTAGTTCACGTACCTTTAATATTAGATCCGTATCGACTAAAATGCGTCTAATTTATATAGAAAATAAGTAATATAAAATAAATTAAATCCTGGTCATTTTTAACATAAAGTTAAAGATAGGTATAATTATTGAATAAGACTTCACTCAACGGTATAATCAAACAAAATTTAAACTAATAACGCGAAACAGCGCAAAGTTACGAAGTACGAAATAAAAGGAAGGGATGTTACAGATTAGCGCAGTGGTAGAATGTCCGATTTCAGAATTTGCAACACCCACCCGCAAACGTTCGAATCCGGTTAACCTTTTAGTTCCTGACCCCATTTATAATTGATATTTTACTATTATTTTGGTATATGTTACTGTTCCTTGAGTAAATGACAACATTTCGTTGGAATTAGAAAATTCTGAGTTTCAGTTTCCTTGTATTGCTATGTTCCCAGAATGGGAACGTTGGGGTGTCATTTACAATTTCTTGCCAAACACCAAACGTTGAAGTACCTATAATAAAATTCACAAATCTAATATTGGAACTTTTACTTTCGATAGAAATTTATTATTATTTTTTTAAACAATTTTTTCAAAAAATAAGTAAGTAGGTATAGCACAATATATATTGCTGAATTCAGAAAAAAACACTCTTTTAAACTACATAAAAAAACTGTAACTTTATCACTAATACAATACTTCCCTTTTACTTTGTACTCGGAAAGTAAAAAGATTGCTAAATAGGTAATAACGTTATGATAATTTCTCAAAATCCGCCGTATGTTCATTTTCACCGATTTAGAAATATCAAAATAATCAAAATATAATATGCACGCTATGCTCAATATTTCATAGTGTTCAACTTTAAATTCCAAAATTATATGAATTTCCGTAGCTCAGTTGTTTCTTGGCTGACTTCTTAACCGGGTGATCGATGGTTCGAATCCTTTTTCAGAATCACCGATCTCCTCCGAGTCTAGACGAAGTGAATAGAGTTCCTAGGGAAGGAGCCACCGGAGTCCTGCAGGCGCTGCGCACTGGGAAATAGTTCTCGGAGTAGTTAGGGCTCTGGGGTGGACCAAGTCCCCCCTTTCCTACTATTTTGGGACACATTATAAAATAATAATAGGCCAATATTGTATAAATATTAATTTCGTATTTATTCCCACGATGGGGACCTTCTAGAGGAGTTGTCAGGAGGTAGTTAAAGAACTTTCTCGCACTAACTTGCCGACGTTAGTGCCAGAAAGTTCTTTAACTACCTCCTGACAACTCCTCTAGAAGGTCCCCATCGTGGGAATAAATACGAAATCGATTCCGAGGAGCTTCACCTACATAAATATTAATATCGGTTAGTAATATTTAGCCAGTAAAATTGTTCACATTTCAATGTTGGGACAATATTGTACATTAATCCTTATAATTAGTCCTCAGATGCGGTAATGTTTCTACAGGGTGTTACAAAAAGGTGTAGCGGGCTATGCATATCCGGATTCTACATATAAAAATAAGTCTAAAATGTTCAGTAACATTCTTATGATTTCAGCTTAGTGTAGCCGTAATCGGCCATTGTGTATTTTCTTGAAAATAATTATTATTTCAAAACCCTTCTATATATTTTTATGAAATTTGGCATATGTCTTCATTTCTCAGAAGTCTACAATTTCCATTTATTTTTTTTCAAAATTATCAACTTTCAAAATGGCGGAAATTCAAACATTTTAAAGTAAAATTCCATGAAAACTACTAAATAAAATTAAATTGTGCAAGAAACCCCATTTCTAATACCTGTATTGTTAATACTTAATTTTATTTAGTATAGTTTTCATGGTATTTTGCTGTAAAATGGTTGAATGTCCGCCATTTCGAAAATTGATAACTTCTGAAGAAAAATATTTTTGAAAATTTTAGACTTCTGAGAAAGGTCAAATTTCATAAAAATATCTTAAAGGGTTTTTGAAATAATAATTATTTTCAATAAAATACAAAATAGCTGATTACGGTTAAATGTTGCTGTACATTTTAGAATCGGGATATGCATAGTAGTCCATTGAAAAGTTACATTTGGTGTGCGTTTGTCAGAGGACGCAATTTTATTTTTTAGATATCAAGGAGATGTTAGTGTAAAGTTAAATTTAAGTTTGTGGGGTTGCAACCCTTGTCCCACGGCCGCCATCTTGGAAAAAGGGGTACAAATGGTTTTTACGGTTTATCTGACAAACTATAGGTCTCATACAAAAAATTTTGAACATTTTTTGTTGCAAATAAAATTATCTACAACTTTAGTCCAGTAATTTTTAGTCGTAGAACCAAAAATAACAAAGTTATAAGCGAAAATCGATGAAAATCTGAGGAAAAATTTTCTATTGGCCGTTATAACTTTTTTTGGATCATTTAAAAAAAAATGACATCAGAACATTTTTATAGAGGTATTTTTAAGGAATAATTTTCATTAAATACTTTTTTAAATTCTATTCATTAGTTAAGGTTTTACAGCGCTGCGAAACGAATACTATTCTTCAGTATTCATATAATTACGTATGCATAAGTATTGGTGGTTTGGGTTCGAAATTCATCTTTTAATGATATTACTAAAAAATATATCAAATATGTAGAACTATACACTTTGGGCTCTCTGGAAGCTGGAACCATTGTATTTGACGGCTACTCAGACGACTCCGATGTCGCAGGAACAAAGTCTTGGGAGCGTTTGCGTCGCACGAAAAAACACCAGTCGATAGAAGTGAAATTCGACAAGAACACCGTACCGACGTTATCTCAAGAGAAATTTCTTGGTAATGAGAAGAACAAAGCTGATTTCATTGTTCTCCTCAAAACGTCATTCTCGGAGGTGGGTTTCAGTGTCGACCAAGCAGAATCAGATGCAGACAGCTTCATCGTTCGCTCTGCTCTCGCTGCATCTCAATCGTTTGACTCAGCTACTATTGTAGCTGAAGATATCGACATACTTATCTTGCTCACGGTACTTGGAAGAAAACAATTAAATGTATTTTTTTAAACCATCAAAAGGACTTACAGCAGAACAATTATCTTGTTCGTCATCAGGTTTTATGTACGGAGACATCATTGCAGATAATTTGCTGTTTTTTCATGCTTTTTCAGGATGTGACACAACTTCAGCAGCTCACAATATGAGTAAACTTAAACTTCTGAAAACGCTGGAGAAACATCCAGAGTTAGCAAGTGGAACAGCGTTGCTCGCTGTCATGGGTGAACGTTTTTTCATCTCTTTATATGGTGGCCACTTCCTTCTCTGGTTCTCCCTCAAGTATTTGATGTAGAAGGTCAACCAGATCCTGAGCCGCAGCCTGGTCCATCAAAAAGACCGAGGGCAGAGTAAAAATGACCGTGGATTATGCCTACTTGGGATACCAAGAAAAACGCGCCTCCATACTCTACCTCATAGGTGGTGGGGAAAAGAGTCAATATTTAATCAATAACAATATTGCATTATTAATAATTAAAAAGATTATGATAAAAAAATGAGAAGATGATTAAAAATTATGGAGAATCATTAATATTTTTGTATAATTAATCATGAATACTGAAGAATAGTATTCGTTTCACAGCGCTGTAAAACCTTAACTAATGAATAAAATTAAAAAAGTATTTAATGAAAATTATTCCTTAAAATCCCTCTATAAAAATGTTCTGATGTCATTTTTTTTAAATGATCCAAAAAAAAAGTTATATCGACCAATAGAAAATTTTTCCTCAGATTTTCATCGATTTTCGCTTATAACTTTGTTATTTTTGGTTCTACGACTAAAAATTACCAAACCAAAGTTGTAGATAATTTTATTTGCAACAAAAAATATTCAAAAAATTTTTGTGTGAGACCTATAGTTTGTCAGATAAACCGTAAAAACCATTTGTACCCCTTTTTCCAAGATGGCGGCCGTGGGACAAGGGTTGCAACCCCACAAACTTGGATTTAACCTTAAACTAACCTCTCCTTGATATCTAAAAAATAAAATTGCGTCCTCTGACAAATGCACAATAAGCCCAAAAAAATGTAACATTTTAATGGACTATAGCCTGCTACACCTTTTTGTAACACCCTGTAGATAAACCAACCCACCGCATTCGGCTAATTAATCTCTTTTCAGTTTATCAAGGCAAATTTACTTTTTTTTATTAGTCTCTTTTTTCTGTAGAAAGATGGGATTACTGTTTGTCAGTTACCATGGAAATATACCTAGTCCTTGTAGACGACCTACACATAATTTTAATTACGAAACTAATAAAATGATAACGAAGTCGGCCATGCTACTACATGCTATTTACATAGTAATTTCAAATTAATACTCGAACTTAATTTTGCAATTAAGAACAAGGCTTAATTACTACTTTCATTTCGCGCGTTAAAGGAAATCAATGAATATGTTCCAATCTAATACTAAGAATTACATTTTATTAGTAATAATAATAAAATTTCAGTTCCGGTCCAACCATGAACAAAATATACGTTCACTTGAACTAAAAATAGAATATAACTACCTAATTTATTTTTTCTTTCCGCTTCATTTTGTCAATTGGATTTAGAATGTTGCCATATTGGTATTTTAATACAGTAAAGAGGAAGATATAATATAGGTATATCAAAATTGTTGTCACAAACATCTCTAGGGATTTGGTTAAATTTGAACGGGAGTTTGTCAATAACGCTACGTTATAGAAATTCTTGCTTGGCATTTTCAATGACGTTGATAAATCAGGAAATGTGTATAAGTAAATGGAACGTAATACACAATAACACAAGGTGTACCAAATTGCATTCTTTGAATGGAAAGGTATAAAGCATTGTATTGCATGTAAGTAAATGGTAAGAGACGTACCTACACCGTTGCACGAAATGAACTTGATTTATCGAATAATATGGACTACGAATGGCATAAAATTGAGTTACTGAGTTTGCAGAAGTTAATAAAGTCAGATTTTATTCAATTTTCTATTGCGTTCTGACGATGGAGACATACTCCCCACTCCCAGCAAACACATTTACATATAAAATACATATAAATTATGTAAGAGCTTTTTAGATTTATATAAAACTGGACGAAAAATAAGAGATATTTAATGTCAGGATGTCAGCAATTTTCAAAATAATATATATGTCTATTAGATGTAAATTCTTCTACATGAATTTATATACGTTTTATGTATATTTTATGTAATATTTACATAAAAAATATTAGTTGTAAAAGCGTTGCGATGACCAAAATGGCAGCTACTCGAGCATAATGTAATTATTATATCAATCTAAAAAATTATTTAAACAGTTCCATACAAAAAATGGAAAAACTACATTTTACGTGCAACTGTACTTTTAATTATATTTAACTTATTTCTTGCACGAACCCGTTTTTACCTGAACTGAAAGCCGACAGTTTATTATGATATACTTGCTTGAAAAGTGTCCCTTAAAAAAATAATTATTAAAAAATTACTGCAACGCTCGATACTCAGAAACTATTAAAGTTATCGAAATGCGGTTTTCGCCAATCGATTGCATTCGGGCCAAGAACGAAAATGCTGATATTACCTTTGATTACGTCACTTCCGGTGTAAGCTAAAATGGCGGCACTCATTTTTTTATAAGATAAAATTACAGTTTTTTTATTTAGTCTAAGAGTATTTTTTTCTGAATTCAGTAGTATTATTTTTTGAAAAAAGTGTTAATACGAGGGAAGTCTCGTGGCAACTTGCCAGAATTTCTTTCATGTGGCATAAATATATCATTTTATAACTTCAGTATGTTATTGATAAATAAATATTGACTAGTAATATAGTAATATTTACTAAATATTGTAAATATGTATGCTATATTGCTTAAATATCGATTTTCAATATTAAGTAATATTGTACACGCAATATTGGTACAATATTAGAATTTACATTAAATAGCTGTGTTTGCTGAATATTGCAAATATTGTTCTTATATTCACTAAATATTGTATTTCCAATATTTGTATAATATTACAAAAATTTATTCACCCAATATTGGCTGCAGTTCAACAATATTGCCACAATCGTGTAGGTGTTCTCTATGCCTTTTTGTATTGGTAGGTGGCGTTTCATTTTTCTCGTTACACCCCCTGCATGACGCGTTGTTGGCCGGGTCCATGCTCTCCCTGATTAGTTTTAAGAAGGGTTCGTTTGGGTTTTCCGATAAGATCTTTGGAATGGTCTTGTTCTGAAAATTTCGACAAATTCCCTGAATCCCCTGAATCTCCTTTTTGACTGTGATATGTAAAGCCACAAGCCGATTGAATGATCATCTGGGCCGCAGGATCGACCAACCGAGAGTTCTATTGGCAAAATTATGAAGAGATTCCAAGAAACTGGGTCTGTGGCATATGTTAAGAAGCCAGTGCGTGCTCGTGCGGGATGCTCCCACGAAAATATCGCCCCACCCAACCCCTGACTTTTTTTTTGGGGTGGAAAGAGGAAAATTGCATGCCTGCAGAAAAACGATCTTCTTCACTTTTTTGCCTTCCAACATTGGTTTGTGATTTACAAATTTCCGTCGCTCTCCCATCTCTTAAGGGTGGAAAGGTATTCAAGGGTTTCTCCCTTTCCACCCAAAAAAAAAGTCTGGGGTTGGGGCTGAAATTTGCAATTTGAGAACAGTGTTTTATGGAGAATACAAAAGTCCAATAAAAAATAGGTGTTGCCAATTAAGTTTTCGAAACTCACTCCCGCTCCACCCCCCAGGCGAGTGACGGTGATGTTTATGTATCATGACTGAATAGGTTTCAAAAAATAAAGGAACACGAGTTTTTTCTTTTTATAATCGGATGTATCGTTCTCGAAAGATTTAAGGGTTTCCATATTTTTGGACAGTTCTGTCTCGGTTCCATGGTGCGAAACGTTGAATCCATTTCAGCTCGTTGATTATCGTTTGCACATCATTAGGTCTCGTCAAATTGAGGCGCGTTCGCACATCTCGCCCTAGAAAGAGCTGAGCTGGAGACTGGCCAGTAGTAGAGTGCGGTGCCTTGCGGAATTGACGGAGGAACTCATTCAAGTTGTTCCGAAGAAATCTTTTGGTTATCTTCATTGCATAGAGGGCGTCACGTTTGCACGTAGCGTTCGGCTTGGCTGGATGGTACGGTGTCATAAGGTCTTAAACTAATCTGCGATGAATTGTCTTCCGCGACGGGTTGGAGAACAGGTCATCCATTATTGCAATTGTTGCAGCTGCTCTCGTTGAGGTCGTGGGGCCTCGACCACGAGCCACTTGCTATAGGTGTTAACCACAATCAATAGCATAGTGTCAGCCACTGGGGCCGCGTAATCGATGTGGATCCGTTCCCATGGTCCCATCGGGTACTGCCAGTTGTGATTGTGAAACTTGGGTGGTGCCAGATTTGCGAAGTGTTTCGATATCGGCGTCAATGCCAGGACAAAACACAAGGGGCCTCATCTTCACTATCCTTAGGTGAGGTACCTACCGATCGTTGAGGATTGCATAGCGTAGTGTAGGTGGAACAACTACTCTGTTGACCGCTATGGTGTATTGACTGGAAGTTGTAGTATCGTCGAAATCGTCTGCTCTTCCCTTTGTGGCGAAGAAGAGTTCAGGATAAAGTTGACCGTGGATGGTAAAGATGATCGGGAGCAATAGTCAGCATCAGCTGACAAAACTGGGTGTCATTCACTCAAATACAATGGTTAATTCTACTAGGTTTAGATCACCATCATCCACCGCTGCATCTCCCCTTGGCTAAATATATTTCAAGTCTATGTGTAAGAATGAGAAAATGGAAAATTGAAGTATAAGGATTAATTTTTCTTTGTATTACAAAAGTCTTGATTGGTTGTCCTCGTTCATATCGACCTGGAGGAAAAGCTTTAGCGGTTCACGATTTACACAAGTAACTCCCCAGCGACCCCAGCAAACAATGCAACGTCTTTTTGACGTCTTTTACAGGTCTCATTGGTCGTTAACGTCAGTCGACCTATTACTTACGATATAATGACGTCTTAAAGCTTACCATTTTTTAACGTCAAAAGTGCAGTTGCACGTAAAAATATAGTTTTTTTGTAGGGAACTGCTTAAATAATTTTTTGCATATACGTGGATGACGACCCATAACGGTCATAACTGACGTCCTAAAGGTCTTAAAGTGATGTAAAAATGATGTCAAGTGTATGACGTCTCTGTCATGTAACATGATGCCCACAAAAAGACGACATTTCTGACGTCCTACGGGTCATTAACGTCACGTGAAATTAACGTCAAAATAACGTGATTGATATTAACCTGATCGCGAACTCATTCATGAGAAGAACAAAATGATTATAGCAAATAATACCACAGCTTCTCGCTTAAACGAAATTACCTACTACAATCTAAAAAAAAAAGGTCTTGGAAACTTCATGTAATTTTTAGACGAAGGCAATTTGAGCAGACGAAAAGGTTAATTTAAAACAAATAGGTAGCAATAAAAATTTTCTTCGCAATTGGAAATTGTAAAATTTCACGATCGAAAAAACACGAAAAGTTCGTCAAGAAAATCGACTATGAAAGGAAATTTATATCAAATTATAACTGTAATAATGAATAAAATTAGACTTTTAAAAACTAATTAATAGTTATAAATTAATAATATAACATCATAATACATAAAAGCGGAACCTTGATTGATAGTCGATAACGCTGATTCTTTTTATGTAAATATTTAAATTACTGGAACATTTTAATTATGTAAGAACCTTCAAAATGCGAAGGCCTTTCACTTCTCCGTGGAGTAATTAGCACTCGCATCTACTTAACATACAATCTAATAACTTGAGAGATGAATTTGTAAAATTACTTTGTTAACAAATTCACTCAAGCCTTATTTCGTTATTATCTGTTAATTGTCGATTTAGACGTTTAGGTACAAGGTAATGATAATGAAAGGGAACGAGCAAAAAAATGCAAGGAAATCTGATTACTGTTATTTAATTAATTGCATTTGTAATTACAAAGTAATTGGTTGGTAATTTGCTGAAGCATATCATTTGGTTGGTTTTTTATGGAGTGTGATGCAGGTCGCACTGTAATTAATATTCATTCATCCCTTATTCACGATTCAGGTTTGATAATTGCACCTGCTTTAGTAGGGAAGTAAAACTGAGGGGTCGAGGTTTAAATATAATTGTCGGCAAATGGACGTCGAAATTAAATTTGTATGGTCCTCGTGGTGACGCAATGATAGTACGTAAAAGCGACGTTTTCGACTTTTTTTCAAATTATACCATCGTATTAAGAAATTATGCGTCAAGTGAATACTACGACTCAGTGCTCTACAGTGGCGTACCTAGAATTTTTGCCACCCAGACAGTAATAAAGGAAGTTGCATAAGCTATAACATTGACTATATACGAAGTATATAATCAATGGCTATAAATTGATATACCTATCAGGGGCGGCATTTAAGGGGGGCGACCGACCCCCCCGGCCCCCAAGAATGTGGGCTGGACTGTGAGAACCATACATTAAACCTCAATAAAATAAAATTGGACTGTCTGTTTAAACACAAAAGAACAAAATTAAGCTAAACTTTCCATTATAAAATAATATATACTGGGTGTCCCATTTAACATTACGTTCTTGAATATCTTGAAAAAAATGCATCTCAACAAGTAAGTTCCCAAATAAAACTTTTATAGCTTTTTTTGCTCTTTTGGAATATGCAATTAAAATAGGGATTTCCATTTAAGTCACCCCCCCCCCCCCCCCCCCGGTTAAATTTGTTCCTGAATCGGACGTCCCCCTCCAAACCATCAAACTTTTATTCGGCAACTTTTTTTGTCAGATGTAGGTACTCATTTTGGGAAATTCCCCTGATAAGATTAAAATGGGACACCCCGTTTACAGCGCCACCTGTTGCAAATAAAACAAAGTTTCCAAATAAAACCAACTTAGTTTTTTTACGATCTTTCCGAATCTGCAATAAAAAATAGGGGTTTGCATTAAAGATTTTTAAGTTGAACTCCTTTCCCATCCCCCTGAGGGGTAGGGGGTTGTCAGAATCCGATGTCCCCCCCAAAACTACGATGGGACACCCAGTACTTATACTTCTTAATATCTACTTATAGCAAAGACCATGCTCTTTGCTTATAGGTGGGTACCTTAGGTGTATATTAGGTAGGTACCAATTTTATTGAAATAAAAAAAAAGAGAAAACACTATTCGTTGCTCCCTCCAACAAAACACTGAAATGCCGCCACTGATACCTATAAATGCAATCTTTATAAAAATACAAGATGCTTTTTTAAGGGCCACAAGAAACTTACGGAGGCCGAAGGTTTCCCACCAATGAGACAAAACATATACCTATTTTACAAAAAAAATTACCTACCATTAAATATTTTTATTTTATATTTATAAATGCCTGCGTACATTTCCAACATAAACAAAATGCCGTTCGCGCACCGAGACCGAGAGTTGGCCTCTACCGCCCAGGTACGCCACTGGTGCTGATACCTTATCGCAAGTGTGGAACTTGAGTCATTCAGGGATAAACGGGGTGTATAACAACATTAGGGGATGGACTTGGATCAATCGGCTGTACGGTTGAGCCAGACCGCTGCTTGCGTGAGCTTTAGAAGGAGCAGCGAGAGCAATGACTGTTCAGTGGAACAGAGGCCTGTTTCGTAATGACCTATATGAAAGTGAATGCAGGTTTGTTTGTGTCCCCCACCATGTCTTGGTCAAGACGTCCACATTTAAGGATAGATCCAAATAGGAGGTTGGTTCGATTTTAGGCGGATACTCGATCCAATACGAGCGATGGCAGGTAGAGTACAGACTTAGTTTGTTGCGTATGGGGGAATAATAATTTTTTCGAGCTGCTTTTCCCCAAGCATGAAGACCTTTTGGGTCATTGGATACGAAGCTGGTGAAACCTATTTTACGCTGATTAAAGTAGAGGTGGTTAAACAAAGTATTCGGACCAGATAGTGGTCAAAAACCTGGCGTTAAACAATCCGAAATATGGGCCAGAATATTAAATCGTAGTAGGAGAGTATCCGCCACACAATGGAAAAAGACGAAACTAGGGGATCTAAAGTTTACACGAATTTGCCTATTGGATTTTGCTGCGAAGATCGTCGAAAGGAGTGTGTACTGCCCCACCTCTCAACGAGGCAGTTCAGGTTTATCAAGGATAGGTGAACTATAGACGCTCAAAGCCATAATTAAGGTCAGATCGAAGAAACCAAACGGGCCACATGGATGAGAACCAGAAGGATGTGTTGTGAGACGTTCCTGGACATCAAAAATGTGTTCAACGATGCGTCCAGCGAGTAGATATGCTAGTCTTTGAAACAACTTAAAGCTCCTAGGTACATACAGAAAGTAATCCATAGCCACCATGAGAGTAGGTGAGTAATCGCCACCAGCATGGTTCCGTGGAACCCGGGCCCGTGCTCTATGGGGCCCGGATATTACGGCAGTAATATTGGTATTTTCGGAAAACATTCCCCTTAAATTACCGAAAACGTATTTTAAAAAAATGCATTACAAAATGTAAGTTTTATTTTTCAGCAAGTTGACAATAATGTGAAACATTCCCTTTATGGAACAAAATGTTTATTGTGTACCTACCTGTGGTGTTGTGCTAGAGTGCAGGGCTATGGAGTCACACGTGACTTGCAGTAAATGTAGGCTTCAGGCGGTCGATTGATACTTTGGAGGAGCGGCCGTTGAGGTCTATGTCAAAGTGTTTATCGTGCCTGTCTATTGCATGGAATGGGCCTTCGTAGTTACGGGTGTTCCAACGACTTCTACTAGTACGAAAACGTGTGAGCAGTGTAGCTTGGGGTGGACGAAAACTTTGGCTGTTCCATGCATCCTTGGGGGGGTGCGCTCGGAAATCTTGGAGTGACGTCCTTAGTTCTTGCGCGAATAGGGTTGTGTCGGTGGACTGTGCGCTGCTGACGAATATTTCGCCGGGTAGTCGAAGTCCTGTGTCGTAGACCAAGGATGTGGGTGTGAAATCGGAATCATCTGCGGATGATTGGAAGGACTTCCACCCAACGCTCCTGTACTATAGCACTAAATTGCTGCTTTGAGTGTTCGGTGGAGGCGTTCTATATTCCCGTTGACTTGGGGGTGGTACGTTGTTGTGCGTAGGTGGTTGATTCCTAGCATTTTGTTGAGTTCCGTGATGAAGACTGACTCGAATTGTCGAACACGGCCGGTTGTGATCCGTTCAGGAATTCCGAACCGCGCGATCCATTCGCTTAGGAACTTCCTGGCCACTGATTCGGCAGAGACGTCTGTGAGGGGAATTACCTCGGGCCATGCTATGAAACGGTCGATGAGGGTAAGGCGGCATAGGTGAACCCTAGGTTGGTAGGCGGAGGTCCAACCAGGTCCACGTGTAGGTACGTGGTTGAATCTTTGATGCTCCACTTGAAACTTGCCGGGGGGCGATATTGTGTGGTGGTGAATCTTTGATCGCTGGCAATTGAGGAATTGTCTGCACCACAGTTTGATATCGGGCTTCATTTTTGGCAATACAAAGCGTTTGGTAAATCAATGTTGTAGTTTTTCGTTCACTCGCGTGGGATAACCCATGAATTTTCTTGAAGATGAGTGTTCGAAGATTGATTGGGACGTATGGTCTTATCTACGCTAGTCGCATAGAATTTCGATGTCGGGAATTTCTGGTGGAGAAAACTTTGGTCGCCTGGCTGAAAAACGGCTGTAACTGTTCGCCCAGTTGTTGTTCGTGGGAGAATTTTTCGTAGTCACCAGTTGGTGTTGGCGTGGATATCGGTTGTATTCCAGAAGGAGCATCAGCAACGATGTTGTCTTTGCACGAGATGTGACGGACATCAGGTGGGAAATTGTGCGATGAGGGTTTCACACCTTCGCTGGAGATGTCCATGACGAGGAATGTGAGCGACGGTACACCGAACTCGCACTTTGCGAGGTTGATGGTGATGCCATGCTGTTGAAAACGCTGTAAAACAGTTCCCAGGTGTCCTTTATGAGCACTTTCACTAGGTGACGCGATTAGCACGTATCGTCAAGGTATGCAAAGATGAACGATAAGTCTTTGAGCACTTAGTTCATTAGTCGTTGAGCATGGCGTGAGGTGGAGTAGACATCTTGGGACTCGGTTTCTTTTTTTTAAGACGGGGTCACCAGTTATTTGACGGTTGAATCATCAGCTATTTGGTGATCGTGCTAAATAAACAATAAAGTTTTGGAAATTGTGAAAACAACTAACATTTCTATTTACAAATTATGTACAAGTTTTCACAGCGCGGGAAGCGGTTAATAATGGAGGTACAGGTAGTAGGTAGGTTGGTCGGTCGCCGGAGGGTAGGCTGATTCTGGAATGTAGGATGACGGGTCGATGTAGACGGACTGGTCGGTGTTGGCTGCTTTCGTTGGCGGCTATGACTTCTGACTAACATCTATGGGTAACAGCGTTCACTTATAAAGGATTCTGACCGATGTCGACACGTTGTTATTGGTCGCCCAATGGGAATCAATCGTTGCTCTTCAGTATGGAAGCGATTGTGTACCGGGATCATGTGGTCGCCACAGTTTTCATAATATACTATTCGTCACGTACCCTTACCTTTAGCAGAGAATATCAACAAAGTCTCTACTTTTAGTGTTATTATTATTACATGTTTCTGTATTACCTACTCAATTAGGTATAGTACACACAGTCCTCCAGCAGGTCGCCATATTGTAAATATGTACCAAAAAGTTGTATGTATTTGACAACTCTTATATTATTAATTTCTCTATAGCTAGGACTCTAGGAGTAAAGACCTAATTTTTTATCTTTAAGAAGTGTCCATAGTTGATGGTTCAATTACGTTAGGTCCAAGGCATGAAACTGTACGCTATACACAACTGGAAACGCGCATAAGTAACACTGAAGCCAAACGAATGGGTAGGTATCTCAATCTTTTTCTTTTGCACGCAACGTCAGGTCATACAAACGATGACACTGTAGTGTTTCTAAGAGGCTTTCGGAGCGCTAACTTCACATTACACCTTACCAAATTTCAAATGGAAGCGGGAATCCCTAAACATGGCCGGCAAAATTTAAACTTTCCCTCCAAAACACAGCAACCCCCAAATGACACAAGCTCGTGATCGTCTAACAGGCCCTCTGTCGTGTAATAGGTATACACTGGTCGTGAACTATTATCGGGAAGGAGAAACAAAACCACCATTAACTGTACCAAAATAATGCATTTATTGACAGTTGCTCGACGATTCGGAGGAGAAAAAGTGCGAACACTAAAAAAACTCCTCCTTAGACATAATTACATACATGACATCAATTCAAATACAAAATGATAGCAACAAGACTGTTAAATAATATCAAGACAAAACATTTATAATTTCATGGTGGATACTTTTCGATCATCTTTAAATATTTTATGCAGCAGTTGTAAATAGCACAATAAATAATCAAATTAAACAAATCAAATCAAATCAAATACATTGCATATTACAATAAAAGGGTCAAGTCAAGAGAGTTTAAATAGATAGAAATGTGCACAAGTTACAAAAGCGTTCAACAACAGGTAAAAATACACAAAGGACACAGTTAGTCACCGTAATCTGGCAGACAATAGGTCTCTCACTTTGTACAACAAACAAAAGGAAAACAAAGGCGTATCAAGGAGGACACCTGGCATTTCCACTAATTACCTCGCATACATTACTTATCAAACATAGGCTCTAAAACGTAGAAAGATTAATGTAAATGGGGCCCCCCCCATGGATATCTGGCCCCTTGTGCGGGGAGTTACGCAGACTAAAGTTGGAGTTCAGCTCTCCAGACGGTGATTAACCAATCACAAATTTAGGGGATCGAAGCTGCCTCCAACTATTTGTGGGACAAAAGCATGACTACCACGGCACAAAGTATTAAAATGCAATCCTAATAACAGTTAGCATGATTAGTTTTCACCGTATGCAAAGCCTTCGAGGTCGAAGCGGTTAGTTAGATACACAGCAGTTCAGAATCAGACTCGGTTAATTATTGGTAATGCCGGGGTTCGATTTCATAATGAAATTAAAGTTAGCAGTACAATCGACAGACCCACGTCCACCAAGCTACAGGGCTATCAATTACCATCATATTTCGGCAACGCTACCAGTACAACACCTTTTACAGATACACAATTATGGATATTAAAATAGTTAAATAATTGCAATAAAAATATTAGAATAACGAGATATTACCTGGATTAAGCACACCTGTTGGTACACAAGCAAATACAAATACAATAATACAAATTCAAATCTAGTTAATACGCTGCACGATGTTAAGAATAGTTACAAACGTTCAAGCAAAAAGATCCCTTTCAAACCCACTCCAGCTGTTTTTATCTCCCCAGACTAATATGAAATATGCTACGTTAGAGTATCATAGACATTGCCACAGAGTACGATCCTCTTGGGGTGTGACGTAGCCCTCATTGCGGTACTGTGCTGCAAGTTGCCGGCTTCAGTAACTGTATCCAAAAGTGGGACATCTCAACACCGAGCATAAAATGCAGTTGTCGAGTAAAAAAATACGTTGCGGCAGCTATCTCTCTCATCTGCTCTACTACCGCAACAAGCTAGAAGGCGACAGAAGTACCTACTCCGCATCTGTCTTTGTCAGCTTCAGCGCCTACAATGCATTGAAATCGCTCGTATTCCTTCCAGTTGCGTATAGCATACAGTTCAATGGGTCCAAGGCTTTGTGAAAAGATACTGTCCAAGGAGTTTGAAATATTTTAAGAGATAATTTATTTCCTTACCTAAATTAATAGGTCAAATCACATTTGGTAGTTTAGATAAGTTGGGTGATCTGTTGAACTACACACTAAAGTGAAGAAATAACCTCACAATTTATTGCTTTTCATTTTTCATATTATAACAGAGACAACTTGAGAATAATATATTATGAGTGGAAAAACGATATAATTGAGCATGCAAGGGATGTAAATGTAAAGACACGTTTGAACATGGGAGAAATGAGAGATATGATAAAATTCTATATTATATTTAGGTAGGTAATGTAACCGAGTTTTGTACAACTACAAACGGCTTAGTAATGTTTCAGTTATACCTGCTAATATGGTCTGGTTTATTGGATCTAAGTTGCATGTGATAACAGTGCCAGGAATATTACTTAATAACAGATCGTGTAATCTTTTGTTTACATTCAACACATTGTTGAACTGAGTTAAATCAATCCTCGATAAAGGTGCTGAAGTATTCGTTCCCAGTTTGTTATTTGCATGGCTATGAAAATATGGGCGAGTATTGAAGGTACCAATGGTGGAAACCATGGCGCTGACTACGTGGGTGTTAGAGGCTCTGAGCTAAAAAACAAATGAATTGTGTATTTACTATGCTGTTAGATGCCGATCTCATCGTCAGATCGCCTGCTGTAGCAAGAAGGGGCCAAATTACAGTGTCGTGAAATTATAGAATTTTCTTACACTAATTTTACAATCTTGACGGTGCTTGAAGCTTCATAATGTGCGTTTTGTACAGGTAAATTTTAACTGTAATGTAAAAAATGTAACTGTGAGATTATAGGGTACATATCTACTTATAATACTTAAGGGTTCTATCAGAGATTCCTTATGGATGATGCCATAACTTTTGGAACCCCATTTAGATGGTACAAATTTTTACGCCTTCCTTATGGAATGAAATCTGCACAGAAATGCAAAATTTAAAGCAATTTTCAACATAATATGGAAGTTTTAGACACGTATAGACGATTTGCTCATTTGGGTTGATATTAAAGAAGAACATGACAGATGACGGAACAAAGTTTTAGATTTGCCTAAACGACATGATTTAATTTGCAGAAATGTAAGTTTAGTCAGATAGAAATTAAATACATGGGACATTTAATTAGTTCCACTGGGGTCAGCCCAGATCAATACAAAATAAAAGGTATTTTTGAAATGTGTCGAAGTTAATGGAACTTAGCGTGGTGGTTCGGTATGGTACCCGATTTATTGAACAAAATTTCACAGGGGGGGGGGGGTGACTTTTTTTACATTTTCTTCAGTTTCTCTTCTATAACTTTTTTCCCTTGTATCCTGCGAGATAGACCACTCTATTTACTTTTGTGGAGCGTTACATTTCCTATGTAATTCGCACTGATCAAACATACCAGTCAAAGGCTTTTGACTCTGTCAATCATAGTCTATTATTATGTAAATTGCAGCATTATGAAATATCAATTTGTTCAAATAATCATTATCTCTAGAAACCATTTTATGTCCACCCATAAGTCTGATTTATTAATGGTCAAAATGGGCGTACCCCAAGGATCCATACTAGGACCCCTCTTGTATTTAATTTATGTAAATGATTTGCCGTCGCAACATTAACGAGCATGTTATGTATGCAGACGATGTTAGTATAGTTGAGCGGCTGAGCACGTCTGCCAACTCCAGTATCGCATTTTTGAAGTTCTCAAACAAACTAAACAGTGGTTCACTAACAATTACCTTATGTTAAACACGGATAAAACAAATCTGTTAGGTATTATTTAACCTCGCTGGGCGTGATTATACGGACACCTGCATAAATATTGTTGACAACTCCAAAATTTTAGGATTACATGTAGATAATAGCATAGCTTAAATTGGCTATGTCACCTCGAACATCTACAAATTATTTTAGCAAAAGCAAATTATTCATTGAAAAGATTAAAACAAGTGTGCTCTCTATTGTCTCTTAGAAATTTATATTTTCGTAATTTGAGAGTCATATTCGGTATGGTATTCTCTTTTGGGGAAATACACCCTATGTGAAAGTTATATTGAAAACACAAAAACGCGCAATTCGTACACTGATGGGATTAGGATGGCGAGATTCATGCAGGCATGTTTTTAAATCCTGCCAAATAACGACTGTCATCATCTTGTACATATATGAATGTCTGATATTTGTGTTTAGAAACCTCAATCAGTTTAGTCTTAATTCGCAATTGCATTGTTATAATACAAGGTCTAACACGGACATCCACATACTAACATCTAAAAATAATAAAATATTTAAATCTTATATCTACACAGCACCTCTCATTTACAATAAACTTCAAGGTGAGTGTAAAAGTATAACAGACGAACAGCTGTTTAAATCTAAAATAAAATGTCTGTTGACAAATAATCCATCTTACTCGGTAGAGGGATTCTTTGAATTTCTGAATCACCCAATAAAATAAGGATATTTTTACTTATTCTGACTTGTTACATGTAATACCCCCCCCCCCCCCCCCCCCCCCGCCCAATTGTGACCAATCAACCCAGTGTGGAGGTCGTGATCTACAGATGTAAAAATGCAAGCAACTTGCCTGTTTATGTGACTACGACTGTACCATATCGAACCACCACCCCAAGTTTCATTAACTTGGCAATTTTTTAAGGGTGAAAGTACTGGCCTACAAATAGTTCAAGAGCTGCCTGCAAAAAAGCTGGCCTATCAAGTAACAGCATGAAATGATCTTTAAAAGCTAGTACTTATACAGACCATCCATAAATTCTTTTGCTGCCTGGGCTTATCTTGTGCAGAAATTCGCCATGTCCTCTCTTCCTGAATATTTTTCGGATACGAACTGTACCCATCGAGTAACAGCTTCAAATTACTCTTACAATATAGCTTTTATAGTAAAAAAGAAAAAAAATTCCTGCCTTGTTAATCTTGTGCTAATACCTTTGCAGAAAGCTTTTTTAATTTTTTTTGGCACGTTGCTGTACCTATCGAGTAACAGCTTCAAGCTATAGTCAAATTAAAGTTTGAACATAATTCTATAAGAAAGAACATTTCTGCCTCGTTAAATCTTGTGCTAATGCCTTGGCAGAAAACATTCTCTTTCTCAAAGTGTTATGAAACCAGTACTTAGGGTATATAATGATTTCGACAAAATAATTTTTTAATATAAAATATTTAGTAATAGTATACAGGGTATTTTTTTGGGAGCTTTAGTTAGACATTTCTGTGAAAGTTTTATAGATAGGTTTTTGAAACTTTGAACTTAGGGGTTACTCTGAAAACCGAATCGATATAAAATATTTTCAAAATGGCAGTGCTTCCGGAAATGCAGGAAGTATCTGGAAACTTAGTTACCTATTTTAAATGGGAACTATTGCATTTTTGGATTCTACGTGAAATTTCAGTTCTTTTAATACCTACATGTCAATATCTACAAGTTATGGTTTTTAAGTTATTTTCACTTATTAAAAAAAAATAGCGGGTGCAGACAGTAATTTAGGAATTCATTATTTGAAAACCGTTGTAGCTATGCCAACCAAGTTTTCTCCACCGCATAGAGGAAGAATAGGGCTTTCTTTTGGTGTACTTAAAGAAAGTTAAGTTGTGTACGATCTCGCAACTATATGGATGGGGCTCCAAATTTAGGAAAGTTCAAAGACTAAAAACTCAGAAACAAATGACCATTTTCTTACTATTGCATTTGATAGAGAATCAAAATGGGCATGTTTTGGTATTACATGTTCCTATCCTTATCTTTAATACTTTCTGACTTATTCCTATTTCATCGCATTGATACCATTTTTTTGGATTTTTTTACTAGTCGATCGTGACATGGACAATGGCAATCGAATTTTGAACAAATCAAGTGATACTAAACCGTCACCTGTTATAGGTTAACATAAGTTTTTCAATAATGGAATAAAATGGCTCGCAATGGTTTTACATACCCAGGGACGATCCGAAGACCTTACCTTTAGGGGGGTGTTGGACTAAAATTGCCGACTGTTGATATAGGTGCTTCAGAGACTATTGTCGGCGTAAAAAGTACACGATTATGAAGCTGAATAGAAAAAGTTGGGTCGATTCGAATGGGCTTGGTGTTAAATTAAAGCCTGTTTAATTCTACGTTGTATAGGCGTAACAATTTTTTTGGACCATTTCTATGGGGGCACGATGCAAAGTGCCCGTTTTTGGGGTTTACGACGCCATAGCTAAGTTTAAAGTTACATAAAAGCAAAACTACGGGCTGAAATGGTACGAAATTGTAGTATATCGTAAATTCAACTATGTTGAAATTTGATTTTTATAGACGCTATATGGTAGGTCGCAGGGCCATTACACGAACGTCACGAGATTAATTAGGAGCCAAAACTTTGTCCTGTTTTTTAAAAACAATTTTTCATTAGTTTTTACTTACACGCTTCGTAAACAAACAGCTGTGGCAATTTTGACACAAAAGTCAGCTGAGCAACGCACTCAGCCCACAGTTACTAGTGTCTTCTTTATTCTAAAGATTTAATTTAAAAAAAGTTACTCAAATTTTCACGAACATTTTTTAACTTAGATTTCTAGTTTCATCTTGTTCTTTCAGTTCATTTTCACAGAAAATGCCTGGGCCATCACTCTTCAGCCGGCAGTACGGCAGAATGTGCAGTACAAAGCGCCCGAATGAGGCCTACGTACGCATGGACTTAGGTCCCATCGCCCATTCTAATTTTTTACATTTACACTCTTTTCAGTAATTTCTAAATTAGTATAAAAATAGAAACTAAACTGAACACATCACAAACCAAACAATTTTTATTTTTAATTGAAATAAATAAAACTAGTTCTTTGCAAGTTCTTGTAAATAAAAAAATCTATAGTTAATAATTAATAGGTACTCATTGGTATACATTGGTATCTCTGCCCATAATTTTTGACGTTGACAGAAAGTTTATAATTTCTGCAGCATTTTGTACTTGTGGAGGGTTTTGGCTGTAAATTCTTAAATTCCGACTTTTTAGCAGCTCCAAAAGGATTTGCGAGTATTCCAACTAATTGCACTTTTACCCGTTTTCCTCCGTTTTTTTATTTTCATCCTGCTTCCGGTAATCATCATCAAATTTGCTGCCTCATTCTAAGCACTGCATTTCCTTTCATTGTTACTGAGTAGTAGAAAAAATTATAATTAATATTATGTACTAAACGTAATTATTGATTTTTAATAATCGACTTACTAAATATAATGTCGGCTCTATAAAAATTTGCCGACTGAAAAACCTTTGGGGGGGTGTTGCACCCACCAACACCCCCCTATCGGATCGTCCCTGTACATACCTATTAAGATTTTTGGAATCTAATTGTTATTTATGGTGAAATAGACAGAATCACGTCACACGCTTGTCATTGTCATTGAACGATTTCCACAAAGACCGCGTCCTAGTGAACGTACCGACCAAATGAAATTGTTCGAATTTTGGAAGCTTTGTACCACCAAAACAATTGCCTAGACTAAGACCCGTTGTTTAAGATGAAGCTAAGATTATTAATGTACTTGGATATTTCACGGCGTGCTCCACTACTCGTCCACTAGGTAATTTCTTTGGGTGTAAATATTAGTTGCATCTAAAAAATCCTAAAAAACTGCCATTATCGCTCATTTTCTCATCATAATGGGCATTTGATGCAACCAGTCGACCTCTCAATACGAATTGAGTTTTGCAAATATCTAATGTTGAGGAACCAGGAAGATTCTTTGGGCAACATTATTTGGTCAGACTGGGCCAAATTTAGTAAAAATTTAATCGCCATAATTCGCATTGCTGGTGCAATTAGAATCCTTGTTTGAATCGAGATGTACACTTTCAAGAGTGCTAGAGTTTTATTGTATTTTGGAAAAATCTCAGTTGCCATAGCTACAACTGTTTTCAATTACCTAATGAATTCCTAAATTACTGTCTGCTGTTCGCCATTTTTTTTTAAATAAGTGGAAATAACTTAAAAACCATAACTTGTAGATATTGACATGTGGGTATTAAAAGAACTGAAATTTCACTTAGAATCCAAAAATGGAATAGGTCCCATTTAAAATAACGAAATTTCCAGCTACTTCCGGCATTTCCGGAAGCGCTGCCATTTTGAAAATATTTTACATCGATTCGGTTTTCAGAGTGACCCCTAAGTTCAAATTTTCAAAAACCTATCTATAAAACTTTCCCAGAAATGTCTAACTAAAGCTCCCAAAAAAACACCCTATACTATTACTAAATATTTTATATTATAAAATTATTTTGTTGAAATCATTATAATTGTTCATTGGACAATTCTTTGTTTATCCCTAAGTACTTCTATATGATAGTTGTATTAGTGGTATAAGACTTTGAGAAAAAGAATGTTTTCTGCCAAGGCATCATTAGCACAAGATTTAACGAGGCAGAAATGTTTTTTCTTTTTTAACTATATAAAAGCTATATTATAAGAGTACCTAATTTGAAGCTGTTACTCGATAGGTACAGTAACGTGCCAAAAAAATTCAGGAGAGAGGACATGGCGAATTTCTGCACAAGTTCCGCCCAGGCAGCAAAAGAATTTATGGATGGTCTGTATAAGTACTATAGCTTTTAAAGATTATTTCATGCTGTTACTCGATGTTATTTCTTGTGACGTATCAGAATACAGGACGGGCGCTTACGTAAACATGACGTATATTTATATAACGAGAGTGGCCTTGTGAAGATTTGGTGGCACAGCTCCATACTAGCACTTTCACAGCTCCATTATTTGTTGACAATTTATAACAATTGCACCGTTTGTCTATAGTGTATAAATTCAATGATCATACAAAGTGTCAAAGTCATAAACCGCTGAACAATTTATGTACCTGATTAATAATTGTACATTTAATACAATCCAACATGGACCACATTTGTCTGTCTTGGCCGTCCACTTCCTCGTGTACGACGTTTTTGACCTTCTCTAGACTATGCTTGATAACACCGTAAGTACTACAGAGGATTAGTTATCGATTAGCAATTTTTCTGAATGAAAAACCACCTTCATGGAAACTAATGATGTGGCCTCTATCGAATCGCATCTGTTCTTTTTTATGATCGCATCGTCGATAATTTTCACGTTATCGCACTGTATGTAGGTATAGTCGCAGTCTCAAAACGAAAAGAGCAATAAAAACAAAAGAAAATGTCAAATTTTCCAAGGCTACTGGATTATTTTGAATGGAATTTTAATCAATTACTACCATTGAACTAGTTAAACATTTCTACCAAGTTATTTAATCCAAAAATTCTAACCCTTTCTTCGTGTTGCATTTTTACGTCCCAGAGTAGGTAGGTAGGTACCTACATAAAATAGGATTGCGAAAGAAATTGCAAAAGCCTTTTCGGAAAAAAGGTTGAACCTCTACTGTTGTTTGGATTTGTTACCCCTATTTATTCCTGAAGTAATGTAGGTACGCACAAAGTATAGAAATCTTTCAGTCTTCAATAACCTTTTTTCGTTTTGGAAATATTGATCTTATAATCTACCGACCTAAACTTCACGGTCATTTTTCTAAAAAAACAAACTTAGTGAGTATAAATACATATGTATATAAGTTTGTTGGAAAGTACGAAGTTGCTTTAATCCTTGAACTTAATGATTAACATGAAATGTACGAAGTTTATCAACGTTCGTCAAGTAAGTAAGTAGGAATATGAATGCTAGAATTTTAATTTTAATTGGATTAATCCAAAATCCAAATACGTTTTATACCGGTAACGGGGAGGATGGTGCCTTTAAAGAATGCGTAACGCGTATAGCTAATAAACTCTTTGAAAATGACTACTACGTACATGTTATTACGGATAAATCTGATAGTGAACTTCATCAATGTTTTAGGTAACCAAAAATCGTATTGAATGTCGATGTAACCAATGTAAGTCATACAATTCAAAAGCCTTAATTGGAAAAAGTTTGATGATTGAAGTCGTGGAATGGAAAAATCTGAAAAATGCCATAATATATTTACGCAAGAATAGAATTTGGGATCCTGCCGAAACGCCTTTCTTGTAATAATACCTGGAAGAAGTGAAGATTACGTTTGAACTTTTATGGAAGTGCTTTGTTCACAATGCAGTAGTAATGGTCATGAACAAGTTAAAGGTGTACCAAGCCAATCCACAAATTATAGAGAATGGTTGCGGAACATTGGCAAACGTCGTCCATGTTCAAAGTTGCAATGGTATCCAAATAATGTTTGCAAAGGATTATAGAAAGTATTCTGGTTGTCGCACGGGGCTTAGACCGGATGGATTTCATAAAAAAGGTGCAATCAGTAAATGCCATTTACTTTCAAATGCAACCGTAGATGTACTAATTAATAAGTTTCAGGTAACTGTGAATGATGCAAATTTAACTCTCTCTACTAATGTAAATGATGGTCGCGATTTCGGAATCAGTGTGTATATGCCTGAACTTGCACCTCAACAGTACTCTCAAATAATAACCAAAGAAAATGTGGTTGTCGTTCTTCCACTTCCCAATCGAATTTCACCATTAATGATATTTGTGTCAATTTTCCAAGTGGAGATTTGGATAATGGTCACGTGTGGATTCTTTATCACCATTTTCTTTTATGCAGTCCTGCTTGTATTGCACGGTGTTCGTATTACCTTCACCAACTTATCATTGATAAATATTCAAACACTCTCATTAACGTTATGGGGATCCTGCACCGCTTTTCCGAAACAGTTTCCTATCCGTTTCCTGCTCGCATTTTACATATTTTACTCGATTGTTGTTCAAACTGGTTACGTATCAAATTTAATACGCGTTCTTACCATTCCGCAACATGAAAAACAAGTCGAAAATATAGCGGAACTTGCCGACTCTTCAATTCCATTGTGCGTAACGCTACTGGTTGAATTTTCTGGATTTAAGGTTCGTGGAAAGCTAATGCGCAAGATGATGTATGCAAAGAGTCTTGATAAGAATGAAACCGCGTCAGGTGTCATTCATACTTATAACTGCTCACTGGGAATGCGTGAAGATGATGCGGTATTTTACCTCTCCAAAGAACCAATAATACCAAATAAAATACTTTTTGATTAAGATGGCGGCTCTCGTTTCGCATTTACTACGGGAAGTGATGGAGATTATTTTATGGATACCATAAACCAAGCTGTTACGTCTTTAAAGGAAAATGGTATTTATGCAAAAATTGAAAAGGATGTCACTTCACGGTATTACAAGGCACTGACACAATTTGCTTATTCAGACGAACCTCAAGTATTAACCGTGCACCACCTTCGGGGACTTTTATTCTCTGGGCATTTTGTCTAGGCATCTCATTTTTGGCGTTTAATCTAGAAATTTTTATACATCTATCTTATGTTTGTTGCACACGTGGTTGTATTAAGTATGTGGAACCAGTTGTTGTGGAACCAGCTATTGTGGAACCAACTTTTATAGAACCAGAGTTGCGTTGTGTTGACGTAGAATAATGAATAATAATTAAATGATTGTAATAACACGTAATTTGTGACTATCACACTTTTCAAATGTATTTGTCAATAAGTTGTATAATCTCAAATGGTAACTTCTAGATAATTTTTTATGTTAATCTAAATAAAATGCTGTTTGGAGTTTTGGCATTTCCGCATATTATTTATGTAAATCAAATATTTACAGGTACCTTATCTAGTCCTACACATTTATCACTTTATTCGTTGATTGAAATGTCTACTAATATTTCAATCATCGCTTTAATAAAATTAATATGCGCATAATTTCTGTGGACTCAAAAAACGAGAGGACAGGAGAAACTTTGCGTATAATTTCAGGTAATTCATTACATCAAATTTTGGAAACAGCAAAATTCTACAATTTCGTAATTACTTGGAGTAAGTTTCTTCAGCTAACACCTCGATAAGACTGTTTACGTTATCACCACAATCCGGTCGCGAATATCCAAAAAGAGCGCTTCTAATTGCTACCCAAGATAAGGTACTCATGTTATCTCATGTTGTGGCAGCTGTTGATATATTTGAGATTCAACAGTTCCCCAAAGATAGTAATCCATAAAGGTAATGTCCTGTTACCTTGGCGGCCAAGGAACAGGGCCTCCTCTACCGATCCATTTATTAGGGTACAGTAACCTCTAACTGTTGTTTTGCTTTAATACCTCACTTATGGCAGAAAACCCTAGGGATCAATAGTTATATGAAGGTCCAAAAGTTTAATATCCGGGAGTATATGCATTGACTTTTGAGTATAAAGTCAATGATCATACTAACAAAGTGTCGAAGTCATAAACCACTGAACAATTTATGTACCTTTATTAATAATTTATTGTACATTTAATATAATCCAACATGGACCACATTTGTCTGTCTTGGCTGTGCATTTCCTCGCTACGACGTTTTTGACCTTTTCTAGACCATGCTTGATAACACCGTAAGTACTACCCATCGATATATAGAAATAGACTGCGCGTGGTTATGCTATGCTAAGCCCGGATACTGCAGGTGAAAGAGAGGGTAAACTTGGAGGCCTAGTTCTAGCTTTATCTGTCGCGTATCTATTGGTTGCTGCATTTTCATGGTAATCCAGCGACCAATAGATACGCGACAGATAAAGGTAGGGGAATGCAGCGACCAGTAGGGACCGGGCAGATGACGTCATTAACCTATTTTTTTACAGCTCTGAGGCAACATTTTTTCTATTCGTAATAGCACAGCCTATAGTGTTCGCATGTAGAGTAGGTTCAAAATCTCGTGGCACTCGAGATGTGTGGCGGGATTTATTTAAACGCGATACTACGATACTAATATAAAGTTCTATAAATAATTACACCTATATTTATTTACTCTACATATTTAGGATGGCATTTTACCTACCAATGTTTTTGGACGTATAATGTCGTGCCAATTTTTCGAAATTGTTGTAAATCCCGCCGCGCATTCCGAGTGCCACGAGATTCTGAACCTACAATACAGGTTGCGCGCGTTAAGAGAACGTGAGAGTTGCATTCACAATTGTAATTTTAGCCCGCGTAAACTGAAAATACGTGTTTTAAGTTAGCGTTTTTTGCCCTCAGAGCTGTCAAAGTCAGCTGCTGCCCGGACTCTATAGATACGCCACAGATAAAGCCAGAACTAGGCTTCCACGTTTACCCTCTCTCTCACCTGCAGTATCCCGGCTTAGCATAACCACGCACCCATTTCTATTCGCGAAACAAAGTAAATATAGATGGCAGCACAAAAAATCGCGATGGCTGTCGAATGTGAGACAGCTGACTTTTACTTATTTGTTTACCTTGGTTTATTTCGTAATTTAATTGTGTTCAGTTGCTATTTAAAATGCTATTAATATCATTAACTGATATTATGACTTACGTTGGAGTTGTATTAAGACCATTACAAGCAGGAGAAGCCGTTCTTAATGCGGAACATATTAATTGTGTGGTCATAATCCACAATGGGATATTCATTCATTTTATTACTTAAATACAGCTCGTTCAACGAAATTTCCGATGCACGTCATAAGTGGAATAAATTGAAGTACCAAACGTAAACGTAACACTTCACTAAGAAATGCTTTGCAATGGATTGGATAAATCAAGTAACATTTTCATTGTAAGGTTGGTACTAAAAACCAACATTGCCAAATTGAATCCTGTTATTAAAATGGGTTTTTAGGTTATGTTTGACAGTTCAGTGGCGTCTTTCAATTCTTTCACTCGTTACTTATATTTGTTTGTCGTCACTTTATAATTTGTGAATATATTAAAAAAACTGTTCTTTTCAGAACAAATTTTGTCATAAAGCTGTACTAAGTTATTAAAATGCCGAAGCATTTAAACAGCACAGCTAAAAAACTCGTAGCATCGTTAATCCTTTATTACCTCTACAGGCTGTAAGAGAAGTAAGTGAAGAATTTCATTTAGCCTTATACAGTAATATTTCAACTATCTTTTGTAGCGAGTTTCCCAAGCTTTAATACAGTTAGTGCCATTTCAAACGCAGTGAAGAACAACGAACTGCTAAACTCACCTTCAAAATACCGTCCGCACCCTAAATCGGTGACAGATATTACACACTTGAATGTTGATTCGATTAGAAATGCAATATATGAAATGTATGAAAAAAGTAACTACGCTACCACCTCATTTCATGTAGCTGTTTCTGAAGATTCCCTGATAACCCTTTTATTGATAGAATGATTTGTCCTTTAGAGGTAATTTTAGGAATTGCTTTGTATTAAAGTGTTAAATATATGCAATTATTACAATTTCGAAATATTCATTAAAGCTATTACACATTCTATTCTTTTAGATTATACGTTTAATCCATATACATAATATGACATGGTTTAATCCAAGGATTTCGTGATCTAACTTGAATGTTTTGTAGTAATTTTTCAATTCAATTGAACTACAATGATAGTAGTTACAATGATTTCATAACAGTTTTAATGTTACAGATATTTATTGGCAATGCTGCATTGCAATGGCGTCATCAAATTTATGACGTGCATCGGAAATTTGGTTGAACAAGCTATACCTACTTAGTTCCTTCTGTCATTGTTTTTCTTTGTTCTAGTCTTCTTGATTGCTTAGCTTACATCGCTTACATTAGCTTAGCATCGTTGTCGTGATTGCTAACAGGAAATTTTAAAGACGGGACATTTTTTTTTCAAGCAAATTTTTTTAGAATTATGCTATATGCTTACAAATTTAAGAATGAATCATTTGATGCTATAATTGGGAATTCAAATTTGGTACCCTTATTAAAAAATGTGTTTGTAGAAGAAAAAGTTCAAGTGTTTTTTTTTTATTTCTTAAGATACCTAGTTTATTCTTAAATTGTCAATAATAAACAACAGTTACGTTTCACTGTAAACTAGACGGGTTCTTCGGACATGTACATTTAATTATTGTTATGAGTGAGTAAAAGTTACAATTTGTAAGGGTAGGTATACGAAAACCCATCACACTTTTTCATATACCCTTACAAATTTTAACTTTTACTCAAATCATAATAATTAAATGTACATGTCCGAAGAACCTGTCTAGCTTACAGCGAAACGTAACTATTATATTTATTGTATTGACAATTAAGGATAAACTATCTGAAGAAACTAAAAAAAAAACACTGCAACTTTTTGTTCTACAAACATATAATCAGCACTCAACCATCAGTATTAATTACTTCTTAAGCTTTAATTAAACTTATTAAAAAAGTAATCCTCATCTTTTGTCAGCTTGGAAAATATGAAAAGAGCGATTTTTAGCGCAATATGACGAACATGAGGTACACTACAATAAATATTGCTTTTTGCTGAACGTTTTTTGTATTCATCCACAATTAATTTCAAACAATAATGTAAAAAATAAGTACACAATTTACACAAAATCATACCACAAGCTAATAAAGCACGAACATATGTCTCACATTCAACGGTTCAGAATAGACCGCATTAGTGATGACGTCAAATTGTCTGCGAAATTTAAAATTTTGGACAACTCGTATTTTGACGTCGAGAAATTGACCCTTATCGCCACGTTGTTAAAGTTTATAATAAAAAGGTCTAAGTTTGCGTCATATTTGTGGAGTTATTATAACGAAATAAGTGGCAAGGGGTCTTGAAATGTTAACTACGGAGCTTTTATTTGTGTGTTATAATAACATTTCAATGTTAAAACACCCACAATTCTTTTAATTTCGAATTGACGATGAAGTATGAGGCGCCGTTTGTACCATAACTCTTTTTTACATATATATATATTAAATAAAGTCGATATATTAAAAACTAAAAAAAAATAATATATATCATCCAAATATAAAAATATATCAGCAATGATGAGAGTACTGATATATAAAACTTGAACTTCCAACGTTGATCACTGATGGCCAGCGTTGCCAGGTTTTATAAATTGCTCATAGCCAATTTTAACTCAAAAAGTAACCAGAAATCGCCATTTTATTCCCAATAAATAAAAAAGTACAATTAATACCTATTAAAGCATAGGTATTTCAATAACGACTTCAGAATAAATACTGTAAGATGCAACAAATGTTAACTAACAGGAAAGTTATAATCACAAAACTAGCTACCTAAGAAACACCCTTTAAAAACACGTTTGAGGAATTTTTTGATTTAACGCGCAAAAGATTAAAATTTATTATTAGTCATATAATTTAAGGAGCTTATTGAAAAGATTAAGCATTTCCTGGCCCCATTCTAGGTACATAGTATTTGCACCCAATTGTGCCGAATGGCGATCCAACGGGAATTATATGATTTTTAAGAAATGCTTAAATGGATTTAAAAGAATTGTGTAGCTTGTAAGAAACAACCTTTAGGCTTCATCACGTTTAAGAAATATGTGCAAAAGATTAAACGTTATTACTGCTCATAAGTATAATTTAAGAGTTTATTGCAGATTTATGGTTTGCTGGTCCCTTTCTAGGCAAATAACCTTTGTACTTAATTATGCCGACACAAGGGGTTGTGCTGCATACTGAATAAGTTTTACATTTAAAGTACTATTACAATTTCTTGCTACGCTATAACTACTAAATATACACAAAATCATAAATAACCTTCATAAAGTTATAAACCACCAAAAAATCGCCAATTCACCATTGATGAGAATTACCCACCAAATGCATTTCAAAGTAACCATAATGGCGATAAATCACCAGAACTGGCAACGCTGCTGATGGCGCTCTTCGGGAAATTATGTTTGGCAAACGAGCAACGACAAATTCAAATACTTGCAAAGGCGACGCGACCTACGTAATGTTACATTTTCTACATTGTAAAGCTGTTTGATTTGATTTACACTACAATCTACAATGCAGCGCATTACATATAATTTTCCACCTTGTATGATTGATTATATTGATCCATACCGATTTAAGTTGGTGTCATACATGCTTTTAGGAGTAATTGTAGTTGCTAAAGATCATTACATGCATTTCATATTAGGATTATTAAAGTATGGCAGTTACTTTCTAATGTATAAGCTTAAGTATATTCGGATAATACACGTCCGGCTAAGGTTGTCCATATCGATAACTATATGGCACTTCATAACATCGAACCAATTCCAACATAAACTCTTCTAATTAAAAGGTAGGTAAATAATTAAGTGACAGATGTAGCAGCATCTACGCTGTTGCAAATTTTGTCTCTAGCTACAGCGTCACTAGTGGTGGATATTCAAAGCTGAAGTTTTATATATTTCGCCCTCAAATTTTCTATATATCTGTACTTTAACTACCAGATATATTTTTATATTTGGATGATATATATATATATATTTTTAATTTTTAATATATTGACTCTTTTTAATATATATCTAAAGAATAGTTATGGTACAAACGGCGCCTTATAATGAAGATGCAGACCACGAAAATTCAAGTAAGTTACGCCATGCGTTGCTTTGTTATGATTTTGTATTTGTGGTGCTTTCCGAACTACATAACCTCCAATATTACTTATTTTCAAATTACTCTCGTTATTCCTTAGATTATTATCGTTCTTTACCTTCTATTAACATTCGTTTTTTTGTTAATTGTTGTATACTAACTTATTAGGTTAATAGTGGTAATATTGGAGGTTATGTAGTTCGGAAAGCACGGCAAATGCAAAATCACAACAAAGCGACGCATGGCGTAACTAACTTGAATTTTCGTGGTTTGCATCCTCATCGTCAATTCGAAATTAAAAGAATTGTGGGTGTTTTAACATTGAAATGTTATTATAACACACAAATAAAAGCTTCGTAGTTAACATTTCAAGACCCCTTGCCACTTATTTCGTTATAATAACTCCACAAATATGACGCAAACTTAGACCTTTTTATTCTAAACTTTAACAACGTGGCAATAAGGGTCAATTTCTCGACGTCAAAATACGAGTTGTCCAAAATTTTAAATTTCCCAGACAATTTTGACGTCACACTAATGCGGTCTATTTTACCACTTGGTGCGCCTACGTCGCTTTGTCGTATCAATATGTCGATGGTACTACCACAGACGTAATCTGTGGTACTACAGAGCAGTATAGTTACCGTTAAGACGATTAGCAATTTCTTTGAATGAAAAACCACCTTCACGTAAGCCAATAATGCGATAAAAAACAAAAGAATTCCAAAAAAACAATAAGTACCGAAATCGACTTAAATCTCTTAAGAAATATACCTACCGGATAATTTCAATTGTAACCATTGAACTACACGCTATAGGTACCTACGCAACTGAAAGGGATACGATCTATTCGAATGCATTGTAGGCACTGAACTCTAATTATACTGGAACGCTCACTAAGGCCGCCGGGCCGATCTGAGAGAGGGGGCTCGCAAGGGTCATCCCTGTCCTTCTCTCGACAGTACATTTAGGTTAGTGTGTTTTTAGTTTAACGCTGTCTGCTCTCTCACTCACGCTGCACGTGTAAAGCGTTACGAAAAGGACAGGAATGACCCTTGCGCGATATCTCTCTCGGCTCGCGACGTTTCTATGGCAGAGATAGGCCAGTGAGCGTAACAAGTATATTTAGAGTTCAGTGATTGTAGGCGTGAAGCCAGAAGACAGATGCGGAGTAGGTAGTTCTGTCGCTTTCTAGCTTGTGCAGACTTTGCCAACGTATTTTATTTTATTTCTCATATTACGACGTTGAGTAAGCCTGCGTGCGAATGAACGAGATAGAGATACCCATTCGTTGAGGGTTGCCTAACTTGGCTGTGGCTTCAGTGTTACTTATTAGAATTAGCGTTATCTTTAGTCCAAAAATTCCAACGCCTTCTTCCGTTCTTCGTGTTGCATTTTTATATCACAGAGTAGCTACTAAGCTAGATACCTACATAAAATAGGATTGCGAAAGAAATTGCAAGCCTTTTCGGAAAAAAGGTTGAACCTCTAGCTCTACAGTTGTTTGATTTGTTACCCCTATTTATTCCTGAAGCTGAACTAATGTATGCACAAACTATAGAAAACTTTCAGTCTTCAATAACCTTTTATCGTTTTGGAAATATTGATCATATAAAATCTACTACCGACCTAAATTTCACGGTCATTTTCCTACAAAAACAAACTTAGTGAGTATAAATACATATGTAGGTAAGTTTGTTGGAAAGTACGAAGTTGCTTTAATCCTTGAAGTTAACGATTAACATGAAATGTACAACATACGACTGTAGCGCAGTTTATCAACGTTCGTGAAGTAAGTAGGAATATGAATGCTAGAATTTTAATTTTAATTGGATTAATCCAAAATGCAAATACGTTTTATACCGGTAACGGGGAGGATGGTGCCTTTAAAGAGTGCGTAACGCGTATTGCTAATAAACTCTTTGAAAATGACTACTACGTACATGTTATTACGGATAAATCTGATAGTGAACTTCATCAACGTATTGAGCAACCAAAAATCATATTGAATCTCAATGTAACCGATGTAACTCATACAATTGAAAATCCGTTAATTGGAAAAAGTGTGATGATTGAAGTTGAGGATTGGAAAAATCTGAAAAAAGCCATAATATATTTACGCGAAAGTCAAATTTGGGATCGTGTCGAAACGCCAAAAGGTACCTTTCTTGTTATAATACCAGTGGAAGAAGTGAAGATCACGTTTGAACTTTTGTGGAGGCACTGGGTTCACAATGCCGTAGTAATGGTCATGAAAAAGTTAAAGGTGTACCAAGCCAATCCACAAACTATAGAGAATGGTTGCGGAATATCGGCAAACGTGATCCATGTTCAAAATTGCGATGGTATCCAAATAATGTTCAAAAAGGGTTATAGAAATTATTCTGGTTGTAGCACGGTACTTAGAAGACATTCATTACATAACGAAGGTGCAGTCAGTAAACGCCAATTACTTTCAAATGCAACCGTAAATCTACTAATTAACAAGTTTCAGGTAACTATCTCTAATAATACAAATGTTACCTACATCAGTCACCATTTCGGAATCAGTGTGTATACACCTCAATATCCAGGTCAACAGTTCTCTCATATAGTAACCAAAGAAAAAGTGGTTGTCATTCTTCCACTTTCCAATCGAATTTCACCATTAATGATATTTGTGTCAATTTTCCAAGTCGAGGTTTGGATAATGGTCACGTGTGGATTCTTTATCACCATTTTATTTTATGCATTCCTACTTGCTTGGCACGGTGCTCGTATCACCTGCACCAGCTTAATATTGCTAAATATTCAAACACTCTCACTAACTCTATGGGGAAACTGTGGAGCCTTTCCGAAACACTTTTCGATCCGTTACCTGCTCGTATTTTACATATTTTACTCGATTGTTGTTCAAACTGGGTACGTATCAAATTTAATACGCGTTCTTACCATTCCGCAACATGAAAAACAAGTCGAAAATATAGCGGAACTTGCTGACTCTTCAATTCCATTGTGCGTAACGCTACTGGTTGACTTTTCTGGATTTAAGGTTCGTGGAAAGCTAATGCGCAAGATGATGTATGCAAAGAGTCTTGATAAGAATGAAACCGTGTCAGGCGTCATTCATACTTATAACTGCTCACTGGGAATGCGTGAAGAGGATGCGGTATTTTACCTCTCCAAAGAACCAATAATACCAAATAAAATACTTTTTGATCAAGATGGCGGCTCTCGTTTCGTATTTACTACGGGAAGTGGAGATTATTTTATGGATACCATAAACCAAGCTGTTACATCTTTAAGGGAAAATGGTATTTATGCAAAAATTGAAAAGGATGTCACTTCACAGTATTACAAGGCACTGACACAATTTGCTTATTCAAACGAACCTCAAGTATTAACCGTCCATCACCTTCGGGGACTTTTCATTATCTGGGAATTTTGTCTAGGCATCTCATTTTTGGCGTTTATTCTAGAAATGTTTATACACCTATCTAATGTTTGCTGCACACGTGGTCGTATTAAGTATGTGGAACCAGTTGTTGTGGAACCAGCTATTGTGGAACCAGATGTTATAGAACCAGAGTTGCGGTGTGTCGACGTAGAATAATAAATAATAATTAAATGATTGTAATCACACGTAATTTGTGAGTATCACACTTTTCAAATGTATTTGTCAATAAAGTTGTGTAATCTCAAATGGTAACTTCTAGATAATTTTTTATGTTAATCTTACTCTAAAATAAAATACTGTTTGGAGTTTTGGCATTTCCGCACATCTATATCTATAAAAATCAATGCCACTTTTCGTTGTAATTTTATAACTCAAGAACGTGCTCAACTATCCAAACCAAATGTTTAGCCTTTGTTCGGATAATTTAGTTGATGGTTTATGTGAAGTTTTCACTAAATCGGTCGAGCGGTTCTTCATTTATCACATTTTTTGTAACAAATGAATTCAATAAATGGCGGATCATTTTGGCGTTAATTATTGCATTGTATTTATATTTTTAAACATATTGTTGAGTGCATTCATACAAACGGTGAGTCTAATCGAGTATTCACACCGGGAAATAAGAAAATACGAATTTCCCAAGACCGCGGGCAAAGCTGCGGGTAAGCAGCTAGTTATTTATGTAAATCAAATATTACAGGTAGGTACCTTATCTAGTCCTACACATTTATCACTTTAATCGTTGATTGAAATACATACTAATATTTCAATCATCGGTTTAATCAAATTAATATATGCGCGTTATCTCTGTGGGCTCAAAAATCGAGAGGACAGGAGTAAGTGTAGGTAATTTCAGGTAATTCATTACATCCAATTTTGGAAAATTATACAATTTCGGAATTACTTGGAGTAGGTAAGTTTATTCAGCTAACAGCTCGACAAGACTGTTTACGTTATCACCACAATTCGGTCGCGAAACTCCAAAAAGAGCGCTTCTATTCTCGCCCAAAATCAACTCTCTTTCTCTCACCTCTTCCCTTAGCTCTGTTACGACAAGAATTCAGAATTGTAACACAATTTATAAATAGGTATTGCACCAGTAAGCTCAGTTATATGGACGATTGGGCGTGGATTAGAAGTGAGGAGAGAAAATGAGTTATAAGTAGTATAAGCAGAATGAGTAACGAATACTCAATAGAGAAAATGGGCGCCACGCAAGTTCTAAAGGTAATAGCTAAAATTGAGAATATGAACTGCGAAGATAGTCTGAATTCGGAGATGAGTAAACGTAGTAATCTGAAAGAGAAATATGGTCATGGAACAATAATGAGAATAAAAAGTAATTTGGCGAGAATATAATAAAGACTCGGTCAAAATATGTACACAAATAATTATAACATAAAGTAATTGTTCAAAATAAAATAAAACAAATGAATGTAATTGGATAATAAACAAAAATGGTAGTGACTCATTCAATAGTGATAATACTAATTAGAGATCCGCTTTACCTTTTCAAGTAGCGTCGCAATAAAACTACTTGTGATGAATTACGTTAGCATGAATATTTAATCTGTCAGAATACGATGCAATCGTAGTAAGCCAAGTAAGTAAGTAATAAAATAAAATACCTGTGTCTAATGTTCGGTGGAGATCCCTTTGCAAAGAGTCTGCCCAAGCGATGTAATCTAAATAAAGAAAATTAGTACAAATCGGACCAAAAATAATGGTTCGGTCCCAAACTACGAGAATACTTAATTACTCACGATTCACTTGAAGGATCGGATACTGAGCATATGTTAGCAAAAGAGTTTAAATTTATCAGCAGTTAAAAGTTAAGGTAAAAGGGAACAGCTAATACAATTTTACGTACGAGTACATTAACGCAAACAAAATAATATTTAACTTGAAGTAATAAAAGTATCAACTGAAAGCAAATTTAGTTAGAATGAGGTATTTACAAAAATGAATGACGTCACAAAAATATTTAAGTTAACTATAAAGCAATTTACTAAAACAAATAATTTCGGTAAGGTAAAGTATCCACAAATTAAAGTTAATGAGTGAAAATAAAGGTAAAGTAATTTATAAGGAAGCAAAAAAAGGTAAATGAAGTTTGTAGTCTTCGATGAAGTTGAGAATATGGCGGCGACCGGCGAGTCGTCGATGCAGTTGATGGGAAACGGTACGTTGAAAGGTAGACTATACGTTGAACGCTAGGACAATTATGAGAAATTAGAGACGAGAAGTTGAAGGAAAGAATGTAATTTTGAAGATAGTAAACGAATAAGTACATACCCAATGAGTTTTAATCACTGACGCCAAGTACACTTGAAACCGATTTTCCGATGTGACACGTCATAAATGTATCTATTAAAACCGTAATTGTATACGTTTGGAAGTGGTAGAAATAAGCAGGTGGTTTCTCCACAACCAATTAGTTGACGAAATTTCACTTATAACCGTTTTATATAACGTAAAATTAAAGAAATTTGTGGAGATTTCTCAGCACAAAAATGGAGCGTCTGCACCGTTTGAGAACTCGAAAGGAAGTCTCTTTGACCAGTAAAAGTAAACCTAAGGGGCTTAAGAAGTAAAAAGAGATAGTAGAGAGTGAATGACGTTAAAAGGAGAGAGATGAGTAGCACGCCGGACACGAGGTTCGAGGCTATTACGAGATTAAAAAAATATTTCAACCAATTAGAAAATTAAGAATTTATATTAAAAAGTGATGTGTTGCGCCACCTAGTGCACAATTAGGTAGGGTCTATAATATCGATCACAACTAAATACTAAAGCATAGAATATACACATATCATAACAGCTCCTCACATTCCCTCATCATATGCCATATGTTTTCCCTTCCTTCCCCACACATTCTACACATCCGAGGCCTTGTCTCATCCTCCCACCAGTATCTCTTTTCGTTCCGCACCTGAACCTTGCCACCATTCTTTTCTCCTTTAAACCCATGTCACCCAATAAATAATCGACCTTGCCTTCCACCACTATCTCCATATATCCCTCATTATAACTTCCCTCTCCTATCCTCGCTCTCCTTTCCTGGCCTTGGACATCTTTATCTCTTGTTACTAATTCCCCTACCATATCCCTTCCTTCCTCCCTTCTCATTTCTATCTCCTTCCTCGCATATCCCACTCTCTCATAAAACAACCTCCTCTCCTCTTGTCCAGAGACAGGTATCCGTTCTTTTCTTATCTCTCTCATACACTCATTTACCCCAATTATTTCGTCCCTTTTTTTGATCCCCTAATATTTCACTGCTCTCTTTCCTGCCCGGATCCTTATTTTTTCCGCTTTAGTCTCTTCCTCCACGATATACCCCGGCGTCTCTCTATCCAACCCCAGCGTCCATCTCTAGTAGTTTTCCTGTATTTTTTCTATTTTCTTCCACTCTTTCCTTCCCCATGTCTCCGCTCCGTACCCCATCACACTCTTTACCAACTTGTCACAAATCCATCTTCTCTTCTCCATATCCTTCTCAAACACACTCCCCACACTTTCCCCACTAGTCTATTTCCCTTATTTGCTAATTCCCTGATGTGCGCCACATGCTTGCTATTGTACCGTAAAACATACCCTAGATATTTCCACTCATCCACACTTTCTATCACCTCTTCCCCCCACCACCACTTTTTCTTTACACTCCTCCTTCTTCTCTTTTGAAATACCACCACCTTTGTCTTTTTCACATTCGCTTTCAAACCCTTCTTCTCTAAATATCCCTTCATCACTGCAAGCATATGCCAACACCCACACTTGTATCCTCCCTTTTGATGTCGTAGGTTAGTCTCTTCTTGACTATCTAACAGGACTTGCCCTTACGAGCCGGTTTTTGAATCGAGATTGAGCCGCTGAAGTTGTATAAAAAGATGGCATTGGACCAGTTTGATCTATTTGAGCAAGTCTTGATTTTTCGTTGTCTTGTTTAGCTCCAACGACGTGTAAATAAGACATAGGGATGTCCTGTGGCTCTCCCAATGTATTATAGTTTTCATTTTTGTATTATCCATGGTGGCTGTGCTTCTCCCTACCCATCAAAGGAGCCCGACATGTCAAGGTTACTAACAGAGTATACGTTCCAAGAGTATCTTGGCCTGGTTTCATTGCTTACTCAATGACCTACCAACACAGACGATTGATCGATGAGGTAGGTTAGTTTCGAACTTCCGTCTAAGTGAAATTCCGACCAAAGTAGTAGATACCTATATTGTTTTCATCATCTTGTACATTGACCTAATGTCTGTAGGAGCTACCGTTATAAATGCTAAATGCCTATGTCTAATTTACTATTATTCTTAAGCTAAAATGTTCATCTCATTATTGAACCTTCTCTTTCTTTTTGAAGCAACACCACCTAACTATATAAGTGATAATCCTTATGGTTAAGTAAATTAAAAATATCATTAACAAAAAAATAGAAAGGAAAAAACAAATAATATCCAAAAGCAAGTATTGATACCAAGGAATGTCGGTATTGTTGTGCTTCAGATGCCTCGCCCCCTTATTTCTTATCACGTAATCCGCCCACCATATTGCAGTTTCCAAACCAGTGAATGGCTGGTCGTGGACCAGCTCGTTCAAATATTTCATCTTCCTTCGATATCTGTAAATTTTTAAATAAAATTAGACTAGCTCACATTGCTGCATTATACACCCACTTGGCATTTTCCAGAAGATCTAAAATGGCGGATTTGAATTGTTTCTTTTTCATAGCGTCATGATTTAGTGACAGTGCTACATCTTTAGATAGCATGCAGTGTGCCATCGCCCGTTGATCGGAGTGGGTTGGTAGCATGAGCATTGGGACTTTAAAGTAAATCGCTTCCTCAACCGATTGCGCCCCTCCGTGTGTTATAAAGAGTTTTACACCTCTATGCCCTAAAAATTGTGCAGTTATTGCAGGTAACGTCAATTCATGTCATCCTTGGGCGAAATAACGCCGGGGACGTCATATGACGAAATATTGACGTATATGAAATGGGATCTTTCGGACGTCACTTTCACTTTTATGTTTTGAATGCCGGTGAATGACCTGAATTGCAGGTATGAAAATGACGTCTCCAAGTCAATACCTAGGCTGAGATCTTACTACTACAGAAGGATATCAGACAGCTTTTGCTATCGGTACCAACATTTGGAACTAACCGACTTACTTAAAATATCCTGCTGAGGTGTCCATTGATCAACTAATAATTTTCCTGTATCACTCACTAGGTTGCCATCGTATCTCATTATGGAATTGTAGGGAACCTCTTCTAATGACTTTTGTATGATGTTCAAGGTCTTTGAACTAATCGACTCTAAACTCACATATATAATCCCATTTGGACTACTCTCAATGAAACTTTCTACAGTCTGAAAATTGAATTCAGTCTTAATCTAAAAACCTGTAATATAATTTACCTGCGGCAAAGGTTGGGGTGGTTTAATGTGTAGGGCACCTCCGATAGGTACAATTGTTGGAACGAGAGGTCGTATGTGTCCAAGAATCGGGTTCTGGTTGACTAAAACGGCACTGATTCTTTCCTGTAGGTCTTGTACCGTAGAGAAGTTTCTGCCAAAGTGTTTACGGATTAAAGCGTTTTCTTTTTTTGAGACTACTAGATTGTAGAAGAGTTTGGTCCCGTACAGTACACTAGTGCTGATAAAACGCTGCATGAAGTTCAGTGGGTGTTTGTACGGTAGTGTTAAATCGGGGTTGTAAGCTGGATGAGCCGGATTTCCAAAGTTGTGATACATGTATGCGCTTAGATCCGTATTTGAGATTAAAAGTAGAGGGCAATTGTATAACTCTGCCAGGGCATAGAGAACTGATACGTGGTACTCTGTTATAACCAAGTCAAACTCACGATCTTCGTGTAGCAATTCTTTCACTTTGGAGTAATTCAACTCTCTATCTACTATTTCCAGTGGCAAATTGTAGTCGTAATTAGTGAAGGCAAATAATCTTTGGTGCACTCTATTTTTCTCAATGGGCTCATGCCAGAGTATCTCTTCCAAATTCGTTAAACTGTCATTGTTCATCGAATGTGTTGTTAGCAACGTAAGTTCGTGACCTTTCTCCAACAATCCTTTCCATAACTCTTGAAATACTATTTGATTTTCAGCAAATGGCGATGAAATCCCCACGAGAATTCTCGCTCCATCACACTTGGCGAATAATATAGAGGTTAAAACTAGCTGCAGGAAAGGCATGGCGGCTATATTCACTACTGTCACGTATTTTTCCAGTACTTAAGTGTTGTTAACGCTATATTTTCGTACAGATAAGTAATGTAAATAATCTCACATTAACTGGAGGTTTTATCTCATTTATTATATGTACCTACTTGTTTAATTCGTTTTTATGTGATGTAATACACATGTCCAGGACTTGACAAAGCCTGGACCTCTTCGTCGAGGTCATAGCCATAGTGTGACTCTTAAACCAAAACGCTATAATTGTGAAGACCAAAAGACTGTATGAAAACATATTTTAGATGTTCTAGAAAGGGACTTAATTATACCTACCTCATCTTAAGCTAACTTAATTGTTGCATAATAAGCGCAACTGATAATAACAAACGCAGATTTTACTTAATTGAATCGGGCGAAGTCAACTAAGCATTGTTTATTTTATTCAAGAAACGAAATGAGGTATTTAGCACTATATTGCTTAGTTTCTGCGGTAATACGTGAACCGTGAACCCAAAATCTTTTACACGAGCCCAGCAAACACAGTTATGTATATACAAAATACATACAAATTATGTAAGAGCTTGTTAGAATTAGGTACATAAAACGGGAAAATAAATAAGAGATAATGAATGTCAGGATGTCAGTAATTTTCCATATAATATATACAGAGTGTTTCAGACCATCCGTACCGGCCAAATATCTCGCGAAATACAAAACGCATTGAAAAAAGAAAAAATACGCCTAAAAATTTTTTTAATACTCTATTGTTTGATGGTAATAGGATGTCCCCACTCCCACCCCCGGGGGGTGGAGAGGGGGGTAACTTCGTAATCTTAAATAGCACCCCCCAGTTTATTATGCAGATTTGAATTCTGCGTTAACAAATAGGAACTTTTTGTTTGAAACATTTTTTGAAGTTCGTGACAGATGGCGCTATGATCGCCGAAAGAAGTTTTCCGATTACCTATACAAAATTTGTTGTCAGTTTTGTTAAGTGACAATAAAAAATGTTAATGCTTTGTAAAAGGGAAGAGGGGGAGCTTTATTAACCCCCCCCCTCTCCCAATTCACCCCTAATTTTAGATTTAAACGTATCTCGAATGTCAATGTGTTCTTTACTCGTGAAATCAAAGTATTTCAAATTTTTTTTTCTATTTTCCATCAAAGACAAAAAAAATTTAGAAAATTTAACTTCTTCAATCGTGGTATTGAACAGTTGTTTAAATCTAAAATGGTTGCGTTTTCACATCCTAGGTTATGGGCTGAAGGGGTGAAGTGGCGTGTGGGGACGGGGGAGGGGTTAATAAAGCTCCCCCTCTTCAATTTTGCAAAGCATTACCATTTTTTATTGTCACTTAACAAAACTGGCATCAAATTAGCATAGGTAATCGGAAAAACTTCTTTCGGCGATCATAGCGCCATCTGTCACGAACTTCAAAAAATGTTTCAAACAAAAAGTTCCTATTTGTTAACGCAGAATTCAAATCTGCATAATAAACTGGGGGGTGCTATTTAAGATTACGAAGTTAACCCCCTCTCCACCCCCCGGGCGTGGGAGTGGGGACATCCTATTACTATCAAACAATAGAATCTTAAAAAATAGTTTAGACGTATTTTTTCTTTTTCCAATGCGTTTTGTATTTCGCGAGATATTTGGCCGGTACGGGTGGTCTGAAACACCCTGTATGTCTATTAGATGTAAATTCTTCTACATCTGTAGCATATGAATTTATATACGTTTAATGTAGGTATATAAAAATATTAGTTGTAAAAGCGCTGCGATGTCCAAATGGCAGCGACTCGAGCATAATGTAAGTATTATCAATGTAAAAAATTATTTAAGCAGTTCCATACAAAAAAATGGAAAAACTACATTTTTACGTGCAACTGTACTTTTAATTATATGTAACTTAATTCTTGCACGAACCCGTTTTTACCTGAACTGAAAAACTGACAGTTTATTATGATATACTTGCTTGAAAAGTTTCCTTTGACCGGATTCGAACCATTGGGGGTGGAATAAGTTGCAAATTCCGAAATCCGACATGTGTTTTGTTTGTATCCGACATTGTACCGCTGCGCTTATCTGGAACATCCCTTCTTTTTATTTCGTACTTCGTAACTTTGCGCTGTTTCGCGTTATTAGTATCAATTTTGCTTGAGTATATCGTTGAGTGAAGTCTTATTCAATGATTATACCTACCTTTATGTTAAAACTGACAAGGATTTAATTTATTTTAAACATATTATTTATTTTCTATATAAATTAGACGCATTTTAGTCGATAAGTATCTAATATTAAAGGTAAGTGAACTACAATTTTTGGCGTTGTAGAAAACACGCGCGTGCGATTACTTATGCGGCGCAAATGGAAACGGACTTTATTTTCGACCATATGTAATGATAATTGCTAATTATATTTACAGAAGGCATACATAAAAAATATGTAATTTTTCTTACATAAAAGATTTTATTTACATATAACGTAAGTACATAAATCTAATCATGTAAATATGACAGTACACGAATTTCATGACGATGTAATTATCTGTATGTATATATTATATGAATTTCTGTACATAGAATATCTGTAAGTTTCTATACTATTATGTAAAATATACGTAATGTGTGACATACGCTTTATATAACTTTATTAAAGAATACTTAGGCATACTTGATATATAAAAAAGCATATTTAGGGGTATTTACTTCAATCTTATATATGTTGTATGTATATTTTAAATGTGTGTTTGCTGGGAGAGAACTATAAAGTCGATACAACGGGTTTAGAATAGAATAGGTTAACATTCATGGTGGTATCTGGAAACCAAAACCAAAACCATAACGTTTCGATTAAGGTAAAGTAGAAAAAATGTGGAAGCATTCCATTATTTTGCCTCAGCTTGTGTGCGAACACTGCGGTGACGCCATTCCATTAGTTTGAACTATACTAATAGTTATTAAGGGAAGATTACGCGAGCGTGGAAACTCTGAGTGATGCTGATCAATTGATAACTAACGAACGTCATTAAAGAGATGGATGTGCTCCAGTTCAGTTTGTCAAGTGTGATACCTAGACTGACTCCTGAAAACTGGAGGTGTTTGTCTTTGTGAAGAAAACAACCTCCGTTTTTGTCGGGTTTATGGACATAAGACTGCACAGAGTAGCCTCAAATTTGCCGGTTATTAAAATGGATAGATCATTCTCATAGCCCAGCGTATAGTAGCCGCTGTCGTTGAAACGACAGAGCAGGCTGTTTATAGTTATCTTCCACAGAAGTAGTGACAGCACTCCACCTTGGGGGCATCCGTTCACTACTGTGCACCTGACCGTTTTGTCTCATACGCTGATGTGCACTGCTCTGAGTTTCAGCAGCTGCACAATCCAGCTTCGTACGACTTCAGTTACGCCATGGTGGCGTAATGCAGCTTATATTGTTTTGAAGGTTGTTTTGTCAAACGCCCCTTCTATGTCTATGAATGCTCCCAGGGTGGACCCTTTATAGTCCAGCGATCTCTAAATCCGCTCCACGACGGAATGTAGGGCTGATTTTGTGTATCTTCCTGGAGAGTATGAACGTTGAGTAGGGTACAGCGGGAATCTTACAAGCGCTGTATCCCTTATGTGTCTGTCGCACAATGTGTCAAGTGTCTTAAGGAGAAAAGACATTAGACTGATTGGACGATATGATTTAGTGTGGAGTAATCATCATTTCCAGGCGTTGCATAAAATATCAGTAGGTGGACAACACTAACATCCAGACCCCACTGCAGAAGAGCTGGTACTATGCCGTCCAATCCTGGTGATTTATAATGCTGAGAACGTCTTCACCGCCCAGGTGACTTTTGCCACGAGTAGCTCCAGGTCAGTACTTCTCAAATATTCAAGTAGCGATTTACCCCTAGGGTTGACGTCAGTGTTTGCCCATGTAGTATGGCGAGCATTTGAGGCACACCCTATAATGCGGTGTTTGTTGTTTTTCTCGTAGTGTTCTATGATATCTACCATCTCGTTACTGGTAGGTAGATTGTCAGAATCTCCTGGGAGATATATAAAAGCAACAACTAGTTCAGCCCTACCCTGTATCTCACAACTTAACTACCTATATAGCCGTGATATCACGACCACACAGGTGTGGCAGTAGACGAATTTTAATACATGTACCATAACTGAGCCCCCCCCCCCCGGCGATTAGATTAGTTTGATCCACTTCCTCAATGCCGGAAACTATCAGTCTTCCTCGAGGTTGATCTTCAGATGCCTACCCTTGTCCAGGAATTCTACATTTCCAAGCGCCGCCGAATCATCCTGGGACTCAACCACTTTCTTCAACCACTCAAGGGAATGGTTGATCTTGCACGAGATTTTTAGGATCTAACCGTTAAAAGTGGGCACTAGAGCAGCGCCTGTCAAGATGAATAAATGCTGGTTAAGAACCTTGGCCAGGTGGTTTTTGTAACATACCCGCATGTTAGCTGTTAGCTTACCCAGTGATTATAGTATCGACGATCGCTACTCTGAGTTTCCTTTCGGCCTTGTTGCTGCGGTTGCGGGGAGCTCGAGCCTTGCTGCTACTCGCCTTTGGTTGGGGTTGTAATGGGCCCTTCTTTGTCGCCGATGGGGTTGGTGTTGAATCGTCCGACCTTTGCTTCTTTTTCCCCACGTTTACCCGTTGGCCTACCTGTCTTTGAATCAGGACTGAGCCACGGGAATTGGTTGGTTTGGAGGACGGTGTTGGGCCAGGCTGGCTTTCTTCTCCTCTTTTGCTCGGCGACGGAAATGCGCTTGCCTTTTTTTATGATGTTGAGGTACGGTTACCTGAAACTCAGATTGAGGGCCAGATTTGCACGCCCCTTTAATCGCTGAACCACTCAAGCCCCAAAACAACGACAAGGTAACAACACTGTGTTCTGGTTTAAGGAATTGTTTAGTTTTTTTGCAACCAGGTTTCACAATGTGAGAGTACCCCCCCCCCCCCCCACTTCTCTGCTGGGAGAGCGATATTCTACCTTGGTTTCGAAACCCTATCACAGCTACATTTTTCGTATACAGCGTGGGCCAAATAAGACCTACCGATTTTGACGATATTTACTCACAAATATTTACTAACAGTTGATGCTGTCACATCAACCGGTCAATTCTACAACCGTCGGAGTTTTATAAGAGCGTCGCTAGAGGAACTCAACGGAAACATTTAAATTACTAGTTATTTACATAAGTCAGGAAAATTTCACATAACTGAGTGCCGAGTATTTTAAAGTTCCGAGTCAAGTAAGAGATTTTACTGACGTGTTTTGTATTAAATTTTTCCGGGAATCGCAAAAAGACGAAATTTATAAACTTTAGAAAATTTGTTTACAAATTCCACAAAAATCAAGTTTCTCAATTTTGTTGGTAACCATAGTTACAAACTATATTTTGCGTCTTGTAAAGTATTTACAGTACTAGTCCGGAAAATTCAATTTTCCTGCCCGTAAATAAGCAGGAAAATGTTTCCAAGACGATTTCCGGAAATAATTATTATCTTCATTATTTATTTCTATTTTACACATTTTATTTGTGGAAAACCAACACAAACCTATGAATCCCGTTTAGTTCTCCGGCTATAATAATAAAAATAGGTAAACCGCCCCCAGCACTGCGGAAAGTGGCTTACACTCTATGAGAAAACCCTCTAAAGCTTCTGCATCGAACGCCGTCAAAAACCCAAACCTATCATGGTATGGGGCAAGAACGTAGCTATAGATAATTGGGGGTGTTCTGCATGAGAGTTCGTCAGATCGAGTCAACTATCCCCAATTTAGTGATGAGATTTACAGCTGACCATGTGATTTAGAATATCGTGCAGAATGTTAACTTATTTCGAGCGGAGCGAGGTTCAAACCCCTAACACCCCTTATATACGCCACTGGTATGGGGTTAAATATGTGTGGGTGGATCAAGGGATCAAAAATTACCGGAATTCATGAATTAGTGGTTTTTCAATGGTACTAGAGGCAATTCATTCACGCAGAATAGACTTTCCAACAGGACTTTGCCTCGGGCCACAAGGCTGAAGTTATTCATTAGCGGTGTGAGGCACATTTTCCTAATTTTCTAACGTCTTCCGATTGTCTCATCCCGTCTGCCGGATATTAATCCTATGGGTTACAGTATGTGGTGGACTTTGGAAATCGTGGTCCACAAATATTTGAAATCGCTGAAGGAATCTCTACCCCGTGACGCGTGTGATCGATTATCGCCGGACGAGCCAAAAATTTCAAGATACATTTGAAACTCGTTACTAAAAAATAATTGTATTATTCTTATTGTTCAATAAATTTAAACTGCAAAACATTCAATTCCGTTGCAAAATGTGTTCCTTTTTTCGCAGCCATCTTGAGATTATGAATCTTACAAATCTTCCGCCAAAGACCTCATTTTTTCTCTCTTTCTAATCACCCCACCGAACAACCAGGCATGATTTGCTAATATTCTTTTGGTTGTTCAGGTTAAATATCTAATCTCTGTATTCGACCTCTCTATTGTCAATAAGTGTGTGCAAGTATAGCCTGATCAGGTCCCAGCCCTCTTCATCCCGGAGCATCAGGTCTACCGTGTCCATCACGGTTCTTAACTGCCTGTTTAGACGCTCTCCCTCTCGCCGTTCCATCTTGAGCTTGGGTAAATGGCGTGTGTCTTGTTGTCCGGGAGACCGCAGTCTATGAACTCGTCGGTCCTTTTACCTATCTTGGCGAGGTAGTGGCCATTTTCGTCGTCCCTTGCCAGTCGACTTCCCCGTGTGTGCGACTTATCCACATTGACGTCGATTAGAGTATGGGATCTTGTCTTATTCCAGCTCCTAGTCCGCGCACCTTCTTAACATGCCCCATTTCTGGGCCCTGGACTCTAACTAAGATGTGTGCCGGCGGTATTCCGGCCACCACCAGTATATCCTCTAGCGCTATCGTTCCGTAAGCGTTGGTAGTTCTTATTGCCATACTGCGCAGGATCTTGTTGATTGCCGCACTTCCGCGCCCACATCCATCGCACCTTTCCATATTTCGCACGCATACAGTATTACCGATTGTGCAGCACTGCATAAGACCTTTCGTTTGGAGACCCGAGCCCCTCCTTTATTGGCCATTAGAGTACGGGATCTTGTCCCATTCCAGCTCCCATTCCGCGCACCTTCTTAACATCTCCCTGGCTCCAACTAAGATGTCTGCCGGCGGTATTCCGGCCACCTCCCAGTTGAACCTAATCATTTTTTTCCGCATATTCGTATGCTAAACGTCTAAGTTCTATCCCAGCAAACACATTTATATATAAAATACATATAAATTATATAAGAGCTTTTTAGATTTATATAAAACTGGAAGAAAAATAAGAAATATTTAATGTCAGGATGTCAGCAATTTTCAAAATAATATTGTATGTCTATTAGATGTAAATTCTTTATATCTGTAGTGCATGAATTTATATACGTTTTATGTATACTTTATGTAATATTCACATAAAAATATTAGTTGTAGAAGCGTTGCGATGACCAAATGGCAGCTACTCGAGCATAATGTAATTATTACCAATGTAAAAAATTATTTAAGTAGTTTCATACAAAAAAATGGAAAAACTACATTTTTACGTGCAACTGTACTTTTAATTAACTTAATTTTTGCACGAACCCCTTTTTACCTGAACTGAAAGCCGACAGTTTATTATGATATTATATACTTGCTTGAAAAGTTTCCCTTAACCGGATTCGAACCGTTGCGGGTGGGCCTTGCAAATTCCGAAATCCGACATGTGATTTCTTTGTATTCGACATTGTACCACTGCGCTAATCTGAAACATTCCTTTTTTTTATTTCGTTCTTCCTAACTTTGCGCTGTTTCGCGAGTTTAAATTAGGTTTGATTATATCGTTGAGTGTCAATGATTATACCTACCTTTATGTTAAAAATGACCAGGATTTAATTTATTTTATATTATTTATTTTCTATATAAATTAGACGCATTTTAGTCGATACGGATCTAATATATTAAAACTACGTGGACTACAATTTTTGGCGTTATAGAAAACCCGTGCGTGCGATTAATTATGCGGCGCAAATAGGAACGGACTTTTATTTTCGACAATAGAATACATGTAATGATAATTTATAATTATATTTACAGAATGCATACATAAAAAATATCTAATACTTCTTACATATAAGATTTTACATATAACGTACATAAATCTAATCATATAAATATGACAGCACATAAATTTCATGGGTAATATGTAATTATCTATATATATACATATATATTATATGAATTTCTGTATACAGAATATACGTAAGTTTATATACTATTATGTAAAATATACGTAATCTGTTACATACGGTTTATATAACTTTATTAAAGAACACTTATATACTTGATATATAAAAAAGCATATGTAGGGGTATTTACTTCAATCTTATGTATGTTGTATGTATATTTTATATGTGGGTTTGCTGGGCTTCCACCAGTATATCCTCTAGTGCTACCGTTTTGTAAGCGCTGGTAATTCTTATTGCCATATTGCGCCGGATCTTGTTGATTGCCGCTCTTCCGCGCCCACATCCATCGCACCTTCCTATATCTCGCACGCATACAGTATTGCCGATTGTGCGACACTGCATATGACCTTCCCTTTGGGGGCCCGCGCCCCTCCTTAATTGAGCATTGTCGTTAGATACCTAGTGGCCTTCTCAACTATATGCCTAATGTGCTCCAGAAATGTTCCGTTCTGGTCGATAATTCCCACTACCTTGATCGACACTTGCGTGGTAATGGTCTGGCCCAGTAAGCAGAAGGTGATTGTTCCCAATCGTCTTCTGCCGGTTAGAAGCGCCACTTTTGATTTCTCTGGGACTAATCTTAATTTCTTTGTTGCCATCCATGTTGCCTATCGTGCGCTGTAGCTTATCCGTGTCCGCCCAAGACCTGTCGGCATCTGACTTCATGCCTCTACCTTCCTTATTCCTTCATTCGAAATCTGGTCGATAAGACCTTCATGAATTTGGGCGATATTGAAATATTCCTTTGTCCTTCATGCCGAATTTTAACGAAAAAATGGAGAATGGTGAAATTTCGATTCGTGTATTTAATGAAGTGGAAGTAAACCAATAAAGAGGACGAGACCTGTTTTTTTCGATAACGTAGTCCCTTTGCTGCTTTATTCATTTACACTGCCAAGTAGGGAACGAACGTGAGAAACATAAAACGGATCGCTAAGGACCTTAAGATAATAATAATAATAATAATAATAATAATAATTTTTATTAGTCCTGTGGATCATATAATGATATAGGATTTGTCAAAACAAACAAAAGATGAACAAAAAATAACTTAAAGTAAAGTAAATAAAATTAAAAAAGAAAAAACAGCAATAAAAATAAAGTTAACAACCAAATCAAAAAGTACTGTTAAAGTATTCCTCTACAGTTCTACACTATAAAAGGCATTAAACAACAATATATCTTTTACACAGGTTAAAAATTGACGTATCGAGTAAGATTTTATGTGTAACGGAAGTTTGTTGTAAACTGTAGCTCCGATGTAATACGGATTAGACTTATAGGCCACAAGACAATGCCTTTCAAACTGCAAATCTAAACCATATCTGGTATAATACGTGTGCGTGTTATTTAATAAAGTGAAGTCTTTGAGGTTAATTTTAACAAATTTTAATAATTCAAAAATAAATAAACATGGAAGAGTAAGAATTTTCTCCTTCTTGAAAGTAGCTTTACAAGATTCTCTGAACTTCAATCCAAACATACACCTAACAGCTCTTTTCTGAATTAGAAACACTCGTTGTGCAGCAGAAGAATTACCCCATAAGATGATACCATATCTTAGTACAGCTTCAAAGTTTGAGTAATAAAAAATTCTAGTAGCTTCTTTAGATGTTATCATACGAAGTCGTAGCAATGCAAAACAGTTTTTTGACACTTTTTTGCAAACTGATTTCACGTGTTCTTCCCAAGAAAGAGATAAATCTATATGTAGACCAAGCAGTTTATGAGTAGTAACTTGTTTAACACATTTGTTTGTGAGTCTAATTAAAGAACTAGACGTGTAATTATGTTTATGTAGATGATATTGAAGTGAATACGTTTTATTGCAATTCAGTGTTAGTTTATGATTGTTGATTGTTGATTGAGAGTCTCTTGAAAGGAATATACTTATACTAAATTCGTGCGTGTAAGTGGATTATTTTTGGATCGTGTATTAATTATTAATGTTTTGCTAATCTAGACAGGATGTTACACCCGGCATAAACCGCGTAGACTCGATACATACTTATCAGTCCATTACACATAGTTGGCATGTTAACTTAAAGCAATTTCAGTTTTTTTTAAGCTTCCAATTTAAAACTAGTTACATGCAAAAAGGAAGCTTAAGTAGCAGCCGGGAAACTCTTAAGTTTTTCTAATAACCCCGTTTGACGTCAGACGCGCAGATCCAATGGCTCGCCGGGAAATCTATTGATTACCGAAAAATGGCTGAAGTATGAAAACATATGGAGTTATGCTCCATCGCGGTGTGCAATATGAAAAGTACCTCCCGATGTATTGCCATTTTAATATTTTTTAGTGGATTTGTGAGTGCCGACCTTGAATTTTATCCAGGTTTGTAAAACACATTCTTAATTAAGCTCGACAATTTCCATTGTTGTGTTAGCGCCAAATTCCACTAATTTAATTTGTTTTTTTTTTCTCTTTATTGGATCTTTTTGGAATGCCTTCGGTACGTGCTATTATTCTTTATTACTTAATTAACCGCATATCTTGTTCTACGCGATAATTCCAAACAGAAATCTGATTAGATTTGTATTTTTTTTGTGTGTGTGTGTAGGCGTTCCATTTCGAATTCTCTTTTTCTTCATTTAGACCTATAGGTACCTTGTAGGTCTTATTACGACGTGTTACAAATATTAAAAAAAAACCACTTAATTAAAACCCTTTGCTTAAGATTTTAATGATTAATAACAAAGTAAATGGACTTTTACGTGCGTAGAACTTTGATTAGGTTACATACCGAGATTTGCTTATCCCTTTTCTCATGTTTAGGCTTTACTTCTAAACAAACAAGCTAAAATTGGTTAAATACGGTTAAATAGGGTCGCCCCCTGAATTGAATTTTAGTATGTTTAAATAATCGAGCTTTGACCTAATTGTTTCTGGGCGCCGTTTATGAATGGGAACTTTTCTCCAAATTAACACCTTTGACACTTTTGGATTTTTTCAGCTTTATCCAGATTATTGTGTATATTCCTGAACATTATTAAATTGCTCGTAGTTTTCTTCAAATTATTGTTATCAGAGGCGTGTTCCTCGAAAGGTATCATCTCGCGGTTATTTTTAATGACGGAGGAATGCGATTTTCGCGAACGCCGCCGCCGGTCACTTTTATTTTTGAGTGAAGAATGTTTTATGTGTGTTACTGCTACTGAAGCACCTAATTTAAAATGTGATGGTGGAGTATTTTTATCAATTAATTATATATTAATCACAAATTAATTTGTCATGAGTATAAACATTTTATGAATGATGCTTTAACGAGAATACATAATTCATTATACTCTGCGACATAAAAAATGCAACACCAAGAAGACGTTGGAATTTTTTGAGGCAGAAATGTTAGAGGTCGTCTACTAGCGGTTGGCGAGACTACCCGGCTGTTGGGACCCTAAATACTCATTCTTAAGCTTCTTAGGATTTGTGTAATTACTTTGACGCCACTGGATTTCCCCAATTTGCACTTTTACGTTAATGTCAATTATCCTAAGAAGCTTAAGAATGAGTATTTAGGGTCCCAACAGCCAGGTAGTCTCGCCAACCGCTAAGAGACGACCTCTAGTATTTGATTAAACTTTCATTCAAAATAATCAAAACAATCGAAATTACCGGGTAGGTATATTTCTTGTCGGTATCGTATTTTTTGCAATTCTTTTGTTTTTGTGTTCTTCTTTGTGTTTTGAGGCTGCGATTATGCCTAGAGTAGAGCAACGTGAAAATGATCGACAATTGTGGGAATTGGACAGCGGTGGCATAATTGCCTTAGGTGAAGGTGGTTTTCCAATCAGAGAAATTACTAATCGTCTTAAGCGTAACCAATCCTCTGTAGTACGGTGTTATCAAGCATGGTCTAGAGAAGGCCAAGAACGTCATAGACGAGAAAGTGGAATGTGGTGAGGACCGCCATCTTCGATTAATGGCATTAAGAGACCGATTCTCGAGTACAAGATCAATGGTTTCGAAACCTTTCGTACAGTTTACCGTCGAATTAGAGCTTTTGGCTTGCAGCCCCACCGACCACATCTTGTGTGTCCGCTGACGGTTCGTCATCGACAGCAACGTTTGGAGTGGTGTACCTTGCGGCTGGATTGGGACGTGGAAGGCATTGTGTGGTTTACCAGTGACGAATCCCGATTCTGCTTGGGAGTGCACGTTGGTCGCATGATGGTCAGATGTAGACGTAAAGAACGTCGCAATGTGCACATTTCTGATATGGTGGTTCCTATTGTTTACGGAAGCAGGTTTCAGTTGGTTTTCATCCGAGGCAATACAAATGCCAACCGATATGTTGATGAAGTGGTAGAACTCCATATCCTTCCATGCCATCAGGGGCTGGAGGACCCGATTTTCCAACAGGATAATTCTCATCCCCACATTGCAAGGCATTGTATGGTGGCTAACGTCGATATCTTGCCGTTAGCCAATCCTCCACAGACACTAGAAGCTGTCCGGCATTATTACATAGTGCCTCACGAGAAATCCACCACCTGGTGGAATCCACGCCAAGAAGGGTGCGGGAGTGTGAAATTGATAGGTGTGTTCCAACAGAGTCAACATTAACAATTTTTTTTTTAATTTCTTTGAAATTTTCTTTGAAACTTTAATCAATTACTTACTACCTTTGACTAGTTAAACATTTATTCCAAGTTTAGTCCAAAAATTTCTTATGTCACAGAGTATACCGGATGTCCCAATAGTGCGATAATGGTCGATATTTCGATACCGTTTAAAGGTACGAAAAACCTTTTCAAATAAAAGTTGTTTATTAAAGGGCCATAAACCTAAAAATATTTTCGTTATACGGGTTGTCACAGAAAAGCAGTACTGAACCTAACTTTATTCTTTTCAAACGTAACACCCAAAATTTTAATCAATTTTTAGAGTCTGCTATATAGGCCCGACGAGAGGGGGGCGGGGCAGCCGGGGTTGTAGCACTAGAGCCCGGGCCTCAAAGAGGGCCCGGTTTCGGCCAAAGCAACCAAACCTTTACCTAATTTTCACTTTAGTATAAAAATTATTTTAATTTAAATTCATCATTACATACTTTAGAAAATCAATACATAATATTACAACTTAAGGACGACGATGGTCACTGTGAATTAAGAGTAACCCAGCAAACACATTTATATATAAAATACATATAAATTATATAAGAGCTTAGATTGATATAAAACTGGAAGAAAAATAAGAGATATTTAATGTCAGGATGTAAGCAATTTTCAAAATAATATACATATGTCTATTAGATGTAAATTCTTTGTATCTGTAGTACATGAATTTATATACATTTTATGTATATTTTATGTAATATTCACATAAAAAATATTAGTTGTAAAAGCGTTGCGATGACTAAATGGCAGCTACTCGAGCATAATGTAATTATTACCAATGTAAAAAATTATTTAAGCGGTTTCATACAAAAAAATGGAAAAACTACATTTTTACGTGCACTGTACTTTTAATTAACTTAATTCTTGCACGAACCCGTTTTTACCTGAACTGAAAGCCGACAGTTTATTATGATATTATATACTTGCTTGAAAAGTTTCCCTTAACCGGATTCGAACCGTTGCGTGTGGGCGTTGCAAATTCCGAAATCCGACATGTGTTTTCTTGTATCCGACGTTGTACCACTGCGCTAGTCTGAAACATATTCCTTTTTTTATTTCGTTCTTCCTAACTTTGCGCTGTTTCGCGAGATTAAATTATGTTTGATTATATCGTTGAGTGAAGTCTTATTCAATGATTATACCTACCTTTATGTTAAAAATGACCAGGATTTAATTTATTTTATATTATTTACTTTCTATATAAATTAGACGCATTTTAGTCGATACGGATCTAATATTAAAGGTACGTGAACTACAATTTTTGGCGTTACAGAAAACCCGCGCGTGCGATTAATTATGCGGCGCAAATAGAAACTGACTTTTATTTTCGACAATATAATATATGTAATGATAATTTATAATTATATTTACAGAAGGCATACATAAAAAATATGTAATACTTCTTACATAGAATATTTTACATATAACGTACATAAATCTAATCATATAAATATGACAGCACATAAATTTCATGGGTAATATGTAATTATCTATATGTATTATATGAATTTCTGTATACAGAATATCCGTAAGTTTATATACTATTATGTAAAATATACGTAATTTGTGACATACGGTTTATATAACTTTATTAAGGAACGCTTACATACTTGATATATAAAAAAGCATATGTAGGGGTATTTACTTCAATCTTATATATGTTGTATTTTATAGGTGTGTTTGCTGAGAAGTTTAATATTTGACATTGAGAGGGAGCACGGATAATTGCCTATACCTAACCGTAATAATTTCTGAAATATTTAACATTTTCTCTAATAAATGATGTCATGTAGGTACAGGACTATTTTGCTAAGTCAACAATATCACTAATTTCCGATTGAAAAATCTCCATTTTTTTAAATGGAATGTGTAGTGTTTTGAATGTTATGTTACACCTAAAGTAAAGCACTTTATTTTTACTTAAGCGTATCGTATACTGGGTGTCCCATTTTAATCCTACCGGGGGAATTTCTCGAATTGAGTACATCTGACAAAAAAAGTTGCCGAATAGGAGTTTGATTGTTTGGAGGTGGACGTCGGATTCTGTAACAAATTTCATCCTCCGACATCCAGGGGGGGGGGGGCTAAAATCTTAAATGGAAACCCCTATTTTTTATTGCAGATTCTGAAAGAGCATACAAACTATGAAGGTTTTATTTGGGGACTTTTTCTTTATTTGCAACAGGAAAATAAAATGTCACCCAAATACAAAATAAATAATAAAATACCGATTTTAACGACTGCAGCGCCACCTGTAAAAGTAAAAGTTATCGCAAGTATATACTACTCACATACTAAAAATTTCGTCTCTGGGATCAAACATGACTTAGCAAAATAGTACCTGCACATGCGTTTATGTTATTAGAGAAAATGTTAAATGTTTCAGAAACTATTACAGTTAGGTATAGACAATGATATATGAAAAGCATGTCGATTTTATAGCAGACTCTAAAAATGGAATAAAATATAGGGTGTTTCGTTTGCAAAAAATAAAGTTAGGTTCAGTACTGCTTTTCTGATACAACATGTATAAACGAAAATATTTTAAGGCTATGTCCCTTCAATATTAAACAACTTCTGTTTAAAAAGTTTTTTCGTATCTACAAACGGTATCGAAATATAAACCAAAAACTATTGGGACGCCCGGTATTTTGGAAAATTAAGGGAAAAATATGCATTTTAACGCATAACAAAAACTATGAAATTTTATTAAAAAACCAAATTTTCTCATTAAATAATAGCTTTATGACGTTGTAAGCACTTCGAACATTTTATTTTGGTTTCTACTTAGATGAATTAAATTTCTTAAATGCTCAAACGCTTCGCTAGTGAAAGTAAACCTTTCTTCTTGATTATCAATGGAAAAAACTGTATAGATTGTATTGTGTATATGTATAGAAGGAATTTACCTACCCTTAAAAAATTCAAGAGGAGGAATTTGATAAGGGTAGGTAGATTCCATCAATACCGACTTTAAGAAAGCTTTAATAATTTAAATTTTTTGGAATCTTATTTGAAGCAACTTTTCGTATATTTACTACATATTCTGGGGTGCCTCACGGTTCAAATTTGGGACCACTGTCATTGTCTTCCTTCCTTCCTTCTTAATCTTAAAGTCTTTTCCGTACAGTGTAAAGCTATGAATTGAGCGATACGTTTTACGGTGTGACTATTTTTTCTCAATTCATCTACCCTTTTAGTTCTGCCTATTTGATCCCTCTTGTTTCAGAATATTTTTATCTCAGCATTCCCCTTGTCTTTTGCTTCATAAATAATTTTTCTCAAGAACCTCATTTCTACAGCGCTTATCCTATATTTACTCAAGAACTGGACTCTGGATTACGATGTGAGGATAGTCAGAAGTCCAGGCGCACATAGGTCACCTATTCTGGCTCTTTGTACTACCTCCCTGATTAGAGTCGTCCGACCCCGCAACGTCACTCAAGTCAAACGTGAGACAAACCTTAGGATGGTGGAAGCGGGAGCCATGTCCAGCCAGGATCACCCCTACATGAATCGTCTTAATTCGACAAGTATGGGGTGCGCCGTCTCGTCGTCTGTGTAGCATTCTCTACAGGATGGCGATTCGACCAAGCCTATGCGGTGCATGTGCGTGTTTCATGTACAGTACCCACAAAGTACACCCATAAGTAGTCGTAGGTTCTTCCTTGATAGACCTGTGCAAAAACGCGCCAGGCTGCGTCCCTTGAGGGCCTCTTTTGCACGACGACAATCTAAGATTCTGATAATTTTATTCATTATGCTGTGCATAAAAATTGTTTTTGCACTAAGCGGTATTCCTACTAGTTCTGCCTGAAAGTTCAGTTCTTTGAAGCAAATTTCGGTGCCTGTTCTTACCATTGTTTTAAATGTTTGGTTGGGATGTAACTACCACATCAAAGAAGATGTGACAGCTTTTCCCTATTATAAATGGAGGGATAAGTGAGCCCTTCTAGGATAGGCAGTCGCTTGCCTCGCCAAGAATTCGAAAGTGGCTCACCTCAACCTCTGCTACTCAACAACCCTTTAGTCTTCAGACGCATGGCTTGCTTTCTCACGTGGAGACTGAGTGGAGGTAGTCCCAGGAGGGCTTCCATGACGGTTTTGGAGGTTGTTCGCATTGCGGCCGTACACGTAAAGGACGCTGGTCTTTGCACGCGATTAAGGTTGTGGATAGTCTGGTTCTAGGCCACCAAACAATTTCTCCATTGCTTATCCTAGAACACTTTCATTTCCTTTTGAATCTTTCGTTTTCCTAAAAATGTTTTCCAACTTTGCCAATTCTCTCGATTATTTCTGTACCTATTTGCTACTTTCTTTTATTTTTACGGCTATCAACTTCCTTCGTTCATTTACCTATATATCACGTTTTTTAGTTTCTTTTACTATTATCTTTTACTTTTGTTTACTTTTACCTTTACTTTGATTTTATTTAATCTTCTCTATCTTCAAATACCGTACTCTATTGTAACTCCGGACAGTAGGGGGCGGAGTTTAATTAAATTCTTTTGATTCTTCACTAACTTATATTATTTCTATACATTTCTTTCATTACCTATTTCCTTATTTATATCTGTTCGCTATAACATGCACTTCTCTATTATTTTCTATAATTTTTTAATACGTTGTCTTAAGATATCGAGTGCTTCTTTCTTTCCTGTATCCTTGTTGTCTTACTTTTAATTTTTATCTCCATTATGCTTTACTTTTACTTTTGTTATTCGTTTTTTAAGGGCCTCTTTAAATTACTTCCTGGGTTCGAATTTTTTTGTTAAGTTTCCTGTGTTTCTCTCCTTTGAGTTTGTAACTAATTGTTTCTTTGATGTTCTCTTTCTGCATTTCGAGGCCCTTCCTATTTCAACTTGTGTGTATCTTTCCGTTTATTTGTGTTTACTAGAAAGTTCTCATTTCTGATGTTTACTACTGTTATGAATTTGTATTTAAATTATTGGGTCTTGAACCGGATATGATTAGGTCGTTTTCTATACACATTTCAATTATTTTTCTTCAATTTTCATTTTTTCTCCTCCTTCCCTCCGTTGCTCATTGTATGTTCTCTTTCGTCATTTTCTTTACCGACTTTTCCATTTTAATCGTCCATAATTATTATATGTTCACGTTGTTATTTTCAAGTTTTCTGTAAGTTCTTTTCTTCCATTTTCATTTGCTTCATACGTTGATATTAGTGACCGTATATTTTCTTTGTGGAGCTTTATTTTACTACCAGTATTTTTACGTTTATATTTCCCTTATATTACATCTTATAAAATCTTTGTATCTCATTTTATACGTCGGTATGCTTTGTGCATTTTTATTTCATCTTTTCGAAGGAAATACATGCTTTTAGTATTCCACGTTTGAATTTTTATTTTCTGATGCTCTTTCTCGCGCTTTCTACTTTCTCGTGTTTATTTTGTTGTTTATTATGTTTGTTTCTTACGTCTAATCCTATATCATTTTTTTCTGTATCCATATTTTTTTGTTTTAGTCTTTCTCTTTGTTTCATCTTTGGAACATTTCGTTCTAGGCTCACTTATTTGTTTGATTTGTTCTCTCGTCCTTAATAAAGTATGAATGTAAAGTGGAAAATTGTAAGTTAAGCTATTCATTTTACTGTTTTACATATTTTTTTCCGTTCTTTTCTGTCTTTCGTTTTTTTCTTGTACTTTCTCTCTTTTTTTCTCTAATTCCCTCGGTCCATATTTTTCCTATGGCTCTCTTTTAGTCCTTCTAGCCGCTTTATTTTTCTTTAGTGTTTTTCGTGCTCAAATATTTTGGCTATGCTTTCAACTTCCATTTGTTGTTTTAACTGTTTCACAGATTTTATTGGCGGGTTTCTTAAATCTTCTTATTTATGAATTCCTGAAATTTTTCATTTGTATTTTCTTCTTTGTGTTTGTAGATTTTTATAATTTCTTTTACTTGTCTTACATTTGTTTATCCTTAATTCCATTTTTTGTTTGTTTTTGTTATAGTTAAATTGTTTTCTAGACACATTTCGGTAATTTGTTCTCTATTAGTACCTATTCTTTTTTTTCTATTCCCATGTTATTAAGTATACATATTATTCTTCCCTTCCTTCTATCTGATTTATGTCTTGCTGTAATTCATTGCAATATCCGCCCTTCTCTTTCTTTTGGACGTCTTGATTTTTTCGTATGTTATTATCAATCATCTATTCATCCCGTAATTTTATTTTTACTCTTAGTCTTCTTTTACTACGTCTATGATCTTATTTGGTACTAGCAATATTACCCCTTCTTTTGCCTTGTCATTTTTTTCTATCCTGACCATATTAGCCAAAATTGTTGATGCATCTGTTTTATACCTTTCGCCTTATGTTTAGTTTCTGTAATTCTTGGTAATTCTATTTCTTCTATTACTATTTTCTTCTATTTCTTCTTTATCTTTTGGATTCTTCACATTTCATGTGTCTATGTTCTTTTCTTTTTTCTCAAATTATCTCTTTACTTTGCAATTTGCGCTATTAACTTTATCAGATCCAAACCATTTACCTTGGGCTTTAATGTATTTTTATTCTCACTTATTTTGTGTTTCTTTTAACTCCACCATAAAGGGTTGTATTGAGTTATAGAATGACTTCTTGAAAGAGTTAAATGTTTGGCGTGAAAAGTTTAATCCCAGTCTTTAATATAGTTAAATCCAAACAGTCGCCTTGTCTAGACGAAGGGTACTATCTATACTCGTCCAGTATACAGATCAAACTTTTTGTTGCACCCACTCATTTCCTATCATATTTTGGGTATAAATGATTACAAACTTGTATTTATAGTTCAATTTCATTGGGAAAAGATTTAAATGTCTTCCATGGATAAGAACCTTCAAGGTTTTACTGCGGAGTAATCATTTGTGGTCAGGGATGTCAAAAATCTTTGGGACTCTCTCAGGATATCTGTGTCCTTAAAAAAGATTAGAATCTTTCTAAGGAACGCTTTTTGTAATTTTCTTGGGTATCATTTCTTTTCAGGAACCTGTAACCTGGATCTTAAAGTTATTATACGAATGTGCAGTGGTGAAGTGGTGTTTCTTGCGTCTCTGCGCAGCCCCTACAAATTGTTTCTACTTCAAAGTCCATTATGGGAAGGTGTATTTCCTTAGATAGTGTCAGACCTGTCAGAAGATAAGTACATATCTTTCCTGACGGTATTTTAGGAGATTTTCCGTTCTCATTGACTTGCCCTTGATCAGGTTAGGGTTAGGGTCTTAAAAAGGCACTTTTCGATATGTCTTACTCGTGTACCATTACGTTTCCTTTTATTGCGTAATGTTCGAATGCCTAGGTTTATTTTATTGTCTTTTGTCAACTGAATGGATGCACTCCATAATTAGGCTACAGATCACTTCTTATACTCCCGAAACCCTTAATGCTGATTGAGAGAGTCTTTGATGGTAGTGTTTCTTTCCAATAGAGCTTTAGCTTAGGCGTTGATGTAAATTTTTTTGCCTGGAATATTGATGGGCACTGGCCCTGACATCCTTCAGTGCCATACATTCCATCCTCACTCCGTCTTCTGCGAAATAGACCGATCCTATCAGTTTTGGGCGTCCTTTACCGTAACGTGCCATTTCTTTGTTCTGTCTGTTTCTGTTTCCATGACAGCCTTAAGTACGGTGCAATGCCCTTTTCCATTCCTTACGCTTCCTGCATCTCTTTCGCTTGGACCATACAGTATTCGGTCAGTTTATAAGGGTGCCGGTCCGCTATACCAAAGCAGGCGAAACGTAGCTTGATTACTTTTACTTGACCTTTAGCCTTCTTGTCTTTTGTTTTTCTTCCATCATATTAAGGCCGCATAGTTTGATCATTCGCCTTCTTCCTTTCCACCAAACCATTCGCTTGTAGGTCTATGGAGCTCTTATGCTTCTTTTCGTTCCCCAAATGTGGTTTTAAAGTTTAAGGTCTCTCTTTGCCATTTGTTGGTTTTTTCTTGCAAATGGCATGAGGGCGGTTTGTGGGATTTAGCGATAATCCTTTTTCTCGCACCATTTTTTTGTCAGTTTGAAAGCTCCTTGTATCCTGTTGCATACAGTGTTGGGATTATGCAGCAGGCCGTACACAATGTGGTACTACTATTGCATTCCCATAATATGGTGATCCAGAGCAACATAATGTTCCTGTTCTCTAAGCCATAGTTTGTCGCGGTTAGAGCATTTGTGAGCGAATTTGGAGTGGTGAGTGCTGAGCGACACTCCGAAGGTGAGACACGCAAGGGTATCGGAAAGACCTCTTCCAAAAGGTTACGCAAGCAGTGGAAGCTTTTGCTTTGAATTGAATTTTGACATACAGGTTACTTGTTACTCGAACGCATTGTACGTTTTATGGTGTTGGCTGTGGCGCCCCCTTTGTTCACTTCAATGACCTTTTCTTACCCAAATATGTTAAAAGATTATTTTTGGACAATTCCGGCAGACCTTGTTTCGAGAAATGTAATCTAACAGTAGGATTCTCTTTCCTGTCGTCATCTCCTCAATTTTTGGTGATCACCTCTGGGTTTCCAGACGGGTCAATATTTTGTTTGCATTCCTCCAAGGATCTAGGTGTCCAGACCGTTACTCTCATGGATTAGGAAAGTGGTGCGTCTTGGTCTGGTATGGCCTGGTCGCAATAAGTCATGTACAGGAGGTGAGACCACTGCATTCTCGATTCCATCGATACCGTTACACTAATGACAAGTTAGGTGAAATATGAGTATTATTTTTATTAATTTCCCAGCAAACACATTTATATATAAAATACATATAAATTATATAAGCGCTTTTTAGATTTATATAAAACTGGAAGAAAAATAAGAGATATTTATTGTCAGGATGTCAGCAATTTTCAAAATAATATATATGTCTATTAGATGTAAATTCTTCTATATCTGTAGTACATGAATTTATATACGTTTGATGTATATTTTATGTAATATTCACATAAAAAATATTAGTTGTAAAAGCGTTGCGATGACCAAATGGCACCTACTCGAGCATAAAGTAATTATTACCAATGTAAAAAATTATTTAAGCAGTTTCATACAAAAAAATGGAAAAACTACATTTTTACGTGCAACTGTACTTTTAATTAACTTAATTCTTGCAAGAACCCGTTTTCACCTGAACTGAAAGCCGACAGTTTATTATGATATTATATACTTGCCTGAAAAGCTTCCCTTAACCGGATTCGAACCGTTGGTTGTGGGTGGGCGTCGTAAATTCCGAAATCCCACATGTGTTTTCCTTGTATCCGACATTGTACCACTGCGCTAATCTGAAACATTCCTTTTTTTATTTCGTTTTTCCTAACTTTGCGCTGTTTCGCGAGTTTAAATTATGTTTGATTATATCGTTGAATGAAGTCTTATTCAATGATTATACCTACCTTTATGTTAAAAATGACCAGGATTTAATTTATTTTCTATTATTTATTTTCTATATAAATTAGACGCATTTTGTCGATACGGATCTAATATTAAAGGTACGCGAACTACAATTTTTGGCGTTATAGAAAACCCGCGTGCGATTAATTATGCGACGCAAATAGAAACGGACTTTTATTTTCGACAATATAATATATGTAATGATAATTTATAATTATATTTACAGAAGGCATACATAAAAAATATGTAATACTTCTTACATATAAGATTTTACATATAACGTACATAAATCTAATCATATAAATATGACAGCACATAAATTTCATGAGTAATATGTAATTATCTGTATGTATATATTATATGAATTTCTGTATACAGAATATCCGTAAGTTTCTATACTATTATGTAAAATATACGTAATCTGTGAAATACGGTTTATATAACTTTATTAAAGAACACTTTACATACTTGATATATAAAAAAGCATATGTAAGGGTATTAATTCAATCTTATATATGTTGTATGTATATTTTATATGTGTGTTTGCTGGGATTAATGAAACAAAGTTACGAATGAGAATGAGAGCTTTATAATCTCATTTAATTTAATGAAGGCAGTATTAATTAAGTGTAATGTAGAGGAGTGAAGGTTTCATCTTGCGCAGCACCCACGGACATTGTGTATAGTAAACATGATTGGTAGCTTCTT